>NW_004624746.1:3008838-3138853 GCF_000247695.1 Heterocephalus glaber
AGAGAATCTAGAAATAGAACCACACATATATGGTCCACTGAGTTTTGAAAGATTATTTAACATTAGCATTTTATAGAATATAAACTTGATTCAAGAGAAAAATAAAATTTTAGATAACTAATTACCCGCAGACTTGTTCTACAAGATATTAGTAAGATTTCTTGGGGGAGAAGAATATGAAACCAGACAGAAACTTGGCTCTACTTAACATGAACTCTCGAGATTGTTAAAATGAAAGTGAGCAGAAGAGAATTCTTTAATCGCTCTAAAATACGGAAAGTCTAAAGGAAATACAGAAGCAAAGGGTTGTGGATTTGTAGCACATGTAAAAGTGAACATATGACAAAGATACACGAACACCAGGAGGTGGCATTGGAAGTGGACAACAAAGCTCTTACACAGTGCACAGATCGATATATTATATGAAGGTAGATTATGATAAATTGAACGTGTAGATTACAAACCCTAGTACATCTAAAAAAAAAAATCAAACATCTGAAGACATATTGTGGAGTTTCTACCCCATGCCAACTTGACAGTGCATCAGCCACCAAATATTCCATCTGCCCTCAATGTGTAACCAGGGCACTGAATCTCAGTGGCCTTAGGCCAGGAGTGGCCAAGAGAGCCCACAGGAAGAGCTTTAATGGCTGTTGGCTGGTGGAATTATGCATGTTCCACTTGGCACTGGGAGAAATGTGGCCAGCGCGGAATGAAGAGGTGGTTGGGGCAGTGGCAGTGCACTGTGAGCAGGCTGGCCTTGGAAGCTGGCGTGTCGTGTGTTTTGCACCCTGCCCCACTGTCCCAGCCCAACACTTTGTTCCACAACTTCTGCACCAGGCTGCACTGAGTGTCCTGCTTTCTGCCAGCTTCTGTGCAGTGGCCTCATGGGAGGCCTGTGGACGCAGGCAGCGAGCATTGCCACTTCTGTCCCCAGAGGACAACTTCCTAGGTGCACCTGAACTCATCCTCTGAAGTTCCCAACAGCACTGGGCCCTAGGCACCCGCAGCGGGGACCAGCCGCAGCCCTGACTGAGTCAAGTCAGGTCTCCCAAAGGCTCCTTTTGTTGGGTGACAAACTTGCAGAATTGACCAAAACTTAAACAACTCACCAGAGATGCGTTTATTTTAGCTCTGTGACATATGTATAGCAACTTACATGAGATAATTTTAATGGATTTTGTCAACTTCTGCCAAGCTTTATGTCTTAGTTACTTTTCTCATTGCTGAGACAAAATACCCAACACCCGAAATTAAAGGAGGAAAGGTGTATTTCAGCTCATGGTTTAGAGAGGTTCCAGTCCATAGTTGGCTGGCTCCAAGGCAGGGTGGCGTGGCAGAGGAGAAACAGTCTGCAGCAGTGCAGGCAGAAGGCGGCAGCGGCAATAGCAGAACAGCAAGCCTCCCTTTTCCTTTTATCCCATTCAGGCTACAAGCTTTTTGGGTGGTGCCACCCACACCCAGGGTGGGCCTTCCCATTATTCACACCCAGAACTATGCTAAACCAATCCGTTGACTAATTTAGCTTCACACACTCTTAATCCCAGTATCACACACCCTAATCCAGCCTGCTCCAAAAAAGCCCACCTACGAGCCCATGAGGCTTTGGGGGACACCTAGACACATCCCATACCCCTGTAGGTAACTAAACGGCTCTCCCCAGGAATGGGGGAAAGGCTTCCCTTCATGGAATTCTCTTCTTCCCAAACCAGGCATCTCTTTTTTTTTTTTTTAAAGAATAGGAAATTTTATTGGGAAATAGGAATGGGGAAAAAGAATGGGGAATAGGGATAGTTCCTGAAAGACGGGGCGGGGGCCCAGTGGGTTGCCCCAAGCATCTCTTCAATGCAGGACTCAATATAATTTCATTTGAATGCCTTTTCCAGTGCTGGGGATCGAACCTAGGGCTCTGTGCATGCTAGGCAAGTGCTGCACAGTGGTAGAGCCTCACCTCCAGTGCTCAGAGATTTTTTTCACCATGAGCACATTATCTGGAAAAATCCATCTGCTTCTCCTTCTCTGAGATGTGAGCACCGGTGTGCAGGGGTGCAGGTCCTCGAGCTCTCAGGTCTGCTCCATCCCTAGTGAGCCCTTGCGAGGGGGACCCTGTGAGACAGGCTCGCAGGACCAACCCTACACTAACTCAGCCTGGCTGAGTGACCTTAGGGTGGTCACTGCACGACTCTCAGCTGCCACACGTAAGGACGGATGAAGGTCAGGCGAGTGGACATCTGTGGAACAGCCAGCAGGTAGGAGATACCTGTTGTTATTGTTGCCACTCAAAAGCTACCAGCCCGATTCCTTTCTCCTTACCCGTCATGGAATAGCAAAGCCTCTGACAGCAGCAAATACCTGACCTGATGGCTGTGACTTGGTCCCCTGAGGGCTCCCCAGAAGGCTGTAGGGGCTGCAGTTCCTTACCCTGGGCCTCTCCATAGCTGCTGCTCTCAGAGCACCTGGCTTCCTCGTACAAAGGATTGGACGCAAAAGTAAAGGGAGAGAAGAGAGAGAGAGAGAGAACAAGATGAAAGCCACAGTGCCTCTGATGACTGCATCACTTCTGCAGACCCTCTCTGGTTGCACTGACCAACCTGGAATGAAGAGGAAGGGCTGCACAAGGGCCTGAATTCAGGATGCCCCCACACCATCTTGGGGGCTGGCTGCCGTGAGTTTCTGAGATCAGCTCCTAAGGACAGCACCCCAGGGTGAAGCACAGACAGGAAACTCTGTCTCCCTCAGGTGCATCTTCACGTGGCCACCATCACTTAGGACCCAGGACAGGCAACAGGCCGTGAGGTTTCTCACTGGCTGCAGGACAAGGAGCCAACACACACCTAGGGTGTTAACACCTCCCCCAGCGAGGGCATTCATCCCAGCACATCAGCAGGCTGCGCCAACAGGCTGCACAAAACTCAGCAGAGGATCAAAAGCCAGAGGTCAGCCTGGCAAGTCGTTCTGGATAGTCTTAAACTTTATTTGAAAAGGAAGAATGTGGGGTCGCCCAGTCAGGGGCTCTGTGTACCTGACATGGTCATAATCAGCTTTTCTCCCACTGGGAGGACAGAAACAGGAGGAAAGCTTGGAAAGCCCCTGTGCAGTGTATCTGGAGGGTTTGAGAAGAGTGACAGGAAATGTAACTGTTTTAATAGGGAAACAAAAGATGAAGTGATAATCTTTTCACTTTCGATCTTTCCACTGTTTCCAAGGTAGAGAGTTACAGTCTCTGGCTTCCTCCCAAGCAAGCCTTGGGACCCGGGGCCTTCGCGACCCCAAGGATCTGAAAAGAAGTCACAGGGACTCAAGTGGCAAAGGGAAGGTCCAGGGTTCTGGGCTCTCCGGGCTCCTGCACCCTTCACACCCACAGTGTGCCTCAGAGCCCCTCTGCTGACACGGCCAGGCAGAAACCAGACAGGTGTACAACACGTAAGAGAAGAAGCTGGGCGTGGAGTGAGGTTTGCCTCAGTGCTGCAGGCAACCAAGGTGGTGGACAGAGGAGCGGTGAGTGGATGTGAGTGCCATGGGTGGGTGGATGAACCGATGGGTGATGGGTACACTGTAGGGGGCAGATGGATAAGTGCATGGATGTGTGCATGGGTGGATAAATGGATGGGTGGATGGATACATGGGTAGGTGGATGGATGGATGGATAGGTGGGTGGATGGGTGGGTAAATGGATGGACAGGTGGGTGGATGACTGGATGATGGTTGGTTGGTAGACTGGTGAAGAGATCAGGAAATGGAGGGGTAAGATGATTGTTCTGGTTGTGACAACCCAAATCCTTCCTCTAGGAGAAGTACTGGAAATTTCCACAGGTCTGCCTTCAGGACTTTGGTGAACATTTCCTGGCAGAACAATGTTGGGCTGTGAAATGCCTATTCTATTTCTAAGGAAAACAGCACTTCTTTTTTCTTTCTTGCAAGTGACGCCAAACATTTTACATGGCCCCAAACAGACCTAGCACCTAAAGGTCAGGAGCTGGGAACTTCTCCAAACACATAAAATCATTAAAGTTCCCCTGAAATTAACGCCACCACCATTTCATGCCCATGAATAAAGCACTAAACAAATACTGAGAGGAGAGAGCTCATTACCCGAGATCGTTAACTGGCTCAGGAAGACTGCAACTACCCTTGAAGCCAATTAAGAGGTCTCACACTGGCTGTCAGCAGCCCACGGGGGACTGGCGCGTGCATGGGCTCAGAGTAGGCACCCCATAAAACACATCAGTGAGGTCAGGTTAGCAGGTCCTGCGAGGGTCCTGGCCCTGTGTCCCTAGGCCACATGTGATGTGATCCCAACACTCAGAATCGAGGGCCCTCCGTGAACGTGGAGCAGATCACCTGCACAGTGAGGAACACCAGCCATTTAGCTCTGTGTATTTAGCAAAGCCCTCCTTGGTGCTGATTAATTCTCTTCAACACAGAGCCTAATGGGGGAGGAGCTATTGTTATCCCCACTCCACAGAAGAGGAAACTGAGGCACAGAGAAAGAACACAGTGAACAGTGGAGCCAAGACTTGAACCAGACCATTCAGTTCAATGTCCAAGTCCGAAGTGACCAGATGCAGAGAGCCAGCCTGGGGGCCACTTGCCACACCCCAATACTGCACATGTGTCCTGTCTAGTCCTCCCAAGACCATGTGACACAGCAGTGCATGCAGCCATCCCACCACCCAGAGAGTTGGGGTCAGCAGCATAGGAAACATGCCCAGGATTTGAATCCAAGTCTCAGAAACCATTGGGCCATAAAGCATCTGACCCTGCCTGGGGCAGGCCAGGGAGGACAGCTGTTAGCCACCTGTGGCCACCTTGAAACACTACACGTGCCACAAAGTTAAATAAAATATATTATTAAAATTAATCTGGCTTGTTCCTTCTGAGTGTTTTTGGTGTGGCCGCTGGAGAAGTTTCAGTTACTATGAGGCTCATGTTGTCCTGCTATTGGACATCCCAGGACAGAGTCAAAAACAAGTGCCAGGGAGGATTGCCCCAGCAAAGGCATTGCCCATCTCCCCATGCCCCGGCTCATCGCCCTCTGAGAATCCTGGGACCTGGGTAGAAGACTCAGGATCGCCAGGATGCCCTGGGCAGGCCCAGCCGCTGCCCTCCGAGCCCTTCCCAGATCTCCAACAGGACACATTCACCTCACAGCCAAGTGCGAGGGGGTGGGGCGCTGGACACCAGGCACAAGCACTCGGGCTGCACCTGTCGAGGTGCCAGGGGACCCACAGCAAGGCCAGAGGCTGGAGGGGCTGAGAGACACCTCCAGCATGGGATCCCTGAAGGGCGGGAACATGGCCAGGAGACCAGCCTGGGGGTGAAGGAGGCGGAGGAGGCTGGCGGGAGGGCGGAGGCCGCAGTTACCAAGCGCTCTGCCCACAGCACCCGGGCCAAGTGCCCAACTTGCATCACCTCACTGGCTGCTCCCCACAGTGACATCAGGAGCAGACGGGCCCAGGGAGGGGCCAGCAGCCTGGCACCAGGCCAGCGTGCGGCCCCAGAACCTGCAGCGATGCGGTGACTCACACTCACGTGTGGGGGACACCAAGGCACTGGCTCAGCGGCAAAGGCCTGCCCTTTTGCTCCGTGGAGAACAGCCTCTCTGCGCGCCGCCTGCTCGCTGCGCCTGCAGCTCCTTGGGGTGGAGACTGTAACCCGCTGCGCCCTGCTCAGGCACCAGAGCGCCCCTCCTCCCCTGCAGCCCAGGCTCCTCGTTCCCCCACCCACACTCCCGCACTCGGGGCCCCGGCCTCGAGGCTGAGACAGGCTGGGGAGCGGCTCAGCTCGCGCTCCAGTCCTGATGGCCTCCATCGGACGCATGCCCCCAGCAGCCGGCCCACATGGCCCTGATCTTTCCTGGGCCCCCCGACTCGGGGAGCAGTGCCGCCTGCTGCCCAGGGTCTCTCCCGCTCGCCAGCCATCAGCAGATGCTCCTGGCCCGATCCTCAGAGCCCACTGGGCCTCGGCTCCTCCCCACCTCCTGAGCAGCCACCACCATCTGCACCTGGGCCAGGCCAGCTCCTCTTCCATCAGGAGCCGGAGAAAGAAGGGGCCCAAGGCCTTCCCTCCATTCCTCACAGACTGGCCTCGTTGCAGCCACGCAGGATCCACACCTGCCTGCCTCAGCCTGGCCCCGCCCGGCACTGGCTCCCTCGCTCTGCCGCCCCCCACAGCAGAGGATCACAGCCTCTGCCTGACTCACCTTCTCCTCGCTGGGACACCGTGCTCGACACCGACTCAACCGGAGGAGAGGTTTATACTGCTCGTCTGTCGGTTGGTGGTCGGCAGGCTCTGAGGCAGAACGGCAGGGCAGAGGAGCCTCGGGGAGGAGAGCGGCTCGAGGCATGGTGAACAGGAAGTAGCGCGTCAGGGAAGAAACGGGAAGGGAGATGTGAACTTCCGGTCACACCCACAGTGACCCGCCCCTTCCCATCAGGAGCCGCCTCCTAAGAGCAATCTGCTATAAGCCCCTAATCCAATGGCCTTCCACAGATATAAACCATAACCCCACACACCATCTCTCAGGGGTCTGCAGAGCCAGGCCCTCTGGGGAGGACAGCAGTGCCCACAGATGTGCATCTGCATCTCTCAAGCCCCAGTTCTGTTGACTGATAAAATCGGGGGCCCAGGAGGGTTGGCCATGGCCCTCCCAGCTCACAGAAGCCAATGATTTGCAGGACCACTGTTCAAGTGTGATGTGCTTCACACTTGTTGGCTTCCCACACTTCACCCGTGCCACGGTGAGGACCTCAGTGCCACCTCCCGGCCCAGGACAGAAAGGCCCTCAGAGCACGCTGGACTCCCAGGGCCTCCTCCTACTCCAGGCAGGGGACAGGGGAGGAAGGAGCAGAGTCTGGGGCCGGGGACATCACAGCAGGAGTGAGTGGAGAGCTGCTCACACCCCAGTCAGTGCAGGCTCAGATGACACCAGCCTCTGTACCTCAGGCTGACAAAGCCAGAGAGGGGCAGAGCCCTGCACCAGGGCCGGGAGGCAGATGAGCCAGCGCTTGGGTGGCTGACTCACTCCCACACCTGGCACCCTGCATGTGTGCACCTTCCTTTACACATGCAGACAGTGGGGACTGCCCCAGTAGGAGACACACATCCAGAGGCTGCCATGACCCGTGATCCAACAAGAACAGGTAGGTAAAGACTTGTTCCCAAAAACTTCCAGCAGGAGAGATGCCGGTGCAGCATTAAAGAGAATCAGCGTCAGCCCACTTGCATCCAGGAAACGGTGAGGACACCCCCACCCCACCCCGCAGGCCCACCGGCCACTGGCTTGGCCCCACAGGCACCTGTAACAACAGCCAGCCCCACCACCACCGCTGCCTCTGGCCTCTTGGCTGTGCAGCTACCCAGTTCCACATTACAGAGGCACAGGGGGACATAAAGGCCATTGTCCTGAGTTGCAGAGGTGAACAGCAGAGAGAGGCCTCTCTCAGGCTCCCTGATGAAAACTGAATCCCACTGGAAAAGTGAAAAGAATCTCTGCAATAAAGGCACACCAGACCACCGTGCTTGGTAAGTTGGAGGGATCATCACCTCCCACTTGATCCTGGACTATCTTCAGGGGAAGGGCAGCTGGAACCTGTAGTAGAGCCTTGCAGAGTTCAGCCCTGTGGGAGGGCGGGGAGCTCAATTTGGGACTTGCAGCCAGAAGTCTGTCTGAATCTCAGGGGTCTGTGACTGGCTTACTGGGACTCATTGGCTTATAAGTGACAGTACCAGAAACAAAAATGAAAAAGACATTTAAGCAAGTCACAAACCCAGGCTTCCACCCTACAAAAGGCAATTTTTGGGGAAATGGGGTGGAAAAGTCCGATAATCAACCACCTGGACAGGCTGAACTGATAGCACAGGAAGTAACAAAACAGATGAATGAGACTCTAGAAAAATTCAAAGCAGACATAATCTCCCAGATAACTACAGACATGGTGAGCAGAGTGAAAGACATAATTAGAGGCTCTAAAACAGAAACAGATAAAAAAATAGATGAGCTCAAAAGTATGCTGAAAGCCATGAATGCCCAGCATAAGAAAGAAATATAAACCATGATCGCCCAACATAAGAAAGAAATGGAATCCATGAAATAGATTCAAACAGATATTCAGGAGATTAAAAACTCCATTGAAAGCATGCATAGCAGATTAAGGGAATCTGAAGATAGAATATCAGATATAGAAGACAGGATTGCGGTTAAGGACCATGAAAACAGAGATTTCTTAAAGATAGTAAGGGACCATGAGAAATCAGTCCAGCAGCTGCTAGGTGATGCAAAGAAGAATAACCTAAGACTGATAGGAGTCCACAAAAATACAGGAGAAAATACAATTGACATTAAAAAAAAACTGTTCACGGTGCCGGGGATTTAGCTCAGTGGTTTTGGCCCCTGCCTCAAAAGTGCAAGGTCCCGAGTTCGATCCCCAGTACCAAAAAAAAAAAACTGTTCACAGAGAATCAGGGTCTCAGAACAGATCCCTGCTACCGCAGCCCCATTGGCCCCTGTGGCCTTGGAACCCCATGCAGGACCATGTGGTGCTGCGAAGCCATGGCAGACCTACTCTGAAAAGCTGCAAGACAATAACCTCAGGGTTGCTATGAGAAGTAAACGAGGTACCAAAAAAAAAAAAAAACGGACCAGGGATTTAGCTCAGTGGTTCCGCTGCCTCCCTTGTAAGTGCAAGGTCCCGAGTTCGGTCCCCAGTACCAAAAGAAAAAAGAAGTAAATGAAGTCCCTGTATGGACGTTCATAATTCAAAATCTCTGTCAGCCTATTTCACAGCCTGTGAGATAATGGACCAAGGCACAGTGGACGCTTTGAGCCTTTGGGTGGGGCTGACCCTCCAGGGCCACCAGCCAGTCTCAGCATTTGAAATGCCGATGTGGCAGCACCAGGAGCCCTGGCCTGATACCCAGGCACAGCGCCCTGCCCAGAAAGCAGCTCCGAAGGACACTGTGCCCCAGGCTGTGGCCCAAGCCCCCAGGCAACTATGCACGTACAGGAGCAGGGCACACAGAAGAGAGCGGACGCGCTGTGCACACAGTTTTTAAATCTTTCCCTTTTTAAAAAGGTCGGATTCACAAATCTGTTGGATGAGTAAAGTGGAACCTGGGGGAGCAGTGGGCAGGGTTGGTGGGGCTGGCATGCTGGGATCTCCCCGAGTGTGGGATGTCTGGAAAGGACACACTTGCTTGGCAGGTGCTGAGGCAACAGAATGCTCCCCGAGGTGGAATGCCAGGCTTGGCCTCCTCCGGGTGCCAGCACCTTCCCTGCTCCGGTTCGACCTGGTCTGTTGTGTTAACATGAAAACGGTGCCCTCAGTGGGCGGTCTCCCTTGGAAACAGCAAGAGAGAGGACAGGAAGTTTCCCGTCCCTCTGGTGGGCTCTCCAACCCCCCAGCGTGACACCCCTCAGAGGAAACAGTGGATACCCACGCCACCCTGTGCCAAACACCGGGGAGTCACTGGGGAGCGATGAAGACCCACAAGGCTCGCACACAAGCCCAGCCCGGGCCTGCGGCAGACATCACCAGCTGATCACAGAGCCATCCTGGGCACTCCCTGCCCCAGCCCTGGCACTGAGGCCACCTTGGGGCAATGCGGGTCAGCCAAGAGTCCTGGGAAGCAGACAGGGCCTGCAGTGGGCACAGGGCAGGGCTGGGGCAGCAGGCGGGTCAGGTGCAGGCCACACAGGCCCCCACACACACCCCTGTCCCTCAGGACACAGACTGAGCCCCGAGGGCACAGGAGCCGCTGGGACCCCAGCCGCGCATGGGGAGAGCCGGGCTCCGGAAGTCACTCCCTCCCTCACCATGCCAAGCAGGGGCACACAAGGCCCACTGGGTGAGTTTGTCCAGGGGTGGAGACGGGGTCTCAGCAGACAGAGCCCACCGAGCACAGCCGAGTCTGGCAGACCCAGAGGGGAGGGCCTGGGAGCCCATGAACCACCATCAGGATGGAGCTACCAGATGCAGTGTGGGACCTGAGCCATCACGGGCAGCAAAGCTCCTGACAGGACTTCTTGGGATTGGGGCCTCGGAGGCCACATGAGGCATCTGGGACCAGAGAAGTGGCTAAACCTCTCTGGGCAAAGCCTCCCTCCAGGGCTGCCCAGGTACGACAGGTGTGAGGTAGTGCTGCCTGCGGGTACAGCCAGCCTCCCATTCAGACGTGGGCTGGGCCCCCAGCTCTGGTTCTGAGGAGCTACGTGGCAGGAAACAAGCGCTGGAGCTCTCGGGGAGCTTTTCTCTCCTCCTCCCTCCCCTCTCCCCCTCTTTTTTCCCTGTGGTCCTGGACATTGAACCCAGGGCCTTCACAATGAGCTCCATTTTTATTTTCTGAGACAGGGTCTCACTAAGTCTCTAAACTGGTCAGGCCAGGCTAGAACTTGTGATCCTTCCTGCCTCAGCCCCCCAGGGTGCTGGCACCACAGGGGTGCACCCCCACACCCCGCTCACTCTCCTGACTTGAAAGCAGGCACAGGGAAACAGCTCCCGTCTGGACTGCATCGAGTTCAGGCGGCAAGGTGCATGTGGCAGAGACAGCTGTGGTCACCAAGCGTCAGCAGCCGGGTCCTCCGAGGTCTGGCCTTCATGGCCTGTCCTCTGCGGTAACAGAGGCCCAGTGTCTGACTGTCCTGGCCTCCTGACAAGGGGCAGCCCCGGGCTCGGCACTGCCTCACAGCTTCAGGACCTTCCAGAAGGGTCACGTAGGTGACTGTGCCATCAGGCTCTTTGGCAGGCTCCTCAGGGAGTGTGGGCTGCAGGGTAACAACCTCCGGAAGACATCCAGTCCTAACCTCTGAAGGCTGAAGGAAGGGCCTCTGAGGGAAGGGACAGTGGCTGAGTTCTGCGGGGAAGGAAACACCTGTCGCTTACAGGAAGCTGCTGGTGCAATGGAGTCCTCTAGCATGTGTTTCTCAGACCCTGGACACTGTCCACCTGCTGCAGCCAGAAGTCAGCAGCACATCTGGAACTGTGTGGGTGACCCCAAGGGCCCAGCAGGCCCAGAGCTGCTGAGTGACCCTCCACTCGCCTGCTGGCTCCACATGCAGACTGCTCTGTCCCTTGGCTGGGAAGCGTTTTGCTGCCTTCCACTGTGCAGCTACCAGTGACCTCTCTGATCCCATGTCTGGCACTGGTGAGAGCACACAGCTGCTCGGCCAGCACCACAGGCGGGCCTGGGGCGGGTGGCCCTGCTGTTCCCAGGACAAATGAGCCAGCCAATCCCCAGAAGGAAAGCAGGTCACCCCACACCCAAGAGCTCCAGCCATGCCTCTGTCCAGAAGCCTGTCAAATATGGGAACCACTTCCAACAGGAAGGGACCTGAGGGTCCCCAAGCAAAGCACAGGGGCGGGGCTCTCCCCGGAGAGAGGGGGTCCTCTTGTGAGGTGCTCGGTAGTCCTGAGAATCAATTCAGAGGAAAGCTCAGGACCTCCTCCTGCTCCAAATCGCCAGGCATTTTAAACACAGTCAGATGGGCTTGTGGAGCACAGCTGTGATCCCAGCACTCTGGGAGGCTAAGGTAGGAGGATCACAAGTTCGAATCCCACCTGGGCAAGTCAGCAAGACTCTGTCTCAGAAAAAAAAATGAAAGGGCTGGTGATGTAGCTCAGTGTAAGGCTCTGGGCTCATCCCCAGCACTGCAGAAACAAATCAATAAATAAGCAAACAAACCACTGTTAGCCCCAGAAAGATCCTGTAGCCCCACACCCCACCCCTCAGGTGCTGCTCCCCGCTCTTTGCTCATCCCGGCCACCAGGAGGCCTGCCCACAACCTCCCCCATGCCCTGACCAATGCACTCCCCACACTTCTGAGAGGCTGCAGTCCTGTGCCCCATCTGTCCCTTCAGGGGTGCGGGGCTGCACACACAGGTGCGTGGAGACCATGCTGGAGGAGTCTGAGCCACATCCATGCAGGGCCACGTCCACGGCTCCTCCTGTGGCAGGTCCAGGCCGGGCGGGTCAAGGTGCGTGAAGCCTGGACATCCAAGTCCCCAGAACAGGGTGCTGCCCAGGGGGAGCCCCTGGGCTTCTCTGTGAGGTCCTGCAGTGTCCTCACCTCTCAGAGTCAACCCCAGGTGCTGGGCACCAGGACGCTCACGAGGCCGTAAGAGTGGAGCTGGAGACTGTGCAGCACCTCTGCCTCCCGAGGCTTTTTCTCCTGAGTCTGAAATTGGCCTCTGCCAAGAGGAGACCCCACCGCCATTCTCGGGCCTCACCCTGAGGACGGAGGGCCACCTCTGCCTCACGGAGAGCCCAATCTGGTCCGCTATCTAGAGAGGGCCTGCATCCCCTTCCCTGGTGCCTGGGTTCTGGAGTGGCTTGGCCCGTAGACCACAGCAGAAGAGATGCAGGTCAGCCTGCCACTGCCGGTCTCCTGGGACACTCACGGCCGTGCCCAGGGACACCCAGCCTGCAGGGAAGGCCACAGACACAGCGCCAGGCCTGGCCTGACAGCTAACCCACTTCACCATCTTGACGGAATCATCAGCCCCAGCCTGGGCTGGCTCAGCTGATGCCACATGGGGCAGAGGGGACTTCTCAGCTGGGCACCGCCCACACTGCAGACTCCCCAGCTAAAGAAACCAGAGGACCCTCTAAGTCACTAAGCTCGGGACGACTGTCCCACAGCAGCAGGGCTGCAAGGTGCCTGAGAGCAGCACCTCCCCTCAGCCACAGTGCTGGTGGCCCCAACAAGGCCAATCAGCCAACTCCAGATCCCTTCTTAGTGGTGGGAAACAATGGGAAAGAGTGTCTCTTTTTTCTACTGAATTGGCACTACTTTGGTGCAAACCCAGAGATCCTCACAGCTATTTTTCAAAACTACCTGCCTGCCAGTGGTATAGAGGGCCGCAGAGGCATGATGTGAGGAGAAGCTGGGTCCTGCCAACACTGTCTGCATCCCTGGCTCAAGCTGCCCCTGAAGCCATCAGGGCCCTAGACTTTTCCATTATGTAAATTAACAAATTCCCTCCTAGCTTAAGTCAACATGAATTAGCTTTCCTGTTCTTTACGACCAAGAGTCCTGACCCAGTGGCAATTTATGGATAAGTAGCCTCAAACAGCCCACTTCCCAGACAGCCACAGCGTCCGATACCCCTATGGAGCACAGCATGGACACGCCCGCTCCCATCACTCATGCACAAGGGCTCCCAGGCTGGCAGGGCCAGGCTAGGATAGCCACAATGCAACCAGCAGAAGCCTCCCCACCCCACTGGCCCGGAGCTGCCAGCCCAGCTGGGCAGAGCAGAGGCAGGGTGCCCTAAGGGGTCCCCTCATCCCTTCCAGGACCCCTCCAGACTTTCCTGCCTGCTCCAGCCACACTGACAATGCACATGGCCATCAAGCTCCCCCTGCCGTCTCTTCCTCCTGTGGACACTGAGAAGAGACAGCACCCCACTCCACTCGGCAGCAATTGCAGCTGAGGAACAAGCACCTCCTCTCCAAAGCGGGTGCTGAGAGGGGTTCAGCAAACAGAGGCCAAGGGCAGTGGAGGGCAGCACAACCAGGTGGGATTTGGCCAACTGGGCAGGTCCCAAGTGACATCATGGCCATTCACGGTGCAGCTCCCCACTGCCACAGCGCTGGACCTTGGTGAGTGACACGGGCGGGTGGGCCCCTAGGGAGCTGCTGCGCCCAAGAGCCAGGCCAGAGATCACCTCCCAGGAAGAGAGCAGGACCCCAACTTCCACTCTCCAGTTAGGGCTGGGCCTCCCTGCAAGGAAGGAGCCCTTGACGCAAGCGACACATAAACCTGCTCCTACAATTGCACTGGTGCCAGGACAGCCCGGCAGGGCCCAGGCATCTCTGGGCCAGGCCCTCGGCTCAGGAGGCCCAGGGAACCCGAGCAGGAAGGGCTCTCTGCTCTGGGTTGCACTGGGGCTGCTGAGTGTCTGCTTCTGACATGGAAAGACACTCACTGGGGGCTAAAAGCCAGTGACCTTTCTCAGGGGTGCGAGAGGGAAACACTTGTGTCATAAATGCGACACCACAGGTGTGGTGGGGACACAGCACCGCAGCAGTGCAGGCGCTGTTCCCCATCCTGGGAAGGGCAAGCATCGTGTTTTGATCCAGAGGGCCGAGACTGCAGATGACATCCTCCGCCCCTGGGATGGAGAGAGAAGGTGGAGTGGCCCTTCGCTGCCCAAGGAAGCAGCTGGGTGGCAGCTGGGTGGGGCCAGGAGAAGCCAGTCTCCTGGGGTGTGGCTCAGAGGCTGGGTCAAGGCCTCCTCCATCAGATCAGCCTATAGAAGCAGAGACTGGGGAAGCACGAAGAATGCGGCCAGGTGATCCCCACCCGGATGTGCCCTTCTGTCCCTCTCAGCCTGAGGAGGGGCACGGGCCGGTGACCTGGTGCCCTGTGTGCTGCCTATGCAATGGCCAGGCTGGTGCCCACCATGCCAAAAGCACAATAACAGGCTCTCAGCCCCAGCCTGGAAGCGCTGAGGAGCTCGGACACCACAGGGGCCAGTCCAGGGGGACAAGGAGCCTTCTCCTTCCCTGCTGGCCGCTGAATGTCCCTCACCCACCCGGACCTGACCTGAGACCGTGGCGCATGTAAAGCCTGGGCCCTGCACCACAAGGCCTGGGTTCGAATGCTGCCTCAGCTGTATGTGAGCCCCATGACCCTGGGCAAGTTCCTTAACCTCCCTGAGCCTCAGTTTCCCTCAGTGACCACATGTGGCTTTCCATGATCACAGAGGAATCGTGGACAGGGCTGGGCTACTTGGTCCCTGCCCGCTAAATGGTGAGGACAGTGGGAGGAGGTGGGTGGGTGCTGGGTGGCTGGGTGGTTGGGTGGTCGGGTGGGTAGGGAGGTCAGAATTTTCTGCACTCCTTGAGCTCTAGATGTTTGGGAAGACAGGAGCACGCGCCCCAAACCCTCCTGAACGGCTGCGTCACTCCCAGCGCACGGAAGACTTTCAGACAGCGCCCTCTTGTGGAGCCCAGCGCCAAGCTTCCAGAGGATGCCTGCACGCCCAGGGCCAGCGGTCTGAGACCCAACCTGGACTAGGGGGCCACGGCCACCGCATCACCCCACACACAGCCCGACCCGCTCCCCCGAACAGGGGGAAGGTCAGCAAGACAGGACCACACACTCCGAGTCCATACAGCCACTGCGGCCCAGGGGTGCTGCTGCCGAGGGCGAACACCGCATGGGGTCCACAGCGCAGGTCACAAAGACAGAGGGTGGTGCCTTCTGGGAGCCGGATGCGGCTTCCTTGTGGGGCCACGGAAGTGCGGGGGACAGACAGTGGTGATGGTTGCTCCACATTGCAAATACCCTAAGAACACTTACTCCTGTACTGTAAAGGGGTGGATTTTTTTTTTTTTTTTGGTACCGGGGATCGAACTTGGAACCTTGCGCTTGCAAGGCAAGGTGGGCTGAATCTCTGGGAAACAGCTCCCATCGCAGGCTCCTCCCACCCCAGGCCTTTCGCCAGAGATCTTGATTGTGACTCGTGTTTACTGATGTTCTCCATGGCAGGTACAGATCACAAAGCCAAGCCAAAAACACCTGGCCAGAAAGCAGAGAAAGGCAGGCAGTGGGTGGGGCTGTCCCAGGCAGGGACCCCCACCCTCGGCGCGCCCTGTCAGGGAGCGTGGGCGGTGGCGCACCCCTCAGGGTCTCCACGGTGCTCTGCGGACTGAGGCGCCTGGGCTGCACCCCGGTCAAACCACTGGGCCTTTCCCGGGGAAAGGGATGCCGGGCCCTGCCCGGCAGAGCTGAATGGAAGGGTCCAGAGCGCACCCTCTCCTCTGTGCAAAGGGCAGGGGAAGCTGCAGCCTGCCTGGGGTGAACAGGGCGCCCATCCCAGCCAGACACGACGTGCTCCCGACGCCCAGATGGCACCGGCGCCGCCGGCTGAGAGCGGGCACAGGACAGTGCTGTGGCACCCGCACGGAGTCACGCACGGGCTTGCCGGGTCGTTCTCGACAGGGGGAGCAGAAAGACTCCAGGCACCAGGACCTGGGGGCGGGTACTGCTCTGCCGTTTCCTCGGGATCAAAATGCCTAGGGAGTGAGGGGTGGGCCCAGGGCCACCCACTGTGCCCCACTCCCCACCCGCTCACCGAGTGACCGAGACACGCAGGATGGCCTGTGGGAAGGTCAGAAGGCTGAGGCTGAGGGGCAGGAGGGGCACTCCGAGGCTGGCTGCCCTCCCGGGCGCCTGGGGCTCGTCCCGGTAGAGGGCCGGCTGCTGCCGCTGGAGCAGGTGGTGCCCGTCGCAGATCTGCCAGTGACTGTGCCGGGACTGAGAGTCTTGGGGGGCGGCCCTAGGGGCAGGGGGGCGGGCGTGAGGAGAGGTCAGGCCCGGGAGACAGGGACTGGCCAGACCGGTGGGAACCCGCCCCGCCCACGGAGATGGAGCGCAGCCTGGCTCGTTTCCCGTCCCGAAAGCCTCGAAGGTGGCTGTTGAGCCTTTAGCTCTTAGAGCAGCACAGTAAAGTGTGAGAGGTCTGATGAAACCAGACTGAGTAAGCGAGCTGCATGACGGGAGCGTGGCTGAACCAGTGTCCACCCTGGGAGGACGTCAGTCACGCCACGCAGGGACTCGTCAGTCCTCCGTGAGCCGCGGTGAACCCCGTCTGTACCGTGCGGGCTGAGACTGCCTGGTGACGCGGTGACTGACGCTGTAGACAACACCCTCCCTCCCCGGGCGCAGGCGCAGTCCAAGCAGCATGTCTGGCCGGGGGCCGGGACTGCGCCCTCCTCCGCGGCACGCACGCACGCACGCCACGCCGAGCAGGCTCTGAAGGACTGAATGCTCCAAGGGTCTGTGTCACGGCCACAGTTCTGTCAGCACACGCCCCCCTCAGGAGGCCCCGAGGTTTGCCTCTTGGCTGCGCCGCCTTCTCTCCTGCTTGACAGAGTCTCCTGCTGTTGTTTGCCGGACACACATCACACAACACAGGTGTGGATGATGACACAACCTTACATGACATACGACTGTACCTGCAACTTCCCTTCATAAAAGGGTAACGACAGCCACACCACACGTGGAGTTCCGTGTTTCCACTTCCTCGCCCCCTTCGGTATCTCCCCAGGTGCTTCAGGCAACGTGTGATCCCTTTGGTATTATACTTTGACCATATTAATATGCTAGTAATATACAATATGCTCTAATTCTGTTAATATAAAAATGCACTAATATGAAATATAATAAATACGCTTTCCTTATAAAATTCTACCTCAAAAGCAGAGAGCAGAAAAGCAGAGACCTCTTTTCATAAGAAAACCATGAGTTTTCCCTTTAAGAAGGAAATCTGCCAGATTCGAGGCCAAAGAAATTGACTCAGATGTCTAAGTCATTCTGTGCTTGAAGCTAGAGGAAAGAAGGGCCCTGATTCTGGGAGCAGTGAAACTTGCTGTTTCCTTAAGGGGAGCTCATCAGGACAGGTAACAAGGCCAGTGGTCACCTTTCCAGGAAAACTGGCCAGCAGTGGGAGGAGAACTGTGGGGAAGCCAACCCTCAAATCCATTAGTCACACACTGGTGAGTCTGTTCTGAGTGATTATTTTCCACTCTGAATACTCTGCGTCTTTAATAAAAGCCAAACTTCTGCCCACTGTGAATCACGGGCACCAGTTTCTAAACACCACTGGTAGCTTCTACTCCAGTCACCCTTTGTGGTTGTGACCACTCACACAGCTCCTGGTCCAAGCCTCGAGCCCACCCGAGCCGGGATGGGCTCAGATCAAATTTCCCCATAAGCTCAACATTGAACCTAAACATTGAGTTTGATTCAGTTCTCATCCAACTCAGCTTGCAACCAGAACCGTGGGAAGACTCAAGTCCATGACCTGAGGTACCACTAAGTATGAGCGTGAGTATGCAATAGGGTATATGCAGGAATAAACCCTGTGTCACAGAATACAGAGACATGTGCATGTGCACACACACCATGTTGTGAATCACAGAAGGGTGGGGCCTAGGAAACACACTCACACACCACCTAGCCCCAGCGTGCAAACTGTTCGACGATGGACAGGTAACGCTTGCCCGGCTCTGCGGCTTCTCCAGGTCTCTGGGGAAAGACAGTGGGTGACGGTGGCGCGTGGTAGGAGCAGCAGAGAGCGTGTCACTGTCACGGTCTTATTCTGCAGGTGTCTCGGGATGAGAGGAGGCTCCCTGACCCACCACAAACTTCACGAGGTCCCTTTTCCCCACAACAGGACACACACACACTGAGTTACCCAGCATGCCTTTAAAACTCTGCTGCCTCCCCCAAATTTAAAGACCCAATCCGAAAATGGGCATCTGAAATGAACAGACATTTCTCAGACGAAGAAATAGAAGCAGCAAATAAATATATGAAAAAATGTTCAACATCACTGGTCATTCAAGAGATGCAGATGAAAACAACACGGAGATTCCACCTCACCCCACAAAGAATGGCTGCTATCAGGAAATCAACCAATAACAAATGCTGGCGGGGCTGTAGGGAAAGAGGAACCCTGCTCCACTGCTGGTGGGAGTGTAGACTGGTGCAACCACTGTGGAAATCAGTATGAAGATACCTCAAAGAACTAGGGCTAGATCATTTGACCCAGCTATTCCCCTGCTGGGTATCTTCCCCAAATAATTAAAAGAATCATACCACAGCGATGTATGTGCACCCATGTGTATAGCGGCACAGTCTGCAATAGCTAAAGCTTGGAAACAGCCCAAATGCCCATCAACTGGAGACTGGACAAAGAAGATGTGAGGGTTTTTTTTTGTCAAATGGAGTACTACTCAGCCATAAAGAATGAGAAACTAGAGACATTTATAGCTAAATGGATGCACACTGAGGCCATACTCTTCTTAAGTGAAATAAATAGGACATGTGTGTAAATACTGAATAGTTTCTCTGGTGTGAAAAACGGAAAGTATAAATTGAGGACTAAAAGGTATAATGGATGACGTGAAACAGGAAGAAAAGGAAAAGGGAAAATGGAAGGGAAGGGAAAGTGGAAGGGAAGGGGAAGTGGGGGGGGGAGAAAGAAGGGGAAGAAAAAAATATGAGAAAAGAAGGAAAAAACGGAAATGAAAGTTTTTGTAAATAGGGAGGGGTGGAGGGGAAGGAAGGGAATGGGGAAAACAAGAGGCAAGATACGTCATGTACAGGTGCAAGTTCCCAATGCGAATGTGATCATGTGCACCTAGAGTATACTGATAAACCCAATGGAAGAAATAAAATAAGCTACACTCTGCTGCCTAGAAGACAAGGGTGTGGCCAGCCCAGGGACCCCCGAGGCCAGCCCCGTGGAGCCTCAGAAGGGCTGAGGCTGCCCACAGGGCAAGCATGGTCTCCGTGCCAAGGGCCTGCCCGGGCCCTCACTCTGGGGACAGCTGGCCACTCGTGACGGGCAACCTCTTGATGCCTCAGTCTGGCCGATCCCAGCAGCCCTGCCCTGGAACTCGAGCTGGGGGCTGACACAGCAAGCCATGGTCCCTCCCAGGCACCCGCTCTGCCACCTGTGCAGCCGCTGGGGAGGTACAGAAAGAGACAGAGCAGGGGCAAGGCCAGGTGAGGGAGGAGTGGGGAGCGAGGGTGGGGAGGAGGGAGAGGAAGCAGACAGGCAGCAGCACGGGCTGGAAGTCCGCCCTGCCCCTCGGAGAACAGGGCCCAGGCTTCCTGGGGGCCACCAGGAGCCCGGACCTGCCTGCAGCCTCACGCCTGGCCTGAGGCCCCGAGCGCCCCACCACAGCTGTCCAGAACCCTCTCCGGCTCCGCGGCGGGGCATCCTGGGCACCCTTCTCTTCAAGCCCTTTCCTGTTCCACCCTTGCCACTGTGTGAGCCTCCTCACCTTCTGCGGCCTGAGACCCCGGGGTACCCAGTAGGGCATCACAGCCTGGCTGCTGGGCATCAGGAAGAGGCCCCCAAAGCGATGGCACAGGCAGAGGCAGGCCTTGGTGGATGTGGAGATGTGGGGCTGGACCACCTTCCGGGCCTACAGAGGGGAAGAGAAGGTGCAAAGGAGGTGGGGCCTGGCCGGCCGGCAGCCCTAAGAGGGACCAGCAGGACACCCTGACTCCTCTCCCTCCGATCCCCAGCTGCGGGCACAGCCAACTGCCCTGCGGAAGGAACTCGGTCTCCCGATCATGATGCCCCAGAGGCAGGCCACACAGACCTCAGGGGACACCCACGCAGCACCCAGGCAGGCAGGGGTGGGTTGGGGAGCCTCTCTGTGCCTCGTGTGCCTGGCTATGAAGAGCGTTCTGCCGGCATCCTGACAAAATGTACCAGCTGTAAGACAGAAGCAGCCTTTGGTCCAGCGACCTTGTCCTAGGGACACAGCCCACATTCTGCATCTGCAGTGAGCAGGATGTGTGCACTGCTGTCAGCAGTGACCAAGCTGCCCGGATGCCCATCACAAGGGACAAAAATGACTTCCCTCCATCTCCATAGCTTTCCACCGAGGCCCAGATGGCCCTGCTGGGCTCCTTTCACTCTGGCCCAATAAGGATAGCCTGGCCAGTCCCAGCCCTGCCTCCAGCACTTGCTGGGCCTACCCTGCCAGTGGCTGCTGTGCTAGGAGCAAACAAGACGCTGCCCTGCCCACAGGCAGGAGAATGCTCAAGCCAGTGAGCTGGAGAGGGCAGGAAGCTGCACACACCTGTCTGAGACAACCAGGATGTGGACCCCAGAGCTAATGGCACTGGGGACAGGCTGTGGGTGCCCACTCAGCAGGCACTTCTTGCCCCCGTCCCCAGGCACAGTATCATCAGTCATCACAGACCTGCGGACAGCAGCCTCGGCAGGTGGATACACAGTCGGAAGATATGCAAATGTGAAGACTGACCAAAGCAGGCCTGGGGAGCTAGGAAGGAAGTGGACCTCTGCACACTGCTGATGAGAAGGTCAAATGGTGCGGCCACTCTGGAAAATGGGTGGCAGTTTTTTTAAGTTACATAGGGCTGGGGATGTAGCTCAGTGGCGCCACGCCTGCCTGGCAAGCGCAAGGTCCCGAGTTTGATCCCTGGTACCGCAAAATTAATTAATTAATTTACAAAAGTTAAACATACACAGGCAGTTCCACTCCTAGATATTTACCCCAGGAAAACAAAGACAGATGTCCTTCAAAGACCTGTACACAAATGTTCGTAGCGGCTTTATCTGGCACAGACAAAAATGTCCTTCTGGATGAACAGATAAACATCATCTGCTCATGTAACAGAACACTGCTCAACACTGCAAGGAACTGCTGAGGCGCACAGCCTCATGGAAGAACCTCAGAATAAGTGGGCTAAGGGAAAGGAGCCAGACAAAAGGGAATCAGAGTATGTAAGGCCATCACATAAAATTCTAAGAACTGCTAGCTAAGCCATAGTGGCAGAAAGCTGATTGCCGGAGATGCCAGAGCCCTGGCTGGGGACTTTGGGAACAGACGCTAAGGTGGAGCTACAAACTGGCGCCAAGAAATCTTGAAGGGTTGTAAGCAGGCTCATTGTGTGGCTGGTGCTGTGGTTTCCCTGGGAATGTGTTTGTCAAGCCTTACCAGAGCATTTACACTAATATAAGTGTGCATAAGTGTTTATATATGTCCAGCTTATCGATCATACCTCCATAAACATATTGTTAATCTGTTTAAAAAACTCAAACCGTCTCCAAGAAACCCTAAAATATCACACATATAATGCTTATAATTCTGATGTTCACCCTGGCCCTTGGTAAAGACCTCTGGCAAGTCACCTACCTGTTTTGGGGTCTCAAAGACAGAGAGACCCAGTAGGGCAGCACTGCCTCCACCCTAGGCACAAGTAGGCAGCCCATGAATTTGTCACAGCACTTACAGCAGATGTGCTCTTTAGTCACCAGGTTGGAGCACTAAGCAAGATTCAGAAAAGACAGGTTGAAGTATTGTGCAGCATTTCTAATGTGAGGCAAGGAACTGTCTGGAATCGTAAGTCAATGGCCCGAGGGAGTGTCCAGGAGAAGGGACGGTGCCCAGCTCCTACTGCAGCTTAGAAGAAGGCAAACTACGTGGATGGTAGTGAGGCCCACAAAGCCTGCGGGCTAGGTGTGGGGGGCTCTTGGCCACATCCTGGTGCCCTATGTGAGTGAACAAGTTCCAGGCCCCCTTCTGACAAGGGCAGAGCTCAGCCAACTCTGGGGGCCAGTGGGGAGCTGAGTGCTCGGGGGTTCACCTGTGTCATTTCTCACAGAGCACTGTTTGCTGAGGTTGTCATCCCCTGGATGACAGGTACCTGCTACACAGGGGGCTCTGCGGGTTCTCCCAGGCTTGGGGGTTCTAAGCACTAAGGGGAAGAGGGTGAGCCTACATAGAGATTTTTGGGGATCAGTGATAGCCCCTACAACCACACACTTCCATGGCTGCTGACCCTCTACTGGTCCTACCTCCTCCACTCCTCCCACCCCACAGTCGGTTTGTTTCCCTACTGGGTGATTTGTGAAGCACACTTCTTTCCTGAAGGTCAGAAATGTGCTCTTCCTAAAGAAGAACAGGGAGGCTTAGAACGCTGAGCTTTGTGTACATTGAAGGCAGCCTGCTGGGAGAGTGCCTGGCCTGCCTTGTTGGACCTGACTCTGCCCAAAGTTCTGAAAGGCAGGGCCATCTTTCTGAGGTCCAGAGAGGCTGAAGGTGACTAACCGATCTCACACATGTGCTCACAGCTGGGCTCCCAGGTACTGGCTGCTCTGGACTCCTAATTCCCAAGCCAACTCCCTCCAACACACTCCAGCTAAACTTGTGCCTGGCCCATCAGAAAAGACTTGAGAGTCCGACCTAGTGAGGACTTTCCCAGACATGGGCCATCAACTACCCTCTATGATACTTGATCAGACACCCCCCAAATTTAGTGGAATACTGGAGGGAAATGCTGTCAAGCTGCACAGAGAAAACTTCCAACGTAAAAACTAGGGTGCTTTGTCTCCAGGATAACAAAGCATTTGGGGCTACAGACTTGGTCACTCATCCCCACTCTCTCCCATCAAACTGCTACATTGTTGGGCAGAGTCCCCAGCAGGTATAAAACACAAAGTAAAGCCGGGCTTCTCTATAGTGAATTGTATAAATGCTTTGTAATCTGGAAACTGGAAACTGTATGACCTGAGTTTTTTTGTGTTTCATTATATAATATTCACTGCTGCTGTTTCGTTTACAGTAACAGCTTCAGGCTGATGCTTGACTGAGTATATGGCTTTTCTTTTTGTTCCGGTGCTGGGGATCAAACCCAAGGCTTCATATCCGGTAGGCAACTGCTCTGCCACTGAGCTATATCCCTTGCCCTTGAGCTGATGATCGATTGGGGTGCCGGGGAGTGGGTGTTGTCCTATACAGCATCCACACCCCTCTCCGGTAACCACAGCCTTGCTCTTTTCTGGGAGGGCTGACCACGCCCACCTCGGCCCACATTCAGGTGAGGCAAACCCACTGCTCCCAGCCTGGACTTAAAGAGACTCCACCGTGGGGGCCTGTGCTGGAGTTACTGGGAGAAGACACGCTTCTCTTTCGTTGAGGTTACGAATCTGATAGCATGGAAACCACAAGAGACCTTGGTAATGCTGCTTCCCATGAGAACCAATACAAAGGAAAGGAAGCTGAAAGAGGGGCACTCGCTGGAGGACCAGTCCTTGGGCACCTCGATACATCTATGCCTGAAGGCCTGCTCCGGACATCTGCAGTTACACCGAACAATAAGCTGCCTTTTCATGCTCCGTTCCTTCGGGCTTAGCCAAGGGCTCCGGACTCAGGGGCGGCCTCCGGCGTCACGATGCGCTTTGGGATGAGCGAATGCTACGGAGCCGAACTGTCTCCGCAAGGGTCTGGGGCTTGGCAACTGCATCATGAGGACAAGGACGACCGCGATAACGGAGCCTGGCTCTCACGCGCGCCACAACCCAGGGCTCGCAGCAACTTCCAGGTCTCGGTCTGCAGCAGTCTCCCGGCTTGCACCTCGGCCTCACGCTTGTCCCGTACGGACACTGATTGGCCCGAGCTCAGCCATTCAGGTGATGCATTGTATGGACGTGCACTTAGCTGGCAGCTGATTGGTCCCTCTTGGCAGGGCTCAGGGTCAGCGGGTCAGAGCGGACCGATGGTCTACGGGGCGGTGGCCTTTCCCTAACCTTGCCTGCTGGACGTCGGCTCTGGAAGCCGCCGCCCTCGACCTGACTCACCATTTCCAACCGACGGGCCTGTGCACCGGTGGGGCGTTCCAGCCGGGGTGTTGGTCCCCTGCAAGGAGAGAAAACAGTGGGAGCAGCCCTGCGCGGGAGGGGGAGGGGGGGGAGGGGAGGCTGGGAATGCAGCTCAGGTGGACAAGTTTATTGTTTTGTTTTTCCCCGTACGGGGAACACAAGGTTTTTACTCTGAGCTGCATTTCCAGCCCCTTTAAAAAAATTTTTAAATTATTTTGAGACAGGGTCTCCCTGAGTCAGTTAAGTTGCCAGGCTGGGCTCCAACTCAAGATCCTACTGTCTCAGCCTCCCAGGGTGCTGGTATTACAAATGTGTGCCACCAAGCCCTACTGAGGTTGTCAAGTTTCCCAGTATAAGAACAACCCTTCAGATATCTCGGACATGCTTCTACTCAGTCACTCCTTATCTGAAATTCAGATAAATTACTTTCATTTTCATGCGCTAAATCTGACACCCCTACCAAAGGGCTTTGTGACTTTCAAGGAAATGTTTATGTCTTGAACAACCTGGGGTTTATGAAGGTCGTGGGATTCAAACACCTGCCATCTAAGATGTCTGGGTGCTCTTTGACCCCAGAGCCCTCTAGCCTGTTTTTCCTTTGTCCCTTCGTCTCCCTCCTCGAGTGTGTTTGTGCAGTTGTAAGGTAGAGACAGGATGTATGTCTTCACATTTTAGTAAAACTCGGTGCTTTCTGCCTGTCCAGTTTTGTTCTTTAAATGATCTCAAATCGCAGTTTGTATTTCTTGGAAATGGTTGTGGCTCTAATACTCTCCATTAATGTTGGTATTTGCCAAAACTGTTAATGAGCAGCTCTAGCCCTGATGGGCAGCCCCTCCGTGCACTGCATTCCAGTCAGAAGGCCAAAAGATGTGTCCAGGTACTGCTTGGATTCCTTGGCTCCATTATTTACATGTTAGCATCATGATCTGTTGGGGCTGGGCTTCCAGCCACTGCACATCTGATCAACACCTGCATTGAGTTGGAGGTACCCCTGCCTTAGTGCTAAATATTCCCACTGCCACCCATGGGTGTCAGGAGGTCTACGTGGCTTCTCTGTGTCTCCGTTTTCCTCCTGAGCCCATTGAAACATGACAGTAGATTAGCAGGGCACAGAAAACAGACTCATATGTCCCTGGAAGCTCTGGCCCTCAACACTGAGACACCCTCTTGTTGTCTGATGTAAAGAGGTCTTCATCACCATCCCTAACTACCCAGGAAAGGCTAAAATTAAAAAGACAGAGAATACCAAGTCTGTCAAGGATGTGACAGCTGGAATGCTTCTTGTACATTGCCCAGTAAATTAATACAACCATGTTGGCAGTATTTATAAAACCTAAACATAGGAATATCCTGTAACCACTGACTTCACCCACTCAAGACAAGAGCTTAAGTCCACTAGCCCATGAGCAAAAATACCAATAGCAGCTTTCCTAAGTCCCAAGCTGGAAATGACCTACGTATCTATCCTTTGAAGAAAAACTTTATTTAAAAAATGATGGTACAGTCACAAAGAGGAACACAGTGGGGGGAAAGAGCACAACTGCAAGCCACAGCAACACAGATGAAGCGAAGAGGTAAAGCAGCCAGGCCCACACGTGGATTCGGGCCACATGTATGACATTCAAAACCAGGAAGGACAATCTACTCCAGAGGACACTCCACCCTGCTTGCCTCTGAAGGTTCCCAGTCCTCACTGCCTCTGAATCAGAGGCAAATATCAGGCAAGTCGCCTAACGTCAGAGCCTCAGATTTGTGTATAAAATAATGATAATCAGAGAACTAATCCCAAGGTGGTTTGGGGTTTTGTTTTGTGCTGGCATGAAACCCACAGCCTTACACACCGGACTAGTGGTCTACCACAGATCTACACCCCCCCCCAGCCCCCGAGGATGTTTGAGAAGCTCCAGTGAGACAGCATGGAAATTGCTTAAGAGAGCCAGGACATTGTGCGGATTCAGCACACGCCAGCTTATCCTGTGAGTATGGCAGAACAGTTCTTTGTTCTCTCTGAATTTTTCCTTCCTGCAACTAGCGTGAAGTTGGCTTACTGCCTCGCAAGAGGGAAGCAGGACCAGAGAAGCCTGTGGCTACCAAGTGTTCCTCTTCCAGATCTTTTGTTTCCAAAGCCCCCAAGTAGGGGGAAGGAAGAGCAGAGGGCTGTGTGCATCCAAGAGTCATGAGGACTCCAGCCAAGTGAACAGAAGTTGCTTGTCCCGGGAGAGAAACCCCTGTAGATTCCTGGACACAGTTGTGCATTTTGTTCACCAACCAAGGCTCCCTCACTGGGAGCACAAATGGAGCTTGCATTTACCTTGCACTCGGCTTCCCACAGCACACCCTGGCCTGGGTCTGGGCCTGCACCCAGACCTGCTCAGCAGGACCTCGGTGTGTGAATTTGCACATAAGTACCTCCAGCTAGTGGTTACCCTGCAGCAACAGCTGATGCCTGAGCTGTCGGGCTGCTGGGCTTCACAGGAAAAGCAGTGTGCCCCTCCCTCACAGAGCCTGCCCCCATCAGCACTCATCTCCACACCAAGCTTCCTAGCACCCGTCACTGCTCCATGGCTTCTTGCAGACATCAGTGTCACTTGACTCACGTCTGGATGGAGGTAGCCCTCAGCAACGACAGGGAAGGTGGATAAATGGGGTAACTCCAGGGTGCATCCCATACCACCCACCTCCCAGCGTCCCCCACAGGACTGAGCTCCTGTGCCCACGCTCCTGCCCTTCTTGATGCCTTTGCACTGGCTGTTCCCTTCTTCATCTCACCTGGCTTTCAGGTCCCCTCTCCAATAAACTACTTGGAAATCTTCATCTCAAAGTCTGCTTTTAGGCACCCTAACCCAGACAACTCCCTCCCCATCCCTGCTCTGACAGTCTGCATGGAAGGCCTAGGTCAGATTTTTTAAAAACACTATCTGTGCTGCCGGCTCGTGACAAGAGTCCAGAGCTGGGGCTCTGGTTCATCCAGGGACAAGACCAGTGTCCCTTGGAGACCTGGTGGGCAGAGATGAACTCATGCCGGTCACTGCTAAAGCAATCGCTAATGAACTGTTTAAGGAAAACTGGGCAGATGGCAGGAAACAAGCAGGAAGGCGGCAGCAGTGTCGCTGGAGTCTGCAGCAAGCTTCTATCTGGGGTTTCCAAAATGCAGGAAGAGGAAGAGGAGGGACACTCCTTCCCCAAGCCTTGTTTCAGACTGTTTATTTCTGAAGGAGTTAAGCTCCCAGGAGAAAGGAAAAGACTGGCATCCACTGCAAATGAAGACTGCCCGACAAAGAGGAGCTGTGGGTAACCCCATCTGCAGGGTTTGGGGGTCCACTGGCAAGGCAAAGTGGAGCACCTCTGCCAACTCCACAGGGCTGGTCACCAAAACAAGGTCAACTCAGCCACAAGACCCTGTGGGTAGACAAGCACAGGGGAGTCACCCAGCATGACCCTCCCACTGGCAGAGTCCAGGAGACTTGGGGCAGAGGAGCCAGAGCGTGCATGGCGCTTCACCTGGAGCCTGACTGCCAAACCTGTGTCTGCAGTCAGCTTTGGAGATGCCACTGCAGACACCCACGTCACTAAGCCAGAAAAGAACTCAGCCTCTGTGGCTTTGAAGTTGGCTTGTTACTCCAGAATAACCTTGCCTAGTTTGACCCAGATGAGAATAGTAAATGAGCTAAGAACTTTTTTTTATTTTTGGTACCAAGGATCAAACTCAGACCTTGGGCTTGTGAGGCAGGCACCAGAACCACTGAGCTAAGTCCCCGGCCCAAGAACTATAACTTTTTAAATCTCATTTCCTTCATTGGAGACAGTTTTTTGGGTTTCTCTGGGCTGGAGTTCTGAGCATTCTGGGTCACGATCACAGGTGTCACTGACTTGGGCTGGTTTGTGTTGTATGAACTGCCTCAATAGGACACTCACTGTCATCCAGACTGCTGCCCTGTGTTCAGTGACATCCCCACTAAAAGATGTCACTTTGTGCAGCTCTGCTGACTTAAACCCTTACCCTTTCTTCTTGGGGTCTCTGATGTCATCCTCACCCCTTATTCTCTCCGTCTCTCCAACAGTGACATTTTACAGTTCTCTTCTTCCAGCCATAAGACACCCACATCACGTCCTGGTCTTCCTTCACTTTGTGCCCCTGCAGTCTGCGGGGATGCGGTACCATCCCCTTCCTCTTACCTCAGAGCAGTAAGGGCACAGCCTGCACAAGCCAACCAGGGTCTGAGACAGTGCACTGCTTCCCAGTGCCTGTCACCGCCACACTGCACAGCCCTGAGAACCATGTCCCAGAGCTTTCTCTGAAATCGCCAAGACGCACCGTGGGAGCAGAGGCTGCCCGCCCGCCCGCCCACGCACCGAGTGTCCTGCACCCGTGGCTCCCTGCGGAACTCTGCTAACCAAGGAGAGAAGCTCCATGGCAGTTAGGCCACCCACCCTCCTCAGGCATCCTCTGTCCCCTCCTGAGCCTGGGAAGGGCGTAGGGACCCAGGCGCATGCGGAGAGGATGGAAATTAGGTCTTGCTCTGTCCCAGGCTTCCTGGGTCCCTGGTCACGAGCAGCAGTGGCTTCGGTGGTCTTCAGGAGGGCCACGTGCCACAAGGCTCAGAATGAGTGCCTTGTCTGCCACCCGGGCACCCAGGTGGGGCTCTCAGCACTGATGTCAATGACTCCGCAGGCAGGGGAGCGGGGTGCTGCACAGGTCAGAGCTGGGACCTGACGCCCTGCTCTTCTCATCCCCGCCCCACATCCGGCCAGCACAGCTCCTCACCAGCTCTGTGCACGCATCTTCCCGCCCAAGGCCACCCCCCCACCCGCCTGCACCGCCTCAGGCCTGTCTCCTGCGGCACTCAGCCCCACACCGTGCACCTGTCTATCCTGCAAATGCGCATGCGCACTCTCACTGATGCCCTCCTGCACCCGGCCCTGCCCTGGCCGCTCCTCCCCAGACGCCAGGCTGCTCCCTGAACACGGTCTACACCTTCTCAAGGAGGCCTCAGCTAAGCTCCTGTGTAAGGGCCACATATCAGGTGTCCCCAGGAGCAGACTTTGGGCGAGCCAGGTGATGAACCCGGTGGTGCTGGGAATGAGATGATGCTGGCAGTGGAGGTGGTAACAGCTAAATGCAATCATTTCTTGGGTGCCAAGTATTCATAGGTACGCTTTCTGCATTTTCTCTCATCTACTCCTTGAAATAACCTGAGGTTCACAGTGAGGAAATGGACTCTTTCCTATCTGGAGCAAATGAAACAAGAGTTCTCAGAACCCCGGCTGGGCTCCAAGGCTTGGGACAGGCAAGAAGTACTTGTCGGCTGCTCAGACCCTGGGGAAAGGCTCGGGACTGCCACCTACACACCCCTGGCTCGCCGGCCCCCAGCCTCCCGAGCACCAAGCTGGCACCCTCTGGCTAGCTATGTCCTCGTGCCCCCCCCTTCCCTGGCCCTGGCATCTCCATCAGGGATCTGCCATTCACGGCGGCAAGCGAGCACCTGGAGAGGCACGAGGGAAGGGGCACGGTCACGCAGTATCCCCACCGGCACCAGCCGGTGGGGCTGGGGCACAGCACAGCTGGTGAGCGCCTGGCAGGGCGGTGAGGTGGGAGGCCCCTTCTGTGCCACGCGCTTACCATGCGACCTTGCAGAGTGCCTGTGAGTGCTCACAGGGACTTTGCTCATAAAGCATCCGCCGGAAACAACCGGACAGCAGACTGCAATGCCAGCAAGCAGGAGGAAAGGCAATGGGACCCCCACCCCACCCCTCGCCAGGTGCCACCCCACAGGGCAAGCGCAGGCTCATGGAGGGGGCGACACAACCATCGTGTCCACGGTGTTCAAGTTCCACGGGGTCGGGGAGCAAAGTACTCCTTGGAAAGGATGATCGTGAAAATAGGCTGAAAAACTGCTGGTGCAAGAAGGCGGGCAGTCGCTGAGCCCACGGACTGGGCCTTGGCACGAGGAACGCTATGAGGTGGAGGGGAAGGAGTGGGTCACCGTGTCTGCTGTGTGCTGCTGGCCTACACTGCGCCAACTCAGAAAACCAGTTTCGTTTTCCTGGACGTGGATTATACATCAAAAACAAGCAGTATTTTTGAAAAACTCCCCGGCTGCGTGACCTTGGGCACATCACTCAACCTCTCTGGGCTGCTGCTTCCTCCCTGTAGGGAGGCTGATCTTAACCAACCTGCGCCTCCCAAGGTGTTCCAGGGAGAACACCCAGAAAACGCTTCCCTGGCGCTGAGGGCCGGGAACCGCTCCGGAGTCCCAGGGACCTCAGGTCACTGCAAGATGTGGCTGCTTAGAGGCCGTGCAGGCCGATCCTGGGTTAAGACCAGCAGGGGGCGTCCTCGGTGCGGTCGCACCTTCAGACTGGGTCAAGGTGAAGCGTGAAAAAGCAGCAGTGATCATGCCCTCCCGAAGGGAGGCAGAGCAGGTGCCCCCAGGACAGCAGCGTCGCAGGGAGGACGCAGAGCTGCCTGCCGGGCATCACGTGTGGACGTTCAGGCCAACACGGCAGAGTTCGCCAGCAATCCAGATGGCGTGTCCTCGTCCTTCTCATGTTGCTGCTGCATCCTGAGTGCCCACTAGAGGTCACCCTACAGAGACTCTCCCAGGCAGCGGAGACAAAGGACCCTGGGCACACAGCTCCTGCAGCTGAGCGGGCAGAATATCGGGTCCTCAGGGACAGCCCCAGATGGAGGCGGGCTGTGTGTGGCAGGCGACCAACTGTGAGCCCCTCCTCAGCTCCCCTGCAGCGCGACCTTCAGTCCCACAGGAGTTGGACACAGGGCCCTGGGGGACCCCACACTCCCTCGGCTTCCGTCCCCATCAGAGTTGTGCAGTAGATGGAAAAGAAGGCCTGGTTCAGACTCCGAGGACACTGCCCTTGGACAGAACCCAGGAACGAGGCCACCTGCCTCTCACCCAGCTGCAGCAGGACAGTGGGGATAGCGGCACAGGTCCACCCTGCACTCCCGGACAACACCAGTCACTCAGATCAGACGCACGGGCCCCCAGGGTGACACAACATGGCCACTCATCCTGACTGCCGGCCTCCTGCGCTCCCAGCAGCAGGCCCAGCTGGTGTGGTCAGGGGACCCGGCAGTCACTGGTCATTAGCACAACACACACATTTCACAGATTCCCCCAGACCCCACAGAGAGACCCGAACCCCAGAGCAGAGTTGACGGTAGAGGCAAGTGCCACTGCCGAGGGACGGGCCCTGCTCTCGGGAGCAGACAGCGATGTACTGGCCCTGAGGGGCACTGCACGGGCGGGCCTGGGCACTGGCGACTGGGCAGTTCCATGGTCACACAGAGCAGGGTGTCCTCTGACCCGCAGTGGCCGGAGACAGATGCCAGCGTCCCTGCGTGAAAACTTCAGCTCTCATCACATTTTCAACTCTTGAAGGAAATCCTCACATACCTGCAATTCCGCCCTGCAGCCCCCAGATGTGACCACTACCCTCTAGGTACCAGTGTTTTTAGAGACATGTGAATTGATAAAAACTGTTTCATTTTTGTATTTTACATAAATACTCACCGTGTATCATTTTATTCAACTTTTTGTGGTACGCGCAGTCTGGCCCTTATGTCTATCTGCACAGGTAGCTAGCTGTTGGACGCCCGCCACCTCCTGTCTGCAGCATCTGTAGCAGCCTGGGCCCCTGCCTGCCAGCTGCCCAGGGTGCTGCTTCCAGGGGCCTACGTCTTCAAGTTGGCCCTAGCTGTCCCCACCTGTGATCCCGCTTTCCTGTGTCACTGCCAATGCCGGGCAGCAGCCCACCACCCCTGCCATGGAACAGTCTCAGTGCATCTCCATGGAAAATGCCCTTTTTATTAGCGATCAGGCTTCTGGGCACTGTGGCAGATGTCTGTAATCAAAACTACTCAGAAAGCTGAGGCAGGAAGATTGCAAGTTTAAGGCCACTGTCTCCAATTTTTTTTAAAGGGGCAGGGGATGGGGTGTAGCTCCATTATGAAGGCCCTGGGTTCAATCCTCAGTACTTTGAAAAAAAAAAAATCCAGGCCAACAACGTTAATTCACAACAGTGATGGGGAGACTGGGATGAGAAGCTGAGGGACTTTCACTGTGCGTTAAACACTGGGATTTGTCACAAAGACGTGCTCCTTTGGTACAGAGGACAAGCACAGCAGGTCCTCAGCACGTGCGCTGGCTGCCCGCACATCCCTGCTCTTACCTACTCTGCTCTCAAACAGCTCAGGCTGGCTTGGAGGACCCCTGTGGCTCCCTGTGCCCTGAGGGAACAGCTGGGCCGGGACAGAGGACAAAGCCGACCACCAGCTCCGGCGAGTCACTTGGACGCCCCATCCTCCAGCGTGGGAGAACTGAGACTTCGCTTGTCAGGAGATGGCACGGAAGCACAGCTCTAGTCCAGCCCTCCCACAGCCCATGTCGCCCAGGGCCTCACCTGAATCACACCCCACGAGACACACCTTCAAATCAGACTCATTAAGACTCAGAGGAGACGCAGTCACGCACACCTCAGGGAACACCATCCCAGGTGACAACACAGGTGCCAGGCATACCTTAGAAGCTGCTTCCCCACCCAGTGGCCCTGGAACAGGCCCCAGATGACCTGCAAGCGCTGTCCTCCCCAGTCAAGGGCTGAAGACGCACAGGGAAAATGTGCTCTCCTGCAAGTAGGCTAACAACTCAACCGCCCAAAGTAAAAGCAAGCTGAAGCAATCACAGCCTCTGACCCTCCGTGCCCAGCTGGTCTCCCTGGGACCCAGGTAGGACCCCCAGGCACGAGTGCCTTCCTGCCAGCATCAAATGTCACTGCTCATCACCAACCCCAAAGGCTGGCGGTGTGGGCCCCCGAGCTGTGAATGTCAGAGCATTCCCAAAGCAGAAGGGGAACTGGGTGAGCTGTCGCCCCCTCTTCTCCTGCTGAGCACATATACTCCAGCTAGAACCCTCTTCGCCGTGAATCAAGTCCAGAGAGAGTGCTGTGTTAACACTGGGCTTGATGGGGGGCTGGGGGGTCCTGCTCAAGGCAGGTGACTCAGGTGAGAACACTGTTAAAAGTCAGGATGGGAGGGGGGTCTGAAACCGGCTGCTCTGCTCAGATCCTGCATTACAGATCAGGGTGCTCCATGTCCTCGGCGCCCGTGATTGTGAGGAAGAGGACCACATGGAACCCGGAAACTCCATCGACCCGGATTCCACAAAGAAACAGGCTGGGCTGGGCTGCTTAAGGACAATAAAGTGAAGGTGCAGTATGAGAAGCGCTGGCTGCCCACGGAGAGCCCAGGAGGCCCCTTGCACCCCGGTCACAGCAACAATCCCTTCTCGGCAAAGAAAGGTATAGCCTGGCAGGGAGTGTGCCAGAGGAAGGCCAATGCTGGCAGTCCTCTGCCTGGAGGATGTGCCAGGGAGTCCAGGACGGAAGGACCCAGGAGAGGACAGTGAAGCTGCGGAGTGGACAGCCCAGAGTAAAGGCCTGAGGACCGTGAGCACCGTCACGCACAGCCAGCACTGCGTGGGCCGGGCTGATGCCAGAGGGAGCCAGCGCAAGGCCAGAAAGGGGCCAGTTGGGAGCAAGGAAGGAGGAGCTGAACGCTACCACAAGGCCACCAAAGCCACTCACCCTCGAGTGCTCAACACCTCCTGATACTGCCAGGCCCACCTCACACCCTAAAAACAAAGACTTGCAAACACACACACCCCTGACAGAAAAACCCCCAGTCTCATGCTTGTAGTCCTCAGCCAGTCATGTGCACACAGCAGAGCACTTCCAGGACGCAGGGAACCCCCACTTCCCTGCACCCCACACCGCAATGCGCTATTTTATACCAAACCCCAGAGCAGCAAAATGGCAAGTAAAAGCCATTCACCAGCGCTCACCTGAGAGAAGGGCCCAGAAACCACCCTACATCTGCCCACCGGGCTCCCAGCTGTGCTCCACGTGGGCCCTGGCGCAGGAGGGGTGGAGGGGAGGGGACTGCACTGCAAAGGCGCTTCCTGGGAACCTGCTTCAGCAAGATCAGAGTCATCAGCCATTTGTTCTGTTTCTCACGATGGGGGACTGAGTCCAGGACCTTCACTCTGAGCTACAGCCCTAGCCCTTTTTTATTTTTTGAGACAGGCTCAGGCTAAGTCACTGGCCTTGAATTTGCAGTCCTGTCTCCGCCTCTCGCAGGGCTGGGATGACAGGCCTGTGCCGGCCTGCACCGCCACACCTGGGGCAACAACCACTCTGGGTCCTCACCTGCAGTGAATGAAGTGACAGGGCATCCGCTGGAAGCCACTGGTGTCCAGTGTTCCTGCGTAACTGAAGAAGTAGCCAAGGACACTTACGAATGGAAAAAATGGCTGGGGATGTAGCACAGTGGCACTGTGCCAGCCCGGCAAGTGGAAGGTTCTGAGTTTGATCCCTGGTACCAAAAAGAAAAGAATGGAAAAAGCCCAGCCTCGTCCTCTGAATGACTGTAGCAGCCTGATGGCCTGCAGGGCCCAGCTGTGTGGACGCCTGGACCTCACCTGCCTGGCTGCGGGCCCTGCCTGGGATCGTCCTACGGCCCCACACTCACACAGCCTTGGTTATTTAGGAAATCATTTAAATGTCCAAACACTAGGAGCAGGCTACACAGTTTAGATCTGAGGATTTTTTAATCAGAAGTACTTCTCGTCCATCAGTGTGCTCTTCACAATGCTAAAGGCGCCTGTGGTGGAGACAGGTCCCTCGGAGCAAGCCACGGGCTCTGGGTAAAAAAATGCATTTCCTTGGATTCATTTCGGTAGTGGTGAAACGTACAGAGCCACGGTCTACACACCCAACTGAACTTGCAGCTTCATGGTCACAGTAACCATCCTTGTGAAGACGGGGAAGGAAGTGACCAAAGATTTCAGGCTCAACCCTGCAAAAACTGCTAGAAGCTGGGACGGCGCCCTCACATTTAGCTGGAGTCCTCTCAGCGCGTCTGGGTGACCCCTGCGTGTCTGGATGACCCTGCTCTGTCCAGGGCACCCTCCTTCTCCACCTGCCTCTCTGCCTCTTCACCCGAGTCTCAGCGGAACCTCCCGGGGCAGCGTGTCACACAGGGACCTCGCCACAGAGCTGGTCAATTCTGCATCTGGGAGCCAAGTAAGCAGCTGCCAGTGAACAGAAGCCAGGACTGGGGAACTTTTTTTAACCCAGTCAGGGAGAAATTAATCAGAAAAACATTTCACGGGACATCCTTGGTTGATCTCTAAGCAAAGGCAGCACACAACTGCCAGGGGTCTCACCGGCAGGGCTAAGTCCTGAGTGCCCAGAGCGGGGCTCAGAGCAGCCACCGAGCACCCCAACCGAGAGGGGAGGCATGCACCAGAGTCTGCTCAGGGCTGAACAAGCCGCAGGGCAGGAGGAGCGACAGATTCCAGGAGGTCCCCGTCCTTCCAGAGACACTGGCATCGGCGGGACCTTAGACGGAGCTCTGCAAATGCAGGTGCCGACAGCAGGGACGTGAGGCCCAGAGAAACACTGGCACTGGGGTCTCCAAGGGGCAGGTCTGGAACAGTCCTGGCCTTGGACGTGCATGGCCCCCCTGTCTAGAAGGCTGTGCTCTCCCCTGCAAACGGCTTCAGCGGGCCTGTGCGGCCATGCTGGAGAGCTACACCTGCGTGGACCACGCAGTGAAATGAAAGCAGCATCGGGCCAGACCTGTGCCCCGGAGACTGGCACCCCACAAGTGCCGGGCAGCCGGGCGCAGAGCGGGTACAAGAGGGGAGGGTGGGCTGTGTGCACAGAACAACTCCCACCTGGAACCAGCTGCTGGCACAGTGCAGGCTCAGAAGAGCCTTGGCATCCAGGCTCCCAGGGAGCCACGCTGGAGGTTGGCTGTGTCTGCAGTGACATTCCCTAGCCACCCACACCACCAGCCCAACGCACTGACGGGGAAAGCATGGGGAGAAATACCTTCGACCAAAATCCAAGCAAGTCAGCAGCAGACGGAACTCTATCCAAGGTCGTAACCCCAAGCCTGACGTCCTGCGACTCCCGGGAGCTCCTCTCTGTATACACCGTCCTTCCCACCTCTGCCCAGGCGAGCTCTTTCCTCACCACCTCCCTGGGCCCTCACAAGCCATGGCCGCTTGTTTCACTCGTCCAGAGGGGCAGGTGGAGCAGGGCACCACATCTGCTCAGGGGAAGTGCCTGGCTGCTACACTACAGTCCACCCCGAAAGAGGGTTGTTTCACCTGGAAGACACCCAGCTCGCCAGGACACAGCTCCCCACTTCCGTCCCTACGTCCTGCAGCCGCTGCTCTAGGTCACATTCATTCTGGCTCGTCCCTTCACTCGCCTTTTTTTACATGCTCAGCTCTTTCCTTCACGGCTACCAACAACATACGGGAATATGCTACACGCTATACAAGAAGTATCTCGGGGGCCGGGCCGAGGCCTGGCGAGCGGGTGCGCGTTCCAGAGAGAAGGCTGCGTTTCCAAAGTGCGTGCTGCTTCCATGCACGGCAGCAGGGCCGCACCAGGCTGGCCATCATGGGCGCGGCGGTCAGGAAGTGAGGGACTGGATGTTCTTGAGCATCTCATCGAAGGCCTGAGGCGAGGGTGCGTCTGCATGCCGGAAGGAGGCCCGGACCCGGCTGTACAGGCTGAAGGACTTCAGCTCCAGCCAGATGAACCCGAAGCGGTCCTCATCGAACAAGAGAAAGACGCCCGGAGTGCGCTCGGGGCTGGTGAAGCCATGGCCGGCAATGAGGCCTGTGCCATAAAAACTGGAGAGACAGAGGGACAGCGTGAGGGGTGTGACCAAGACTGAAGACCAGCACAGCAGGTGCCCTGGATGCACAGGGCTGGGTCTGGCCCACTTGGGAAGCTCATGGGCCAGAGCCCAGGGTTTGCGCAGACCTGGGCCCTGCTGACCACATCCACCAACTCCCCGAGCTGAGGCAGGAGCCTGGGCAGGCACACTGGGGAATCCGCTCTAGGAACGCAGCAGGCCTGTGGCACTTTTACAAAGATCTTAATTTCTGGGATTGTTGTATCCCCCGGTGAATAACACAAGACACGTAAGAGATGCTCCCTGCAGCTGGCATTAACTAGAACTTACAGAGACTCGGGCTGTAGAGAAGTCAGGGGCTGGCCTGGAATCTCCCACGGACCCCCACCGGTCCTGCCAGCCACGTTGAGGCCCCGCAGGGTGGGAGACGGAGAGCAGCCCTGCGGTTCAGGGGCTTCTCAGGTGGGGAAGGAGATGCCTGGCCCCATGTGGGCCGAGCACTGGTGACTGGCACTCAGAAAGCGGGCCACAGGCATTCCCTGCATGGGCCCCAACGTAGCAGGGAAGTGACTGGAACGTCTTTCATGGACTGGAGAAATGTCCTGCCACTCCACCAGGGGGGACCAGCAGCCAGGCAGCCACAGCATGCATGAGACCTGCGAGTGGGCTCTATGCTGGCCACAGGGTCCTGTAGGGTGTAAAATGTTTATAGAAACAGCAAAGCTGTTTTCCTTTATGGTCATTCAAAAATTTTCATCAGCTGCAATTACACTAGAACGCTTATTTGTCGGCCTCCCTCCGCAGAATCCAAAGTCAGTCCTGTTCTCGCATAATGTGAAGAAAACGGTATTTTCCTCCCAAAGCCTGATCCAGTTGCCTAGCTCCTCTCCGGGAGCTCGGCATGGGACACACATCACCCTGTAATGGTGGCTTTACTGGAACGTGCCCAACAGACCACTGCAGGCATGGGACAGCAGCTATCTAGAGGTAGAAGGAAAATGACAGATAACAAAGACAGAGGCCGGTACCTGTGATGCCAGGAGACAGACGGGCTGGGCCTCAACTGGGGTACAGTGCTGAGGTCTGCACTGTCCAATACAGCAGCCATCAGCCAGGGCGGCCATTGAGCACTTGAAACGTGGCCAGAGTAACCAAGGAACTGGGCCTTTCATTTCATTCCGTTTTAGTTAACTTTGGCCCCAGAGTGCAGGGAACCGAGGCAGAGAGCAGGCGGCCAAGACCCGAGGCAGCAGCACAAGAGCAAAGTCAAGCGAGGGTGAGCTGGCACCTGGCAGGCTTTGCCAGGTCACCGACCCAGCCCCCGGCCTGAGGGAGGGGCAGAGTGCCCACCCTTCCCCACACCAGCGAAGGCAGCAGCCAAGTAACAGGGTAGGGAGGGACAGAGAACCCCGGGGTCTCACAAGCAGCAGCCGACAGCGGCCACAGCGTTCCTGGGCAAGGTGCAGGCCGCGGCTCCTGGGGAGGGCCCTGCTCCTCGCTGTGCACCTCTCAGCTGCACATGTGTTAGCCCATCTGTCTCTACTTGGATACCTCGGAAGGCATCTCGGAAGCCACAGGTCGGAAGCCACAGGGGGAGCTACACTGCCCGTGCTACGTGAGGCACCTGCAGGAGCCTCCATGGAGCAGCTGTGAAGCCCAGGAACAGTGCTGCTGGCTCCGCTGCCTGGGCACTCAGCCCACGACACTGAAGCCCCCAAGGCTGGCCCCACCCCCAGCCGTGGTCCTCACCACATCCGGCAGGTGCGGGGATAGTCCTCGTTCCTCGAGCTCACGCCCATGGGCAACACAAACGGCTGGCCCTTGCCAGACTGGGCTAGCTGCTCAGCCGCAGCTGCTCCATCTGCAGGCTTCCTGCTGTCCTCAGCGGGCGCTGCGTCCGCCTCCCTAGCTGCCTGCTCCTGGGGCAGGGCCGGGCCCTCGCTGGGCTCCTGCTGCTGCTCCTGCCGCACCTGCTCTCGCACCTCCAGGACAATACGCGAGAGCTCATTGAAGTTGCGGAGATTCTCAATGTCAGGCAGCTGGATGCGGTGTCTCAGGTCGACCTCCACCGTCTGCTGCCCGGCAGGGATGTTGGGGTCACCCTGAGGAGCAGGCAGGTGATAGTCAGTGCCCTTAGACACCCAGAAACACTGCACAACCTCCAGGCCAAATATGCCCTGGCCCCATGAGCATACGGTGGCTCTGCCTCCGATATGCAGCAATTCCCACAGAACCAGGGTTCAGCTGCCCTTGCATCCACACCAGTGGGTAGCCCCATATGGGGTCTGGAGATGGAACAGCAGTGCTGAGGAGCAGCGTGAACAGTGACCGGGCAGCCTGCTAGGCATCTGGCTGTGACACACATATCCACACCTGTGCTCAGACCCTCGGGGGAACTGGCCAAGGACCGTCCCAGGGTCTGGGAGCCGGGCAGCAGGCCCAAGGGCAGCCCAGACTTGATGCCTGGGAAGCACAGCTCCCAAGCCAACCCCAGGATGTGCCAGCCCTGCAGTTTCACAAGGGCACAGGGGGCCAAAGCCTGGGGTGGGGAGCATCCCACCATGTCAAGCATGGCCCTGGCTCCAGCCCTGTTCCATTAGGACAGTGATGGCGAACCTCTTTCAATGATGCATCGGCCCGCTGCGGCACACATGCCACAGGTCCCCGCCGCTGCACTAGGAGCTTCCCCAAAAGCAGAGGAAGCCCCAGGCTCCAGGAGCAGGCTGTGCCCCTCCAGGACCACAAGCACTGTCTGCCAGAAACCACCAGTCCCTGCTGGGTGACAGGGGAGTACGGTGTGACCACAAGCCCGGCCACGAGCAGCCACGTGGAGCAGCCTGCTGGGGCCAGGAGGGGGCTTCACCTGAGCTCACGGCAGGCCAGCCATGAACAGCCCCTCCCAAGCTGCCCAAACCATCGCAGCTGTGGCAGCCACACACCATGTCACCTGGAGCTTGGGGAGCCTCTCCTAGGCCCCAGACAGCCTGGGCTCAGGGTACCCAAGGGGAGGCGCGCAGGCAGGGGCCACCTACAAGTCCACGCCAACCCCAGGGCCTGCAGGGTGGCCAGGGCTCAGCATGGCATGCGGCCAGCGTGGGGGCACACAAACCCGGAACCTTGCGGAGCACAAGTTTGGGCCACCAGGGCTAGAGGGGACCAGAGAGTCAGCATCGCCAAGCTCCCTGGCAGGGCTGTGGCCACAGGGACCCGCAATGCCCAGTCCAGTGACTGCACAGACGAGACAGAGCCCACACGCTCGGCACCCCAGGCGGCAGCGACAGCAACAGCGACAGCGTGGCGGCGCTCACCGTGATCTTGGTGCCCCTGGCGCGGTGGCCATGGAAGCTGAGCATCACGATCTCCAGGCCATGGCTGCCGTAGGTGCCCTTGAAGAGGCCGGGCTTGATGAGGTCGTCCGGGCGGCTGGGCGGGAGGTAGATCCGGCGGTAGGTCAGGCAGTTGCTGTGGGCAGTGGGCAGGGCATGGGGCTCTGCTCAGCTGAGTAGGCGGCCGCCCACCCCAGCTCAGCACCCCACAGGGCTCAGGAGGCAGGCCCGGCACCAGGGACAGGAAAGAGCCCCAGGCCCCAGGCAGAAAGGAGCCCCCGGGCGGGACGGAGGGCACGCCCGGCAGGCCCCCAACTCACTCGTACTGACTGGTGTAGATGAACTTCATCAGAATGAGCTCCTGCATGTGCTCGTGGAAAATGTCCTCCAGCGTGCGGCCCCACTCCTCCCTCAGCCACGTCCGGAACTCCTGCAGAGAAGGGCACACAGTCACGCACGGGAGCGAGAGGTGGCTGCTGCCACAACACTGAGTGCCCATCCGTGAGTGGGCACAGCTGCCCCCAAGGGGCCCCCGGTGCTGAGGCACCGCTGGAAGAGCAAAGACCTGGGCCTCACCTTCCGGGATGCGCAGGCCCTGACTCCCAATAGGTCCCCCCAGGCAAGGCCGGGTGGCAGCCGTGGGTGCTACTTCTGTGTCCACCGGGGACAAGAGGTAGCTACAGGGACCCAGCTCTACAGCACACAGCTCGAGCCTGGTGCTCAGGCTCCAGGGAGGCAGGGGCACAGCGGGATCCCTGTCAGGAAGCCCTGCCTGCAAGTCTGCCAAGGCCATGCCCAGGGGCTCCCACGAGGAGTGAGGCCTCCAATGGCCCAAGGGCTCCCACGGCCATGGCGCACGCTCCATCAGATCATGTACTTGTGACGAGGGAGCGAGGGTTTATGGTGCTCGGAACTCCTGCACGCTTTGCAATCAGACAACACTCAGCATGCCCGTGCCTAACAACCTGACTACACAATCAACCCTATTTATCCAAACCTCTGCGATGTGCTAGTTCTGACTGCTTGGAATGAGCTCCACAAACAGAGGCAAAAGCAACTTACAAAGGAAAAGAGAAACTCGGTCGGCTGCTTTAACGTTTTGCTGCCCTGCTCCAGGAAAGAGCAGGAATTGCTCCAGAGACAGAGTCACAAGGTGCGCAGGCAGAATGAACTCAGTTTTCATGCACTAGTAGCACAAACTGGGAAACAAAATTTTTAAAAATTCTCTTAACTGTATCCCCAAAAGCTTGAGACGGGAATGAATGTCACAGAGTATGTGGAACAGTAAGACTTCCGCTCTGAAAATCACAAGGCAGTGCTGGCAGCAGTACACGCGGCTCCGGGGACAGTCAGAGATTCATAGGGACAAAGGGCAGATGCTGGCTGGGCCTAGACTCAGGCCCCGAGGCCTGTCAGACGTATGGCATGAGCTCTTCCCCATCCCCCACTCTCCCACACCATCTTAGACACCTGAGAACCAGTTACTTCATCAAAGCTAAGGTGCCTCCACATCAAAGAACTAGCAGAAGACCCACCTGCTCCCAGTTTCCTGTGCTGGTCAGCTTCCTATCATTGTGATTAATAACAGACATACACAACTGCAGCGAGAGGTGTATCTGGCTCATGGTTTCAAAGAATCCCGTCCACGGTCAGCTGGCTCCCAGGCAGGAACATCATGGAGGAAGGGTGTGGCAAGGGAAAGCCACTCAACTCATGGCATCCGGGAAGCAGACAGCAGGAAAGCCAGAGAGCAAGGGGCCAGGTCCTGATGGTGTCCCCGAGGCCACATCCTCGTGACCCACACCCACCCACCCAGCAGTGTATCCTCCCAGGCATCTCTCACGCCAGCCAAGTTGCCAATCCAGTGCACTGGTCACACTCCCACCGCTGTACGGCAGCCAGCGCTGAGCACCAGACTGACTGCCATCGCCCTGTGGATCTGGCTGATTTTCAAGGCAAGTGGCCAAGCCCCCCCTGGGGAAGGCAAGTCTTCACCCAGGGATGCCCAGACGACTGGACACCACATGGAGGAGAATACACGGCAACCCCTGCCTCACACCACACCAGACGTGGCTCGAGGCCACAGAGACCACCCAGGAGGCAAACAAACCCCAGACCAGGCTGCCCATCCTTTGCTTTGAGGGGAAGGAGACCAGCTCGGGACCTGGGGCCAAAGCCTTTCAGAACACAACCACTCAGCCAAAGGATGTGACAAATTGGGCCATCAAAACTAAACATTCCATTAATGTGGCTGAACTTAAACGGCGAAGATTTTAAAACTCAAACATAAATAACAGATACAAATGAAAAGAACAGGATGGGCTGAGCAGATTTCAACATCACCATGCCAGCCGCCTTCAACTGAGTACCATCCAGAGGGTGCCCCGCCCTGGGTGCAGTCAAAACCTTACTTGCTTGGCATGAAGGTCAAAGTCACCAGGAATACCAACCACACCCAGCGACTCAGAACAGAGGTCTCCCAGGTCCTTCACTACAAATCCTCTCGTAGGAGCAAGCATGCATTCAAAGGGAACACTGGAAGCCAGCCCTGGTGGCACATGCCTGTGATTCCAGCACGTGGGAGGCTGAACCAGGAGGATCGTCATAGAGTTCAAGGCCAGCCTAGGCTCCATAGTGAGTTTGAGGCCAGCCTGAACTACACAGTAACACCTGTCTCCAAAAAAAAAAAAAAAAATTGGGGAGGGGGATACTGAGAGCCTGGACACACAGACCAGAGTAACTTATTCAGGACTGGGGCTTAACCCAGGGCCTTCACAGCGCTGCAGTCCCCAAGCCCTTTTGTTTTTTGAGATAAGGGCTCACAAAGCTGCCCAGGCTGGGCTCAAGCTTGGGATCCTCCTGCCCCAGGCTCCCAAGTAGCCGGGATTACTGGCCTTTTCCACCATGCCTGGCTCACAAGAACTTTTTCCCATCCCAAAGTAAACAAGATACTGTCTTTTTTTTTGGTACCGGGGATCAAACTCGGGATCTTGCACTTGTGAGGCAGGCGGCGGCACCGAGCTAAATCCCCGGCCCTAAAGTCACATTTAAACTCACAACTGCCAAAGAAAAACCATCTCCGCCATTTACCACCTTCAGCTGCATCACTAAGAAAGCTGGCGTGTCATTTACCTTCAAAGGATTCCAAGAAGCACATGCACTGTTTATCTCCGCTCCCCCTGCAGTTCTCTGGCTTAAGGAGAAACCCCAGCAACCGGCTAAGAAATGTAAGAAACGGACACTACCACAAGCATCCTGTACACACCAAGTTCAAGTTTCTCCTAAACAGTTTCAAACGGCAGCATGACTTACACCCTCAAAATTCTAAAACTTAAAAGCAACATAAAATTACTTACACAACAGGAAGCCAGGCACCCAGGTTTCCACTGCACTAAACCACGAGGTCCACCAAGGAAGGGAGAACCCAGGGGCTCCTCCTGCACCTTGGCTTTAGAAGCCACTGCCAGCCATCCCTGAGAGCTGGGTGCGCACCCCTGGGCAGAGTAGAGCTGGGTGCCAGCTCCATCTCTGGATCCCTCGTTCCAGTCACTCTGAGGGTCCCTGCACACCCACATGACGCTGTTTCTAAAAGGTCCATCGGGTGTGTCTCCTGAAGGGTCAGCCTGTGGCTGAGCTATGTCAACTGAGTGTGCTGGTCACACAGTGGCAATCAGAAAGCACGCAAGCTCAACATAGAGAGGCCAGGCCAGGCGCTGCCTCCTCCTGGAGGCCTGGGCTCACCTCCTGCCTCCCGCCAGACATCCTGTGGTGGTCCGTCTGGTTGCACTTAGTGGAGAACTCATCCTTCTTCACTATCTTCAGTGTCACAACGGGAGGAAAAAGGACAAGAAGGAATAGCAGGTTAGTCACAGACCGGCAGACCGCCACGGTCCCCTCCTCATCTGTACCCACCAGACCCATCTACGGATGCCCAAGGGGGTTCTGGCAAACTGTCCAAAGGAGGGCGCTCTGCACTGCCCCACCAGGCACCCCAGGACAGGCCCAAGTCTTCTCGGAGGGCTTGAGTGGCAGCCAGTGCTACACGACACACCGTGCTTCAGACTTCTGCACAGGACGGGCAGTGGACAGGAGGACCCTTCCCCCGTGCCCGCTGATCTGTATGGGGTGGGCCTGCAGCTGAGGATGCCCCAGCCCACTCGGCTGGCCCTGCCAGGACAGCACGGGACTGTGCTGAGCAGGAGCCCACCCCTCACCTGCTCGCCCTGTCGCTGTCTCAGAGAGACCCACCTGGATGTGGCCATTGTGAGGCCCCTTGTGGCCATACATACACTCCACCGTGGCCAACTTCCTCTCCATCAGGTGGATTCGAAACAAAGGCTTGAATCGCATGGGGTCATCCACGTGAGGGTCATGGGGCGGCAGGTACATCCAGCCGATGATGAACAAGCCATCCACCTGCGGGAGGACAGCCAAAGCCCACGTGTCACCCTCTACCTCCCTCTGCTCGCTGACCCCAATCGAGAGCCACAGGCAACAGCATCCGGAGCCCAGGTCCCGTAGGATGCTTGTGAGGTCTGGTGGCCCAGAGCATCCAGGCGAGGCCCCAGAGCCACCTGATCCTGCCCTTGCAAAGCCCGGCACACAGGGGGAAGGCTGAAGAACTACCTACAAATAAAGCCTGGCCACTGAAAAGTCACTGGATGAGAAGTTTCTCTGAATTCCCTCTCTGCTGTCAGATAGAAAGAGAAGTGGCTTGTGCCCTGCAGAAAAGGCCCCGAAATTCCCCGCCCCTCGCAGGTCTCCCTGACTCACCACCACATTCAGTAGTCCTCCATACGGCCCAATGTCTGGCTGCCACAATCCCAGAATGTGTCGGTATCGGTGAAGCACTGTGGGGAGACGGGGACAGGCATCCACTCAGAGCCTGCAAGGAGAAGGAGTGACCCTGCAAGATGGGTGTGTCCACTAGGCCCCAAGTGCTGCAGGGAAGGAAAGGAGGCTCGGAGGTGATGGACGCCCTGCACAGAGCCACACCCGTGGACTCTGCACACTGAGTGAGGAGCACAGGGGGCAGGGATCCATCCTCCCTCCCAGGACAGCTGCTCCCGCACGGCCCTGACTGCCAGCTGCAGGGCTGGGGTCTGCAACCGTGGGAGTCACGGATGGTTTCTGAGCACTGACCGCAACAGAGTGAAGGAAAGGAGGCCAAGAAGCCAGGTCACTGCCTTGTCTGGGGTCAGGGAGGGAAACAGCCCAGGCTTCCGGGCAGGCACACAGCTGCAGCTGCAGGAGAGGCCCCGCCCAGCACCTGCACTCAGGAGGGCTCCGAAGGACACAGGGCGATGAATCCCCCCAAGCACCTCCCTTTCAGATCACTCCAGAGTCCCTTACAAAGCAGTGGAGGCGGGGTCCTTGCTCCACAGCCACACCTTGTCAGGTCTGTGTCTGTTTACGGGTGAGGAGCTACAAACACACACTGAACTCCAGACAGTGAAAGGCTCGCAGGAGGGGCGGGGAGAAGCACACTGATGGTGACTGTGACCTGTATCAAGCTAACAGAGGGATGGACGGAGGGATGGACAGCCACATGACAAGGACATGCAGCAGAGCCCGGGTGGGAATGGGTGCTCAGAGTGTAACTCCTTCAACTTCTCTGGATGGTTTCGCAAAATACTGGAAAAACAAACAACAGCAGACCACATGACTGTCCAGCCTCTCAACTTTACAGCTAGCAATGTCTGGCTCCTTCCAAAATTCATCTTGATGTCAGAGCCTCCAGAAAGCCTGCAGAAAGAACACACCAATCACTGGTGTTAATTTCAAAACCAGAGTGCCCTGTCTTGCTGAAAAGCACCATCAAAAATAAATATACAAGGATGGGCCAGGGGTTTAGCTCAGTGGTTCTGCCACCTGCCTTGCAAGCGCAAGAATCTGAGTTCGATCAACGATACCAAAAATAAATAAATAAATAAATAAAAATAAATATACAGGGGCCAGGGATTTAGCTCAATGGTTCTGCCGCCTGCCTCGAAAGCGCAAGGTCCCGAGTTTGATCCCCAGTACCAAAAAAAAAAAAAAAAACAGCCTCAAATACAAGCCCCAGGACACCTGGCTGTGCCTACCAGGTTCCTGGCCTGCACACTAGTTAAGAATTGGGCCAGGTGTGGTGGCGTGCGCCTATAATCCCAGCATTTGGAGGCTGAAGCAGGAGGACTGCCACATGTTCGAGGCCAGCCTGAGCGACATAGTGAGACCCTGTCTCAAAAAAGCCAAAAGAGCCGGGTGCACCTTCCGTGCCCAAGGCTGGCTGACCTGGCACTCAGTGACCCCGACAATGTGGGGCCACACATGCTGTGAGCACACTGACCAGGAAGTGAAGCCTGTGCCTCATAACCTATGCTTTAAAAAGTTAAATCATATCAGAATTGAGCCCTCAAAAACCAAGGCTGTCCCAAAAGCAAACGCCTTTGTTCAAAAGACAGGAATCTGCACTGGAATCTCGCTGCCACCACAGTGGGTGGAGCAGCAGGTGCATGAGTGTGGCCTCGACTGGCCCGCCACGTCTGTGAATGCACCCACACCAGCCGAGGAACCACGCTCGCATGCTCCTGTGTGCCAGAGTCCAGAGCAGTGGCGACACCAGGCAGCACCCCAGAGAGCGGCCCCTGTACCATCCCACACCAAGGCTGTCAGCGGGGTCAGGGAGAAGAGCTTATTGTTCAGGGCACAAAAAGAAGACAGTGATGTTGTACTGCCATTTACGGTGGCAAAATGGAAAAAGTTAAATTGCATTTCAGCATTTTCAAATACATTAAATTATAAATAACCATCTGTGCCGTGGTTCTGTGGTGGCCCCAACAGCCGACTCGGTGGCTGAGCGAAAGGAAGCCAGACGCGGAGTGTGGCAGCAGCGGTGCCAAGCCTGCAGCGCGGGCGGCGAGGCACAGAGAAGGCAGATAGTCCCACACAGGTTGGCTCTGTCCCGTCTGCTCTGGGGACCCGGAACATCACAGCACTGTTTGTGAGACCGAACGACAAACTTCCCGAGAGTATGGAGACAGGAGAGTCTGGAAGAGCATGACTCCACTAACAAGGTGGACGGGGACACTCAAGGCCCTAGTGGGTGCTTCAGTGCTTGTTACTGGAACTGGGAATGGCATTTTCCTGGCTGAACTTGGCAAAATTTGGCTTCTCTGATATTATTGGAACTGATTATTCTCCATCTGCCAACTCAGCTTTCCGGAAATATTACAGAAAAAGAAGGGTTGGGCTGGGGATTTAGCTCAGTGGTTTCACCGCCTGCTGCGCAAGCGCAAGGACCCGAGTTCGATCCCCGGTACCAAAAAAAAAAAAAAAGAAAAAGAAGGGTTATCTAACATTAAATTGAAGGTAGAAGACTTTTTGAATCCTTCTACAAAGCTGTCTGGATTTCATGTTTGTATTGACAAAGGGGCTTTTGATGCCGTAACTCTTAATCCTGAAATGCAACTGAGAAGAGGAAGCAATATGGGAAATCCCTGTGGCATTGAAAGTAAAACGCTTTTTTCTCATAACCTCATGTAACTGGACCAAGAAAGAGTTGCTAAATGAATTCTGTGAAGGACTTGAACTTTTCGAAGAGCTGCTTTGGAGGCAGATCTGGAAATAGTGTAGCAGCATTGGTTTTTCAGAAAAAGTGACTTTTTCTTGGGCAGATTCGGGTAACTTTTTATTTTTTGGTACTGGGGATTGAACTTGGGACCGTGCGCGGCACCACTGGGCTAAATCCCCAGCCCCAGGTAGTGGTTTTTTTTTGGTACTGGGGATCGAACTCGGGTTCTTGAGCTTGCGCAGCAGGCAGTGAAACCACTGAGCTAACTCCCCGTCCCCCCCCAGGTAGCTTTTTAAAAGAAGCTACACAGTAAAGTACGCCTAATACAGAAAATACAAGTGCAAATAAATGTTTAGTTAAGTACACAGGATACACATGGTGACAAAAGATGAGTACATAAGTGGTTGCTTTTAAGAGACTGACAAAGAATAATTTAAGTTTGCTTTTATACTTGAAATGTAAATATTTTCCTTTGTTTACCTTAAAACAATTTCCTATAACTGCTAAACAGTTAAAAGCTTTAAAAGTAGTAAAAGAATTTACAAAAAAACATGTATTCTTGATTTTTGTGCTTTGGTAAAGTTGAATTCAATACAGCTGCTTAGGAAGATTTCACCAAACTACTCCAGGGCCAGAATAACAAAACAACTTTCTTAGAATTTTATTAAAATATGAAACATAGGGGCTGGGGATGTACCTCAGTGGCGACACACTTGCCTTGAGAGTGCAAGGTCCTGAGTTCAATCCCCAGTACCAAAAAAAGGGAAACATAATAAAAAATACTATTTTGAGTCCAATGCTGATTACTTGTAAAATAGTTTAACAGCTGTGAAGAACTTCCTGACCTTCACATCTATAACTAGGAAAAATCAGAGAAATGTATCCGCTGACCAGGAAATATTTATTGCCAGGCTTGGTGGCACATGCCTGTAACCCCACCATTTGGGGACTCAGGCAGAAGGATGGCAAGTTTGAAGCCAGCTTGGACTACATAGCAAAACTCTGTCTCTTGCCAGGGATTTAGCTCAGTGGTTCTGCCACCTGCTGTGCAAGCGCAAGGACCCGAGTTCGATCCTTGGTACCAAAAACTCTGTCTCAAAAAACAGAAACCAAACTAAAACAAAAAAGAACTGAATTTTGTCATTCTTCTGGGAGAGGGTAGTGTCGCTTGGCTAAGCCCTCAGGGATACAGAGACAAATGCTCTAGTTAGGGGCGAATTGAGCAGGACGGCAAGTTTATATATTGCTTTGAAAAAACAAGGAGCCTGGAGATACAGCTCAGGTATAGCATTTAGCAGATACCCAAGCACTGCCAGAGTAACAACCACAAAGGTCATACTCAATGCCATTTTGCATTGGGGTACTGTTTTAATATTGGAGTCATAATGCAAAGCTTTTAAAAGTTATGTAATTTTGATGATTTTTCAGCTTTTGGGGCCTATTGGATTATAAAACTATTTTTGTTATTTAATAAATGTTTCTCCATTATTTTTTTTAAAATTACAGATAACCCACAAGCAGGAAACCCATCTCCTTTAACCTCAACTAACGTAACAAGCAGCCGAGAACTCCACCCGGACAGCAGGAGGGAGTTGGGAAGAGAAGAACCTGCAAGCCGAAGACCTGGCTGTCCCCACAGCAAGGGCGACTGGTGCTGTGCCCACAGGCAGCAGCAGAGTTCCAACAGCTGGCGGGAGGCCACCTCGGTCTCCAGCAGGTCTGTGTGGCTCTGTTCAGCACCGGGGCGCGCACAGCCGGTGTCGGAACCAGCCCAGGGACCCCTGCCTAGGCCTGCTGCTCACCCCGCTCGGGCCGGTCCTTGGGTGAGCCAGTGTGAGACTCCAGCACGCTGGCAAAAGCAGCTGGCCGTGCAGACCCGTTTATGCGTTCAGGTCTGTCAGTCACTGACGCGCAGCCCACAGGGGGCCCCACACTTCACTCAAGCAAAACTGCAATGAATGGGGTCCCCCAGGAGTGGCTTCCATATGCAAGGCGAAACCACAAGTGTCTAGGGAGGAGAGGGGGCTTGAGGGGGGAGTGGGATAAAATAAAATTAAATTTACCAGATAAAAAAATTAAATTAAAATTTTAAAGACACCACAGTGTCACAGGACTCGGCAGAGGCCTCGCCCACCCCAGCGCGCTCTGTGGGCGCCTAAGTGTCTGCGCTGCCTGGCACGGCCCTCCACACTGCAGGCCAGGGCTGGTGGCCCACAACAGTGCGGAGCTGGGCAGCTGGCCCTCGCCACACTCCGCAGTGTGCAGCCACCACTCCTTCCCACGTGCGGGCCACGAGTGCCCACGTTCCTCGTGCACCTCAAGCACTCAGCTCCGCCACGGACACCAAGCGCCCCGTCAACACACCACGGGGTTCTCAAGTCAGACACTCTCTAGGCGCCATCCACACACACACAAGGCGGCCACCTCAGGGACAACCCACTTCCCACAGCACTCCCACACCCTGCCGGTGCTGTCACAGGAAAATCAGCTGCCGACACAGCCAGAGGGAAACAAACGTGAGCCCAGAGAGTGGATCCACGGTGGCGATGCTGCTCCTCAGAGCTCATCCCCAGCCCGCTCAGTGCTGCTTGCTCTCCCCGACAGCAGCCCGCAGTCAGGTCTTGGGCTGGGGCTGTTGCATTCTTTCTCAGCCATGAAGACTTTCCAGGAGGCCAAAGGGCCAGTCCTAGTTAGCTCCATCCAGAGACATGCCAACCCACTGGGGAAGCCTCTGCAATTTTCCGAATTTCCCAAGGTCCTGCAATGTGTTTTTATAACTGCATCAAAACCATGGGGGCCAGCAGGTCTCTGCCCCACTGGGCTGCAGCAAGGACAGTGGGGACATCGAACATGGGTGACGCCCAGGAGCCGGCTCAGTGACCCGCAGAAGCACGGAGGAGCTGCACACAGGCGCCTCCTTGTGTGCTGCAGAAAGACCCGGCCACCCACCGCTCCTTCTTGGGGACAAGAGTGTGCCTGGTACAACTCAGGGGCTTTTGGGTCCCAGTGGCCAAGACTCCACTCCAGCTCCACACTGCAATTCCGGGCGGGTTGTTGTTCCAGAAGAACTGCGTGGCAGAGGGGGCACAGGGAGGCCTAGCATCTGTCTGTCCATCCAGAGAAAAAGGTGAGGTGTGGAGGCTGCCCAGTGCCCATCCATCTGGACCCCATGGCCCATGCCAGGCCGCTCCCAGCAGCACAGCGGGACCAACTATTCTCATCGGTTCTTGCTACATCCACTGTGCTCTCCCCGGGGCTGGGGGTAACCACAGGCTCAGCGCTGACCAGGGAGGGCAGGGTGGGCTAGGGCAGGAAGTTCTGGAGAGGCTGTTTCCTCCCACATGTGGAGAGCAGCCCTCACCTTCACGCTCTGCCCACCCCCCATGCCTGAACTCGCTACCCTCCTGCCTCAGCCTTCTGAGTAGCTGGGATTATAGGTTGGTGCCACCAAGCCCAGCTAGGAAACTGGGCCTTTCCAAAGCTCAGCAGGGAATCTGCTCCAAAAGCAAGGCTGCATTGTGGGCTCCCGATGGGCTGGGTGTCAGGCAGGCGGCCTCATGTGGTCCTGGACACTGAGTTCAGTCCTTAGTGCGAGCTTGGTATCATCCATGTCTTCTGTCTCAACTGAGCTAACAAGTGGAGAGGGCCTGCGTTTCCTATAACTACAACTTAATCAGCAGAGGATTCAGTCCTAAAGGGGCAACTGTGGTTGCCTGCGTTTGTCTACATGTGGGAGTGTTCTCTTTAAACTCATATTCGCTCCTTACACAGGACCAAGAAAGCTTAGAAACTTGCATTTCATCATAGGACGGAAAGGTTTCGGGCCTTTGCTCCTCTGTTCTCCAGCCTGCCTGACCTTTTGCAGGAAGTATCCTCCAGAAGTGACAGGTCCCTCGGTGCTGCCCAGGACCCCAAGCTGCTGTGGAGACTTGACCAGTGTGCAGCCGCCCAGGCTCCCTCGGGGTGTCACTGTAAACCACGAGCCACACTGCAGCCCAGAGGCAGCGAACGCCACAAGGCCAGCTCGCTTCCGGGTCTAAGCAGCAGCGTGTGAGGCCCAGGCCCCCATGCACCCGCAGCTGTGCCGCCCGAAGCCAGAGGAGCGGGGTACGTACGGCAGGTGTACACGTCCCTGTACTCCATGTGCTTGTAGTCGGGAAGGATTCTCATGAAGCGCCCTGACTTCACGTGCGGGTTTACACCTGAAGACACAGCAGGAAAGGGCTGAGGAGGGAGCCTCCTGTCCCCCAAGGCTACACGGCATGATGCCATTCCCTCCTGGATGTGCAAACCCCAGCACACGTGTGTGCCAGGCTAGCAGAGCTGCCGGGCAGGACATGCGTGATGGAGGACTCCCCCAGAGATGCCCGACAGCCCGGAAGCTCAGAGCTCTCCAGGCTGCCACACTCGCCCAGGGCCGGGGTGGGCCCAAGAGTACCAGGCTGAGCTCACTGGGCCCGAAGGGAGAGCAGGTGTGGTGGGGGTACCTGCCCCACTGGGACACTCATCCAGGGTGGGCCCAGGTCCCCTTGTCCCCGGGGCACGTGCACGGTTTCCTAAGGAAGGACAATTCCCAGCCTCCTGACTAAAACTGACTAGGCCCTGCACGGTAACACGGCTGATTTTCTTCCCCACCCATCTGTCCCCAGAGCTGGGCCATTTTCTCAGAAGTTTCAAGGCAAGTTCACAATCACACGGCTCCCACGGGTGGAGATGGACCTGCAGCGTGTGGCCAGGGCAGACCAAGTGGTCCAGGCCGGAGGGTCAGGAGAGGCAGGGGAAGGAAGCCCCTGCTGCCCTTGCTTGCCCTTCGGTGCTGCTCTGCCCTGCCCACAGTCTCTGGGTCACCTTGCCAGGCTGCTTCCCCAGGACAGGAAGGTGGAAGGCACCCAGGTGTCTCCTGCCGGGGTGCCTGTGTGTGCGTGTGTGTGACTGTGACTGTGCTGTCTGGAGCTTAGACCTGTCCCACGCTGCTCTGCCTGACGTGGACAGGCACCTAACAAACCTGGAGAGCAGCTGGGAGGAGGAAGCCCACTGACCTCGCAGGGGGAGTGAAGAGGGGCAGCTGGGGAGGCCTGAGCACCGAGAGTGCAGGGTGACTTGGGAAACAAGAAGCAGGGTGCTGGGGCTGGCCCTGCCTAGAGAAAACTCAAGGGAAAGCAACACTCCAGGAGGAAGCGAGGCACAGTGCGGGGCAGCGCTCTGAAGGCTGAAGGAGCCCGCACAAGCCACTGTGGGTCTGGGTTTCTCGAGGCTGTCCGTGTCTTGGCAGGCTGGGGGAGCAGGACTCCAGGCGGCTGAGACCTACGGGTCGTGAAGGTGGGGACAGGTGCAGCTGCAGGCAGGGTAAGTCCTGAGGCTCTGGGCACCTCGGATAAACACGACTGCCGACAGCTGTGTATTTCAACACAGTGGGGAGGTTCTCAGGTTTCCCAGATGCCAGAGGTGACAGGCGTGCTAATACCCTGACCTCATTGATCATGTTGCATATATGCACTGCAACATCACACTGCACCCCATAAACATGTATGATTATTATGAGTCAGTTAAAAACAAAACCTAAGGGCCGGAGGTGTAGATCAGTGGTCGAGTGCTTCACTAACATGCACAAGGCCCTGGGCTGGATCCCTAGCACCCCCCAAAAAATAAACATATATATGAAATTTAAAAAATGCAGGTTCTTGATTGCAGACACAAAATCCCTTTAACCACGACGGACTGAAAAATGCAGTTAATGACAGGCCCAGGAGAACACAGAGCCGCCACCCACTGCAGTGCCACCCCGCCGTGCTGCATCTGGGGTGCAGCTGGGGCTCTAAGCGGCATCTGAGAAGAAACAATGGCACCCCAGTCACCTCATGATGGTTTATAGAGACAAAGCCCACCGAGCATGGCAACAGAGATGGACTCACGCTTTGCGTAGATATCCCGGCAAGACAAGCCCGTGATCTCCATCTTCCGCAAGTTCTCACAAACGCCGTACTCTGCAATGAGAGATATGTGTGAAAGGTTAGAACTGAACATCACCAAGGGACAGACGCAGACAGACTGATGGCAGCAGGGAGAGGACAGGTGGGCAGTGCATGCAGAAGCCTTGGCCTGTTCACGGGTCTGGTTCTGTCTTCCACCCAGCGACTTCTCAGTCAGCTACCAAGGAAGCCGCTCTTCTATCCTTGGCCGTGCCACCCTCCATGAGACATGGCCCTCACTGTCCTCAGTCTCACTGCACAAATGGAACCTGACAATTCCAGTTTAAGCACAAGGTGGGCAGAAACTCAGCTGTTTGGAGATAATGCATGTTCCCATGGAACCAGATCAGCACAGGGGTCAGGGGTCCAGGTGGCCACAGGGCCTGCTCAGCCCAGGGTGGCTCAGCACTGCAGGTTCTGCTCCACTCAGCCATGAGGCCTGTCCTCAGGGACGCTGGTGAGATGCTGGGAAGAGGACACTGGCACAACAGCACTGCCTGCTTCCTGCTCTCTGGCTCCTTCACCTGCCGCTGCCCCACCCCAACCACCACCTGTGCGTCCCAACCAAGCCCAGGCCTCTGGATCAGGTCTCAGCTGGGCTGGAGACAAAACCACAGTACACACCGCTGGCCACTGCTGGCACCGCCAGCACTGCGAGGCTGGGCCCACTGTACTTCACGCTGCTGCAGGCCCAGAAGACACCACGCCTTACGCTGGGACAGTGGGAGCAGACAGGTGGGGATGTGACTGCCCACAAAGGGTGCAAGACAGCAGCTGGCCAAGGGCCCAGACCTGAAGCCCAGCGAGCATGTGGAAGGACAAGGGGCAACAGGGCCCCTGGGCTCCACGGCTCACCCTTCCTGGGTCACCCCGTGGACAGCACCGGGCCAGGGCATCATGGCCCAGCTGTCAAATCCTGACCGTGACCTCCAAGGGGGAAACTGAGGCCCCACGGGGCTGGTGATCGGCACTCCCTCCGGGGGCACCTGAAATGAGTTCTCAATGCAGCCTGGTGATGAACTGTCACTTCCGGGTCCCACCCAGAGGTCTCCCAGATGGAAGCCACCAGCCCTGACAAACTGGGCACGGCAGGATCCCGAAAGAATTCAAAGCCAAGCCCCAGACAAGACCAGCAGAGGCAGAACAGAACTCCTCGGGGACTGGGGACCGAGGCATCCTACAGCTCCAAGGGCCTCATCCCTGCCACGGAGGGCCTGGGAAGGCAGGGCCTTGATCAGGAAGCTCCAGCCAGGGCTGCCTGGGGCGGCTGCACATCTGAGCCTGCCTGGGGAGACACTCTGGTGCAGCTCTGTGGAGAGGGTGACCCAGGTGCACAGGTGCAGCATGTGGATTCAGGCACAGCCAGGCCCGGTGACCTGAGCCTGGGTCTAGACCAGAGCTGCTGCAGGAATAACACCAGCTCGGGGTAGCTTAAACATCCCAGGAGCCACATCTACCTGGTAAAATCAGACAGGTAAGGGTTGAAGGAGAGGCTTGGCAGGAGACTGCTTGCCTAGCACAGGCAAGGCCCTGGGTTCAGGCCCAGCACAAGAAAAAAACAGCCGGGCACTCGGGAAGCTGAGGCAGGATTGTGAATTTGAGTCCTGCCTGGGCAACTTAGCAACACCCCATTATAAAATCAAAATAAAATAAAACAAAATAAGGGGAGCAAGGATAGAGTTCAGCACTCCTGGATTCAATGCCCAGTACCACTCCAAAAAAAAAAGAAACAGAGAAAGACAAGTAAAACTGACATTAATAATACATCTACAGGCATAGTGGCACATACCTGTAATCCCAGCACTCAAGGCTGAGGCAGGTGGGTCGCTGCAAGGTCAAGGCCAGCCTAACTATATAGCAAGACCCTGTCTCCAAAAAATGTGTGTGTGTGTGTGTGTGTGTGTGTGTGTGTGTCAATACAAATGAGCCCTATCACCTCATTATGCAGTCAGCACTGAGTCTCTTTCCTCTTAATCCCAAGCCTTAGAAAGCTGGTGTGCCCATCACATCACAGGGCCCTGCACCACACAGGGCAACACAAAGCGTTCGCTGAGGTCCCCGCAGCTGCTTCGCTCCTACATCTGCTGCTGTTCTGTATCGTGAAGAACTCAATGCTAGACAGCAACAATGTCCCAAAATAGAACAAGAACAGTAACCGGAGTCCTTCACCTTCCTGGCTGGCAGGCCACCTGCCCCGGTGAGGAGTGGAGCTTCAATGCTCCCTCCCTGCAGGCACCGCCCTCTCGCTGCCTAGTGAGAGGGTGTTCCCAGGCAGAGGCAGGAGCTCCTCAGAGGCGTCCTCCCACCCGGAGTGAGACCAGGCATCAGGCGTGCAGGCCTTGCTCCGCGCTCCCAGCCATCTGGGCTGCGCAAGGCCTCCGGGCCACAGTGCACTGTCCCTGTGTTGTCCTTCCTGGGGAGCACTGCAGAACAAACTCTGGTTTTTGGTTTTAGGTTTCTTTCCACCAAGTGTTTTTTGCACACACACACACACACACACACACACACACACACGTCCTGAGAGTCCTCTTTGGGCTGCCTCAGTGTCCTGAATCCACTCAAAACGCTGCCCTTTCGTGGTCATTTCGGCTTTGGGAAGACCTAGAAGTCGCAGAGCACATGATCTGGTGAATGGGGCGGATGAGAACAGATTGTAAAGCTTGACAAGCCCTACCCAGTGGGAGGCACTGGGAGCAGCACTCACTGTATTTTTTTTTTGGTACCGGGGATCGAACTCAGGTCCTTGCGCTTGCGCAGCAAGTGTCGAGACCACTGAGCTAAATCCCCGGGCCTCACTGTATTTTTGATCATATCTTATGAAGACACGAGAGCACTTCCAGAACTGCTTCAGAAAGTGGCAAAAATGATGGGCTGAGTGTGTGCAAAGCCAGGGGGAGGATGCTGAGGGAGATTAATGGCAGTGTGCCTCTACCGCAATACATTTTTTAAAAAATTTAAACATTCACTGTATTTTTCAATCATGCTGTGTATTTGTGTATATGTGTTTGTGATTTTATTTTATTTTCCTTTGCAGTACTGGGGACTGAACCCAAAGCCTTCATACTGAGCTACATGCCCAGTCCTTTTTATTTTTAGACAAGGTCTACTAGGCTGCTAAATATCTCAGGCTGGGCTTGAACTTGCAATTTTCCTGCCTCAGGCAACTGAGTGCTGGGATTCCAGGCAGAATATGTTGTTATTTACTACACTTGTATTTAGAGTTGTTTACTTTTATCTTAGTCCATTTTCTGTTGCTAATCACACAGTATCGCTGACTGGCTAAGTCATAAAGAAGAGAGGTTTGTTCTGGGCTGGCGTTGAAAGGCCCCTCGGCAATAGTGCCCCTGCTGGCAGTCTGAGGAGGCGCAGGACCTCGCCTGAGGCCAGACCCAGCCTAGCCGCCTCCAGGTAGCCCCCCGAAGATAACCTATGGCCCACTAGCCACGCAAGAAGGCAGAGCACTGCCGGCTGTACGGTGCCACTTCTTACATCTTATGATGGGGGTGAAACGCCAGCATGTGCTTCAAGGGGGATGAGCCACAGTCGACCAGAGGGCCCCTCGTGTCCCCTTCTGTTCTGGGTCCCACAGGGCGCTCTCACCACTCGGGGACCTAGTCTCCCTGGGCTGCTCTGCACCAGGACGGCAGCTCAGCCTCCCCTCGCTGTCAGTGACCATGAGGGAATCTCGTGTGCCACTCAGGGGCTGCGCAGTGTCCCTCACCTGCCTCCCCTCGGGGAGTTGGGCCAGAGTTAGTTATCATGAAGAAGATCCACACTCCAGAGCCCTGCAGCTGCAGTGCTTCTGCCAGGCTCGAGCCAGGGCCAGGGGTCAGGGTTAGGCTCTGCAGCCTGGCAGGCAGTGTTCCAAGTCCTCACTGCATCCGCTCTCAGAGGCAGAAGACCGGGAGCCTGACTTTGCATTGGTACAGTTTCATCCTATGTCATCAGCTAAGAGAAAACTCTAATTTGCTAAGAACCTTGCCAGAGATTGTTTAGACGCTCACACTGACACAAGGCTGCGATGGTATCGGATCACTACTCAGGAGCCTACCTCTCCAGCAGCCCAAGCATCCTACTGAAAGGCAGACCCTGACCCAGCAGGGGCGGGTGTGCCCAGGAGCTCGGGAGCCCCCAACGCTCCCCAACGGCCTCTGGACTCTCCCTCCTGCTCGCCACTCCCCCAGCTGCAACCTAAGCTCAGGCCAGGGAGGGGAGCACCCAGCACACCCTGCCGCCGTTGAGAGGGAAGCCGGTGTGACACCGGTGAGCAACCAAACCCAGGGCTCGAAGGTCACCAGACGAGACCCGGGTCTTTTCCTCCTGCCAAGATGAACTCGGACACCACGCTAGGGTTAGGCCAGTGACAGACCAGGCAAGGGGGCGGGGACAGTCCTGCGTGATGCGTGCTACGTGGGCATGTGCAGACCACCCGAGGGCTCCGCGGGGCCACCCAGAGGGCCATCTGCACGGGAGACAGAAGGTCCGCCCCACTCCCAAGAACAGCCCCCCCAACCGCTGGGCCCTCTTCAGGTTGAGCCTGTGGCGACCCAGGCCCCTCCAAAGAACTGCGTCGGCCCCCACTGCTCTGTCCCCACTCATGCTCTGCCCTGCTCTTGCACAAATGGCACGCGAACAACCGGTCAGCGCACAAGACGGATGCGCTGGCTTCAGCTTGGTTCCCTCGCAGAGGGGAAAGGACACCACTCCCCTTGGCCCCCAAGAGCCACCATGGACACAAGGCTGCCAGAGAGGTGATCCTGGGTCCAAGCGGATGCTCCGCTTCTGGGTGCCCGGTGCCAGGTCCAACACAGGGCACAGACCTACACACACACACACACACACACACACACACACACACCTGTGCCTGTGTTTACAGTGCCCGCTGATGCGGGTACCACATGCCTGTAATCCCAGCTACCTGACGGAGGAGTACTCCAAGTTCAACTTAGTGAGACCCTGTCTCAAAGTAAAAACAAATTAATTAAAAGGCCAAGAATAAAAGCAATCTTTGGTGGATTTTTCCTAATGTTCCCCAAGGCGATCATAAACTCACTGGCAAAGAACTGTATCATTCTGACCAAATGCTCCTCCAAATAAATGTTCAGTGCATTGTATACGATGGAAAAATCTTTTTGTAAATAGTGGCTTCAAACAGTTCCACATCCACTCATTGTTCCATGATCCTTCCCATTGGTCATCAGGGAAATGCCCCTTGAAGGGCTTTTGGGCCGGGCATCTGAGAGCAGCCAGTGCTGTTGCCTCCTGAGCCAGAACCAGAGCCACCTCTGCCCTGGTGCCAAGCCACACTGCAGCTTTATGAGCAGTGGCTGTGGTGTCCCAGGCTCCCAATTCAAAAACTTCCTTCACTCTGTTCAAATGCCGATGCAATTCTTTCCAGGAAAGTCTACTCCAGAGGTGGCAGCAGTCACAGAGGCTTAGCAGGAAAGCAGTGACACGCAGGACTGGGGACATCTTACTCCTGAGTGGCACAAGCTCCGGGGACTCTGTCTCTGGGCTGGCGCCCCGATGGCAGTGTGGAGGGGCAGTCACACACCTGCCCCCCACAGCCACGGGGACACAACAAGAAGGCACAGACAGAATGCAGCACACCAGACCTAACACTGTCCCTCTGCCTTCAAAAGTAAGGAAACGTGTGGGCCAGACCCTAAGGACCCTGTGCCGTGTCATCCGAGCCACGTGAGAACGGACAAGCACTGCATGGCCCTACTGAGGGCCTCAGGGTCAGCGACCTAGAGCTAGAAATGGGACAGTGAGGGTGATGGGGAGTTAAACTTCAACTATTCCAACCCCCGAAAAAGGTGAAAAGGAAAAAAGGTGCCAGCTGGGGAGGCAGCTCAGGGCAGAGCACATGCCCACCATGCGGGGGAGGTGGTACTTAAAGGGACAGAAAAAATTCCAACCAGAAAATTTTCAAAAGTGTTCTGCCAGGAAGACGGAAGAGCCCGGCAACTGGCCCCATCAAGTGCTGCTGGCTCTACCTCCTTTTGGGCCTCCTCTGGCAATGCCCCAATGTCCAGCACAGACTTCCTGTCCAGCAGACAAGGTTACACAATCCTCTCCATTCCCAGGCCTCGCCTGTGAGTCGCACGGCTGGGACAGCTTGCCCCCACCACTCCATGCCCCCTCAGGGGACACATCTGCCTCCTGAGCCTCCTCCCTGGATGAGCAGATGGCAGGCAGATGAGGATGGCGCCCTGGCCACTGGGACTGACACCTGGGGACACATCGCATCGGCGTTGGGGACTGCACTCACCAGGTGACACTGTCCCCAACACATGTGTTACCTTGGGAAATCTGGCAGTGGACAGCAGCTGGCCTGGGCCTGGAGGAACCCAGCACCAAAAGACCCACAGGGTCCACAGTTCTAGGTTCAGGCAGAAAAGCTGCATTGGTGGGGCAAACAAGGTGACTCTGGGGAGCCCAAGGGAGGGGCTGCTGCACCCCTAGGTGCCCAATTAAAGGGCTGGGAGGAGCTGACAGCAGAGGGAGGGACAATCAGACCCTGCCAGCCACCGATGCCGGCACAAGACCAGTTCTGTCCCCGGCCCTACTGCTCCTCTGGGCTGCTACTGTGGACAGGGAATACTAGTTGCTTTTTAGATTCTGCAGATCTGGAAACTCGCTCCTGCAGCCAATGTGTGCAGCCAACATACACAGGACAGGAGAACATAAAACCCAAACCTGGACACAAACCACCCCAGACAGGTGATTAGGGCACTGCGAAGCTGACTGGGGAAGCAGGTGTGGCCTGGTACAAGGAGACCCAGGACACAGGCACAGAACAGTTCCCAAGCCCTGCAGGTGGACTTCTCTGAGAACTCGAGCAGGCTTTCAATGGGATGGCCTAGACCCGATCTCTGCCTGAGACATGGGATCTTAGCAACACCTCACAGGACCCGATGTAGAAGATCTCGCGGGTTTCCTCGTGATTTGGACAACATAAAAGAAAGGCAGCCATGAGGAGCTGGTGCTACTGCAACTTTCCACCATAGCCCATGCTGTGTTTCCCAGATGCAGTGTGCACTTTTATTTTTGCGCTTACCCTCTTTTACTATCTACTTGGCCCAAGCCTGCTCTGCAGACCGAGTTTCTCTCCCACTCTTCACTTTCACTTTCCTGAATAAACTTTGCCACTGCTTTTGCTGGTTTCTTTCAATTCTTTGTTCGAGAGAGAAGAGCGTGGAATCCAACTCTGGAAGGAGAGGTGAGCAGCCCAGAAACTGGTAACGTTTAGCTGGTAAGCCACTTTTAGAAAGAACCCACCCAATGACAACCCTAGAGGACGCTGTCAGACATCTAGCATCCTTGGGTGCTGACACGCCGGACGCTGCACCGCATACACAAGCAGTGTGACTTATTCTCAACCAGCTGCTCCTGTGAGGATGGACACACAGTCTCCGTGGGGACAGGACCTTCTGGCCAGGGACCCAACCCTGTCCTGCCCCCAGGACAGATGCCACCTCTGTGCTGAGGCCTGGGCCCACCCCACCACCACCACAGGGCCCCACTTCGAAGCCCTTCACCCCACCAGGGCAGGACTCAGTACCACCTTACCCGGACCTCTCTGCACCGCACAGCCCCAGGCCCAAGGAGCCCTCCCAGTAGTGCACGGTGCAGGCATCTGTCAAAGGCTGCCAACTCTGCAAAGGGACACTGGCTCCCCGTGAAAGCCCCTGCCAGGACGGAGAGGCCCAGACCTCAGACAGCCAGTCCACCCGGGGCAAGTCACCAGTGTCTGCCCACTTCCCATGGCCGGGGCCCCTGCACTAATGCCTGCCGGGACAGATCCATGTCTAGCTCATTTTCTCAAGTCTAACATGAACAGGCTTCTTCTACACCTTCCCTCAGGCAGGCTGCAGCTGCTCTCAGACTGCGGGAACCTCAAAAGGTTCTATCTTTCCTCTTTTTCTTTCCTTCTCTGTGTCTTTTCAGAAGCACATCCTAGACTACATATTTAAAAGATTATGTGTAGCCAGGGATTTAGCTCAGTGGTTCCGCCACCTGCCTCACAGGCGGAAGGACCCAAGTTCAATCCCCAGTACCAAAAAAAAAAAAAAGAATATGTGTAACTCAATGTCTGTCCTCAAAACATCACCTCCAGGTTATACTTTACCAAACCAGGACCACTTTAAAGTGGAGGATTAAAACAAAAGTTGATTTTTTTCCATATTTTTCTAAATATTAGTTAAATAAAAGGCATGGCCTCAAACTTGATTTTATAACAAGGAGGGAAAATTAAAAAAGATCCCATGTAGCAATGAGGAATTTCTCTCTTTCCCTTCTGACTCTTACTGGTTTAATTCTCATGCTAACGACATAGGAGAGATGTAACTCCCAACCTGCTAGATGTCAGCCACAGAGTTCCTGTTCCCCAAAACTGGAGAATGAATTCTAGGGAACACCAGAGGTTAAGAGTAGGAAAGTTTACTGGGGAATAGCAATAGCTCCTGAGAGACAGGAGGGGTCCCAAGTGGGTCCCAATGACCTCACTTCTTGGGGAAGGTTTTAGAGAGCAAAATCAAGAGGTGAATACAATGTGAGTCAAAACTACAACCAACCAGTAAGATTACAAGTATGGCCGCTTGGCTAATACTGACCCAGGAGTAGCAAGGGGCTATGGATGACATCATTAGCCCTGATCAATAATGTACAGTCTTAGTCTGGCCCTTAGTCTTAGTGGGTGGGAGCCGATGGCCCACCCAATGAGGTCATGGTCTATTTACATAGGAAATCTCAAAAGGGGTGGTACCAATAATCCCACACTTCCAGTTATCCCTTAGGGAAGTATGCAAATCTGATCACTGTGACCTTAGTCTTCAGCCAAGGCTCCAGCTGCAGATGTGATGTGCTCTCATCTTCTGCACTGACTCCCTCAAGGGTCCAGCCCAGTCTGACTGCTGACAATATTTCTACCTAACTTAGCTGTCTATAATATTAACCACCATGGAAATTACTCAAGAGGCTGCCAGGCGTACAGGTGGTGGTACACACACATCTGTAAACCAGCACTGGGGAGGCTGAGGCAGGAGGATCACCCCAAGTTCAAGGCCAGCCTGGGCTAGTGAGACCTTGTCTCAAAAAAAAAAAAAAAAGATAAAGGAACAGACTGAGAGTTCAAAGAATGTTTTTAGGCAAAACATTTAGATCACCCATCTCAAAAGAGTAACCACATGACAATGAAGGGCCTGACAATGAAGGGGCGGACCCTGCCTTTCCCCTGTAAACCAGGTTATTATCTTTCTGGGGAAGAGTCATCCTCCCCACCCCAAGACCAATACCAAGAAAGAATTTCCTATAGATTCAAATTCCACAGACTTCCACCTACCCAAAACACATAAACAGTCCCAGCCCCAAACCATAATCTGCACCTCCCGCCCTCTTTTTCCTTTTCTTCTTTTTTTCCTGGAGTTTTTTTTTTTTTTTTTTGTACCAGGGATTGAACTCGGGTCCTTGTGCCTGCAAAGCAGGCAGCGAAACCACTGAGGTAAATCCCTGGCCCCCTTTTCCTGGAGTTTTGAGATGGAGTCTCTCTGAGTACTGCAGCCCAGGCTGGTCTTGAACTTCATGGTGATCCTCCTGCCTCAGCCTCCCGAGTGCTGGGATTACAGGAGTGATCAAGCTAGCCTCACAGGCCTCTGTCTTGAAGGCCTACACGTTATCTGTGTGTGCACTTTTAAAATTCTGCCTAATAAATCCCTTTATGCCTCTTAAAAAAAAAAAGCAGTTCCCCTGGGCATCCTCTTCCTTTCCCCTGTTCTGCTCTGCCGCTGTGACTACGTTTCTCCCTGACAGATCGTCTGAGATTCAACTTGCAAAAGCGCCAGGCGCCAGGCTCCATTCTCCCCCCGAGGAGCAACACACAAGAACAGGCTGGCACTTTCCCTCCGTCTCTGGGGCCTCCTGCACCACATCTGGCAGCCTCACGCCTGCTTCATGGGCAGCCTGCTCCCAAAGCTGCCGCTCCACACGTGTCCGCTGAGCAGCCAAGGGTAGCCCCTCCTTCCTCCCAGGGGGCCCTGCCGCAGCAGCCAGCCGCTAGGCAAAAGCCACATCTCCTGACCTCACATGAGCACGGTAGGAAAGAACAGGTCAGAAAGAACAGGAACAGCGTTTTCTGCTGCATTCAACAACATTAACTACTGGTTTTTAATTTGTTTTTGTCACAAAGATCAAACATTAGAGAAAAGGGGTATCTCTAGTTAGGATGAATTTCACACCCACTTCTGACTTACAGCCAATCAAGACATTATACAAATCTTATCTCAGGTTGTAAGACCAAGGGCCTTACCAAACGCTCCGAGGAGCTGACTTCAGCGAAGAACACCCAGGAAGGAACACACCGGACAAGTTGGAAAGTAAAACAGACCTTAGTCTGGCCAGACAGCACTCCCAAAGCAAAGTAGCTTAGAGAGGCGACTAGCCCAGAGTCCGAGGCTCTTTTTATAGCAGGTTGCAGGGGAAGTTAACAGGCGAAATTTACAGAAGAGGAACAAAGGTTAGTGGTCAGCTGACACATACTGATGGTCAGCAGATGTTTGTAGATTGTTCTATAGATAGCGATGTTCCCAACATCAGTTTCGAACAAAGAGTTGAGTAATTTACTTTGGGACCTTATGGCCGATACAGATCTTATCTAGTGTCCGGGAACTAACAAGCATCTTTATCTATTTACTCACATTCAGTTGGGGCTAGGGGAGTTTTATGATTACAGAGTTATGCAGTCCCGCATTCCCCACTGATTTTACAACTTAAGTAATCTTGTATAAACATAGGCATCCATTGTATACAGGGTGACATTAAAGTATTTATCATCAAGATGGAAACTAGTGAGGTGTAAATTATAAGCCCTGACCCTGACAGCGGCAGATTGGAAGCTGAATGACAGGAAGTCCTCGGTTCCTCCCATCTGGAGAGGAAATGACTGTCTGAGATTTTCCTCTTCTTGGACTCCATCTCTGGCAATTATTTGAATATTTTGATTTAGAATCGGGTCCTGAATTTTCTAAACTCATTAGCCTTGGGCAGTTCTCGTGGAATCGCCTAAGTGCACAGGGTCACCATGGGCCCCATCTCAAAGCCGCGCCCCAGCACTGGGCACTGAGTGAGCAGGCGGGCAGAGCCGGCTTATTTGCTTATCTATAGCCCTCTGCACGCGGCTTCAGGGGCCGCCCGGGGCCTGGCATACACTGTTTACACCCGCAGGCCAGGCCAACTGAGCTGGTTAGTCACAGGGAGACGCAACCAGGGCGAGGTCTCGGCAGGGCAGGCGCTTAGCCTGGCTCAGGGCGGGGTTGCCGTTGCCGGGGAGACTCCAGGGGTTCCCCACAACACCAGAGCAGAGCGAGTGGCCGGCCTGGGGGGCTCCTCCCGTAGGGAGGGCCTAGCGGCTGTTGCCAAGGACGCGGCGAGCTGCTCTCCGTGCTGTGCTTCAGTAACCACCTCGTCCCGAGCGTTTGGGGTTGCCTACCCCAGCTCCCTGTCCTTTCTAACACTGGGAAACGTGTGGCCAGGACACCCGGGGGAACAACACCTGTTCCCCGTACACCGCCCGGCCTCGCCAGGCCCGGAGGAGACAGGCGGCGCATCCGCACACGAATGCCGGAAGCCGGTCTAGGAGAACAGAGCAACTCTGAAAATTCAGCTCTGACCTCCTTCATAACCTTGGGATGAAACATGATCACATAGGCACAAATCTTAAAATCCGTAATTCTGATTACATTTGCCTCCTGAAAATCTCGACTCACTGTGGATGACGTAAAGAAACAAATGCCTACCAAAAAGGGACTACACGTGAGAGAAACACTTTGCAGTATATCAGCCAGAAATCTACTGAGAGCACATGAATAAAAACCATAAATCAAAGAGGAATAATAGAAAAAAAGACAAAGCCTACACGTAATCAAATAGGAGAATTTCAAACAGCCAATAAAGCCAGTTAAGTGTGCACTCACTAGTAATTGGGCAAATGAAAATGAAGTGCTGCTTTCACCTAGACTGCCACTGACTTTTAAAGACAGGGTGTTAAAGCTAGACAGAGCCAGGCAGAGAGGGATTAAGTGGGAAAGCTTGCAATTCTTGCAGCACCAGGCCACTACTGCACTCTGCTCTGGTGCACCTTGGTCACTCACAGCGCACCCTCAGAGACAGGTGTGCAAGTGATTGAAGTCGCTCTGGGAAATAACCATGCAGTGTCTCAGAAAACCACACCTCGGCTGAGGCCCCCCCACACACACCGCTTCCGAGACTTCCCCAAAGGAATTCTGAAACATTCATGCAAGCAAAGGTACGTGAGCTTGTCCACTGGCACACTGCATGTAATGGAAAAGGCAAGCGGGATGAAGTGAGCACCTCCAACTGTGAGCCACCACACAACATTTAAAGAACCAACCGAGCTGAATACAGCCCAAGCCAGGTGCCATGCTGCACGCCGGGAGGCTGAGGCCTGAGGTCACTTGGGCCCTACAGCGTGAGGCCAGCCCTGCCAACGCAGGAGTTGCCTTCTCCAAAAGACGCAGGATGATGCAGCATGAGCTGCAGCAACTAGACACTGAAGCCCCACAGGCAACGTCACCGATTGGCCCTGTACACACGAGTACACACAGAGAAGTAGTTTTAAACTGCCTGCAAAACACGCACTATGAACAGAAGCTGCTTGAATAGGAAAGAGAAGCAATTAAATCGGACCCCAGCATTAGCTAAGATAAATTTCTTTAAAAATGTAGAGATGCCAGGTTTGGCAGCGCACACCTGTAATCCCAGCTAGCTGGGAGGCTGAAACAGGAGGGTTGCAAGTTCAAGGCCAGCCTAGGCAACTTAGCAAGACCCTGTCACAAAATATAAAAATAAAAAGGGATTAGGGGAGGGGGGTTGCTGGTCTGGCTCAGTGACGGCACTACTGGGTACTTAAAAAAAGAAGGAGAAGAGCCAAATGACAAAGGATTAACAGCTACATAAGGAGGTGGCTTTTTAAAATTTCAATGTAATACAAGTAGATATTAATAAAGGAAATATTGGGCCGGGGATTTAGCTCAGTGGTTTCGCCACCTGCTGTGCAAGCATAAGGACCTGAGTTTGATCCCCAGTACCAAAACAAAAGAAAAAGAAAAAAGAAAATATTTTTAAGTCTTCTGTGAAAAAATAAAGCAAAATTTCACAACAAATTAAAGAATAACATTAGTTAATACACTGTGTACCATAATCTTAAAAGAATGGCCAAAATGTTAGAGTACAAGTCATAGACAAAAAAGACTCTTACAAAAAAGAACATAATAGCACAACACTTTCTTTTCAATAAACTAAGAGAACCTAGTGGTATAAATGAAACAAATTAGCATATATATTGAAATATTTTTGAAACCACAGAATATATAACTTGGGGAATTATTAAAACTTCTCCCTACTTTCCATTTCTCTATCTTCTTTTTTTATGTTTTCTTTAATATTTAATAGAAACTATGTACAATAAATTTTTACTGTATTTTACATAAGACAACCACCACAGAAATTTACATAGATTAGAAGAAGACAGACAGTTAAGGAGGGCCCAGTCCGATGGGATATTTTCTCAGAGCATGAAAGTCAGGGTTCAACTGGGAAAAAGGGTTCAGACTGCCAGATTAAGTGGATGTTAGAAAAAGCTAAAATGCAGGCCTTTGGGTAGATAACCAGATGCTGGGACCACCAATATTTCAAAGGTGCCATTCTTAAACACAGCCCCCATCTAGCCATCTGTGTGGATTCTTGCCCTAGGAGGTGGCTTTATCATTTGGTTTTGCATTTCTGTAATTTCCAAATTCTGGTCACCAAGTAGAGAGATGCTCTGAATCTATGATCAGGGCCTCTGGAGACCCAGGACAGCCGCCAGGACAGTCCCTCCACCTCTGTCCTCAACTCCCTTCTACATCATCTCAATCTTGTACATTTCCATCCCAAACCCAAAGAATACTCCTGAGCTACAAATCAGTTAAGCTTACTCTGTGGCACATCTTTGAATTCTGATTACACCAAAAAATCCATCATCCCATTTGTAAGCTCAGCTGTACACACCCTGCAGTTCCTGAAAGACGGAGCAGAGAGACATGTGTGAAGGACCTGCAGGTGACAGGTATACAAAGTGCAAAACGAAAAGGTAGAGACCATAGGGGAAAAGAAAGTCTGATTTTCTTGGCCTTGATTTTAAAATGTAAAAGCCAATTTGTGCATACAGGTCAAAAGGTTAATATGATGCCTTCTTACAAATCTGTAAGACAAAGACAGATGCCCTAAGAGAAAACAAGTCAAAAAACAAAACAGGAAATTAAAAAACGTGTAGCAAAACCAGTCAAAAGGCAGCATCACCAAACACTACCACTCAGGGGTGTGGGCTCCAAGGTTTCCACCTTGTTCACTCAAAGCCACCTGTGGGAGAGGCACTGGCGGAGCGCACCCACTCGGCCCAGACCTTGGGGAGACAGGCCTCTCCGGGCTGACTTCCCGGGATGCAAGCTCAACAGCTGGATGATCACAGCAAAGCTTTCCTCAATGCTACCCCGTGGCCCCACCTTGGGAAGTGTGCCCTAAAATGACCTCAGACGTCCTACAACATACTATAAAATGCACACTGTGGTCTGTCTTAAAAGCACTGTTTGTGCAATGATAGAAAGCTTCAAAGCCGGCCAGGGTCTGGTGTGTGCAGTCTGCAGGCCGTGCACTGCGCGAAGCTTGACGTGCCCATCCTGAAGGTGAACACAGCAACAGCACACGGGGCGGAGAACGCGGGACCAAGCGTGTGTGCGGGAAGCGATGATCCCGGAAATGTTCAGAGTGCTTTATCTTCGGCCGCAAGTGTCTCTGATGATTTTCACTTTCTTCCTTTGTTCGGTGTTGTTTACCTATCCTTCTTACCTAAATATGACAGCTGACGGCGCATCAGAGGTCTGCCAAGGTGCAGCGCTGAGAGCCCTGAACCCTAGGTCACTGCGAGCAGCTGCTCTCTGCCCTCACTCCCGCCCGACACCAGGGAAAAAGGCACCCAACGTTCCTGAGGCGCGTCCCAGCCCCCTAGCAGACCCGAAACCCGGCTCAGGCACTTCTCGGCTGGGCCTCCAAGTTCTGGCCCCAATGGGGCGGGTGAGGGAACAAAGCAGCTCGAACTCTCCGCACCCCGAAAGCCCCGTCCATGAGGACCCCAATCCCAGCGCGCTGTCGCCCACCGGAGATGCGCAGCCTGGCCCGCAGCCCGGGGACCCCACCCCTAGCTGGGCCGATGCGCGGGCGGGGCCCGAGAACCCGCCACGGCCAGCCCGCCCCGGCTCTGTGACAGGCCGGCCCCGGCCCCACTCACCCTCGCGGCAGCGCCGCCGCCAGATTGTGTCGGTGTGCAGCACGCGGCGGAACTTGCTGCAGACCTGCGCCAGGCTGGGCAGATCGGTGCCGGGCAACGAGGCGAAGATCTCCACCAGCAGCTCGGGCGGCAGGTCCAGCAGCGAGCAGCGCGGCGGCGGCGACGGCCCCGCCTCGATGCGCTCCTCCTCCGGGTCCGTGTCCAGCTCGCTGTCCGCCGCCGTCGTCTCGGCCGGACCCCCGCGCTGCTGGCGGCGCCGACACCCGCGCGCCGGGCCCACGCCGCAGAGCCGAGCGCACACCGCCATGCCCACCCGCCGGGACGCAGGCGCACGCACGCGCCGCTCTGCGCACGCGCGGCCGGCGCCCCGCCCCGCGCACGGCCACGCCCCCAGCACGGGTGTGGGGGGGGTAGGCCCCGCCTTGCGGGGGTCGGAAGCCCTGCTCACAGTTCCCCCCAGAAACTCGGGAGCCTGGGGTCTGCGCCGCCCCTGAGAAAAGGGTTACGCTCCCGGGAGCAAAAAGGCAAGGATGCCCCGTGTGAGGATCGAACTCACGACCTTCAGATTATGAGACTGACGCGCTACCTACTGCGCTAACGAGGCTTCTGGTGGCCTATGCTCACCCAGACCTTTGCAGAGTCAGCCGGGAGAGCTGCCGGCGGGTGGCGATGCGCGTCTTTCCGGGCTCCCCTCCGCCCGTCCGTCCGTCCCGATCGCCCGGCGCCCTGCGGGGACGCACAACACCGTCCGCTCCCGTGCTGCTTCTCGCTCGCCTGTTTATTTACCCGCGCACCCACTCACCTCTCTACTTATTCACCTGCTCGCCTACCTGCTCACCTACCTGTTCAGCTGTCTACCTGCTCACCTGCCTACCTGTTCAGCTGTCTACCTGCTCTCCTGTCCACCTGTTCAGCTATCTACCTATTCAGCTGTGTACCTGCTCGCCTGTCTACCTGCTCTCCTGTCTACCTGCTCACCTGTCTACCTGTTCAGCTGTCTACCTGCTGGCCTGTCTACCTGCTCACCTGTCTACCTGCTCGGCTGTCTACTTGCTCGCCTGTGCACCTGTCGCTTACCTGCGCAGGTGCGCGCTCGGAAAGGAGGGAGAAGTGGGGCGCACAGCTTTCTCCCATGCCCTTCCCTTCTGTCGGTTCGCCGTGGACATACTGCTCATTTTAAATTAATGAAACAAAGACTGTAAGGTGTGGCTCCGATGGCTTTTCCCGCTCTGCCTGGAGGCCCCAGCCCTGGCCTGGCCAGTCCCTCCCGCCAGGGTTGGGATGCCAGCCTGACCGAGCCCCACTCAGCTGCAAAATAACAACCGCAAGCACCCCGGGATGCTTCACTGTTGCCAAGTATTTCTTGGCGGCTCAGAGTCCTCCCCTGTCACGCAGCTCCTAAGTGTGGCCTGTCCCCAGCATGTCCCCCTCCCCACTGAGCCAGGATGGTGCCTGGACAAAGAAAGCAAGTGGCTGCTCACACCTGGGCCTGCTCAGGCCGCCCCACCTGGGCAGGAACATCCAGTCCAGATGTGTGCGCTCCTCCCTCCTGGCATTGGACGGGGCCCCTTCTAGAAAGCTCTCCCGATGTTCGCTGAGGGACAACAGTCCCTTTGTTACAGAGCCCTCTGCTTTATTGCAAACACTTGCTTGTCAGCAGCCTGTCTGGGTACATCCCTGTCGCCTCTGTGCCAGCAATGTCACCAATTAATGCTCATTGATTGAATGTTCGTTAAATGAAAAAGAAGAACAAGTAGGCTAAAAACAAGCCTGGTGAACCAGGCCATCGGGGAGAGGCTGGCAGGCTCCAACCACAGGGATGCAAGGTAAGAGAAGTCTCGTAAACAGAGCTGCACGACTATTTATTTATTTGAGACAGGGTCTGGCTGTGAGTCCAGGCTGGCCTTGAATTCACCATGCAGCCCTAGCTGGTCTCGAGCTCACACAGACCCTCCTGCCTCGGCCTCTCAAGTGCTGAGATGCAAGCCTTCATCACCACACCCAGGTGTGTGACCAATTTAGTAGGTACTATTGGAATGCATGCCTGGCGGTGCACTGTGTTCTGGGTCCCTAAATTACAAAGTGTGACACCTTGCCCTGTGCATTCCAATCAACTAAAACAAACAGAAACACTCCGACCTAGAGGCTGGGCCTACAATAGGAGTCACGTACAGAACTCAGCTTCTCCCGAGAGGAGTTTAGAGTGTGCCACACACGGTTGAGAATTGGCTAGGGTTCCTGCTAGTGTGGCGGTCACTTGAGTCATGTGCTTCTGCAGTGCTCACTGAGTGTTTGCCTCGAGCTAAGCCTACAAGTTTGTTTCTACTCCACAGCGAAACTAGATTTAGAGCTGGGGTGCAGCTCCAAGTGGCCCATGGCCAGCCTTCCAGCGGCCCTGTGTCCACCCCAGCCACACACACGAGTGCACCACACGGTACAGGGCGTTGTGAGGCGTTGGGAGGAAGGGCCCTGGGCAGGAACCGAGACCCGCACGGAAAGCAAGGCAAGGCCTTGGAGGCGAGAGCAGCTCGAAGCAGGATGGCGGGAGGCACAGGAGAAGCATGCGGGCGAGAGGAGAAAAGGCAGACAGCGAATCGCGAAGTCCTGGGACGGGGCCTTCGAGGCAAGATCGAGGACGGCCAGAGCCGGAAGCAATTTTCCGGCAGCTCAGGCTTCCTGGGCGCCGTGGGGCATAGATGGATTTATGGCTTGCAATGATTGTACGGGGCCCAGCACACTTTCTTCACTCAGCATCTGATACACAGAAGTGAAATTGCAATGGGCCGTTAAACGTTTAACTTCGCAGACATTACTGCCAAGACTCTGCTACTTTTGTATCGTTTAAATTTTTAAAAATATTTTTCTTTGACAAAGCCATTTTTAAATGCCTTTAAAGCACGTTTTTTGACAGAAACTGGTAATGATGGTGCAGAAAGGAGAGCACGGATGACACGCAGGACGATGGGGAAAGGCGAGCTTGGGCCTGGGTGGCGGAAGGTGCCGGGAAGGCTTCGCTGGGCCCAGCACGTAACTGTCCCACAGGGAGCCCCTTCCCGACGCGACCTAAGTGCTTCTGCCGCCCCTAAACAGAACTGCACCCTGCACCAGCAAGGCAGACCAGGGCGCGTTCGTGACGCTCCTGTCTCAGCCTCCCAAGGTGCTCCCCGCCTGGCTGTAAAACTGAACTCTTAGAACTGGCAACATCTAAGCAAATAAATACAATATATGCCAGGGCACGTTTTCCAGTTGGTTGCCAGAAAAAAAAAAAAAAAGTCACCGAAAGTAGTATTTCCTGGACCTGCCAGTGCGCAGGTGAGACATCTCGGCTGGGGAGGGGGGCCTCGCACTCGAGGGCCCGAGAAGCCCGCGCTGCCCTGCGGCGCCCTAACGCCTGGAGGCCGCCGCGGTCCGCTGCCGCACTGTCTGCCCGCGAGGCCACGTGAGCCGCTGTCAACCGCAGGCCGGGTCCTTCCGAAAACAATCCGCGACGGCTCTTGAGCAATCAGTGTTTGTTTACTTCTCTGGAGAGCAGGGCTGACACCGCGATTGACTGGACAACAGACCAATAGCCGCCCGAAAACAAAGCCGGAGTCTGGCCAATCAGAGAGAGGCGGGGGCGGGCAGAGCCCACACCTCCGCTGCGCGCAGCCCCGCCGCCGCTCTCCATCTTGAGTGTGGCAGGGCCGCACACCCCAGTGGCTGCATCACCCAGACCAGGTGCAGGGAGGGATGGAGGCCTGTGGCAACTGCCATGCTGGGCCCCCGCCGCGGAGGGCGCGAGACAGGAACTTCCTAGGGAACACATAGAATATGTTTACGGGAAAGACGTTTTGTTTTTGAGACAGGGTCTCACTATGTAGCCCAGGCTGGCCTCGAACTAAGGGATCCTCCTGCCTCAGCCTCCTGAGGCTGGGGTGACAGGCGTGCGCCACCACGCCAGGGTAGAAAGACACGTTCTTGCTTTTCTTGTCTGTGTGGGTTAACTTGTTGCACACGCAGATGATGGTGTGCCGTACCTCACAAAAGATATTCACTCGCCCCTGGGCACTCATTCACCACACTGAGCTTATGCTCAGCTGCGATCTTATGCTCACGTGAAATGTTTCACACCTACTCAAAAGCGTTTCTATTGGCAAATGTATCTGAAGCTCTTAATTTTTATAAACAAAATATAGCCACATATTATTGATGTAAATGTGCTGTTCCTAACGCAGAGATAGGGCTTGCTTATGAGCCATTTGACACTGCAGTTGCTTTGAGGGGTTTGGTTTGGTTTTTCTGGTTTTCGCCATTCTGGGGATTGGACCCAAGGCCTCTGCACTGAGCTAGATCCCCTCATTTTATAATGTGACAGTATCTCCTTGCTAAGTAGCTAAATCGCCCAGGCTGGGCTTTGAATCTGCAATCTTCCTGCCTCAGCCTTCCAGGGCTGGGAATCACAGGTGTGCACCACCGCGTGGTTTTCGTTCAGGTGGGAATGAGAAGTTAGGAGCACAATTACAACATCTTTGCAAACATGGACTTCAGTATTTCAAAACACAAAGGAGACAGCCAGGCATAGTGATGCACACCTGTAATCCCAGCACTTGGGAGGCTGAGGCAGGAGGATCTCTGTAAATTCCAGGCCAGCCTGGATTACATAGCAAGACCATGGCCCAAAACACACACACACACACACAGAAGAATCTAGCCCATCACCGCCACAACCTTTTAGCAATGAATCGAGGCCTGGGTGATTTGGTACCCTTTGCCGAAGCCTGTGGAAGGAAAATGAGCTGCAGCCACGCCTCCCCAATGCCATAGGCCAGATATGGCCGCCTTCCCTGTTCTTGCCTTTGGAACATCTCGGGCAGAGAAAGAAAAGCTCACTGCTTACAAAGTAGCAGTTCAGCCAAGAAAGCACTCACCAGTCAATATTTATTATCATAAAAATCCAGAAAAGGAAGAAACACACTGTCCACGCCCTCTTAAGACATGAGCACTGATGACTCTGCATTTGGCAGAAGATGGAGAACGTAATAAGAGCTTACGGGTTCTTTTTCCTCTCCGGTGTTGGGGACGGAAGCCAGGGCCTTACATGTGCTAAGCCAGCGCTGGACCACTGAGTCCCATCCCCAGCCTTTTTATATTTCCAGGTAGGGTCTGGCTAAACTCTGCCCTTGAACTTGAGATTCTGCTGCCTCAGCTTCCTGAGCAGCTGGGATTACAGCTATGCCTCACTGCACCCAGCTGGATTTTTTTCCCAGTGTTCATGAAATAAATACAAAACAAGTAAGCCACAGATCTCTTTGGAGAGCCCCATCCTGAACACACATGGGTGGTACTCGGGATTTAAAACGCCCCTTCGGGTCCGCGGAGCCAGACGGGCTCTCTTAGTGACCGTCGGTCGCCCGATGTCTTCCAGGGAAGAACTGGACAGAAAGGGAAAACACAACTGGGAAGTGGGTGGGGTGAGGACCAGGGCACCACCCTCGGGGCGGGGCCTCAGGTCCAGACCACTCCCGCTCCCGTGAGAGAAGCATCAAGCGGCGAGCCCGCGCCCACAGTGTTGCCAGGGGACAAAACTGCAGTGACTCTAGGGCGTTGACTTTCTTTCTTTCTTCTGGCACCGGAGATCGAACTCAGGACCTTGCAAGTGCCCAACTGACTATTTCTGATTCTGGAATCAGGCAACTCTTCACTCACAAAATACAACACGTGATCCACTGAGTCAAGTAGAAATTGGTTTTGATTTATTTATCTATTTATTTAGAGACAGCGCCTCGTTACATAACCCAGGCTCGCCTTGAACTCCTGGCGATCCTCCTGCCTCAGCCTACCGACTGTTGGAATCCCGCCGCCATGCCCGGCTGAGAGAAAAGCAAAAGTTAGCAAAAACGTACAGAAATCACATCGGCCAATTCTTTGTTCCTTTCTTAAACGGGGAGTGAGCTCCGCCTGGTTAACCTCAGGAAGGGTTTTTTTTGTTTCTGCTTTTTGAGCCAGAGTCTCGCTCCGTAGCTCAGGCTGGGCTCGCGATGACCCTCCTGCCTCAGCCTCCAGAGTGCTGCGATTACAGGCCCGGCCCTCGGGCAGCGTTTAGTAGGAAAAGGGAGCTGGGCTCGAAGCAGGGGCCTGTGGTCTTGCGGACTGAAGCAGGCCCGGGGGCCACCGAGTCCTGGGGCCACCCCAGGGCTCCCGGAGTCACCCGACAGTCACCAAGGGGTCGCCCGCGCGGGGCCTCACCATGGAGCTCCCTGCCGGACTCCCAGGCGCGTCCCGCAGGCTGAGGAAGAACCAGGCCTCTCCCTACCCGGGAGTTAAGTCACCAGGCGGCCGGGCACCGCCCCCGACGGGGCAGAGACGCCGCACCTCCAGCCGGCGGCAAACTAGCCGCGAGCCAGACCCGCGACCGCAAGTACCCTCCCTCCTGGCGCATGCGCCGCGCGCCTCCCCTGCTGCGCATGCGCCAGCTGGGCCCCGCCAGCGGCGTTGCACTCGGCACGCAGGTTCCGCCACGCCCGTTATGGTGGAGGTCCCGGCCGGCTGTGGCCCTGCCCCGTGACGCGGCGTCGGTCACCTGACCCGGCTGCGGGGTGAGGAGACACAAGGGAAGTCGCTGTTGACAGAGACGGAGCCGCCGCCGCCGCCGCCCCCCCGGGACCTCCTGCACAATGCCTTCGGAAAAGACCTTCAAGCAGCGCCGCACCTTCGGTGGGAGGGGGCGCCGGGCCGGGGAGGGGCGCGCGGCCGAGGGCGGGCGGGGCCGGGGGCCGGGGGCCGAGGCCCGAGGCCCGCGTGAGTCGGAGACCTTGAGGGGCTGCGGGGTCGTGAGGGAGCGGGGGATCCTGAAGCCGCGGGGTCGCGGCCGTGAGGGCCGCCGCAGGTTGGGGCGCTTCCTGGCTGCTGGTCCTCGGTGTTCGCCGGGCCGCCGCGAGGTCCTGTCCCCTCCGCTCGGGGCTGCCGGAAGCCGCCACCGCCGCCGCGTTCCCGAGCGGCCCCCCCAGCTGGGCTCGGCGCGGACACCTGCGCGGGGCCTGGGCTTGGCGCCCTGCGGCCTCGGCTTCGGCCTTCGCGTCTCCTGAGGTCTGGGGGGAGCTGCGCTCTGGCTGGGGTCCAGCCTGGCAGGTCTGGAGGTGACAGCCCCGGGCCTCCGTGCCCGAGAAGCCTGGTGTGGTCGGGGTCTGGGGGCCCGGCCCGCGTGCTTTGACTGCAGGGGTGCAGGTGGGAGCCCCAGGCGCCTTTTGTGTGGGAATCTTGCCCTGGTGACCTTAGGGCCCTGTTGTGTGCTGTCCCGGAGCCCCAAGAGGGCAGCACTGGAGGCGCCCTGGCCTTGCCCTGGCTCTGTCCTCCCCGGGTAGATGCCCTTTTTCTCCAGCAGTGCCTGCGGTTACGTCCTGTTTGCTTATAGAATTTTTAGGTTGTCCTGGAACAATCATGGTAGCAAAAGTGAGGCCAGCACACTAGGTGCCTGAGTGGTCCTGAGGGGTAAACTGGCAAACGCTCCACTTTTTTATCTTTGTATTTTATATATAATATATTTGGGGGATTTTCCTTTAGCTCACCTTTATTCTCCTCTGTCTGCTTAAGATCTCTTTGCTAGTTATTTTTAGGGGGGAGTTGTTTGTTTTGTTTCGTTTTGAGACAGGGCTCAAAACAGTACAGGCTGGCTTTGAACTCACTTTGTAGCCCAGGCTGGCCTCGAACTCCCAGCCATCCTCCTGCCTCAGCCTCCCAAGTGCTGGGATTACAGGCGTGCCCTACCAAGCCTGGCTTTAATAGTTACTTTGTAGGAAACTGTCCAATAGCTACTGGCTTTCCTTGTTTCTAACATTGGTAAACTTGACTGTGAGCACTGACCGTTCTCACTTTTGCACCAAGTAAGTGAGGAAAATCAGTTCTTTGAAGAGAATCCTTTTGGAGAACCAAAAACCTGTCTTTCTCGTCCCAAGTGAGTGACTTGAGGTTAAGTTAACACTTGATATAGCTGCTGTTTCTCAGATCAGCACTGAGGGTTCTTACAGTTGAAATGGATTTAGGGCAGCACCAAAACAGCCCCTTCCCTCTGTAGCTGAAGAAACGCGGTGGGGTCCAGAGGTGACACTGAAGGTCCAGCGAGTGTTGGAGTCGCCTGTCCCTTCAGCTCTGTAGGTAGCCATCATCACAGTGGACTCAGGCTGAGTCATCAAACGTATCCTTGTAGATTGTTTGGAAAATATTACGAACCTCCAATTGAGCGAATAATTTTAGACTCAGTCTTCTCAAATGTGCTTTCACTCTGCCTTCTCCTGGTAGCTCTGGTTTATCTAGTAAGAGAGCTGTTTCCCAGACTTGTTCCTGCTGGGATTTCACTGAGGAGGGCAGACATGGTCACAAGCTGCCCGAGGGCATGCGTGTGTCTCTAGGAATCTGTCGGGGCAGGTGGCTCCAGCTGCTGTAGAGGTGGGCTGGGGAGTGGAGGTCCCTGCCGGCCCCTGGGCAATGTTCCACCACCTTGAGCCTTGTTGCACAGCTAAGGGCCAGGCGTCCCTTTACCGCATAGAAGTGGAAACTGGGTGTATTTATCATGCTTCCATTTCACTCAGTGAAACACGTCCTGGGAGTTGTGTGTGTGCAGGTACTTTAATGTCCTAGGATATCTCCAGGCAGCTTTGCAAATGACATGTTAGCAAAGTAAGACATGCCTTAGTCCCCCACTGTCTTGTCTAACTGCTTGTGAGGCTTCTAAGGATTTTTTGTTGTTATTTTTTTGATACTGGGTCTTGCTATGTAGCCCAGGCTGGCCCCAAACTTGTTATGTAGGCTAGGCTGATCCTCCTGCTTCAGCCTCCTGAATGCAGGGATTACAGGCGTGCACCACCATGCCAGCTTTCTAAGGATTTTTACCGTCCGGAGGGAAGGAGCCTTGAGCAGATACGGATGTGCCAGGGTAGGACCTTCAGCCGTTTACCATCTTCTCTGAGGGGACTGCCCTGGCCCACCTGTGGAGGAGGCAGGCAGCACACACATCATGACGGCCCATGCAGGAAAAGAAGGGAGGAAGGGAGCCCATGCCTCCTCTGCCAGTCACCAGGGCTGCTGAGGGTGTGGTTAAGTAGCTGGGGGCCTGCAGCATCTGTTTGCCTTGCTTCAGTCCCCAAAGTCACTGCCCAGTGGCTGGCTGGGACACTGAGCTGCTGAGCTGTCTCTTTGGGCTTTGGTGCTGCTCTTTCCACCTCTTGGAAGTTGCTTGTCTCCTTTGTACCTCAATTTCTCACCTCATGAAAAGAATCATTTTTCCTCCGTCCCTTTTGGGCCTTATTCTGGGGATAAATCAGGATGAAGGTAACAGTGGTTTCTGATTTTGAGGCCTCCTATTTAGAACTTTTTTTTTTTAGTTTTAGGTTTACTAGGGTAAGTTGTTTGTTTTGTTAAGATGGGATCTTTCTGTGTAATCTAGGGCAACCCTCCTGTCTCAGCCACCCTGGGTGCTGGGATTACAGCTGTGGGCCACCAAGGTCAAGGATAAGCTTTTATTTGTTTTTTGTTTGGGGGGGGGCCGATTTGTGTATTTCTCTCTTTTGGGGGACATGTGTCTGTTCCTTACCCATTTTTATGTTATGAATTTGAGTCTTTCGTAATTTAAGCAGGGCTTTTCTTGTGTTGTTGTTGTTGGGGGGGTTGGTACTGGGGATGAACTCAGGATCTTTTGAGGCAGGCTCGGTGCCGCTGAGCTGAATCCCTGGCCTCAGGGATAACTTTTAAGTGTGAGGTACATTCCAAGATATGCAAAGAATTATTTGTTTGTTTGTGGATTTTTTGGTACCAGGGATCAAACTCTGATCGTTGCCTGCAGGCTGCGGAACCACTGAGCTAAATCCCTGGCCCACAAAGAGTTATTTGTTAGAGTAGATTAATGAAGGGATTTTCCTCTCTACCCTGAAGTAATCCACACTGACAAAGTGAAGACTTCTTTGGGAAAGAGGCCAAAGTCAGTCTCAAAGGCACAGCACAGTTCTGGTAGGAGGGCTCAGGGAGGGGTGGGAGGAGGTGGAGAAGGATCAAAGGATGAAAGCTGCTGGCAGGGTCTCACTGTGTAGCCCGGGTGCCATTGATCCTGCCCCAGCTCCTGAGCTCCTGCCCCCGTCTCCCGAGCTGGGATCACAAGCGAATGCTGGGATTACAGGTGTGCACTGCCACACCCAGCCAGTTTACTGTTTATAGTAGCTAGATTTATCTTCATCCTCACATTTTTTTCAATAGTACAGTAAGTCCCTGACTTACAAACTGGAGATTGAAACTTTCACAGGCACAAATGGACCTCACATTATGAACATTCATAGATGCAAGCAAATCATGAAAGTAGCTCATGTATCTGCTGGACTTTGCTCTGTCCTTACTGTAGAGTGTGATGGTGTACAGCAGTACATTACAGTCAAGGACATACTGTATTTTTGTGTGTGATTGGTTTTTTTATGCTTCACAGTGTATATTTGTGTCAGGTGTATAAGACTCACTTTGTGGGACTTAGAACAAGTTGGACTTACTCATTTGTAAGTCAGGGACTTACTGTATGCACTTGTAGAAACTCAGGAGTTTTACCATCCTCTTTTTTACCATCCATAAGGCACCTATGTTTGTGTTTAGTAATTAATCTTAAACCAATGATGGTGAAGGTTTTAGAGACCGAGTGCCAGACTGCAACCCAAAACCCACTTACTTATTGCAGAGTGCCAGCACTGCAATTCAACCTGAACACTGAGGTTTTAGTTCAGTGAAAACAACTCTTAGCCAGGTATGGTGGCACATGCCTGTAATCCCAGCACTTGGGAGGCTGAGGCAGGAGGATTGCTTTGAGTTTGAGGCCAGCCTGGGCTACATAGTGAGTTCAAGGCCAGTCTGAACTACATAGCAAGACCTTGTCTCAAAAAACCAAAGAAACAAAGAGAAACTGACATGAAATAAAATGTTGGGTAGGAAAATAGAATTTATATGGCTGTACTTAACATGGGGACTATTTCAGTAGTGTTTGTAAAAGCTGTTAACATTTAGCTGAGGAGGACCAGGGATTTAGCTCAGTGGTTTCGCCACCTGCTGCGCAAGTGCAAGGACCAGAGTTCAATCCCTGGTACCAAAAAAAACCCAAAACATTTAGCTGAGGTGATTCTTATTAGTTTTTTTCGCCCTGTGGTTTTAAGTAATACCATGTCAATCATACGTTCTCATGTTGCTCTATGAATGACATGTTCACATCTCTGATTGTATTGTCAGGCTACTGAAAACTACACTTGGCTTATCTTTTTCCCATGTAGTACAGAAAGCTTAGTAAAATTGTTGAAAATAAGTGATTATACTAAAAAGGGAACCAGATTCTCAGAAAAGTATTCAACAGTAGACTTTGTGATTTAAGCTTTGGTTTCTTAGGCACCAAGCACAGTTTTTAAAACTCCAGCAAGGTACTCTTCCCACACGCTTGCTTGTGAGTAGCTTCCTTACCCTTAGGCTTCACGCCATTAAAGAGTCGGAAGTGATAGGAGAAAATCTCATTGAGTAAGCCGTGTCTTAAGAGTGGGTTCCTGTGCCAGCGAGAACCGTGGAGAATGAAGGCACAGTGACATGCGGGGGCCGGAGCCCTCGGAGGACAAACCAGGGAATCCCCGTGGGCTTGCTCAGCAGATCTGCCCTGACCTGGTGCGCAGCCATGGCCCCAGACCTCCTCTGCACTCCTGGCATCGCCCATCTGCTGTGAGGCATGGGCACTTGGTTTCCTTGAGTCCCAGCGGGGCAGCACTGCTGTGCTGTGGCGCAGTGAAAGACAGCTGAGGGGGGCGGTTCTGCGGAAACTCCAGAAGAAGAGTCTGGCTGCCCTGATGATGTGTGTCTCCTTTCTTTGCAGAACAAAGAGTGGAAGACGTTCGGCTCATCCGGGAGCAGCACCCCACCAAGATCCCGGTAGGTCCGCAGGAGCCCGCTGCAGTGAGTGGCCTGGAGGGGGCTGGGTGCTTGCCAGGTGGGTGAGACGTGCAGACCCTGTGTGTCACTTTCCTAGCCTAGAGTTAAGAGAGCTTGGCTGTTCATCTAACTGCATTCTTCTCTTTAATCTGAATTTGCTGCTCGAGTGTTGTACATTTTGCAACCCAAATGTAATTATTTAAGGAGAAAGAGACAGAGGGCTAGGTCTGTTGGTTGCTTTGTTGTTTTGTTTGTTTTAGTGCTGGGCCCCAAGGGAGCCCAGGGCCTGTGCCTCTTCAGCCCACCTCTACCTTGAGCTCCACCCCAGTGCGCTGTTTTATTATGGACGGTAATAAAGTTGCAATGAGTGCTGTGCAAACCTGTAGCTCTTGGGTTAACCATCCCAGAGGGCTGGGATTACAGGAGTGCACCACCTCTGGAGGCTTAAGATGTTACCCCTGTCACTCACTGAGTGTCTCACTGATGTGCAGCCACCCAGCTCCTGTCCTGAGTTCCCCAGTCGTGGTCTTAGAGCAAAATGTGCAGAAGGAATCCGCTTTTTCAGACCTGCCTAAGTTCCAGTCCTAACTGCAGAGATGCTGGGGGATCCTGGACTAGTTACTAAAATTCTGGGAGGAGTTCCAGTACCCTCATCGGTCAGGTGGGAGGAGGCCCGCCCAGGTGGGTGCAGGTTTGCATGATTTAGGGCACATGGCCAGAAAAGGCATGACCCTAGGAGTGGCCTCCCAGACCACCCCCCTTCCTTTCCCCTGAAGTCCGCACATACTGCACACCTTCAGGCCCTGCAGAAATGCACAAGTTGGCCTTGCATGCCCCGTAACACCTGCCACCTGGGTGGGCTGGAGCGCCAGACTCACCGGGACTGCCTTACCCAGCACAGTTGGCCACAGGAGCCTCGCAGCTGCCAGGGCCTGAGGGGAAAGGCCTGGTGGGAAATGCCCTGTGCTAGCACCTGAGGGCCACACTGGGCACCTGTCAGAAGTGACCGTGTGCCTTCCCCATGGCATGTGTGTCTTCTCTCCTTTCTTAACAAAGGGAAAACGAGCTAGGAGCTGAAATGCAAAGTGACAGGTCTTAGGTTTGCCTCTTTGTGGTGATTACCAGCAGGGTCAGGTCCAGCACTGAGGCCCGCAGCTATGAGAGCAGGAAGGTGGGGTGGCCTGCTGGGTGTTTCTGTAACAGAGTGGGGCTAGGCCTGCAGTCTTTCTTCTCGTCCTCTGACCTCTTACAAGCACTTCTGGACGGGACCCAAGAGGTACACCCTGCCACCTCTTCCTCTGGGGTGGCCTCACACAGGGCCTCTGCAGGACACTCCCAAGGAGCACTGCAGAAGTACCCCAGGATCCCCGTCGTGTATGTGACAGCGCCGAGGACTTGCTGTGGGGAAGGGGGTGCCTGGCAGTTTGTAGGTTTGGGCGGATTTTACAGTGCTTAGAACTGAAAAAGAAAACCTTGCCTTCACAGAAGGCAAGGAGCTAATAATGTGGAACTATTTTTGTTTCTTCGTAGTTCAAGGTACTTAAATTTTTAGCCTCGTAAATGTTTGAGGAGACAGGTGTGTGTGTTTGTGGTGCTGGACATCACACCAGGGCCTTGCATGTGCCGAGCAGTGCTGTGCACCCAGCCACAGCTGCCACCCGGTGAGTAGCTGGGTTAGTCAGGACATCACGGATGCAGATATCGGAAACCACACAGTTCCCATGTATCTATACCAGTCTGTGTTATGTATCAGAATTAAATAATATAAATTTTAAAAATCAAAGAAATGATATTTTATCAAAAACAACCAGGATGGTGGCAGATGGATTCTGGGAGGCTGAAGCAGGAGGATCGCAAGCTCAAGCCCAGCCTAGACAAAGTAGTGAATTAGTGAGCCCTGTCTCTGAAAGTAAAAAAGGCTGGGGATGTAGCTCAGTGAGCAGGCCCCGGGTTCAGTCCCCAGCACTGCAGAAGAACCCCAAGGGCCATACAGTCACTCTGCATCAACTTCGTCTTTAGAACCAGCACGTCATAGCATCCTCTGTCTTGTGAGATACTTAGGGCTTTCTCGTGCCCAGTAGAGAAAGGGCTCCATTGTGAGAAACAGAGCATCACCTAGGGAGGACATCCATGGGCGGTGGCAGTGGAGGGGACAGCGCTGCCCAAGCTCTAAGCGGGTGTCCACACCTTCTTTTCCTGTGAGGCTTGGGGCCTCTGACCGGTAGTCGTTTGTCATGCACCACATTCACCAAGAGTGACATGCAGCCAAGTGTGCCTCCCACCTGCTCCACTTCGTCAGGAACAGGCATACCGCTAAGAAATGATCGCCCGCTTGTTGCATGAATGCACCAAGGAAACCAAGGGATGTGCCGTGTGGGGCCCATTTTGGCATGTCTCAGCTACCCTTTGAGAAGCGCATTAGCTCGTTTGGTTTTTTTAAGTATTGGAGATTGAACCCAGAGCCTTCACACTGAGCTACATCCTCAGCTCTTTGTGTTTTGAGAGTCACTAAGTTGCCCAGGCTGGGCTTGAACTCGTGATCCCCCTGCGTCAGCCTCCCAGAGCGCTGGGATGATGGGCAGGTGCCACACCTGGCTGCTTTGTTGTTGGTGCCTGTTTCTGAGTCGCTCTGGTTTCTCTAGGTGATCATAGAACGGTACAAGGGTGAGAAGCAGCTGCCCGTCCTGGATAAAACCAAGTTCCTCGTCCCTGACCATGTCAACATGAGCGAGCTCATCAAGATCATCAGGTAGGCAGCCACTTCCTGTGTCCCGCTTCCTCAAGCAGCTCCTCCTCTTCCCACCTTTGGTTTTGAACTCGGGTCAGCCAGGCTGATGAGAGGGTTGCAGTGTCCGGTTTCTCACCCAAGGCCTCAGGTCTCTCCTGATTCTTGTATGCCAACACCTCGTGTAGGAAATTGGTAAGAGAGAAGGTACACCGTGCGGCAGCGGGCACTGGCACAGGCTTAGGGATGAGAAACACCGTCACAGGGATGTCACGTGCTTTAGGAGACAAAAGAGATTCCTCACTGCATTTTGCCCAAAGCAGCATTTACACTCAGTACAGCGCCTCAGCCTTGGGTAGGGACAGTCTCGCACACTTCTGTGCTGAGTGTGAGTGTGTCTGTGTTTCTCTGCATTGCTTCCCTCCGTAGGCGGCGCTTGCAGCTCAACGCCAACCAGGCCTTCTTCCTGTTGGTGAACGGCCACAGCATGGTGAGCGTGTCCACCCCCATCTCGGAGGTGTACGAGAGCGAGAAGGACGGGGACGGCTTCCTGTACATGGTGTACGCCTCCCAGGAGACCTTCGGGAGGGGGCTGTCCGTGTGCGACTAGACAGCGCACCGGAAGCTTCCTGAGCCCTTACCATGGAGAAGAAGGGATGTCACCAATGAGATCGATTGGCTCATCTAGTCACAGGTCGTCAGAACAGTCGTTCCCACCTAGGAGTCTTAGGAAGTTGATTTTGTATTTCATGCAGAAAAACTGAGTTCCATTGAGCACACTCGGCTTTGGAAAGCTCTTATTTAACCTCAGCTACCTTGTTTTCAAAGTTTAGAAGTTTAAAAATAAAATACTTTGCACCCTAAGTTGCCAGTAAAACAGACCTTCAGTTATTTTAATGCTTTTCCCCTAGTAGGAACTTGCAGTCGGAGCAGCAGCTTAGCTTCAGGCCCTCAAGACACCGAGGCCCTTCCCTGGCTCTGAGCCAGCTCCACAGGTCCCTGTGCCCAGGCTGCCGGGCAGAACCCCAGTGCCTTCTCGCAGCGCGGGCAGGGTGGGGAGGCAGCTGGGTCCACCCAGCAGCAGCAGGCAGGCCCCTGGAGGTGCTGCGCAGCACTCGGGCAGCAGCAGTCCTGAGTGACGTGTAATTTGTGCCAAGTTCCCTTAAGAGCAGCGGGAGCAGTGGCATTTCGTCTGCTTGGATTTCTCTGGGCTGAGACCTCGAGCTGGCGCCTGCTCCGGGAGCGAAGCAGCAGTGGCCAGCGGACTCCATGCCGTGCTCCTTCTGCCTGTGGCCGTGACACAGGATGGGCTTCTCCACTAAGTAGACACTTGGGATGTCATGGAAGGGCTCGAACGCCAATAGTAGGACTGTCCACTGTGCACCCACGGCACTGGGCTCCCTGTCTCAGGAAGGCTGTTGGGAGAACTGTCCGCGGTCCCAGGGGGCAGCATCGTGGTGCCCTCCCCTGTATGCGTGTCCCCTGCGAACTATGACCTGTGTTAGTTTTACACAATGTAAACTCAGCCTGCCTCCTGTAGACTACGCGCCATTATATCCACAACCCTTGTAACCACTGTATGACCGGTAAGATGCCTGTAACACTGCTTTTCGCAAGCACTGAGGGGGGTGGTGTTTGTTTATAGCATCTTGAAAACAGTACATTTGTAACGCACTAAGTAAATAAAAGTATAACCGAACCTGTCAGTATCACCTGAGCCGCCGGGGCCCCGAGGGCTGCTCTGGGTGGTGGCAGTGGGCAGCACTCGGCGGGCCTCACCTCCACGGCACTGCCTCTGCTTGGTCAGGCCTGTGGCAGAGGAAGGACGTGAGAATGGCCCAACAGTGACAGCCAGGTGGCAGGTGGCATCCACCTGCTGGTAGAAGCGCCGAGGCCCTCAGACCAGGCCCAAGGCAGCCAGCGTGGGCCCACACTCGGGCAGGTGTGCAGTGTGGACCCGGGTGGGCGGAGAAAGCCGGTGCCCGCTCCTGAAAGAGCCAGACTGGAGCAGTCACAGGCCGCCTGTCACTGACTCACCCTCAGGGCTGCGAGGGCAGGCCAGCCTGGCGGACTCCCAAGTGCCGACCGAGGCTCTGGACACCTTCACCTGCAGCAGAGCTTGTTCTAGTGAGACACTGCTGAAAACTGGGAACCCTACAAGACGACGAGTGTCCCTCAGCAGGAGCCCGCCTTCTGCATCCCACACGGAGAGACAGAACTGGGGCAGACTGGGACAAAGGCCTGATGGAACCAAAGCCAGAGGCTTTTTTTAAATTTTTATTTTCAGTACATTAAATTTACTCATAAAAACATTCTAAAAATGTACAATTTTTCCTTTTTAACAAAGTATAATAAAACATAAAAACCCCAAAAACAGAATACTTGACATTTACAATTCAAAATCAAATTAGCAGAATATTAAATATTTACAAAACTATATCTTTTAAAAATATTTATAAAGTTACATGCATTTTGTAGAATTGACAAAAGAATGGCTCAAAAATGGGAGAATTTTCCTTCATTCCTTAAAAGAAAGTATGTCCAATAGAAGCCGTGAAGGGTTGCAGTCTTGGTACCAACGCCTTGTTGTGTGCACATGAGAGCTAATGTGAGGAGGGGTCATCGTCCCTGGGGTGGGGCTGGGGACACTGCTCGCTCCCAGAACAGCAGGGCAGTGCCAGGGACCTTTGGCCTCCACCAGCACAGCCTGTGGTTCTAGAACATTCGCTTCCAGGCAGGCCCTTGGGACTGTGCGACAGTCCAGTCTTGGGTCCCACACCTCTCAAGGCCACCTGACTTGCTCTTTGGGAGTCACCTGCACTCTGGAAAGGACACAGCCACTCCACTTGGCTCCGATCCTTGGGGACCAGGTTTGGCAAGGAGACAGTTTCCCTTAGAACTTTAAGACTTCAGCAGGTAATGCCACCAGGATGTAAACCGGCAAGGCCTTGGACAAGACACCTGGAAGCAGGAAGGGACTAGAGAGGACGGAGGAGGAGGGTGTGACCTGGCTCCCTGGGCAGGGCCTGAGCATCAGTCACATTGAGTGGGTGAGGTTTAGGCAGAGGTGCTGCCCCTGCTGCTGTCCTCAGCACATGCGTGGTGCAGACCAGGCGGACTGCAGTACAGGACCTAGAATCCTAACTAGTGAGTAAAGTACAGACCCTGCAATTACGCAGTAACAAGCGGGCTCCTGTGATCTTGTGGAGATGATAGAGGATGCTGGTTGGTTTAATACCCAATCACATATGCGTCCAAGAAAATACTGTGTTTTTATCTTCACTGTTAAGTGCTACCTCCCATTCCTCATTGCTCTTTAGCAACTAGGAGTTTAACATTAAACATTTTTTCAATTTTTGATATTACCATGAAATAAAAATTAGAAAAGGTAGAAAATTGAAATATTTTGCCTAAATAAACAGGTTAAATAGTTGCTTTATCCCAACATTGTGTTCCAGTCGGGCTGTACACTCCACTGTCCCCATTCCTGCAGACAGAAGGGCAGGGTTACAAATGGAAGATAGGACAGACGCGCAGAGAAAGACCAACCCACCCGGCTGCACAGCGTGGAGACTGTGCACACCTCAGCAAAAGGACTCGGAAGGGTCAGTGCGACGCGTGGCTAACCAGCCTTGGTGGATGAAATGCTCTTCTGGTGTCCTGACTTTGGTTGCTTTTGGAGAAGAATACTGTGTGCACAGGGCTCACTCAGGAGCGCACGCAGGTCGGCAGTGGAGTCCCCAGCCCGGCCCGGCGAATCGCTCATTCACATCGCCCCACCCGGAGGGACGCCCCCGTCGGAGAGGCCAGGCCGCTGCACGCCACTTTCCAAGCCAGCCGGAGGTTTTCCCAGGACCTCTGACGGCCGGGACACGGCCGGGACACAGTCAAAACTCACGACCTCAACTCTTGAGTGTCATACTTCAAATGGAAGTTTCTGTTTTAAATTTGTTGTATTGCAGGTTAAACCTCAACATTTATCAAAATAGCTGTAAGGGTAACACAGACAATTTTCATTCTCCTATACTGACCACTAAAACAAAAAACTGAAATGTTTTTCTCTTGCTATGAGACAGTTTTCAACAATTTCACTGTGTTGAAACAGGATTTATTTAAAATATTTCTTTGTTTAAAAAAACCAAAAAATTTAAAAGTTTGGCTTTCAGCACATATCCAGGCCACTGTAATGGCCTTCAGAAATATTAAAATCGTAAACATCAATGAACACTCCAAGTCATCCTTTAACATAATGTGACAAATTCCAGTCTGGTACTCTTTAAGGCAAAGTTGTGTCAGTTCTCATCATCTGACATTTCGTAGTGTTTAAGAGATCAGCGTAACATCCTCTAACAGCTGTTGCAACACGCGTCACCATTACTTCCAAACTGTATGTAATACTGTGTACCACTAAAGAGGGAATACAGAGGTCTGTCAATTCTGCATTGCATAGAAATAAAATTCTACTAAAATAATACTACAAAACTCTACTAAAAGCCTTTCATAAAAAATGTAACAACTTCCTGCTTTAGTTTCCATGAAGTCAGGAAACTGATCTCAAAATTTGAAGCCTTGTATCACAATGCCTCAAATTCTAGGGTTTTTTACTTTTCTGATTTACAACAATTTTGCGTGAGGCTGATTGTCCCGTTTTAAGAATGGTCTGAATACTGTGATTCTCTTAACAAACACTCATCTGGAAAACCCCTGGCAAGACTTGTCCAATTAATATTTTAATATTGAAGGCGTTAGCATTTTAAATTTTGCGTTTTGAGCAGAAAATTCCCTTTAACCTTGAAGACTGAAGTCCTTAAGTCTCAGACCAAAATGCTCTCATTCCTGTGGATGAAACTTAAGAGATCTAGAGTGAGGGGACGTTTGCTGAAGGTCTGGCCTCGCCCCGCCCCACTGAAGTTCCCCAGGATCTGTAACGGAATTAGCGATCAGTACTCAGCCGAGTTCAGGACAGCTGACGTGAAGCTCCAGAGCTTTCGCTCCTGAGCTGCAAGACTATTACTGCTGAAGTGTCCACCAAGAGACTCTGACAGCATCGGCCCTGTGGCTGGGGTCCCAGGAGCCCCCAGAAGCGACTGCCTGCCAGCTTCCCCAAGGGTAAGGAGCACCGGCCATAGCCAACCTGTGACGCCAACCATTCGTGTCTCGCAGGAGTCGGTTACGGTGCAGAGCGGCTTGAAGCACCGCCAGCCTCGGCGACTGGAGTCCCTGGGACTTGGACCCTTAGAAATAAAGTTGTTGAGAATGAACTGTTTCTATGTATTAATGTAGTCTAAGTTTATCTGCAGGAAAAAACTTAAAAACCTGGAACTGCTACAGGTGTTTGCAGGAGGGAAGGACATACTGAAACCTCTGCTGTAGACGAAGCTGAGTCACTTGCTGGTGCCGGCGCTACACAATCGAGTCTGTCGCACTGGCTGGGATCGGAGGAGGGTGTCCCAGCCTGCAGAGACCCCATCGGGTTACGTTCTTCCATAGTGTAGTCCTTAAAAATCCGAGATCAGGGCTTAGTCACTTGAGAGAAAACAAAAGGAAACGAAACAAAGCGAGGCTGATATTCTCCCTAACCCAGGGGTGTCCAGAGTCCAAGCAGGGGCTCCCAATCAGACCGCGTAGCTGCCCTGGAATTGTGTGTGAGCCTGGAAGGACCAGCGACGCGATGCTCCAGGAGACAAGAGTCTGCACTGCCACCGAGGTGTAGACCACACGTCACCAACCGCGGGGCAGCCCATCGCCAAGTCCTGACTTCAAGCTCCAATCTAGGATTTTGGCAATAAAATCGTTTGATGCACATCTACACTAGATTTTCTATCCAGTCTAGTAAAGTAAAGCACCTTTGGATTAAAAATATTAAGCTCAACAGTAACTAGACGTCTCAGTTTTGTGTTTTACTTTGCTTTATGTCTCCATGGCTTAATAATTTCTGTTGCCAGAGAAAAACATCAGTCTGTGGAGTCCAGACTTTCAGCTGGAGGGGCGTATTTCAACCTAAACGTACCTGGAGGGGGAAAGAGGGCAAGCATGAGTGACTGCAGGCCAGGCCAGCGAGCTGCCCGTCCTGGCTCAGGCTGGGAACCCCGCACACCACAGCCTGTGCCGAGGCCTGCCCTGGGCCGAGAGGCCGAGGGAACACTGCGGCCCTCCTCCACGCGGGCGCTTCCTCCCTGGATGTGGCCTGCACACGGCCGCCTGAGGCAGCATCAGGACCAGCTCTGGGCAGGGAGGCGGCCCCTGAAGGGCACGCAGGGAGCCCACAGCAACCCCCACCAGGCCTGCCAAGCAGGTGCCGGCTTCTAAAGGCTCTCTGGGGCTGGGGGTGGACAGGCAGCGCTGTGCTCAGCTTCAGGGAGGGCTGAAGTCCACAGACAGGACAGCCAGCGCTGCGGCAGCCCTCCCAACCCTGTCTGGTCTTCCTAAACAGTGAGAATAAACCCGGTGCGAGACTGCGTCAGACATTCTGACTGACTAGAGGGGAGCGGGAAGATGAGACCAACACCAGGAACTGCCGTGCCAGGGCCATGCTCTGAGCGTCAACCTGGGGGCAGCGTCAGCACCACCACCCTGGGGAGACTCGGAGCCCAGAGGCCCCGCCCAGCCTGGAGTCGGCCCCAGAGCCCGCGGTGACCCTTCCAGGGGCTTTGCGGGTTACCAAGGCTTCCGTATGTTTCTGAGTCGCGGCGCCGGGCCGGGCGAGCGTTTACCTTGCCGGTTGAAGTCCATGGACGGCTGCTTGCAGTCCTGAGCTCGGTGCCCGGTGGCCCCACAGTTGTAACAAGACAGGTTCCCGCTCTTTTTGTGACTAGAACCGTTGCTGCTGCCCACCAGCCCCTGGGTCTGGTACACGCCCGCTGCCCCTGCCATGAAGCTCTGCATGGGCGGCACGGCAAACGAGGACTGGCCGCCCAGCACGGGCTCAGGGGTGACGCTGCCACTGTAGGGGGCGTGCACGACGGGGAAGGCCGAGCTGCCGCCGTATTGCTGGGCGCTCACGTAGCCATTGCTGCACATGGGGCTGAAGGGCAGGAAGGGGAAGGTGAACATGGATGGCCCGGAGAACGGGTGCTGGAAGTAGTTGGTGTAGCTCACAGTCAGGCCGCCGGAGCCGCAGCTACCGCTGCACCCGCACGAGGTGCACACAATGCAGCCGGGTGGTGGCGCAGGCTGGGGGGGCGCAGGGGGCTGCTGATGGTGGTGGTGGTGATGGTGGCCCTGGCTCTGGGTGGGGAGGTTCCCTGCGGAGCCACTGCCACTGTAGAAGCTGCTTTCGGGGACCGAGGCAAGCGCGGGGCTGGAGCTGGGGGCCGGGTAGCTGGGCGCCGTGGCCATGCTGGCGAAGGCGGAGGCAGGGTGGCTGCTGGAGGAGGCAGGGTTGCTGTTGGTGCAGAAGCTGCCCTGCAGGGGCCCCACAGGCACGCTGCTCACAGCGGAGAAGGCAACTTTGGTGTTGGCTGTGTACAGAGCAGTCCGGGGGTTGATTATTGCAGGGGCCACACTGATCTGCACACTGTTGGGGCAGGATGTCTGGCCGGAGACGGCAGCATCGGCGGGGGCGGAGGACGACAGCAGCAGCTTGATGGGCGGCCGGGCCACATGCAGCACGGTGCTGGGTGTCCCTGCGGCTGCGGTGCTGGTCTCCACCGCCAGGGGCGGCTGCTGTGCTGTCTTCAGCACCCGGTCCAGTGTGGCCGCATGCACAACCTTTGCCCGGGGACCAAAGGAGACAGTTGGGGACACGGTGCTGCTCTCCGAGAGTCCCGAGAGGACCTGCACAGGTGGGTGTGGTGCCGATGGAGGGAGTGTGTCCAGCACAGCACTGCCGAAGCCCTTGTCCACCTTCACGCCAGTCCGGGCCCCGGGCCCTTTGCCCCTCTCCTCCAGAGACAGGAGCGAGTGCATGGATGACGACAGGAGCTTCACGTCCGAGCCCCCTCGCTCTGCTTTGTGCATGGAGCTCAGCATCCGCATTGGGGCCAGGTGCGAGGCAGCGGGCAGTAACTTCGAGGCCAAGGGGTGGTGGCCCGCAGGGCTGGAGCCTGCCTCGTTCTGCACAGGCAGGACCTGGGCCGTGGGTCTGGCGGAGCTCGAGGGGAAGTGGCTCAGCAGCATCACGGGCTTCTCCTTGTCGGAGCCCTCCAAGTGCACGTCCACACCTGAGGACAGACGAGAGCGGTCAGCGCCTCGCCCTCCTGGACCGGGGGCAGCACGGCGGGAGCCAGGGGCCTTACGTCTGTCGTTCTCCTCAGCGCTGTCCGAGCTCTCTTCTCGCACCTGCACGCCCATAGGGCTGGAGGAGGAGCTGGAGTACTCGGAGGAGCTGCCACCTTCCCGGGGCGTCTGGTGAGGGGGCTGCTCCACCTCCACCCGAAGCTCTGTGGAGAAGGCGTGGTCAGTGTGTGGTGACACCAGCGCCGGCCCAACGAGGCAGCACAGGGCCCAAAGTCTCGGGCCACGCAGGAAACTGTGCGGCTGAGTCAAACAGGGCCCCCACCTCCCACTGCAGGGCCCCCCGCACCCCAGCAGCACCGCACTGTCATCCCTGAAGTCCTCCCCACCATACACACAGATCACCCGGCCAAGCGACATGAGATCCTTCTAGCTAAACGACCACATGCAACAGACGCTGGCACTGGTTTCCTGCTGATTTACTACGGTATTGCTCTCGCCACTTCTACTCCCTCGGTAAGACAAGGGTGACTGTCACAGGTGTCCCTAACCTCCCCAAAAGAGGGACAAGGGCAGGTCGAGGAGAAGAGCTGAGAAACTGAGTCATGAGACATCGGGGCTCAGAGCTGGACGATGAGAAAGTGAGCCATGCTGGCCATCGGCACGAAGCAGGGACAGGGCCCTTGGTCCCCAGCCCTGTCACTTGTGGCCAGTGAGGCTCTCAGCATGGTAGCTCTGCATCTAACGCTTTCCCCACACAAGTTCCAACAAGTCACCAGGGCCCTCTTCTGTCCCGCTTGCCCCACCCCCTTCCTGTGCTAGCAAAGCTGCAAAAGTCAAAATAAAGAAAAATGAGTATGCAGACTGGGAAATGCAAGGGGCAGCCAACCGGCCGCAGGCACAGCGCCCAGCCAGTGAACAACTGCACCGCAGAGCTGCCAGCCGCACGCCTGAGCCGGGGCCCACGCACCTGCCGCGTGGCTGCTGCGTCCGGTCTGCACGGGCCCCACGTGGCTGGTGGGGGGGACTCGGGCCACTCCGCTGCTGGTGACCAAGGAAGGGGCCGCGGAGTTCAGGCACCGTCGCTCTGACTTCTCCCTGCGAAGACGCGAGAGCACGGGGACAGGCAGCACCGCTCCCCACGCTCCCCACACGGCGGGCTGGGCTCGTGCCGAGGGCCTCGCCCAGCCTGCTGACCCGGCAGGCGGGCTCCAGCCTCGGGAGGGCACGAGGGCTCACGAGCAGCCCGGGCGCCACGTCTCCTGCCCTGCAGCCGCGCTCTGCACAGCCTCACACTTACTTCTCCAGCTCCAGCTGGGTCTTCAGCTTCTTCTTCGCTCCCATGGTGAGGGACTCAAACTTGTTCAGATCTTCCTCGGTAAGGCTCAGAAACTGGCAGAGAAGAAACACTGCAAAGTTACTGCCACTTCCCAAGGTCTCCGGGATCAAAGAGCTTGGGGCTGAGCGTGAGCTCACCTCTGCCTCTGGGATCTGTCAGCAGGCCAAACCCAACCAGGCAGTGGCACACACGAACATGCCACGGAGGCACCTCACTCGCCGTACCCAAGTGCTACAGCCTCCCGCCCTCGCCTTGGGCGCACTGGGCAAGAGGCCAGCACCCAGCGGCCCCTGCTCCGCGCAGGCCGGTCACCTGCCAGCATGTGCTGTGTGCGCAGGTGACTCAAGGAGTCACAGCGCCTGCTGCCACAGGGGCACCCGGTGGCGGTGGCTCCACACCAAGGAGACCCTGCCGGGAAACGCCAGCCTGGGCACCCGCACACTGGGTCCTTCTGCACCGACAGCAACGCGGGCAGGGAGCAAGCCGGCCAGGGAAGAGACTGGGTCCCAGTGCACCGCAGCTACCCTTTGGCCTGACCCACGTGGCCACAGAAATGCGGGCTCGCAAGCTCTGGGACATGCTTTGCAACTTCGCCACTCCCACTCGTAGATTTGATTAGAAAACTTAAACCAATTATTACCACAGTTAGTGAAATCCTTTGTTTTTATGTTTCGCTGGTGGAGGTGGTGGTGGCGGCAGTAGGGATGGAACCCAGGGCCTCAGCCATGCTAGGCAAGTGCTCTATCACTGAGCTACATCCCCAGCCCTTTTTATTTTTTGAGATAGGGTCTTGCTAAGTTGCTGGGGATGACCTCAAATTCGGCATCCTGCTTCAGTCTCCCGTGTAGCTGGGATTACAGGTGTGTACTACCACACCTGGATAAATCTCATTTCATAAGATTTGTACATCTTTTTTGGGGTTGAGACACCATGTCACTATGTAGTCCAGGCTGGCCCAAGTTGGGAGGCTAAGGCAGAGGATGGCCATGAGGTTGAGGCCAGGGTGAACACTTGCAGCAGGACCCTGGCTCAAAAAACAAAACAAAGAAACAAACAAATCTTAAACTGAGGTTATTACAAATATTCTTTTTTTTTTTTTGGTACTGGGGATCAAACTCGGAACCTTGCACTTGCGAGGCAGGCACCGGAACCACTGAGCTAAACCTCTGCCCTATTCCAAATATTCTTAAAAGCTAGTTTTTCCTTTGTAGCAACAGCTTCACTTCTAGGTTCAACAATCAAGCTCTGGACACAGGAAGTTTTCACAAGAAACAGCCATCAAGCCGTCTTGTCCAGCAGGCAGAGTTCAGAGTTCAAATGCCTTGTATAGCTTTAGTTTTGTGACCCCGAGACTGAAAACCCTTCAGAATTTTAGCAACAGCAGTAACAACAATATACTCCTTGTCAAAATCCCCTGCTGTAAAACTCCCTCCTGGGGCAGCCTGCCTAAACCTCATCAGAGTGTTAGCGCCAACCCTCTGCCCGGCCATCAGCACAGCCCCTTTGTGGGTCAAGGTCCTTGGCCCCGGGGCACCAGCCCTTGGGAGGCTGCAGCCACACGTGCGTCGGGGGGGGGGGGCGGGGGGCGGCGCTTTCTGCCCACAGGCCAAGTTCGCCCCTCCTGCTCCCAGGCACAGGCTGCTGGACGAACACCCTCGTACCTTCTCCATGGTGAGCTGTTTAAAGACGGGATAGTACTTGTGCAGCCGCAGCTTCCTCAGCCAGTCCAAGATGCCGTTCTGCTCCGGGGGCGGTGGGGCCTGCAGGCCGGAGGGCATGAGGATGGTGGGCGTGGCGTCCACCTGGGCTCGGTACGCCAGCACTGAGGCCGCGCCAGCCGTGTGCTGCAGGTGGTGCTGGGCACTGCTCTGAGAAGACGGGATGCCAGCCACGCCGCACACGGGCCTGGGGATAGGGATGGGCGGGCACAGGCAGTTTTCAGGGGGCCAGCTCCGCTTCCCACAGGGTAGCCAGCACCCTCCCACCACGAACGTGGGACATCAGGGCCCTCCCCTGCCCACCCGAGCCCTGGCTCATGGCAGGACATCTGCAGTGGTGCAGGCTGGACGTGTGGGCATGCAGGGCACATGGTGTCCCCACCGGGGTTCAGGGTGAGCCATCTGAGTTACTCCTAAGTAACACGGGGGTATGGGTCAATCAGAACTTAAAACCGACTGCTAAGCACTCTCGGAACGTCGTGAAGGGCCTCTCGCTCCCCCAGCTAGGGCTGAGCCCAGATTCACTCCAGAAACAAGCGAGCGCAGCCTCACCTTCCAGACGCGCCCACCATGGTGCCCACTTTAGGGAGGGAAGAGTTGCCGGGACCTGGAAGTCAGGAAATAAATCGAATGAAAAGTTACATGCAATAAAAACGCCGTGGTTTACTTCTGAATCATATTACAAACTCACCTGGACTTTGAAGCTGTTGGGTAGAAGACGAAGTGCTGAAAAATTTCTTAATCTGGTCGTTTTTTAATACATGAGAAGGTAATGAAGCCAAATACCTGAAAATTCAAGTTTTATCAGCATTAAGATGGTATTAACAAAAGCCAATTGGGGAGGAATTTTAATTTTTAATTAAGAGAAAAAGATGCTACAGAAAAAATAAATAGAAGTGCCATAATTTCTTTTTTCCTTGCGCTTGCAAGGCAGGCAACAGCACCACCGAGCTACATCCCCAGCCAAAAATGACATAATTTTACTTACAGTGCTTGCTTTAATTTTTTTTTAATAGTACTGAAAAAAAAAAAAAAAACCAAACAAAACCTAGGCCCCTTTGTACCAAGCTACATTCCTAGCTCATTTTAATTTTTTTATTTTTTAATATTGAGACAGGGTCTGGCTAAGCCGCTAAGTTGCCCAGGCAGGGCTCAAACTTGTGATCCTTTGCCTCAGCTTCCAAGAGTGACGCCTAGGGTCCTGGTTTAATTCCATACCTGCATCTCCTCTAAATCCCTCCTTTTCCCTCTGCTACAAGGACCTGTGCTGTGGGCCACTGGTGCCACCTAAATGTGCCACTCCAGTAGGCAATGGGTGGCCAAGTCACAGGTATGACAATGACAGTGGGGATGGTGGCCGGCGACCTGGCCTGGGGACTGCTGGTCAGGCCCATCTCGGTCCTGGGGCAGCCTCAGCTCTGACCTCAGACCTTCCACATCCACCCCCAACACCCCTGGGGAATTCTGAGCCCTCAAACACTCCCAGAGGCTGGTGGAGACCCACAGCAGGGAGCCTCGCCCACCTCAGGCCGGCCTCCAGGTCCACATGGTTCCGCTCCACGTAGAAGGAGTCTGGGCCCGCCAGGCAGGGAATGAGCTTCTCCAGGTTCTCTTCCGGGCACACCTGGGACAACTGGAAGAGAAGACAAGTCAGCAGGCTCGTGAGGCCCCAGTGCACTGGCATAGTCCCTCAGCACAGGGAAAGCTTGGGCGGGGGCGGGGGAGGGAGGTGGCGGGCGTCATCTCTACCACTAGCCATGCTTGGCTTCGACAACCTCTGGATTCAGTAAGAACCACAGCGCTCAGTGGTCGCCACAACCCAAACTTTCCTCGTGCCCACCAGAGGCTGAGCTGCAAGGCCAGCTTCAGAATTGAATTTCAAAAGGGACCCCTCCCCAGGAGTTACAGGACCCATGCTCCACTTCGCCCATGGCCCTAGGCCATACAGAAGAGGTGGATGAACCCCATAGCATGCAGGCAGCCTCACTTCCAGGCCCTTCCCAGGAGGCCCCTGAGGGGACAGGCACAAGTCACTGTGCTTGTCCTCAGAACCCCATTCCCATCCAAGGCAAAAGCCCTTGGGCGGGGGGAGGGGGGGCAATAAGAACTGCCCCTGGCCCTAGAGTAAGAGAAGACCCCAGTTTCTGGAGTAAGGTGGGGCAATGCTTCCCTGCCTGTGCCAGCAGACCACAGCAAAGGAAAGCTAGAAAACCCAAGACCCCTGGAGGGGGGGCACAGGACCCCAAGCCCAGCACCGAGCAGAGGTCAGGCACTGCTGAGAAGGGGCCAGCCTTGCCCTCAACACTGGGTACAAAGGCCCTGTGCCTAGGACAGAGGCTGGGTGAGAGTGGCGACTCCTCCCTCACCCCCACAGGTTCAGCTCTAGCAGCCTACCCTGGGAGGTCAAGCAGGGGAAAGACCTCTCTGCACCCCAGGACAGGCAAGAGCTCACTGTGAGGGCTGTGGCAGGGAAGCCTCCAACACCCAGGAATCTCTAGGCCCAGGCAGCAGCAGCCTTTCACCCTGAGGCTGACCATGGCAACAACTTGCCCCCAGCCAGACCCTCCTGCATAGACTAACCTTAGGACCCCACTGATGCCCTGGCGAACAAAGCATGCTCATAGCAAGCATAATGCTGTTTCTTCAGTCTCTGTAGCTTTACAAACATGATGTCTAACATTCAACCAAAATTTGCAAGACATACAAAAAGGAAAAGAGGATAAAACTACTGTCAAGAGATAAAGCCATCACTAAAACAAGACTCAGAAATTAGCCAGCTGTTGGAACTTCAGAGAGAGACTGTAAAGTGACCACGGCCCATATCCAAAGGACCCAGCAAAAAAATATGGGCAGCTGCACGAATGAGAGGCAATTTTCAGCACAGTGATAAACATTTCACTGTAAGGCATGTGAAATGGAAAAGCTGGGGAATAAAACATCACCACAGGGGTAAAGACAAGGAGCAGCACCTTCAATAGGCTCCACAACCTCCTGGGCAGAGTGAGGGGAACACCAGTAGCCTTCAACAAGGGCAAGAGCGACTGCCCAAATGGCAACACTGAGCGCAAGAGCAACCAAAGCAAGAGAGGAGTCCCATGGGGCGTGGAGAAGAAGAGACACTTTAGCAGGCATCACATAAAAAATTCTCCAGAACTGATGGAAGACAACAAACCAGAGACTCAAGGAGGGCAAAGACCCAAGCAGGGTAAACATTAGCCATTGTAAACACCCAGACCAAAGACCAGCAAAAGGCCAAGGTTCCATGGGCAGGAGTCCACAGGAATGTCTCCAAGACACAAGGAGCAGCAGGCATAGAACAGGAAGCTCAGTGCTGGGAACACACAGAGGAACACGACCCCCTGCCCCCAATCTGTAACCTAGATGGCGTGGCCTGGAGCCATGGGGCCGAGCGGACATGTATGATCTAGCCTCTCTCCTGTCCTGGCAGAGAAGACCAGGCCTTCCACTGAGTATTCTCCTCCACTGTGGAAGGTGAGCATTTCAGACACACTTTGGTTGAGGTACTATACACATATGAGTACATGTGTGTGCATGCATGTACAGACAGGCAAAGAGGTACTTGGTGGTAGAACTTTTTGTTCAAATGTCATTTGTTGAACCAGTTTACAAACAAAAAGAAGAATCTGATCTGCAACGCAGGAACAGGTGGAACAGGAGCAACTCTGCCCGCTCTGCCCCCCAGAGTGTGGCCTTTGCCCTCAGCTCTGCCAAGGAAGCCTGGGCTGAAGAGTGACGGAATACAGAGGACACCAGGGAGCTGTGCATGGCACCCCACCCTGCCTCCTCCTGTCTCCACGGTGGGCAGAGACCAAGGACACCTGTGTGCAGGGATGGCACTGTGGACAGGCACAGCTCGAGGACATGGGGAGGGGGTGTTGGCATCAGTACAGAGCCCTCCATCACCTTACCTTTGAAATGAACTCAGTCACTTCTGAGGAAGATTTGGTTACGGATGTTACTGAAGAGTCAGACCACAAGACCTTGAAAACAAACAAACAAGCCTTGAAAGCAGACCCCACACCTTGATTCACAGCACACAGGCCCAGGCTTTCTTCGGGGCAGTCTCCGAATGCGTGGTGAATGGAGTGGCCGCACAGCCTTTAACTCATTCCAAGGGAAGCAGTAGAACTCAAGTCCTCTAAGTTTAACTTCCTGGCTTAGGCCATTATTCAAGTTACTAGAGCACGGGGTCCAAAGCTTACTCCTCCAAGTTCTAGAAAAATCACAACACTCACTTTGTGTGCAGGCGGCAGAATGTCCCCAAGGGGACCTCCTCTTAGCTAAGTCCGCATGACACTGGGTGCAGTCAGGAGCACCCCAGAAATTTGCCCTTTCACCCAGTGGTGAAAAGGTGCTACTGACACCAGACGAAATGAGGCTGGATCCCTGCCCTCAGGAACTGGCCAGACCAGGGGGGCCAGGGGGATAGCCTCAGAGATCTGGGACAACAGGCAGCTGACAATGGCCTCCGCAGAGGGGCCAGGGCTGGTGGGAAGAGCTGGAGAAGGATGTGCCAGCAGATGCTGCACCCTGTGAGCCAGATGCCGGCCCGGGCATGTGCTCAGGGTTGTGAGTCAATGCAGCTTCAGGACTTCCGGCATTCCTAGACAGGGCTGCATCCCTGCTGTCTTCCCCCCGTGTGGTCACAGCGAGCACCATGGAGGTGGCACCAGACCTGAGCGAGGGGCCTTGCACACCTGGGGCCAGCTCCTGTGTGAGACCCAGCTTCCCAAGGGTGGCCTTGGCCACAGCAATCAGTGGGCGGTGGCCCGAGGGACAGGCAGGGGCCGCCTGGGAAACACATGGAGCGCTAACTACCTAAAATCCAGGGGCCACTGGAGGGTTTCAAGGCAGGAAATAAAATGAGTGTGAGCTTCATTACCCAAAACAGAGACTTCACATTTACCTGAGTTTGGGGCACAGAGGTCTGAGATGCAAAGCCGCCCCGCTGCCCCCTGGGCAGCACCCGCTCCTGGAGTCCACTGTCCCCCACATGACAATCACGGGTCTGTTCCATCAAGACCTCAGGTCCAGGTAACAAGGGGAGGCCCCACCTCCGCGTCTGGACTCCCCACGCCTGCGCAGTGCACACCCTACACCCTGCCTATGCTGGTGAACACCCAGCAGGTCACCAGACGAGATTTCACGAGGGACCTGAAGAGGGTGGGCAGCTCACAAGCTCTACCCGAAGCACCAGTTCAGATGAAAGGCAGGGCCCGAGCACCCTCTGAGGCCCCAGCAGACAAAGGGGGAGCCCCAGACACCACAAGTCCCAGGTGGGACGCACTGCCCTCTCCTCCCACGCGCAGTCAAGTCCAGACCAGGCCACCAGCCCTGTGGCTTCCCAAACGACACCGGAGGGGGCCAGGCCATGGAAGGGGCTCCACACGCCAGCCAGGCCTGTGCTCTGCAGACCTGTGTCCACCCAAGTCAGTGTCACCTGGGCCACCAGGTGCACCCAGCACTTCCCATCACCCCCCGAGTGAGTCTGCTGTCACCCATGAACAGCACCACACGCACACAACACACGCTCAGGGCCCTGTTCGCAGTCTGGTTCCCCCAAGTTGCTGCTCCACTCAGTGCGCAGCCCCGCTGTCCATGCAGCCTCACCGCCCGGCAGAGGAGCTGCTGGAGCCCCCACTCTCTGGGGGGACACCAGGCAGCCGGACAGAGGACGCGCAGCCCTCCAGGCACGAGAGCTGGGGACCGCACCCTCCCGGGGGCTGCACCACTGTCGGAAACCACAGAACAGCTGGAGTGACCATCTCCCTGACAGCAAGGGAGCCTGAGCCCTGCCGACTGCCCTCCCTCAGGGACCCCTGCACACCCCCGGGGCACCACCCAGTCACCACCTTGGCCAGGAACCCACACAGACTCGTTGAGAGGACAGAGTGCCATCACTGCAGGGCAGGATGTCCCTACGGCACCTCCCCTCAGGGCCCTTCTCAGCACTCCCAGAGCACTCCTACGCATGCAGGGCAGCCCCAGGAACCACAGGGCTCAAGAGCCAGCAGCTGGAGGGAACAGGCCCCAGGGAGTGAGACCCCGAGGCACAGTTGTGTGCAGCCTGAGGGGTCCAGCCACCCAGCCCCGCTGCTCCTGGCCTCATCTGGTACACCTGCCTGGCTCTCAGCCACACATCCAAACCTGACAGAAATAAAAATCTGACGACAGTTACTCAGACTCATCCTCGCTCACAGAACTAAATATCCAGAGCGGCTAATACCGCTTTGAGACGGAAACAATGAACTTTTACAGACAAAATACAACAGTCCAGCAGCTGTAATGCCTGGGACTTTTTAAAAAGGTGCAGTTTTAAGAGTTATTTTAGGCAGACATGGTGACACATACCTGTAATATGGACGTACTTCGGGAGGCAAAGGCAGGAGGATTGTAGGTTCAAGCCCAGCCTAGGTAACTTAGAAAACTAGTGAAACTATGTCTCAAAAATAAGAAAATAAAATAAAAAGGGCTTGTGATGCAGCTCAGTGAAGGTCCTGGGTTCAATCCCCAGTACCACACACAAAAAAGGTTGATTTTTCCTAGCATTTTTAATAATTCTTAAATTACCACAACTCTACAGTCATCAGAAGTGTTTCAGAAGTTAGGAAATCTTTTGTACAATTCCTTCCCTGTTCAGCATGTGTAATAAGTAAAATTTCTTTTGAAAAGTTTTACTATTTCAATCCTTCTTCATAGTGAGTGTGGAAAAGCTGGTAAAATGCAGACGTTTCACAAGTATACAGTTATATACTAATTTCACATTCAAAAATATTCTACCATTTGCTTCCTACGTAACAAGCAACTAGCAGTTACAATTCTAGTAAAAGCAAAGCCAGCTCCGCGGAGGAGACCAGGACCCAGCCCCCAGGTGCAGTGTGGTGAAGTCACCCAGACCTGGTCTCCGATGTCGCCCCCGACCACAGGACCTTCCCTCTGAGTCTGCGGAGCCAGAGAGGAGCAGCACAGGACTGGGCGCGTGCACCGCGACTCGCGCCTCCCCCGGGCCTGCCGCTCGCTTCCTCGGCTTCCTGGACCCTCGGCCTCCCCTCGGGCCCCTCTCACGGCTTTCTCATTGTTCTGGGCGCCGCACACTCGCTATTCTCGTAGGTCACAAAAGACAGCCAGCTCAAGGGACAATTTACTTCATTTTCATTAGTGAAAGTTTGGTGGACTAAAGGAAAGCTTTTGGGTTTTTTATTTTTTCCTTTTTCTGGTACTGGCGGGGGACTGAAGCCAAGGCCTCAGGCCTGCTATCTATGGGCCCCACCAGAGCTACCACCCCAGGCTTTCTTAAAATTGTAAAACAGGGTCTCACTAAGTGACTTCAAACTTGCCAGCCTCCTGCCTCAGCCTCCTGAGTAGCTGTGATTAAGTATGTGCCACTACAGCTGGCTTCCTCAGTTTTTGAAGAGTTTTGAGTCACAGGTGACCACAAACCACATACGCAAGGTGTGTACCCCAACCTTCGACACCCACGAAACCAGCCCTCTCCAAGACACAGAGGGCACCGAGAGCGGCCTGTGACCTCCGTCGCCCCTAGCCCTCTTCCAGGAGAGGCGTAGGAAGAAGTGGGCAGTGGCCTATGTTGGACCCGCTTCCCAGATGCCCTCGCTGTACAAGTCCATGGACGGGTCTGCGGCCACAGGATGCCTGCCTGGGGTCTCCGGGAGAGGGCTGGGGGGGTGCTGCCACCAGCAGGGGGGGACTCCAGCCTGGCGAGCAGCGCTTCCACCAGGCAGGAAGTCCTCCCCCACGGGGACGGTGCTGACTGGCCCCTCCCCGGTGCCTGCCTGCCGCCCACACATCTCGTGTGCTGTCTGCTGTCTAAAACCCGCGTGCGCAGGCGACAACAGAACACTCCAGGGCGTGGGGAGGTGGCCAATGGTGGACGCTCCCAGTGAGACTGGATGGAGACGCACTGATGGCACACTGAGGACTCATGGGGACCCTAGCCACGTCCACGAAACCAGACACTGGTATACTGGTTTCCCAAAAACAAGGCCACACATTCCACCAGCTGTCATGCTGCCTTCTTTTTAATGTTGTAATAAAATACTTAAAACCTAAGCAAGTTTTGCTGCTTGCACGCACTGACCACGTTATACAGATGACACGTGGCCCAGGACAGTTCCTCGTCTCTCAATGATCTCCAGGAAGCCTGGCACCAGGCGCCAGAGCTCTCCAGGCGCAGGGCTGCTGCCAGCCACTGGCCCATGTGCCGGGTGATGCCTCCTGCACTCCCTCAAGCACCTGGACATCCGCCCCACCAGCCTGTGAGCGAGACCCACGCCTGGAGGCCCCCAGCTCTGTGATCACTTTCTGCGAGCCGGGACTGGGGAAGCTCAGCCCGATGAGGAAGCCAAGGAGGCTGGAGGTGCAGGGCGCCCTCCTCTGCAGACGCCGCCCTTGGCCCCTTCTCCACAGCCTGTGGTCTCCAACAACATGGCTTCCAGGGGCCCCGGTGAGACACAGAGGCAAAGCTGTCATGCAGGACGTAACAGACACATGAACACCATCGGTGCCCTACAAATGGCCACTCACAGATAAGAGATGTCACGGCGTGGGCGTGGCCTGTCACCAGAGGCCAGCCGCTTCCACTGTGGGCCGACATGGCCTGCCCGGGACCGGCACCAGCAGCAGTGCAGTCTGGACCATAGAGTTGCAGCCCTAGGCCCAGGCTGCTTCCCATCCACCTCATCAGTGACAGGAAGGCCACCAGTGTGCAGCTCCCCTGGGCCTGGTGTGCGTCCGAGTCCTCTGGGTGCCAGCTGCCAGCTGCTCCTCCCTTCCCAACTGGGGCTCCACGCTCCTGGGAGAGTCTATGAGGTGCTCCTCTGCACCTCTAAAGCTCACGTCTGCCCGACAGACTCTGGCTGTGACGTCCCTGCCACACGCTGTTCCCATGCCCTGGGCCCTGCCAGGATAACCACCCCAGGGTCAAGGGGGCTCAGGACCCACTGTGACCAGACAGAAGCACAGCCACTCTAAGGGGCTCTGTGCACAACACGCTCTGGAAACGGCCCCGCTGGATGCTGACAGTGCCGTCCCTATAAGGAGGCGGGAGGGCGAGGTGCAGAGACAGAGGGAAGAAGTGACGACCAGCCCTGTCTGCAGACACCACACAATGCCAGGGCTCCAGGGCAGGCAGGCAGAGGCCACCTCGGCGCCTCCCAGGGCTCCACACACCCTGCTGGCCCCACGACCTGGGGACACCGGCACTTGGGGATTCTATGTGGCAAGGCTCCAGCGACCCTACAGGAAGCCAACAATCTCCAACACCCGGGGCTCCCTCACTGTGAGCCCCAAATGTGGGTGACAACGGAGTCTCGTGATCAGCAGCTCCCCCACCCCATGAGATGGGACCTTGGAGCAGGAAAAGTGCTTCAAGTGCTGTGATCCGCCCACCATCTGACAGGAACCATCAGCTGCTCCCAGCATGGGCGCCAGACACTGCACAGGCACTTCTGCTCCCAGGCACATGCCAAATGGTGCTGGTCGGACAGCATGACCAGTCAGCCAGCGATGCACACGGTCGGCGGAGACCTGACACAGCCTGCCACACAGGTGACACGGCCCTAGTACAGCGGGAAGCGGCCAGCCAGAATGCTGTTGCCTGTCTCTCCTGCAGCTATGTGGGACTGAGAATTAGATTCTGGCCAAAAGAACCTGCTTTCAGAAATGTTCCTTTCTCATCTTCTTCATCCTGTATCTTGCTGCCCAGAATGAAAATGCTGAGGACCAGAGCCCTGGCCTCCCTCCGGGACCACAAGGCTAAGGGAGGTTGAGGTCCACACAGCAAGCTGGGGAGAGCCAGGCTGTGAGCTCTGATGGGGCACAGCTGCCACACGAGCCAGGCTGTGCCCAGCGCACCAGAGTGGAGGGACGTGGGCTATGCAAGATCCCATCCTAGCATCGGGTACATCTCATTTCTTACGAGTTGCACTGGATCAGTAAGGGGGACCACCTAGCTATCCATGGAGGTGCAGGTCCCTTCAGAGACTTTTTCTGTGCCCACCTGGTGGTCCTCATGGGCACCTGTGCTCCCCAGGTCTGCCTTGCGCAGGGCATCCCTGTCTCAACTCTCCCCAGACCCCGAGGTGCACTGGGAAAGTCTAACCTTGGCCGGCCCCACAGAGTTCAGCCACTGTCCTAGGGACACTGGGACAGAGATGCACCTCAACTACCCTGCCTGCCCCTCCTACAGCCAACATCCCCACCCTTCCCAGGAGAGGCCCACCCAGCCCTGTGCTGGGCACCAGACTGGGCACCGTGTCCATCAGCACAGAGGAGGGGCTTCGGGGCCAGAGGGGAAAGCAGCATCTTACCTCAAAGGAACATTCAACATTCCTGTCACTTTTTGTGTGTGATAATCCCTTCAGATCAATCTTTTCAACGCTCACTGTAAAAGTAAACAGACAGAAACACAATTATAAGAGGAAGTAAGATTCACGTTCATACACAAAACTGCCATTTCAGGCTTCAGTGTTGTCAAAGCGAGGTGTGTGACACCTGTGCCTGTCGAGGACCCTGTCCAGGGCCTCACTGGGACCGGAACCCGAAGAGGACAGCAGGGGCCATGCCTTGGGGCAGCTTGGGGCGGAACTGCAAGGGCAGGGCCAGGAGAGGAGGGCATGTGCTCAACGTGAGAACCCGCAGGAGCCAGGCCCTGCAGCCCGTCAAGGGGGCCGACGCTCGGAGGAGCAGGGAACCCGAGCCCACTGGACGGCCCAGAGATGTCCTGTATGCCTGGCCCTCCGGCGTCCACCTGCAGGCTCACCTTTGCACGGCGTGGCAAGGCCATGTGACAGCGTCAAGGGACATGCGCTGTCTCCGGGGACCTCACCACGCACTCCCCCTCCCTGCCCAAGCCTTTCTCTCCGAACTGAAGAGATCATTAGGCCTGGAGCGCAGCTGAGGGAGTTGAGGACAGAGTCAGAGCAACGTGCAGCCCCGCACCCAGTACCCGCACATCCACTGCTTCACACCCGTGTCTCCATGGTGTGCAGAGGCCCACGGCCCACTGTCCTGGTCCTGACCGGCCAGTGGGAGAGCCCAGGACACCTTCCTCCACGGCTGGAGGCCATGTCTGAGATTGGGTTCAGGAACCCCCCAGAAGCTGCGTGGACAAAATATTTAGGGGAGTCCCAGACACTCTGAAGGCCCTGATGGGTCCTGCGTGACTGTTTCTGGTTTCCAAATGATCCCAACCATGCCCGGGACAACACTGCTCTGTGGGCTGCCCGGGAGACTTTTCCACGCCTACCCTGCTGCAGCCAGCAACCACACGTAACCTGCGTTTTAATTAATTAAAACAGAATAAAGCTAAACATTTGATTCCTGGGGTGCTGACCACAGTCTCAGTCCTCCACAGCCACACGAGCCAGCGGCTGCCTCGCTATGCATGCAGATGTGCTCACCTCGGCCCCTGGCAGAGCTCTGCTGGAAACTCTCCCGGGTCACAGCCACACTGTACCTCGCGGGTCACCACCGGCCGCTCCCCGCCCCACCACAGCAGGGTAGGCTTGTGCAGATCCCAAGGGGGCCAGCCCCACTCGAGCATGGGCCCCAGACTCAGGACAGCCTGAGGGTCGGTGTGCACCTGGGAGGCATGAGTCCATCCACTCCGAGTCGGACCCAAAACGGCCCTCACTGGAAGGAATCCCTCTGCAAGACCAGATTTGTTTCCCTTCTGGCAAAACAACACACTGCACTGAGAGCTGCCACCACCTGCTGCTCTCTGTGAAGCCGCTCACCGCTCGGGTCACTCCTTATGTCCAACTGCCAGCAAATAAACAGCTTTTCTGTTTCTCCAACACAGTGTTTTTAAAACCGCGCCTGGGTGGCTCGCTCTGACCCACGGCTCCTCCCTCCCGAAGCCACAGAAGGCGCAACATCCTCGCACCCGGTGGGGGTGCCTGGCACCTGCCCTGCTCCCTCGTGTCCTGGGGCTGCACAGCACCAGGGTGTGTGGACAGGACAGGAAAAACCCAGCCGGACCTGGGGAAGTGACTCAGAGCCGGGCGGGAAGACTGAAAAGTAGACAGTGTCGTTCAGCTATTTTCAAATGAAAGGCATCTCAATGCCAGGCCAAGAGCTCCAGGCTGCCTCAGAACAGTCCCATGGGCTACTGTGCCCCTGCCAGCTCCACTGCCTGCCCGGGCCATCTGGTCCTGCGAGAGGTGTGATGCTGGTGGCAGCAGGGCGGTTGGGTTTGTACTTAGGGTCAAGAGGCATTTACGCATGTGCTCAGTGCTGGGGTTGGGCAGCTTGGGGTGCAGCTCGGGCAGAGCACTTGCCCAGCACGCAGATACAAGTAAAAGAGCATGGTTATAAAACAACACTGTGAAAAAATGCCTGTTATTCTAACTGAAAAATTGCAAGTTATAGGAGTAACATGAGTACAGTTTTGTTTAAAAGGCAAATGAAGAAACTCTGTAAGGAAATGATCAAAAATGATCGGAAAGGGCTGGGGATTTAGCTCAGTGGTTTCACTGCCTGCTGCCCAAGCGCAAGGGCCCGAGTTCTATCCCCGGTACCAAAAAAAAAAAAAAAAATGATAGGAAAAATCTATGGCATTGAAATCATAGGTAGTTTCCCTCCCAAATTTCTGCACTGCTTCACTGTTTCCAGTGCATGCAGGTGTCACCATCCGCTAGGAGGCTGCTCTCCCACACGCAGCCCCGTCCTCCCCGCCGGTCCTCGGGCTGCATCCGCGTCCTTCACAGGGCTCCCACTGTCCAAGGAGGGCGAGAAACACGTGTGTGGACAGGAGGGGCCACCTCCTCCGTCACCTGGCGGGACAGTGGGGCCGAGAGGACGGGACCCACAGCCAGGAAGCGCACTAGCCGGGGCCATGCCCTCCGAGGTGGGCAGGAGGACAGGACGGGCCCTCCCTGCCGCACCCCACAGCACTGCAGGGTGGACCACCCCACGAGATCCGCACCGCATGACCCCAGACCCCACTGGCTCACGCCAACATCGAAGGATGACGAGTCACACAACTCTGCAGCCCGCTGCCCCGAGGGTCCCGGCCCCATGCAGACTTCCAGGGCCCACAGGCCCACCCAGCAGCTTCACAGAGGACCCGCCCCAGCAGCGCCACACCTGGACAGCGCCAAGGGCCACGGGGCAACATGGGAGCTCCGAGGGCAGACCGTGAGGGGACAGCTCTCATTTATCCTGCTACTTCCCCTCCTGGGCACACGTGGGAACGTGAGGTTCCTCACCGTGACACACAGCGCGCAGCGTGTAATCGGCAGTGCTGCCGTGCCCTGGGCGCACATGCAGCTCTGCCCCGCTCGGCAGCGTCTCGCACCCGAGAGCTCAGGGTCAGAGCTGCAGGAAGACAGCTATGGCTATGGGCTACGGGACACCGCAGCCCTGACTGAATATTCAGCCCACACACAACTCACTATGAAAGCTCAGACAGTAGCACATCGTTGTCTGCGACGGGGACGCTGACTGATGGGCCCTCGGAGTAAGATCAGAAGAACAAGGGGACCGAAGAGCACAGTGCTGTCAAGGCCTGGGACGTGGCTCTGTCCCATCTGCTTTCCCAGACGCTCGGCCTGGCGGAGGCTGCGGGGTCGCCACACCCCCGCCTCGACCTGAGGTGGGAACGCATACTTTCTCCCAGGAGGCCACTCACTCCCGAGGCCCACCTGGCTGGCCTGGAGCACAGAGCAAAGCTCTGTGTGGGTTTCTGAGCAAGACTGTTCCCCTCACTGCCTCTGGGATCCGTCTCCCGCTCACAGTCAATTCTGCCTGATCCGCAGCCCTGCGCTCACATTTGCAGAAGCAGCACCGCCCTCCGACAGGGACACACCTGTGCTGGGGACACGGCCCGGCGGGCACTGCCACTCCAATGTCAGCCACAGCCTCACAGCGGGAAGACTGGGCTTTACCGACACAACCGACAGCTCGGCGGCCTCCATAACCTGTCCCAAGCAGCCCCGACCTCCAGTGAGAAGGTGCTCAGATTCATGTCCGGAGGAGAAAGTCCCACACTGAGCAGGACCTTCTTGCGATCAGAACACTTACTCGCCGGCAGGGATGCGCCACACACCGCTCATCTCTGCACGCGTGCGTGTCCACGTTCTGGGCTCTGGGCTCAGGGCTCATTTTATGTCTTTTTTTCTTGGTACTGGGGATCGAACTCGGGACCTTGTGCATGCAAGGCAGGCGGCGGGACCACTGAGCTAAATCCCAGGCCCTCTGGGCTCATTTTAAAGGAGTGCCTACCGACGCTGTTAGTGCCTTCCTCTTGCTTCCGGGGTAAACCTGCTTCAGGAAACCCTAGCTGAAGTGACTGTTGCAAACTCAGAGCTGGGAGCGGGCAGCAATGAGGCCCCAGAGCCAAAACGCAGGGGAAGGTATCTTCCCGGCTGACCGGGAGCTGCACGCCAGGATGGCGGGACAGGCATGGGGACACTCCCAGGAGAGCACAGCAGGGGAACTACCTAAAGCCTCCATTTTCTGGCCAAAATGGGGAGCCCTGGGGAGGCCAAAAGCACTCAAGTGGGAGCAGGGGCAGGGAGGGCATGGGGTGGATGTGGAGCCGGGCTCTGAATCCAACTACACACAGGGACCTCGACACCCAAGGCTCAGGGGGCCACTGAGCGACACCAAGGGAAGACAAAGCCAACTGGAGCCCATGGCACCGCCAGAGCCATGCGGGCACATGGCGACTGAAGCCACACTGTCTCACCCTCCACAGCTCTTCGTGCAGAGCCAGCGCCTCCCACAGAACAGGCAAGGAACCCAGCAGGACACAGCTGGAGCTGGCGGACAAGGCCACGGGACAGCTCCTAGCACAAGCACCCTAGGCCTAACCCTGAAGAGGCCAGGCCCAGGAGGACCCCGGGCAGCAGGTGAGGAAGGAGGGCGCCCGGCGGATGCTGTGAGCGGTGCGAGCTGAGGTTCTGGTGGGAGATGTGCCTGGCGCAGCAGTGGGATCTGCAGGCCCCGAGCCCTCAGCAGGACTGCTGTGGGAGCAACCCGAGAGCCGCCACGGCTGCCACCGCGCAGACCGGTGCTTAGTGCACAGGGAGGGCGCTCACATCTGGGAGACAGAGGGGAACCCAGGGGCAGGAGGACAGCAGGGAGGCCGGGGCTGGGTGGGGTGGGCACAGTGCCACAGAAAAGCGCAGATGCGGAAGGGGGCAGGGGAGAGCCCGGGCGGGACCCGGCCACCTGTGCAAGGCAGCCTGAGCAAGCCATGTGCCACAGTCAGGGGCGACCGGCCGGAGCAGAGGCACCGACCACACTGTCCTCGGTGCCGGGCATGGACAGCGCCACCCACAGAAGCCGCTTCCACCTGGACCTCGAAAGCAAAGTCACTGGCTGCAGGAGGGCGGGTCCGGTGACAGGGCCCACGGTCCAGGAAGTGGCCAAGGACCCTGCCGAAGTCCCTGAGACACGGGTGCAGCCGTGGCCCTCACGTGACAGGCAGCTCGAGGGACAAGGGTAAACTGTGGGACATGTTCACGAGGCAAGTGCCGCTCATCAGAAGACGCCAGAGAAGCAGGCGGGCAGACAGGGAGGCGACGCACCTGCTCCCGCCTGCAGTCGCCTCATCAGCATGGGAACAGCGGGGCCCTCAGAAGCCCTCTGTCCAGCTGCTCGAGGGACAGGAGGGCAGGGTCCAGACGACCACTCACGAAGGACAGAGCCATGACCACCACGCACAGCCCGAAGAACTGGAGAGGGTTTGCCGTGCTGAGACACTGCTTCCTGTGCCGAGGAAAGCACTCTTCCGAGGAACACAGCGGACTCCAGAGTGCCGTCCATCGTGCGGGAGAAGACCCCCAACAGGTCACAAAACCGGAAAACACCAGGAAAACACAAGAGAAAAAGCAGCACACAACACACACCCAGCCCTAGACGACCCAGAAGTTGAAAAACAGCAGGCTAGGATTTGAAAGCACTTACGGTAATTACGTTCCAGGATGTTTGAAAAGTAAAAGTGCTCCCAGTTTGTAATGCCTAAAGCTTGGAAACGGCCCAAGTGCCCATCAACTGGAGACTGGATAAAGAAGATGTAGGTTTTTATAAAATGGAGTACTACTCAGCCATAAAGAACAAGAAACCAGAGACATTTATAGCTAAATGGATGTATATTGAGGCGATACTCTTAAGTGAAATAAATAGGACACACATGTGTAAATTCCAAATAGTTTCTCTAGTGTGAGAAACTGAAAGTGTAAATAAGGATCAAAATGTATAACTGATATTGCAAAATACACAGAAAATGTCTAAAGGAATAGGGGAAGTGGGAGGGGTAGAGGAAAGGAAAGAAGGGAAAAGAAAAAATATGAGAAAAGGAAAAACGTGGAAACAAAGTCTTTGTAAATAGGGAGGGATGGGCAGGGATATGGGGAAAAAATAAGAACCAAGATACATCATGTAAAGGTACAAGATCCCAATGATGAATATAGGTGTAATGTACACCTAAAATGTACCAATAAACTAAATGGGAAAAAAAAGTGCTCCTGTAAGGAATGGTCAGGACTCAGCAGAGAAAAAGAATTACCAAAAAAAAGAACCAAATTGAAATTCTAAAACTGAAAAACACAATAGCCGATGTAAAAACATCCACTGCAAGGGGCAGGGATTTAGCTCAGTGGCACCACACCTGCCTGGCAAGTGCAAGGTCCTGAGTTCAATTCCTGGTGCCAAAAAAAAACAATCCACTGCACAGGCTAAAGCAGGTTGGGGATGATGGAAGAAGGAACTTGAAAACAGATCAAAGGACAGTGTCCAACCTGAAGAGCAGAGGAGGAGACTGGAGAAGGTGAGCAGAGGCTCTGGACCCGCACACCCTGAGGCTCAGAGTCACAGGCAGAGGGGAGGGGAGAACAGGAGGAAAGACATCCATATGGCTGAAAATCCCCCAAGATTGGTGAAAGACAAGAAGTGAAATCAATAAAATTTTTAAAAACCCAAAAAACCATACACCCGGGGGCACTGTAGTCAAACTGTTCCAAAAGAAAGCGTGAGGCCCAGCAGAGGAAAACAGCACCTGGCACAGTGGGTCAGAGGGCGCAACCTTAAGGGACACGGGCAGTTCAAAGCCTGAAGGGGACTCTGAAGCGAGTTCCCTGATCAGCGAGAGGAAGCCGTGCGACACGAAGACACCTTTGGACACACGGACACGAGGAGACACCGCAGCCAGCGGAGCTGCGTGGAACAAAACACACCAGGATGTGCTTGAGGCCAGCAAGATCACGAGGTGTACGTGTGGGAGATCAGAGACCACCACTGGGGGCCATGACTTCATGGGGCGGGGCAGGGAGCACAGGACAGCGCACCTCTCCTCCGCGACTGCCTCCGCCCTGCCAACATAGGGAGCAGCCAGGGGAGTGGGTGGGCTGGCCTCACTCCCCAGGAACAACTCAGCTGCAAGATTTTTTGTTTTTTTGGTACGGGAGATCGAACTCGGGACCTTGTACTTGCGAGCCAGGCGGTGGCACCACTGAGCTAAATCCCTGGCCCATGATTTTTTTTTTCCAGAGTCAGGGTCTTGCTGTGCAGTTCAAGCTGGCCTTGAACTCACGTCAGTCCTCCTGCCTCAGCCTCCCAAGTGCTGGGATCACAGGCGTGTGCCACCACGCCTGGCTTAAGATTCTTCTACTGTACTGAAGCAGGTCAACATCACCTCCAAAGGGAGCCTGAAGGGACAGGCTCCGGCGGCATCTCTCCCGGGACACCATGCAGGAGGAGGGGCAGGTCTCTGGGTGACAGCTCCACACATCAGGGCCACGGCCCCAGGATGAGCAGGCCGAAGAGATGTCCACAGGAGGAGCGATGGCACGCCTCCTTGGACTCCAAGGACAGTCACTGCTGGCACCTCACAGGGCTGAGGACCTAGAGCTCTGGAGCCCATGTGACTAACACGGCCAGGTGTCAAGGGTGAGCCACACCCCATGCCAGAGGCAGCTGGTTCTGGCTGGAATGGCCAAGCGGGGTGGGGTTTGACCTCAGAGACACAGCCCTGACCACGCAGCAGAGACGTGATGCTGGGGACACAGGGCAGCACAGGAGGGTGATGGGCCAGGCAGCAGCACAGACCTAACCCTGCAGCGGAGGCGGCACCATGCCCAGGAGTGCCAAGCGCCTGGAGCCCAGCGAGCAGGGCCAGGCAGCCTGGCAGGGGGACCTCACGAGCACGACCCAGTCGGGATGCACCTGTGCCCCCACTGCAAAGACCCTGGGAGTCTCTCGTCCATCTCAGTCTAGACGGCCGCAGGAGCTGGGCCTGTGGGGAGCCGGGAGGGCCGAGGGAGGGCCGAGGGCGCCACCCCACCCACCACGGCTGCTCAGTGCCGGGCACCCTGAGCCAGCCACAGACCCCAGGTCACAGGACAGCGTGGTCCCTTGGAGCACAGGCCGCATGCCGGGCTGCTGGCTCTTGTGGCTGGTGACACCAGGGCAGAGCAGACGGAACACTGCATGGGCTCAGCAGGCTCAGGGCAGTGCCACTCCTGGGGACGGCCTGGGGTGAGCGCTTGCTTTGGGGAGTGGGGGCGTGGAACAACGCTGTTTCCCTCGATGACACCAACATTGGATATTTTTCCTGTCAAAATAAGCTCGAGCAGCACTTGCGAACCAGGAAGGCGAGGGACCTTGCAAGCCGAGCGCCTCTGGTCTGCGGCTCTCTCGCAACCTCCAGGGCGGCCCAGGACCCACCTTTGCCATGCTTGCCCGGTGGCCTCTTGGGCTCCTCCGAGGAATGTGCGGACGTGCGCAGCGCCTTCTCCAGGCTGTTCCCCACGCTGCTCACGGGGGGCTCGGCCCGGGGGGCCATCTGGGGAGACAAAACACACTCGACTTACTTCTTCTATTGCGGTAACAGGACAGTTTTGGTTCTTCTTTGAGAAGCGTGCATACATACCGGCATTTTGTGCAGTCCTGTATACAGATTCATGGTCTCGTGCTGGCAGCATGGCACATGCACTTCCACCTCTCACATTTCTCTAGGAAAAATGTACTGCTATGTAGTAAGCAGCACCTCCTGGGGAAGATACAGGTCCATCTACCCCCCCAAACTAAGAACAGCCCAGGTGTCTTTCCCCTCACACAGCAGCTGCCTCCAATCAGGAGTTCATCAGACTGGATGAAGACTGCACAAAGACTCTGGGCCCTGGCATGAATCACCTACCTCTTTTGAACCAAGTCTTATTTTTCTATTTCTTCAAATCAATTAATTCCTCATAAAACTAATTACAAAGCAAGACTTAATGCTACCCTTATGTAAATCATAGACAAAATGCTCTAAAAGCAGCTGTGGAGAAAGAACAGAATATAACTGAACGGGCCACAGTCTGAGCAGACACATTCCAGGGCGATTCTGCATGCATCTCCAGAGCACGCACATGGGGAGCCTGCCTGGAGGGAGTGGCGCTCGCCGCAGCTCGGCACACAACTCTTGGGGTGTCAGCAGCATCTGTGCAGCGGTTGATGACACAGCTCAGGTACCCACAGGCAGCCAAGGACAAGTGCCTGAGAACACTGCTCTCCAATGCACACCGAGTGTAGCAGCCAGGCTCGGGATTCGGGGACAGTGTCAGCCTCCCCTGCTTGGCTGAAGGAGGGTGGTCTGTGGGGAAGCGGAAGTCGCCGAGGCCTGGCCGGGTCCTGACACAGGCCATCCAGAGGGGCCCAGCCCGGCAGGCAGGTTTTGCAACAGCCTCCACGCCCACCCTGAAGTACTCAGGAGTTTTACAGCCACAGTGTTTGGACTTAGAAGAAGAATTAGCAACGCTTTAGCATCTTTACGATCTCACTCTAACATATTTCAAAAGCTGTCAAATTCTAGTGCAAGGTCTGAGAGGCACCACGCTGCTACTCCCTGGGGAGCTGCTCGGGAAGCAGCAGCCATGCTGGGTCCCCCTGGGGGCGTGGCTGCCAGAGTCTCTGACCAGCTCTGCACCTGCCCTGCATGCTGGGTGGCAGGCGGGAGCTGGCCAGGCAGAGGGCAGCCTCGAGGTCAGCCCACAGGAGGGAGGTGGAGGCAGGGCAAGCTGCGTCTCACAGGACTCCCGAGACTCCCGTCTGCCTGGGCCTGACACCCTCTCCGCCAAAGCCCCTGCGCGGGAAGCCCTGCTGGCCACGGGGTGAGAAGGCCTCGGCGCCACGGGTACCCACAGCCCAAGCGGCCCCCACAGGCTGGGTCGGTTTGTCAGGAAGACAAACCCTGGCCACTCCGAACTCCTCCAGGAAAAGCCAGTTCTCTGAATAACATTACCAAGACATTCTCAAGAACGGTAAAACATTTAAATTACTTATATTTGTAATTTAACCAAATTAGGCATTTTCCTTTCCTTTATAAAAGTCTCTTTCATCATCCAGTGGCGAGAGCCGGCGTGTGCAACCTGGGCCACAGGCGGCCCCAGAAGCTGATAACGCAGCCCCACAGGGCCACAGTCTTCCGTCACCGCCTGGTTTCCACTGCTCTTTCATGACCAGGCTGCTGGCCCTGAGCAGGGACTGCACGGTGACGGGAATGCTGTGTGGGGTGGGATCAGCACGTGGCTCACCCCGCCTCCTGTGTCCACCGCACGCAACCCGCTAAACCCACGTGTGTCCTTGTGACTTGCAAGCAAAACACTGCAATTATTAATGACAGTATTTCAACCAACGTACGTGTGTTTGTGTGTGTGCGTGCACACACCTGGGAGGACAAGAGGTTATTGTGACTAAGCAGACATGTAAGGTCTCTTATTTAATCATGAAACTCAGGCGTGTGGCATTATTGTGGCGTTTTTTTTTTTTTGGTACTGAGGATCGAACTCGGGTCCTTGCACTTGCACAGCAGGCGGCGAAACCACTGAGCTAAATCCCCAGCCCTGTTGTGTTTTAATGTTACAATTAAATACGTAAAGGAAGCCTCAGGTGTTTTATTTGTGGCCGTAGACAGTGTGGCGCAGCCTCGCAAGCCAGGAGCCGGGCACCCGCGGGCTGCAGTGTCCACAACGAGCTGCTTTCCCATCCAGCAAGACAAAAACGGTAAAAGGAGTCTTTTATTCCACACTGCAAACAAGACCCTGGGACCTGCACAGCAGCCCAGCCAGCGCCCACTCTCAACCTGCAGGCCTTCCTGCCTCTTGAGTGGAATTCTCCATCCTGGCCCTGGAAGAGAGAGGGGCTGTCGACCAACAGCGGATGCTGGCTTGCTGCCAGTCCGTGGTGACAATCCCGGCCCCACACATGGACTCGAGGGTGACCAGGAGGTTCCAGGCCACGCCACAGCACCACAGCGGCCACATGCGGAATCTGGCTCCCAATGCAGGCTGAGGGGCTCTGAGCGTGGCCGAGAGCTGGGCTGCCTCAATGGCATCAACCCCACTGCATACTGGAGCCCCGGGCACCCCTGCAAGGCGCTCTGGAGGAGCAGTCTGTGACTTGTTTTGGTTGTTTCAATTTCTGAGGCAGGGTCTCACCATGGAATCCAGGCTGGCCCTGAACTGACAGTGAAGCCCTGCCTTCCCTCCAGAGCACCAGAACGCCCAGCTGTCTGTGTTCTGCCCGTGTGGCTCACTGTGGCAGGGGGGCCCCAGGCTGGCCCAGGCGTTACCGGGATCACGCTGCCTGTTCCCAGCGAGGTCGGTCAACAGGAAGTGCTTCCTGTAGCCAAGAGGAAGAGCAGAGGGCTGCCCACGCGTGCATACACACAGGCACACACGCCGCTGCTGATGTGAGAACAAGGAAGGAACTGCCTCACACTGTAACCACTGCAAGAGAAATCCTTTTTCCCCTCCGTGGTATTCTCTCTTTCCCAAAGCATTTTCTTCTTAGTTTTCCACTGTTCACTTTTTCCAACCCACCCTTTATCTTCCTTTGTTTACACTGAAAGCTGCCTTCACTTTCGTTTCCCAGAAATGCTGTTTTTGGGTTATTTTTGGTGAGGTTAATTTGCCCACGTGACCCGGCAGCTCAACTCAGATGCTCTCTGACTCATGCCGGCAAGGCGAGGAGCTCGTCAGGCTGGACGTGCAGCACACGGCCGATGGGTCCCACATGCTGCTGTCTACTGCCTTGGGCTGCAGCTTCCCTGCCTCACCAGCCCACCACGCTTCATTTCCCAGTGATGACCAGCGTCCTGCACTGGGCCCGCTGACAACGACCCTTTCCTTGGCAACCTGTCCCCAGCCCTCCTCCCCGGGGCAGTGGGCCTGTCTGCCGGAGCTCAACAGCAGCTGTGCACTCAGAAGGCCCCTCGATGGCCTCCGGGCTACGTACAACCAACACCACCCCAGTGGGGACTTCTGGCTGCTCAGGGAGGTGGGGACATTTTTGTTGTGGTCTTGGTTTGTTCACTGTGGGTTCCCTGCGGTGCCTGCCATGCAGTGGGCACGGATGCATCTGTAAAATGTGTAAGTGTGTCACCAAAATGTAATGACATTCAGGACAAACCAATAACAACCATCGAAGGAGCATCCCCCAGAGGGAAGCCAGAGCAGCTTCTGGGGTCACAGCAGGCCCGCCAGCCCCACTGCCTCCTTCCCTTCCAACCTTCTCCAGGAAGGGGCCGGATGGTCTACCCTCGGGTACACACACACACACACACACACACACACACACACACAGATGCACGTCAAACCAACACGAGCCCCACTGTGAACATCCTGTGTGGGCTTTTTTTGATGCCTATATAGAGCTCCTCACCATCAACTGCAACAGGTTCAAACCCCTGGACCTTATTTTCACAGTCCTTCTGAACTTTTAGTCTCTGTTACACACAGTCTTACTTTCCATTCTTCCCAGGGCAGAGGTGCTCAGCAAGCAGTGCATCTGTCCCTGAGGGGACTCGTGACCCCATCTGGAGGCATTCTGGGCTGTCCTAACAGGGTGAGGGTCCTGCTAGTATCCCACTCGGGGCCAGGGATGCTGAAGCCGCCACGTGCACAGGGCAGCCCAGCTGGGCAGGGAGAGCCACCTCTGCTAGCCCTTGCACCCCACGACTAGCCCTGCACACAGACAGGCCTGCAACCCCTGCATCCTCCAGCACAGACCCCAGCACTGCACCTTCCCAGTCCCGAGACAGTGCCCAGCAACAACAGGTGGTGGGCAGCGTCTCAGTGATGCGACAGGATGAAGCAAACCCCAGTGAAGCAACAGAACTTCACAAGCAAGACTAGCTCTGCCACAGCACACTGGACCATCTGTACTGCAGATAAGGGACAGGAAGGCACCCAGCGTTCACCACGAGGCTTCGGCTCTCCAGATTGCTGGGGGACAGGGTCAGAGCGCAGCCCTGTGACATGCAAAGGACACCCCCAGACCCCTCCAGCTTGCTTATGGACAAGGCGGCGACACTGTCCATATTTGCAAAGCACTGGAAACAAGCACCATCCACATGAGACCAGGTCAACAAAACAAACACCACACACAGGGCACTGGGGTCAGGTCTGAAAAGACAGAAAGGGACAGAGCCAGCTGTTGCTGTCATGGGACTGCTACGGCACAAGTTTAAAAAGCCAGAAAAAGCCCGGTGCAAACAGAGAGCCTGTGATGTACAGGTACAAAGTGAGAGACCCTGGTGGAGGTGGGGGCAGGAGATGCCAGCACGGGGCCACACTTCAGGTCGTCTCCACCAGTACTGACCGTGTGTGGTCAGTGTGACCTTTGCAGTCACTGCTGTCTGCACAGGTCAAATTGTCTCCACATGAAAAACTGAACTGTGCTTCTCACGCCTTCTCCACAGCCAGCAGGGGGCAGAAGCAAGCAGCCAGCAGCCAGAGGTGCAGGGTCCCTCAGACCAAACCAAGGGGCTGCGGGGCTTAGGCGGCTGCCTCCAGGCCTCCTGCACCTCCGCTGGGGATGGAAGGAAGAGCACCTACCATGCCAGGCGTCCAGGAGTGTTACCTAGATGGCTCTAAGGCACTCAGACCTGGAAAAGCAGTCAATACTCAAAGCTGATGCTCACTACTATCACTCCCGGTGTGGCCGGGAAGGGCTCTCTCCCCAAGGGTCCCTGCCACCCAGGAGCACTCCAGCCACAGCGGGCACTGGGCAGAGCCCCACACAGCTCCCAGGTCCCGAGGCCTGCGCTTGAGTGCGGGAGGCTCACTCCTCCTTCACACAGCCTGTCCTCACGAGCAGCTCCGGGCAGGTGCACACCTGCAATCACAGCTACTCAGGCGCCTGCAGCAGGAGAGCCAGCCTGGGCCACTCAGAAAGACCCTGTCTCAACTTAGAGCAAAGAGAAAGTGCTGGGGACACAGCTCAGTGGTAGGCAACCCTGAGTTCGACCCCCAGTATTGCAAACAAAACAAAACCAAACAAAAAAGAGGTCCACCATGACAAGCAATCAGCTATTCTACCAAAACCAGTGTGTGGCAGCTCAGTAAGCTATTTAGGGATCCAAACTACAGTTAAACAAACCCCTCTCTGGAGTCAGTGCTCGGAAGGCTACTGGACAACGGTCTCACCTTTGACTAGGTGCCAACTGGAGCCACTGGACAGGACGTGAGCAGTGTATGCTCTGACTCGAGCCTGCCTGGGGGTCTAAAACAGAACACTTCGAGGCAAGGTGCAGGCAAGGGCCGTGTGCAGGGACACACCCTACCGCATCCTCCCTTCTGGGCACTGGGCTGGAACCCAGGCCTCACACAGCAGGCAAGTGCTCTAACACCAAGCTACAGCCCCAGCCCAACCCCTGCCTTCAGAAGGGTGAAAGTAAACATAACCTCTGGAGGAAGATTAACAGTTGGATATGTAAATAAATTTACAAACATGTGAATAAATGTTATGCAGCCTTTCCAAAGTAATCTCAGAAAACAAAAGGCACGAGAATGCTCACAGACCAGGGAGAAGGAACAGCAACTGTGCATGACACCAACGGGCTGGAAAGGAACAAAAGAAACCCCAGCAAACTGTGAACTACAGCACTTATCTCCAGGGAACTTTTTTTTGGCGGGGAATGGTGATGGTGGTGTTCCGCAGCTCACGCTGGCCTTGGATTCACTATGTAGCCCACCCAGGCGGGCCCCGAACTGTAACCTTCCTGCCTCAGACTCCAGAGCACTGGGATTTCAGGCATGTCCCACCAAGCCCAACTCTCCAGGTAACTCTGATTTTGTATTTTTGTTTTCCAATTTTTCTATAAAGAACAGTCGCTGCTTTTAGAATCAGAAAACAAGCTAAAGATTAAGTTTAAGCAGGAAGACCTTCATACAAGCTAGGAAGGATTTGGAAAGCACAGCCATTCAGGGTGGTGGGATTGGCCTCAGACACAACCTACAGGGCCTTGCGCTGGGGTGCGGCCAGTGGAGATCTGAGGTTGGAAACGCTGGGGCACAAAGCACAGGGAGTAGAGCCTGCAGCGGCTCCACCACACTCCCCTGCCCACCACACATAGAGCCCAGCTCCAGACAGGAAGGGGCAGCATCTGTTAGAGACGTTTAAGTTTACGTCGAGGTTTGAAAAAAAAAGAAACTATAAAATTAAAAAAGAAAACTGATTTGCAAGCATTTTACTAAAACAGTCATTATGTGTCTCTAAAAACCAGAACAAGAAAATAGATAGTTTAATAGTGAAAGCCATTTGCTGACTTAGGCCAAGTGAAAGCCAACACTAACCAAAAAAACATTTTCCACATAAAAACATTCCTTTTATTATTCCTTACCCTAGAACTCTACCCATTAAAAAATACAGGGAGGAAAAAGAAAAGGAAAGAGGAAAATGATGAGTGCTCAGAGTCTTGGCAAAGGCGGATGCGCCCGCAGCACAGGCAGAGCAGGCTTCTCCCAGCCGCCTGGGCAGCACAGCCTCCAAGGAGCCAGGACTGCACCCCTCGGCGCCAGGACAGCCAGACCCAGCAGAGGACGAGGTGCAACTGCCCGAGTCCTGGAAGCCCTGTCGGGAGACTGCCTCAGGAAGTAGCAGGAATCGGAGTCAGGTCCCCTGGGGGGGGTGGTCTGACGCACCTCGGCACAGGTCTGCCCTGTACAGATGGAGGTGCGGGCTGCAAAAGATGCCCCGCTCCTGCCTTGGAGCAGACAACCATGCTGCCCAGTGCCCCTCCTCCCTCTCACCGCGCAGGAGACCTGCACTGTGGACCGGGTGGACCAGGCCCTACAGCACGAGACTGCACGCACACAGACAGCCCAAGTGCCAGGAGAGCTGGCAGCAGGGTCCTGAGCTACGGGAAGCTGCCAGCGGGGAAAGCGGAGCTCCTGAGCTATGCCCGTGCAGCTCTACTTGGGCACCAAGCCCTAGACCTCTCAACCCCGATCCTCACCCGCGCCCACTCCAGGACTACACGGCCAGGAACAGCAGCTCTTACACCGGGGTCTGTCCCACAGCACCTGTCAACCACGCCACGAGGCTCACAGTCAGGCCAGTCTACTGCAGAGGTGAAAAACAGCAAGCTGAGGGCCGGGTGTGGTGGTGAACATCTGTAATCCCAGTACTTGGGAGGCTGAGGCAGTGGGATCACTGTGAGTGCGAGGCCAGCCTAGCCTTCACAGTGGGCTCAAGCCAGCCTGAACTACACAGTGACCCTGTCTCAAAACAAAACAAAACACAAACAAACAAACAAACAAAAACCCCAATGAGTTGGATAGGACTGGGGCGCATGGTGCTCCTCCTGCTGGCTGCACCCTCCCGACTCAGGGCCACGGTCTCTGCTCCAGCAAGCCCTGGTCTCCTGGCAGGTCACCCATGGGGGAGGCTGGGGACACCAAAAACTTGCTGTGCATGAGCTGAGACACAGGCACAGGGGCAGTGCAGGCACAGCGTGTGCAAGGGCTCAGGCCAAAGGGGCACAGAGCCCAGCAGGACAGCAGGTCCAGGCAGTGCCCAGAGAGCTTGGCCGCCATACTGAGTGTGTGGGCCAGGGAGGGAGGCCACGGAGCCGACGCCGCAGAGACCCGGAGCTGCTATCAGGGAAGCCTGGGCCAGGGGGCCGGAAGGACAAACAGACCAGGACCAAGGGCAGAGGTGGGGCAGGCCGGTTACCTACAAGGAGTAAGACAAAGTCTCTGGATGACTGCAGCAAAAACAAAACGGACCTGTACTCCCCGCTCCCTGAGAGGCTGAGGCAGGAGGGTTTCGAGCTGGAGCCCAGCCTTGGAAACTCAGACCTAACAGGACCCTGCCTCAGAGTAAAGGGCTTACAGAGTGAGGAGCTGGAAAGGAGGGCGCGCTGTGCATGCAGTCGGTCGGGTGTGACGGTCTCCGGCCCGATCCGCAGTACGGAGAAGCCACAAGGCGTTTCTTTCTTTTTGTCCTTTTTGCACCTGGGATTGAACTCCGGACCTTGCGCTTGCCAGGCAGGCACCGGAACCACTGAGCTAAACCCCTGACTACAAGGGTTTTCTTGCAGACTTTGAACAATGACACTGGCTTCACCCAAGGGGGCGCCCTCCTCACCAAGTGTGACCCGGGGAAGGGGTGGGGTAGGTCAGGCTCACGCCTGTCCTATGAAACCCTTTCCATCAACCCACCGACTCCCTGGCAGATCGCCCCATATCTAAATCCGTCTACAGATGTGCAGCCCACTAGTGGCCCTCATGGTCGCATGCAGGGAGGCGGGACAAGGAGCAAGTGTGCGGGCGGGAAAGGGCAGCTCCTGCTGGGCACGGGGTGGGGTGCGTGTGTGCACACACATGTGCGCGTGACAGCGCGGGCCCAGGTGGCAGAGGAAGGCAGCGCAGGAAGCGAGCTCATCCCCTCGGCCGGGCCATACCAGGTTCAGAACAAACCGGGGAGCTCCTCCGGCCTCACCTCGGGGAAGCCCAGGGCAGGCTGAGGGCGACCCGCAGGCTGACCCGCAGGACTACGCTACGCTCTGGCCCGAGGGGCTCGCCCAACATACGCGGGTGGACGCAGCAGGCCCGGAAGCAAAGCCAAGCTCACGCGGGCACGGGGCTCGGATCTGGGGGGGAAAAGACATATTATTCAACGGATGGCACTGGGACAAATGGACTGTCATCTGGAAAATATCAAACCAGCTTTGTACCTTACCCCAAATCAATTCCAGATGACCTGTTCAATGTAAAAAAAGAAACTATACAGGCTCCAGACCAGAAGACGCTGCAGGGGAATGTCTTTGGAATGCATGTTGCATTATGTACACAGAACACGCACAGAACACGCGTGTGTGTTGTAAGATGATGATGGGTAACATACACAACTTATAATGAATTTCTACCTATGTCCAAACCCAGAAGTCATGGCAAAAAAAGACTGATAAACGTAACATTTTAAAAAAAAAAAAAACTACATTGCGAAGTTGAAAGATTTTAAAAACTGTAGAGCAGGTACTCCCAGTTCCCACTAAAGATAATTCCCTTGAATGGGAAACGGCTTCTAAAACATGAAGGCAAGAACAGTTCAGCAGCGACGGAAGGGGACATAAAAGCACACCAATGACCAATGAAGTGGCCCCCAGAAAGCTTCCATGGCACTCTCGAGGCTTTGAGGCGGGGGTCTCCAGCCGAGTGCCGTGGCGGTCTGCCATCAGCAGTCAGGGTGCAGTGCCAGCCAGGGCAAGGGGACCCAAGTCTGCTCCCCGATTTCTGTCCTACACTCATCCAAAGGTACTCAGCCAAGTGGGAAAGGTCACTCCTGCTGTCTGTGACACACAGGTGACGTGCCAGTTATCACATAAAGGACAGCACACTGTTCACAGCGTAAAATGGGAATAAGGTGGCCATCAACACGACCGACTCGCTGGACCCCCAGGACAGCACAGGAGGGGACGTTCCTCACACAGCAACAGAGCCCCACCAGCCCTGGACAGGTGGATGGCCACACGTGCAGGGCAACCCTGTCTCCCATCTGGAAGTCCCCAGCCTCTGGAGAGTTCTAGAGAGCCATACGTGCAGGGTGAGCCAGACGGCAGGTGAGAGGATGAGGGCCTTGTTTCCTAAGTGAAAAATCAAGTTCCCTATAGGAGGTGAGAACAGGACAGCACCAGACCCCTCAAGTGCTGCGTCCTCCCCCTGGCTGCTGTGGGGCAGGGGCACTTTTCATCTGGGATCCTCCTGCACCTTTCCAATTTCCTACCTCTGATAATGCTTGTCTGCTTCAAAGTTTCCTCATTTAAGAGGCCACTGGATTCTCAATAAAAAGTTATTTTAATCAAACAGGTTAAGAGGCCAAAGGGAGGTTACAGGCGCCCGGGGACAGCATGGAGAGAACCACAGGAGCGGGCTAAACGCTCAGAATCCCATCACGGTCACAGTAGGACGGTCCTGTTTGTGTCTGTCTACAAGGCGTCTAAAGGGACTTCCTGGGAATGTCCCCCAAGTGTCCCTGGAAATACCTGGGCGAGGCATGGCAACCTCACTGCACACAGGGCAGGACGAGGGCGCGAAGCACAGAAGCCTGGCCAGCAGCTGTAGGCCCTGCTACTCAGAGGCGGAGGCAAGCATGAGGCCAGCCTGGGAGACTCAGCAAGATCCTGCCCCCAATAAAGATTAAAAAGGGCTGGGGTGCAGCTCAGAGATAGAGGTCCCTTGGGTTCCAACCCCAGTACCAAAAATCATTGAAAAAAAGCAAGAGGAAGAGGAGCTGGCTGAGGCGGACAGTGCTACAGCAAAGGCTCTGTTTTGTTTAAAAAGCCAATCAGAGAACCATGAACATGTTTCTGGGCTGAGCAGAAAAACAGTGGCGTTCAAAGACCAGCCAGGGGAGGAAGGAGACAGGAACTAGCAGAGTTCAGACCCTGTCCTCACCACCTCTGAGGAAGCAGCACAGACCCAAAAAGAGGTCAAGGATGGGCATCAGGGCCTGAGGAAGGCGTCCCAAGGGCTGGGGACTTTTCGGGGAGCCTGCGAAGCACCTGCCTAAGACCCAGAGCAGTCTGCTAGTTACCCGGTCAGGTAGCCCAGGGCTGCTAGAATGCTGACTACGGCAACCATACTGCCTCTCCTGTGCCCTTTCCTCCCTTTACATAACTCAGGCCTCCTACCTCAGAACAGCACAGAAACTGTCCGGAGCGCACCCACTTCACCAGCTTCTGACTGTCTCCTGGCTGCGGCTAGGCGAGGTTCCAGCGTATCAAGGGTCGCACATCTCCAGGGCTGGGAAGGAGACCGGCTCGAAGGAGGAGCCCCAGCCTGCCGTGAGGTGTGCAGTCCAAGCTCCGCCCCTGCAGCAACCCAGGGGGCGACCCCCACCCCTGCACCAGCTGGAGCCCGCCCGACTGCCACCAGCTCCTTTTTCTCAGATCTGATCCCGCCAGGGGACTCAAGCAGGAATCAGCTTTTGTTTTTGTGTCTCCTATCTGAGGGGTGCAGCTGCCAGCCCCACGCACTAGCCCGAAACCTCCCTTCTGCAGCTGTAAAGTGCACAGAGATTTGCTGGAAAACCAGGTATCCCAAGGGAAAGGAAATGAGCAAGATGATGCCTCAACAATCAGGGCAGGGGCCGGGGATTTAGCTCAGTGGTTTTGCCACCTGCTGCACAAGTGCAAGGACCCGAGTTTGATCCCTGGTACCAAAAAAACAATCAGGGCACCCTGCTCCTAGGTACTCAGCTTCACTGTCTGCAAACATGCACACTTGTGACCACCACGTCCCCACCACATCCCAACACACACAGATCCCCAGGTCTCCGGAGCACACTTCGAGCCGGGACAAACAGCTGCTCACATGGGAGCCAGTGGCCTTCACTCAGTGTGAGGGCACAGGACAGTGACTGGATGCCTCGAGGCCCCTGCCCTGCACAGAGGACGTCCAGTGTCCGTGCCTCAGACTTCCTCAGGGGCGCAGGATGGGCATCCTGACCTTGCAAAGCACCCCAGCCCGGTGCATCAGTGTTCCCTCCGGTGCTGTCACGGAAGGAGCCCCAGGCAGGGACAGCGGTGCCCTCGGGTGGCCACAGCAGGCAGGTGAGGTCAGCCTAGGCTCCCTCAGGTGGCTGTCAGCTGGAACAGGCGGGGTTAAAGGAGGAGAAGCCTCACGTGGTAGCCACAGGGCAGATGGCTTCACCTCTGAACTGCAGCAGAGAAGCAGGGCGCAGGCCTCCGCCGATGGCCAGCGGCTACCCCTCAGCACCTATGTGAGTCAGCAGCTACACAATGGGCCAGGCGAGTGCTGGAGGCCACAGCGAACAGCGCCAGGCTGGGCCACAGGGACACACACCCTGAGGAGATCACCACCTGCTGCACTCCCCAGCGGCACTGTGGAAGCCGTGTCAGCACTGGGGAAACACTCACCCTGGATGAGCGGGCACACGCCTGTCCTGGGCTCAGTAGGCTGAGGCAGGAAGCACGCAGGATCTGGGTCAGCCTGGGCAACTAATAAAAAGGACTGTGGCTGTAGCTCAGTGGTAAGTGCTTGTGGAGTACGCACGAGGCCCTGGTTCAAGCCCCAGTAGCACCGAAAATAAAAAAGAATAAAATGAAGCCCATGCAGTAGTTCCGCCGTTCCCCACACTGGGCTGCTCAGACACCTGCCAGAAGCCCGGAGACACCTCCCTCGGGAACCCACAAGGACAATCCACTGACTGTGAGGTGCAAGGGAGCACACCACAAAGAACAGCCAGAGTCAGCACCGGAAAGCACCCAAATCCCTGCCCGGGCGACTGCACACGGTCCTGGTACACAGCCCTGGGAGGGAGGGCACAGGCCGTGTGGCCCCACTCTGAAAAATGACCCGCAATGAGAACCCAGGGACAGAAAGCAGGGAACGGGCACTGGGGCGCGAAGAATGGGGCACCTGCTCACGGGTCGCAGAGGACGGGGTGAGGCAAGTGATCTGAATATAAACAGGGGTGACGCACGCAACTCCGATGACACTGAAACCTCTGAACAGTGCACTTCAAAAAGCAGCCACATGCTGTGTTTTCTACCTCATGGAGTACACAGCACAGGACCACGACACAGGTCCTACTCAACTGTTCTGAAATCCTGGCCCTCCACTTCGTGGGACTGAGCACCACAGCACCACGCCGTCTACCACCAGCCTTGCAACTGTATTTTCCTTGCGGAAAAAAAAAAATACGGCTATAAAACACTCCCCGTTTCTAAACTTCCGGAAATATGCGGAATAAGGATTCGTAAATAAAAACGGGGTTTGGAAAAATGATTACAAATAAGCGGTCTTTCAGAAAACAGAATTTAAAAATAAAAAGTTAAGTAGGACAGACAATCTAAAAAGCAACCTACATCTTTATCTCTAAAAAAAAAAGTATGTAAGGTCAGAGTTCAAGACCGCAACCTCCAACGGTCCAAAGGACAGCCTTCTCCGGGTCACACCCAGGGCAGGCTCCAGGCTCAGGCCTTGACCTCAGGCTGCAGAGGCCCAGGAAGCACCAGATGGTGACTGAGGCAAGCTCAGTGGGGACAGGGGATCGAGCCCTGGCCACTCCCTACCATGGCCGCATCGCTGAGGGTGCGGTGAGACTCTGCGGCCGGCCGCACCTCAACAGGCCCAGGCAACAACTCAAACACCAGCGGAGAAAGCACGGGCCCCACAGCCTCGCACAACAGTCACCGCACACAATGCACCTCCATAAAAGTAAACTGAGAAAATCAGAGCAGCCCAGGAAGAGGGAGGGGCATTCGGGGACACCTGCCTGGCTTTTCACCTTCACAAAAGCATCCTCCCATGGCAGCAGGGAGATCCGGGAGGCGGGGCGCTGTGGCCAGGGTCTCTCAAGGGTGGATGCTGTGCCCAGGGCTTGCCTGGGTGGGAGGAGACTGAGGTCGGCAGCAGCACCCTATCCAGGGCTCTCCGCCCGACAGGAAGCCTCTCTGCTAAGACACTTGCGCTCTAGATTCCCCTCGCTGCCCTACCAACGTAACCGCCACCTGCATCAAGGGAGGCTCTGCACCCCAAGAGCATCCATCCCCTCAGTGACAGTGCACAGCAGGGGTGAGCAGGGCGCAGCACCGAGTCAGGAAGGTGACAGTGGCCAACACCGATTACCACCACCGAGGACACTTCCTGGGCCCTGTTTCTTCTGTTCATAGGGGAACAGCACACAACAGGGACTCCAGGATGGGAACTGACTTACAGAAAAAGCTATGGCCTCAGAGGGAAATCACCAAAAAGATAGAGCAGCGATAAAAACCAACCTACCTACCACGAGCACTTCTCAGAGATAGGCATCGTGAAGGAAAAAGCCACAGCCCGGGGTTCAAAGAGAGCCGGAAAACTTCTAAAGAGAAGAAACCCAACTCAACCACTAGGTATGTGTAACAGTTCCTCAGCCATCCAGAGGCAAAGCGGGGTCGGAGTCTTCACTTCAGAGAGCTCAGAGACAAGGCAAAGAGGAGCTTGGCAGACGCACCCCCCCCCCCGCCCTCCCACTTTCCAAAGAAATCCAAGTGTGACCTCCGAGCACAACCCCCGAGGTCAGAGGAGCCTTTTGTCTTGCGCAGAACCTGGCAGCTCCGGGGCTGTCTGCGCTGCGAGCCGTGATCACTGAGCGACACAGCCCTGAACCGTTCTGGACAAAGCCTGCACCTCGGGAGAGCTAGCGCGACGCCCTTGCCGCTCAAGTGTGCGGGCTGGCGGTGCCAGTTAACCTGCCGGCCTCCAGCCTCGCACCGCACCGGGGCCTGCTCTCCCAGGGAGCCGGTCGTCAGTAGTAACTGCTGCTTGGCCAGGTAAGAAAACTGCCAGACCCCTTCTGCTGTCACGATAGCCTGGCTCCTGAGACAATCGGACACACACAGTCGCAGCGTGCACACAGCGCTCTCGTATACACACGTACGCACACACGTACACGCGTCCGCACGCGCATCCTACTCCGAGTATGCACGCTCGCGCTTGCCAGCCTGCCGGCGACACCTGTGCGGCAGCGGTGGCCGCCGAGGCCGAGGCTCCAGCGCCTTCCCGCTCCACCTCGCCAGCTTTCGACACAGCCCAACACTCCTTCCGGGAGATAAACACCAGATTGGGAAAAACCAAGGCGACACAATGTTTCACTGTTATCTGTCACCCAAGAGCCCTACCATGGGGACAAAGGCCTTATCATCCTTCCAGCTGAGAACAGGATACACAAAGGGGCCCCGACCTCCGACCGCAGCCGCCCTCCCCCGAGCGGCCCAGGAAGGCGGCTCAGGGGTCCGGACGGGGCTTATGTGCAGGCTCTGGCGTGGGCCTCAAAGGGAAGTTTGAGGTAGGAGGTTGGGGGGCAGACTTGAGGTCCTGTGTGCGTATCTGGGGTGCAGTCGTGGGATGCAGCGTGGCTCAGGGCACAGATTTGGGTGTTACGGGTGTGAATCTGGGTGCGGTGGAGGCTTGGTGTGTATACATGGCCCCAGATGCAGACTAGGAAAGTTCTGGGTGCAGGTCAGCATGCAAACAAGGGAAGTGGCGCTGGCCTGGGGCACGGACTTGGGGGTTCCAGGTGCGGGCCTGGGGTGGAGGCTTGGGGTGCAGACACGGGGTGGGGGGTGGAGCGAGGGGTGTAGCCCCGGGCGCCATCCCTTCCCTCCTCCGCGCGGCTGGCACGCAAGCGCGCGCACCCACCTTGTGGCAGGCCGGGCAGGTGGGTCCAGGGGCGCCCTTGCCCCCGGGGCCCCCGCCGCCACCGCTCAGGCTGCTCTGGATCTGCGTGAGCTCCTGGCGCAGCACCTGCTTCTGGTGGAAGCTGAAGGCCGGGTGGTTGGAGGCCATGGTAAAGAGCAGCAGGAACTCATCGCCCGTGCGGCCCTCGTTGAGCTGCAGCCCGTAGTTATGGATGATGGAGTCGATGTGCGTGAGCGTGCGGTAGAGCACGCCCGCCGCCTCGCGCTGCTCGGAGCCCAGCAGCGCCAGCGACACCAGCAGCTTGCTGCGCACCACCTCGTCCGTCAGGTTGGTGAGGCTCCCCAGGTCAGCCGGGTTGTTGGCCTTGATCTCCGAGTCGCGCAGCGAGTGGTAGTCCTTGCGCGCCAGGTCCTCGAGGCACGAGCCGAGGAAGCGCAGCTCCAGCGGGATGCACAGGTCCAGCAGGCCGCACAGGAACTCCACGCGCTGCGGCGACGGCAGCTCCGAGAACCAGCGGTACACGCCGTCCCTCTGCAGCGGGCAGCGCTTCTCCACCATGCTGCCGCCCGCGCCGCGCCGCGCCCCGGGGCCGGGGGCCGCGCGGGGGCGGCCG
>NW_004624746.1:3139080-3193202 GCF_000247695.1 Heterocephalus glaber
GCCCGTGCCCAGCGGCGGCCGGAGCGCGGCGGCCGCTCCTCGTCGTCGTCGTCGCCCGGGAGGCGGCCGCCCCCATCTCCCCCCGCGCCGCAGGGTCTGTCACTGCGGGCCGCCCCTCGCCGGGGCCGCGCCGGCCATGCGCCGTCCGCGCCTGCGCCCAGGCCGGCCGTTAGCCCCGGGCCGCGCAGCGCAGCGTCGCCGCCAGGAGCACTGGGAGCGGCCTCGCGGGGCGGCGGAAGGATCCGGCGGACGCCCTCCCTGCCGCTCCGAGGACGGATCGGGCCGAGAGCGGACGGCGGCGTCCGGAGCCCAGGAGCAGCGCGCTGACTCCCTCGCGCGCACGGGTGGCAGCGGCCAGCACAAGTGGGCGGGGCGGCCGCCTCTCGCGACAGCCCAGGCCGGTGGGGCCCGCCCCCCATGCTGATTGGCCGAGAGACGCGTCCGCGGCCGGGGATTGTTCGGGCCCCACCAGCTGATTCGCCCGTGCTACGACCACGCCTCCGAAGGAGGCTGTCGATCAAGCCGGACCCGCCCCTCCCCGCCCCCCCGGGGTTCGGCGCGCCCGGATTGGTCGGCGGAGGTCGGCGAAGCGGAAAACCCGGGGCGGATTTCTGGTCGCTTTTGTTCCCGCAGATGTTCGCGGATCCTTCTTTTCTGGGCGAAGCCGGGAGCCCGGCCTCACTGCTTTATTCCCCAGCACGAAGCCGGAGGGGCGGCGGCGGGCTTGGAAGAGCGGATGGAGCGAGGCTCCGGGGCCTGCAGTTCCTACCTTCCCTCTGTCCCCACTGGGCTGTGTGACCTTGGGCTAATCGCTTGGCCTCTCGGAACCCCCGGTCCTCCCGGGGAAACTGAGGGTAATAGTGAGCGCCGGCAGCAAGAAGGCGGTGAGCTCGCAGAGGGCCTGGCGTTTGCGCCCGCTGCGGTCGGGCCAGGGGAGCCCCGCACTAGCATCCTCCACTCAGAATGGGGAAACTAAGGCGCGGGGGCAGGCAACTTGCCTCCCTTCGTTCCTGGAAGGCGTCCTTGGTGTCCCGGGGCCAGACCGGGCTCTGGGACGGCTCAGGAGCTGTTCGTCCTCCAGGGTGCGGTCCAGGGTACCTGGCCCCCGCAGGGAGCATCATCGCCTCCCACCTCGCTGGGGAGCTGGGAGCGTGCTTGCCGCCCCTGCCCGCACCCCGGGGCGCATTGCTCCAGTGCTTTTGGCGCGCTCGCTGGGGAGCAGCAGGAGCCCAGGAGGGTCGTCCCCACCGACCCTGGGCACAGGGTACTTTGCGTCAGTAACCGAGCTATCCTGTCCTCTGGGGCCTCCTTCTCCTGTGATTCCTGGGTACGGATCGGCCATCCTCCAAAATCTGAGCTCCCAGGCGCAAAAGACCGCGGGCTAGACAGTTAGGGACCCCTCTGCTTCCTGTTGACTAAAGGAATGGAAAGATCTTAGAACCTACTATGGCCCAGCAGTGCCACCACACCTGGATTCCAGGTCCCTCCCACCAGCGGTGCGACCTGGGCCATTCGCTCAACCGCTCTGCACCTCAGTTTCCAAATCTGTGAAAGGGAGCCAGGAGCCCAGCCGGCCAGCTGGCAGTGGAGGTCAGAGATGCTAGGCGGATACCCTCACTCCTGGGAGAGCGGAGGCCCGAGCCGAAGGAGGCAGGGATCGGGCAGCCCAGCTCCTCACCGCCTTTCTGCTACCTCTTGCTGTGGTACTGAACATTACCCTACAATGAATAGTGTCCCCCCAAATTTCATGTTCACTTGGAGCCTCGGAATACAGTCTTTTTGGGAAATGGGGCTTTGCAGGTACAGTTAAGGTGAGAGGCAAGATGAACTCATACTGGGTGAGGCAGCCCCCACGTTCAATAAGGCTGTCCACACACGAGTCAGAAGAACCCACAAAGATTTGGGGAGAAGGTCCTGTGAATTCAGAGGCAGAAACTGGAGCCACGCAGAGCCAAAGACGGGGGAGGGATCCTCCCCACGGCCTTCCTTGCGAGGAGCCCGGCCTACCCACAGCTTGGCTTGGCCCACAGGACCGGAGAGGATGTGTTGTCTGTTTTCAGACCCCTGCCCTTTGTGGTCACCCAGCAGGGCAATCACAGGAAACCAGTGCGGTGTCACTTCCCCACCCCAAGCGTGGCTGCACTTGAGTGGTGCACTTGAATCAGTTCTCTACAGATAGTAAATCCCTGCCCTACAGGACTGGACCCAAATGGGGCCAGTGAGACCCACAGCCGGGACTGCACCCTGAGACGCCCCATTCCCCCAGCTCTGTCCCTGTCTCTCAGAGGAGGGTGGACACGGTGTTTTTCCAGCCATTCCAGTAGCCTCTACATCTGGCCGGAGGCTCTGAACCCAGTAACCTTTCCCTCCTTGCCTCTGGTCAAGACACAAGGTGAGCCCACAGCCAGCGGGGCAGAGCATCTCCCCCTGCTGGGCACACGGCCTGCCCAGTTCTCAAGGCCTTGGATCCCCAAGCGGGGGCTGGCGGAGCACCCGAGGCCCAGGCCAGGTCAGAAGGGAGGGCACATGAGCTGCAGCAAGACCAGGCAGGCGGTATGCGGCCTGTGTGGTTAAGGAAAGGGGGCTGTCCCTTCCGTGGGGCTGCACGGAGCACACGTTAGTTTTGAGAGAGTAATGGAAACCTAGGGTTTACCACAGATTCTCCAAACGGGTGATTTTACACCAAAGGTGTGATCACAGGCCTGGTTTAGCCTCGTGTCTGAATTGGTGACCTGACTCACTGGGCTGTGGGAGGGGGTGGCCGGCTGCCCTTGCTTTTCGATCTCCTTCAGAACCAGGCCCAGGGGGAGGAATGTGGAGGCCCCGTAGCACTTAAGATGAGGGTCCTCAGACACAGAAGCCGCAGGGCACACGGTCAGGGCACGAGTGGTCTCTGGCTGGGATTCGTCCTTCCCTCACCCGTGCACTGCTTCCCTCCCTGTGATTGAGAAGAGCCCAGGACCCAGCGCCCCCAATGTGGGCCCCTGGACACCAGACAGGCCTCCTGTCCCGACAGCCCCTGGGACCCCACGGCCCCCTTGGAACGTGCATTCAACCTCAGTCAATTGCCCCCAACCCTGCCCCTCCCAGGATGAAATCACAAAGGCAGCATGTCATTTGGTAGATAGCCCTGCACACTGTAGCTCCAAAGGTGCCCCTTGGTGCCAGCCTTCCCTGACTGTGGCTGCTGACAAAGCCCACCTGAGGTCCCGAGTGATGCCCAGCCCTGGCCTTGTCCCCCAGACCTGCTCCTGGGGTGTCAGGCATTGGATAGATGCAATGTCTCCCTGTTGTCACGCCCTGGGCACTTGTTCCCATGTGGAGAGGCCTAAGCCCGGCCCGGGGAAGGAGCCAGGCTCCTTGTGGACCAGGCAACGTGGAACCTGATTTTGCATCCGCCAGGTGAGTCCTTACACCCGTGGGCTGGTGCTGACAGAAGTGACCTGCTTTTAGAGGTGGGGTCTCACTGTGTGGCCCAGGCTGGTCTTGAACTTCTGGATTCGATCCCTCGGGCCTCTGGCTCCTCATACAGCTGTGTGCCGCTGTGCCCGGCAAGATGACAGTTTGCCATTTCTGTTTCATCTCTTGCTCTTCTCTACCCCTGGCGTGCGCACACACACACACTACACACACACACACACACACACACACACACACACACACACATTTTCTTTCTGGAGTACTTTCAAGTGAGTAAATTGGAGATTAAGTAAATAAGCATGCATATCTAAGTTATTGTGTAGTTTTGACTGTTTATGAAGCAATGTTTGCTACTTGTAAAGAGAGCATTGATTTTTTGAGATAGGGTCTTACTATGTAGTACAAGCTGGCCTCGAACTCACAATGCTGCTCCTGCCTCGGCCTCCTAGAGTGCTGGGATTACAGGCGTGCACCACCACTTCCGGCTGCCACTCTGATTTCTCACTAATGCGCCCTGCATGTCATTCTGTGTTGATGACACCCTCCTACCTCATGCTTTGCCAGGGCTCAGGTGGGCCAGGACCTACTTCAGAACCCCGCACATCGGGTACACAGGTTGTGGCTGCCCTGGGACACTTGCTTCCCAGGGGCCGTCCTGTTGCCCCCTGGCTGCTCTTCGCCTCGCTGAAACCAGATCTGCTCTCTGGATCTTGCTGGGGTTCAAGAAGTATCTTGTTTCAGAGCCCCGAAGACGGAGGAGCTGGATGGCTTCCCAGGCCCCTCAGAGTGAGTTGGCCCACTGCCGTCTGGGTCGTGTTGGAATTGTGCACCCGTGAGGCACACTCAGACATGCGTGTGGGAGGGCAGGGTTCCAGGGGAGGTTGTATTGTTGGGGTGACCGGGGTAATAACACCCGAAGGTTTCACTTTAAACAAATACCTCGGAGCCCAGCCTAGCCTCCCGGCTTCGAGCAGACACCCAGAAGCTGGTGCCTATCACAGTAAAACCGTGATTGCTTCAAAACATGTCCGCAAGTGCCTCCTAAAGCCATCCCAAGACTCTGATGTGAGTAATGTTTGCGTGTCCTGTGGACTGCAAAACCTTCGGGCTCCTAGGTGGGTCAATATCTGGAAGTGGCCTGTGTCCACTACACAAATTGCAGACAGCAGAATCCTCTGTATCTTCCGGGAGCTCCCTCACCAGAGTCAGAGTTGCAGGCAGGGTGGACAACCAGACAGGGATGGAATTTTGTATCTTTTTCTATAAACTGCCCTGGTTTTTTGTTGTAGTCTTTTTTCTGGCAATAATGGGGATCAAACCCCCGACCACTCACTAAGCTACATCTCCAGCCCTGAATTTTATTTGTTATTTTTATCTTTATTTTTAGATGGTCTCACTATTGCCTAGGCTAGCCTCAAGCTTGGAACTTCTTGCCTCAGCCTCCTGAGTGGCTGAGAGCAAAGGCATGTACTACTTGGCTTGTTCTTTTCCTCCTCATTTTTGTCAGGTTTTTGGTCTTTATTTCCCTCAATGTTTATGAGTTCATTACATATTAGGGATATTAGCCCTTTGACTGTGATTTTCCCTGTTTGTCAATTGCCTTTGGAACTTGTTCACGGCATTTGTACCATGAGGCAATTTATTTTATGTTTTTAAATATACTGATCTTTTCTTTATCTGGATGGTGACCGTGGTTAGAGGACCTTTCCCTACACCCAGGTTGTAAAGGAAGTGGCCCAGGGTTCCAGCTGCTATTTATGGATCCTGCCCACCTGGAGTTCACCCTGACAAGGTGTTTGCTTCTGAACCCCACCTTAATTAGACACATTAATTAAACCAGAGCCTGCCAGACAAGAGGCCTTTGGGAGGACAGTAGGGGAGGCCAGGCCTGCAGCAACCAGAGACCCGAACTTCTGTCCACACGAAGCAGGCTGTGGTGGCTGCCGTGGACACATGACTGTCACACGCTGGTTTAAGGTGACACCAGCCTGTTCTGTATGGATCTGCAGGCCCCTAGGCAGGTCTGGATGTCGGCAGGCTCTGAGTGAGACCCACCCCAAGGTTCCACCGGGTTCCAGTGGGGCCAACGTTCTTCAGCTTCTCTTTGTGACGAAGCACCACCCCGGGCTCTGCCTCTGCCCTCGCCTGCCACCGCCTCTGTGTGTCTGTGTCCAGCAGCCTCGGCCCTGGCTCGAAGCTGACCCATCCGGGGGGCCCTGTGTTGCCCTCGGTGAAGTGGAGTCCAGAAGCACCTGCTGTGGGCCTGAGGGCTGGGGCCAGAGGTGGAGAACGTGCCTAGCAGGAGCGGGGCCCTGGACCCCATGCCCAGCACCAGGAGGAGGGGGAGGAGGAGATGGAGGAGGAGGAGAAGAGGGGGGAGGCACTGGGGAGCAGAGCAGGAGGAAGAACCTGCTTCAGATGAGGCCCGAGAGCAGTGCAGTACCACTCAGCAGCCTAGCAGGTGCCCGAGCCAGTGGCGGCTGCAACTCTAGCCGTGTCCCATGTCCGTGCTCTGACCCCAGCCAGGCTCACAGACTCGGGGTACAGACGGCAGCACCGCACGCCATGCGGGGGAGCACTGCCCCACGCGCCCTGATGCGCCTGTGATGCCAATCAAGCACCTCCTACCTCTGCCTGCGAGTGTACGTTTGTGTGCACACGTGTGTGTACTTGCCTGGCTCCACGTTCCCTCAGCAAGGATGGCACAAGGACACCTGGTCGTCACGACCTGTCACCACGAGGGTCCCCAGGAGCAGTCAGAGCATCCCATGGTGGTGGCAGCACCCCATCATCCCAGGCGCGACACTGCCACACGCTGTCCTCCTTTCACAGCTGACAACACGGCACAGAGCAGCTGGAGTCGGCTGGGTTGGGACTGGCCCAGACGGGGCACCGCGGAGGGAGGCCTCGAAAGTTCCTTAGGAGCCTCGAGACCCGGCAGCGAACCAGTCTGGTATTTTTTTGTCATTTTGGATTCCTAGGGTTAGATGGCTGGATGCCGGGACACAGCTGGTGCTTAAGTGTTTGCTGAGGCCGGCATGGGAGTGTACACTTGTCATCCCTGCACTCCAGGAGGCTGAGGCAGGAGGATCCAGAGTTCAAGGCCAGCCAGGACAACTCAGTGACTCATAGAGATCCTCCCCTAAAAATAAATAAATAGGAGTGTGGATATAGGTAGCTCATTTCAAAGCTCTGGCTTCAACCCCAGTACCAAAAAAAAGTTTGTTCATGGCCATTCTGACTTGCTACATACGTGTTTGCAATACTTCTCCCAAACAGACCTCATTTCTTCTGTAAAGATCGTGGCACGATATTCCTTTCTCCAACTCATGGAATACCTCATCTGGCAGCTACGACTGGCTGTGTATAACTATGGTTTTACCAGAATGCTTGTGAAGTGGAATTTTCCAAAAATGTTTTTAATATTCCCTTATCCCAGAGCAAAAATCCCTGGAGGGGAGAGACGGGGTGGAGGCTCCTCGGTCCTCGGGACCGACTTCAGGCGAGCAGATGGGGACAGAGGATTCGGGCACGGGGACCACACACGTGTGCTGACAACATTTCCCGAATGCAGGGGCGCTGGGCCTGGTCACTCATCTGGCGGCTGTGTTTGGGGCCCGGGTGCCGCTGCAGAACCTCGCCGACTCGGCTCCTGGCTGTCTTTGGTCAGGCTTCTGCTGGCTTTGGGGCCGCTCCTGCGCTGCCACTGAGTCGATGTCTTCCTTCCTGTCACTGCCCGTCCCTCCTCCCATCAGGCTGACCCAGCAGGCTGTGTGCGTGAGACGACTGGCCAGCCTTTGTGCACGAGTGGTTGATGCAACTAGGAATGAAACAAAGCCCATTGCTTCCCCCCAGTTCTGAGGGTCCCCTGGGCCCCGGCGCCCAGCCATTCTGTCCTGTTTGTGGGGTGGAGTGAGAAGGGTCCTTGGCTGCGATGGACAGAGACATTTACAACATTTAACAATTACAAGCGCCCAGAGGTTTGTCTGTCTCATGTGACCAAGGGGCCAGAGATGGGGATGCACCGGTGCTGCTCCAGCTGTGGTGCTCGGTTCCACAAGAGGCTGCTCAGGAGGCGCTCAGGCTTTCCTCACAGTAGCCCTCACCGCCTGACTGTTCGCTCCGCCTCCTTGCTATGTCTGCTTGGCCTCAGGCTGGCTCTCCTCGTGTGCTCAAGGGGCTGCAGCTCTTCCAGCCATCACACTCAGCATCTAGCAAGAGAAGCATCAGTTTTAAGAACCAGAAAAACCTCTCCCCAGAGCCCATCGGCAGACTCCCTCACAGATCACTGGCTAGATCATGGCTCAAATTCACACTCAAACTCTGGCTCTGTTGCTACAGCCCTTCTTCCTGCCTTTGACCTTTGACCTCTAAGGACTCCTGTGATTGAATAGGGCGTCCCGACTAACTCAGGACTGCCTCTCCTTCCTCCCTTTCTTTCTCTCTTTCTTTCTTTTTTGGTGTTGCTCTTGAGATAGTCTCACTGTGTAGCCCACGCTGGCCTTGAACCCTTGGAGATCCTCCTGCCTCAGCCTCTCTAGTGCTGGGATTACAGGCATGTGCTCCCATGTCCAGCCCTCTAACTGCTGCTTAACAAAGCCAGTATCAGTGATTTCAGATGCTCCTGGACACAGGACAGGGTTATGTCCCGATAAACCCATCCCAAGTTGAAACCTCCATAAACTGGAAATGCCTTGTCCACTTAAGGTGCAGGACACTCGGCCACTCGGTGTCGTGCTTGGCCTCCGAACGAGAGGGGCTTCCTGGGGGCCGTGGGGGCTGCAGGCCCGGCAGACATCTCCAGACGGGGCAGGCAGCTGGCCTGGGGGCGCGCTGTATTTCTGGGTGTGTCCGAATGGGCTGAGGAGGAGGAGGGGCCCAGTCGGAATGGGCCACAGTGAGGTGCTGCTAGGAGTCAGGTCGGGTGTGGGGCTTTGGGATCCCTGCACAGTGCTCACCTCTCAGTGTGGCGCACAATTCCAGAGCCATTGTGACCCGGCCACAACCCAGTCCAGCAGAATTGGGGCGGTCCCTGTGCCCCCCAGGGAGCGAAGTGGCCTCGTTGGCTGGGGCCATGCTGAGCCAGTGGGGCTGTTGGGCTCTGGAGGAGGAGCGAGCCCCCCCCCGAATTTGGGCACAAACACTGAGCCTGTGACATCACCAGGCACCCAAGGCCCCGGCTGGGAGTTAGGACAGAGGAGCTCAGGCCGCTCAGGCTGAGGGACCCACCCGTGTCCCCGTCCTGTGCAGGGGGGCCATCCTGCCACCGCGCATGGGGACACAGAGCCAGCTTCCAGGGCAGGGGCCAGGCCCTGGGACCCCAGGCTCCTGCTACCAGCTCCCTAGCACCCTGTTCATCTGGACAGCTTCTGCGTCCCATCTTGGGGGCTCCTGCTCTGTGACCTTTTGTGATCCTTCTGCCTCAGCCTCCTGAGTACCAGGATCACAGGCGTGCACCACCACACCCGGCTTCTAACCCACTTCTTTAAAACTTAAAAATATATCCAGAACACTTTCTCCAACTCATCACATTTTACCACAGTGCATATATTTTCCATGTTGTAATGTTTGTGAAGTAAGGACGCATCATTGAATTAGTGTTTCGAGAAACCTGCCAGGTATTTCTTCTCTTTTTTTCCCCTAAAATGATGGTTATGGAATCAATGACACAGAGAACTGTGACAGAGACTCAGGCCGAGTCCATGACGCCCAGACAAGCTCTGACCGGCACTCAGGGCCCTCATGCGGCTGTCACTGTGAGTCGCCAGCCCCTCGGGTCTCTGCTGCTGGACACCGTGCGGCCGGGCTGAAGGGGGCGGGGAAGGCGCGCGGGCTTTCTGACGGTGGGCGGGACCAAGGCCACAGCAGCCTCCTCCTGCAGCCCCCGGCAGGGCTCCCCATTGGCTGGGCCCAAGCCTCCCTGGGGAAGAGGAAGGGGCGAGGAGCCCGGGTCTGCAAGGCGAGGCCCGGGATCTGCCCCAGGCTTCCCCTCCCCACGTGGGCAGAGGGACCCGGGAGAGGCCTCCTCCCCAACGGGACAGGTTGCTGGCAACGAGAGCTCCTTTCCTGGAGCTCCGCTCGTGCCTGGGCGGGGTGCGATGCTATTTTAGGGCTGGCAGGCACGGAGGCTCTGCACTTCGGGAGGGGAGAGCGGGAGAGCGCTGCTTCAGCAGGGGCGGGGGACAGGGAACAATGATCACGTGCTGGTGGGCGGGCCGCTGTCACACCCTGCGACGGCAATCACATCCTGCCTGTCGTCCCCAGCAGCTCTGACGCAGGCCCGGAGCAGGCTGCACCCCACTTCTGGGAAGCCTCCCTCCAGACCCTTCGGAGAGCACGGTCCCCTGGGGCGGTGGGGCGGAGCAGCAGGGGTGCAAACAACAGAAGGCCCTGTGGGTGGCTCTGAGCGGAGAGGGGCAGCAGGTCGGGAAGTTCAGCCGGATGCGCTGGGCAGGGAGGAGGGCAGCCTCGGGGAGGAGCTGGGGCTCGGCCAGGACCCAGTCCCTCCACTTCCTGGGCGCCTGGGACCTCCGCCAGTGTGACTGCCTGGGCCGCCACGGCCACCGCGGGCCCCCTCCAAAGGCACCAGGCCCTCGCCACCGGAGTGCCTCCCGGGTGCCCTGACTCCGGGCCACGCGCGCTCACAGGGACGACAGAGGCCGAGGCAGCCTGCGCCCCAGGCGGAGGGAGGGGACAGCAGGAGGGGAGTGTGACTCATGTCTAACGGGAGGCCGAGCGCCACCCCCGGAGCTGGCAGCAGAGGCGTCTTCCCCGCCTCGACCTCCCCAGGCCAAGCCCCGCCCCTTCCTGTTGGCCACAGCAGACTGCCCGACTCCTCAACAGCTTCAGTCCCACCATCCCCAGTTCTGGCTCTCAGCTTCCTGGCTGGGGATTGTGGGTGCTGGCCCTTTCCCGCCTCAGTTTCCTCCTTTGTCACGAGGGGACGAGACTTCCTGGCTGGTTGTTGTGAAGCCAGGGTTGTCTGTGCCCGGTGAAGACGGATGCCAGCCACGTGGCCACTCTTCTCCGGGGTCAGCGCCCCAACGGATGGGCATTCTGGGTCCTGGGTGCAGATCCTGAACACAAACAACCCCCATGCTTCCCAAGGCTGCTGAGCAGACACACTGCTGTCCTCTGGCCGAGGGGCTGATCTGGCTGGTGGCAACCAAATCAGACAGAAATCCACTGTCCTCGGTCTCGCCTTCTGAAGGGCCCAGCAGTCTTGTGCTGGTGCTCGGGTGTGCAGAGCCCAGGTCAGAGGCACACGGGTCCTTCCACGGGTCCAGAGCGGTGACACCAGAGCCCAGAGCGCAGCCTGAGGAGTGAGTGGCTTCCAAACCTCGTTTAGGGGTCTTTCGGCTGCCTGTGTCGGAAACTGCTCCCTGACTGCTGCAGCACATTGCAGCACTGGCGATTGAACTCCGGGCCTCATCCATGCTAAGCACAAACTACTGCTGAGCTACCCCTCTGGCCCTCCCAATAATCTATTTTTTGGTACTGGAGATCGAACTCAGGACCCTGTGCTTGCCAAGCAGGCGCGGTGTCCCTGAGCTACATCCCCAGCCCCAAAATCAATCTCATCTCCAGAGATACACAGTTGTTAAATTTTTTTTGCTACCGGGAATCAAACTCAGGACCTGGTGCTGACAAGGCAGGTGTGGCGCCACTGAGCTCCATCCCCAGCCCTCTGATACGTTTTACTCAGTAAATGGAGCAAACAGTCTGCACAGGTGAGCGAGCTGGAGGGACAGCTGGACCAGGGCTCACACGACATCCCGCCCTGCTCGGTTTCCCCTGCCATCCGTGACGCTGCGTGGCTGCTCTCCTCTGCTTCAGGAAGCAGCTCCTGGTTCTGTGTGTTCCAAATCTGGCCGCACCGAGCACGTCCAACCTGTGTGCCCTTCTTAATGTAATGTGGGCCCTGCCCCTCCAAGCGATCGTTTACCTTCCCTACTCTGGATCTTGAATGCCTTTGGCAACTGCCTCAACTGATGGAAGATGGCAGAAGTGACCTTATGTGACTTACTGTATTTTATTTTGCTCTTTGAGACAGGGTCTCACTATGCAGTTCAGGCTGACCTTGAATTCACAGCGATACTCCTGCCTCAGCCTTTTCTTTGGCGGGGCGGGGGGGGGGCAGGCAGGGGGCGGAACCACTGAGCTAAACCTGGGGCCCTGCCTCAGCCTTCTGAGTGCCGGGATTGTAGGCATGTGCCACCACGCTGGGCTGTGAGTCTGATCTTAAAGATGATAATTTGCTCTGTCTGGGGACACTAGCCCTTGGAAACTAGCACCATGGCCCTACGGGCATCAGAGTCAGCTGCCAGACATAATCCAGCCTCCAGCATTCCAGCCCAGATACGGAGGAGAGGAAACATCTTGCTCCCCTGCTTCTCCACAGTCCTGAGCATGCCCAGTGGCTGATCTATGCTGCTAACTTCTGGGGACTGGCGGGGCGGCTGTGGCTCTGCAATTGCCTCTGTGATCAGATGGGACTTGAGGAGACAGACCTTCACTCTCCCAATGCTGTTCATGCACAGTGGACCCTTGACTTACAAACTCAATTTGTTCCCCAGGGCAGGTTGTAACTCAGCTTGGTCAATTGAGGCTCAGGCTCCTCTACAAAGCCTTCAAAATCTCTCTCCTGCACACAGGCAGATCTCAGTGTCCTTAGAGAAACCCTGGCCCAGGGCTTCTCAACTCCACACAGGAGAGGATGCTGTGGTGTTCCTTCCAGAACTCTGTAGCGGTTAAATCTGTATCTGAGACCATCTGGAAGCACAAGCAGCCGGCATTTGGGTGGTAACTCAAGGCTGGTCATAAGTTAAAACTAAAATTCTGGCCATAACCCAAGTTGTTTGTACATCAGGCTGGTCGTAACTTGAGGGTCCACTGTACCAGTTCTTGGTAAAAGCCACCTCAGCCAGGTGTGGAGGCTCTGGCTGCTGGAAGGCAGGGTCATGCGTCATCCTCTGGCCTGCTGAAGGACAGACACCAGGAGTCCCCAGGTTGCCAGGCCCACAGGAGTGGCCAGGTGGCTGACCCTGTAAAGCGGGTGCTGCTGTGAGAGGAGCAGAAGGTGCCCCGGTCTGTGTCCTGCTACTGTGTGACAGCAGGCCCAGAGCTGACTGCAAACTGCTTTAGCGGGAAAACTTTGCCACACTGCACATGGCACAGGGCGGAAGCAGAGCCCAGAAACACTATCGTGCTGTTTTCCTGCCGAGCATGGAGAAAGCAGGACAGTGATAGATATCCGGGCTGCTGATGCTGGAGAGGCCCACACTGGGGGAGGAGCTGCCATCTGAGGCCTGGGCCGAGCTTCCCAGGAGTGCCAGGCAGGGCTGAGCCCCCGGCCACATCAGCACAGAATGGCGTGTACTCAGGAGGACTGCATTCTGGCTGCTGGGACAAAGGCCAAACTCACAGTGGCCTAAATGACAGAAGTATTTCTTCCTTATGAAATAGCCCAAGATTAGGCAATTTGGGCTAACAGGATGCACTGGTGCTCTTCATATTTATCTTGTTGGTCTGCCAAGCTCAATAGGTGGTTTCCATCATGAGGGCTAAGTTGGCTGCTCCAGCTCCTGCCAGCTCATCCACATTCCAGCCAGGCAGAGGGAAGAAGAAATGACTGGCCCGCCCCGCCCCGTTTCCTCCTAGGGACAGGGCCAGCAGTGTCAGGCTTCTTTTCAGCTTATAGCTGATTGGCTGGAACTTCATCAGATGGCCTATCTAGCTGCAAGGGAGGCTGGGAAATGTAGTTTTTAAACTGGTGATTGTGTGTCCACTGAAGCTCAAGCATTGTGATGCCAAAGAAGGTGTGGCCAAGACAATCCCTGGTGAGCTGGCGGGTACCACAGTGCTGAGGAGATCAGCCCAACGCCACACTTCCTGAGGGTGGTCCTGGCTTTGTCTTTGAATGCTGTGGCTTTGGCCTCAATTTCCCTTTCCAGACAGTAGGGCTAATGTGAACAGCATATTTCCCGATTCTGAGCTGGTATCCTAACATCTCTAACCCTGGGACATGTTTACAAGGGCTGCCATGCTTAATCGACAGCGTTGTTCATTCCTAAACATACATAACAGCGTATCGCCCCACTAAGTGGTGTCTACTAGTTGGTGAGAGGTAATTGTTGTTTTGAGGATGGCATCCTGACTAGAGTATACAGATTCTATTCATGAATAAAATTGTTAATGCAATAGATAGAATAGAGAATGTGGCCGGGCCTGGTGGCACACACCCGTAATCCCAACACTCCAGAGGATGAGGCAGGAGGATTGCCTGCTCAGGTTCAATTTAGGAAGAACCTGTCTCAAAATTTTATAAAGGCTGAGGATGTAGCTCGAGCTGCAGTACTTGCCTAGCATGCATGATGCCCTGGGTTCCATCCCCAGGACTGCTAAAAAATTTTTAAAAATAAAAAGACACTCCTGCTGCACCAAGCTCAGCATGTCTCCCCTCTTCCCAAGCCAGGTCTTGTTCTGAGGCTTTCAGAGCTCAGAGGGTTTCGGGGGACACTGCTCAGCCATGAAGCCCTCCCCTGCCGTGTCGCCATCTTCCACTCTTCCAGGCCGGTGTGGTTTCTCTCCACCCATCTGCGGTTCTGCTCTCGGCTAACACCAGCCACGGGCACAGGCTGGGTGCCTGGGCTGCCAGGCCACCGTCTGGGTGGTGGAAGTCAGCCTAGCATGAGGGGAAGATAAGCCCGGGAGGAATAATTAACAGAAAGGAATGTCACGCGGCAGGAACTCCCCTCACACAGCAGTTTGTTGCCAGAGACTCCCTTGGGGCTCTGTTCGTTCTTATTTATTTTCTTCTGTCCAGCATACACGCGTACACACACAGAGAAACAAAACATTCTCGTTAAGCAGCGAGCTTTCAAAGCAAGCACAGAGGCTGTAAAAACGAGTTTCAGTTTGGGACCAGCTCTTCTCCCCATGCAGGGAGAGGAGATAAACAGGCAAGGATGTGTCTCTCCTCACCAGGAGGCTGTCCTAGGAGGGAAGGGCTGAGGAGCTGCAGGTCATGGTCCTGGGCCAGGGACGCTCAGGGCTTGAAAGGGCTCCGTGAGAGTTGGGAAAACGCTTCCTGAGGCCAAGTCTGCTTAATTTCAAAGCTGGAAGGAGCAGAAAATGTCAAGCAGCTTACTGAGCAGCTTCCAGAACAACATCTGCCCCGCCACCCCATCTTTTAAAAAAAATAACCAATGTTTTGTGATGCTCCTTCTATTTTTCTACAATGAAATTCGTAGAAATCATAACCCACCTGTGGTAGAGACCCCTGTAGTCAGGTTCCAGTACCCACTTGCCCAGTGTGCGACGCAAGGTTGAAGAAGAAGAATACACTAAGGGACAGAGCTAAGAGAAAGAAACCGGGGTCCAGAACGACCAATGCCAGTGCAACCAACAAAGGCACTGGCCAGTCCCAGGCGCTGACTTTTATTGACAATCAATTGGGGTAAAGGCAACGTGTGTGGTTTCTATGCAAATTAATGTAAACAAGGCTCATAAAGGACAAGACAAAGCATTCTCAAATTAGGAATAGAATAGACAAAATATATGGTTGTAATTGGAACACTGTCCTTCTAGTCTGAAGGTTCCAGCCATGGGAACGGAGTCTGGGTGCGAATTACTCTGACCTCGGCATGTAGGCTTCAGCTGGACTAGCTTCTCAAAACAAGCCAATTGTGGGATTAGCTCTTCATGCCTGCCTTGGGCATAATCAATATTACAGTGCTCTGCACACCTCCACACACGCAAAGTGCCCTGCCTGTGTCAGAAGGAAGAAATAACAAAGGAGAGTCACTCAAGCTAGGATAAAATGGATCTCAGCAGGTGGCTGCTCAGGCCAAGGGCGAGGCCACAGCTTCGAATCCCTGGGAGCGGCGGGGAGACCTCACTTCAGCAACTCTTTCCAAAATGCCAGCCGAGTCTGCAAGCATCTAGACAGCGGAAGAACCACGGCGAAGTGTGGCCAAAGCATGTGAGGATTGTGTGGGTTAGGTGCCAGCCCGTCACTCGCCCGAGGTGCCCCATTTCCATGGCAGGTGCTGGGCCCCAGGCGGTGGAGCACCCCCCCGCCCCCCCCCCAGCTTGGTTCTGGGGGCCAGTGCTGCTCACCGTACCCTGAAGCTTCCAGAATGCCCCCTAGGGGGCAGCACTGCCCCTGCTGGTGACTACCCATGCTGCCGTGCTCTTTTTGGGGGGTAGTGGTTCTGATAATTGAACCCTTTTGCACCAAGCTGCATCCCCACCACTGTAAAAGTTTTTTTATTTAAATTTTATTTGGAGACAGGAACTAAGTCCCAAAGTTACTAAATCACCCAGGCTGGTTTTAAACTCGCAATCCTCCTGCCTCAGCCTCCCAGGGTGCTGGGATTGCTGACTTTTTAAAGTCAGCAAAGTGAAGCTCGGAGAGGGTGTGGCACGACCCGTGTCACTCAGCTGTGTAGCAGAGAGCGGTGTCCTGGTAGGACGCTGTCACCCAAGGCTTCTTCCCCTCCACCCCAGCTGTCTTGGGCGGGGGTGGGGGTGCAGTGCTGGGAGGTACAGAAGCTTCACCTAAGCCCTGGCCTGGGAGGAGGAGGGGACCCACAGCGACCTTGGCTTCTCCAACTGCAGAGCGGCTGTGTTGTGTGCATCGGACGCCCTGGGCTCATGGGCTGCTCCCGTAGCTGTGTGCAGTGACTCCATTTCCCTCTGAGCCTGGTGAGCACTCAGCACAGCAGCCTGGAGAGGCCTAGTAAAGGCCTCCGCCGGGCAGGGGCTGCAGCACTGAAAACCCCCCCAGCTCTCCGCTTTTTTGTTTTACCACTCAGGGGCTTTTCCTACATTGTCACAATTGTGCAGCCCATCACCTCTGTCTATATCCAGAGCTCCTCCATCACCCCGAAAAGAACCCATACCAGCAGGTGGATGCTGCACACCCGTGACCCCAGCTACTTGAGAAGCTGAGGCAGGAGGATAGCAAGTTCAAGGGCAGCCCAGGCAATGGAGCAAGACCTTGTCTCAAAATAGAATAAATGGTTTAAAAGGCTCAGGAAGCTGGGTGCGGTGGTACAGGTTTGCAATCCCAGCAACTGGGAGGCTGAAGCAAGAGGATCAAGAATTCAAGATCAGGGCCGGCCACCAATGTGGCTCAGTGGTGCTGCACCTGCCTCGCAAGTGGAAGGTCCTGAGTTCGATCCCCGGTACCAAAAAAAAAAAGAATTTAAGACCAGGGTGGGCTCTATAGGAGACTCTATCTCAACAAAATAAAACAACTGTAAAAAGGGCTGAGGAATGTAGCTCTGGGGTCGAGTGCTTGCCTGGCATATGTAAGGCCTGGGGTTCAAGCCCCAATCCCACACAAAGAAGGAATTTTCTTGCAGTATTGAGGATGGAACCCGAACCCTTGCCTCGAGTGACCTTCCAGCCCTTTGCTTTCTCTTTTGAGACCGCCTCTCACTAAGGGGCTATGCTGGGCTTCCCAGAGACCAGTCTGTCCACACACCGCAGCTTCCTGTTTTCCCGTGAAGCCAGCCTGGGTGGCAACTGTCAGAGAGCCGCGGAGGGTCAGGCAGGCCACTCTGGGGCTTGGCCTGAAAGGGGCTGGAGCTGTCACACCGAGTTTCCCGCCTCAGCCCTACCTTGCTCCTGGCTGGCCAGTTGGCTGCCGTTATGGCACCAGAGCACTCTCTGTCCTTGCTAACCCAGCCTTCCTTGGTGCCCAGCCATAGTGACAAGACCCAGGGAGGGGAGGAGGGTTGTGGGAAGTTTTCCTTCTCCATCGAAGTGATGGGATGGAGGAGATGCTTCCTCATACTGGGTGATTTCACATGTTCACACGCAATGCTGGAGCAGCGGCAGCCATGGTGTCACCATGGGGAGACAAAGCTGAGGCAGAAGGAGTCTGACACCCAGGGTCAAATCTAAGAGCCAAGGGAACAAAGCTGCAAGGTGTGTGACACAGACAGAGGCCCAGGTTGCCTCCAGGAGGAGCACAGCCCATCTCAGAGCCACCCAAACCCAGCGGGACTTGTGCCCCAGGCCATGGGGGTTAAAGCACCCCGGGGGTCAGTGCCTCACTCTGGCCTGCAGCTCTACCTGCATCTGCGGGAGGACAGGCTAGGGTGGGGGCTGGGACTGGCCTGGGGGTTGCTTCCTCGACCCCAGCCCCCGACTGCAGATGCATCTTACAGCGCTTGCCCAGTTGGCATCTGTGGTGGCAGAGCCAGGGTCAGCGCCTGCAAAACTGTGCCTGGTGTTGGCAAGACTGTCCTTGCTGACCGTGGGAAAAGCTGGGATGCCTGGATCACTAACCACAAACCTCCAGGCCAGGGCTGCTCCACTCCCAGAATCCGGCTCTGCAGCTGACGCAGAATTCTCATAGGAGCAGGGCTGGTGCCGCTGAGCCCCTGTGCCACTGCGCTTGGGGCGTTTCCCCTGCTGTTGCCTCTGACCTTCACACCGCTGGCCTCCTCTGCTCCTCCGCTCCACACTCCCCTTCCAGAGCGGCCACAGCCACCCCAAAGGACGGAAGAGCGCAGCTCTCTTCATTTTTCTCTCCCCTTTTCCCCTCGCCAGTGAGGTGGTTTGAACCAGTGTGGCCTCTGGGGACTCGGCCTCAGGCCAGGCACCTCCTGCCCTTGCTCTCCAGGGAACGAAAACCAGTTGCCCTTTGCCCCCGGAACCACTTTCCCTCAGCCTGGGGCTGACCCAGAACCCAGGAAGCGCTCCCTGGGAGGCCTGCGGAGGGTCTGGCCTGTGCCCATGGCCTTCGCTGGGCAACCCGCACGCAGTCCCCACATTCCTAGCAGGCACGGCCAGCTGGCATTCACAGATCTCTGAGAATCACAGGCCCGAGAGGCTGAACCAAGTACGAGTGTGTCACTGGGGACAGAAACCACTGCCTGGGCAGAGCCTCAACCAAGCTCAGGAGGACGCAACCTCACACCGGGGCTGCCCGTGGCCACCACATACCACTCTGCTTAGCCCATCTCGCTCACACGGCCTCCACCCAACTAGAGGGTATTTATAGACCCGAACTCCAGGGGAGCCATTATGTCTGCTGTTGCCATGGGAATAGGATGTGGAGCAAACGCCCGGCTCTCAGAACCTGGTGGAGGCCGGGAGGGCAGTCAGTTTCCAGTCAGGAGCCCAGGACTCACGCCAGCCTCCCAGGGGCTGGGAGGAAGGCAGGCTCTGACTGTGGGCTGTAGCCGGCTCAGGGCATGCAGCTGCCGGTTGGCCACCGGGTTTCATTTAAACATCTCCACAAAGCCACCTAGAGCCAGTTTCCCCTCGAGGCCTCTGCCTGCTCTCAGTGCCGCCTCCCACCGCCCCACCTCTGTCCACCTTGCCGCAAACAAGGGCAGCTTAGACTCAGCGATCTTACTGCAGGCGGTCGAGGGCCTGGTCAGAAGCCGGGGAGCCCAGGCCCTGCCGCCCCTGTGTGAAGGAGGGATGCTGGAAGGCCAGCCCTTCTGCATAACGAATCCCTGCACCTGGGGGCCCCCACGGCCCCTGCACATTCTCTCGGGCTCTGCAGGTCCAGAGTGCGGTGCGGCTAGCCGAACAAGTCTGCGGCTGGGACTTCCAGGTGGTGGGAAGGTGTTGGCGGCTACACTCTCCTGGGGAGGAATTTGCTCCCACGTTCGCCCTGCCTGCCGGCAGAGCTCATTTCCTGCATTGTGGGCCTGTGGGCCTGGCTCCCTACTGGCTGTCCAAGGCAGGCCACCCTCAGGTCGGGGTCCCCCACTACATGGCCGTTACTGCTCCAAGGCCGGACGGAGCCACTCTGGACCACTCTGCTGAGGGGGCGTGGTGTGCAGGAACAGGGTGTGGACAGGGCGCGGCCCAGGCCCAGCTGCCCGTCACCTGAGGGACCTCACAGGTGCACTCACGCGGTCACTGCCTGAGGTGACAGCAGTTAGAGAGTGTTCCGGCTTCTCTGGGACTATGTGGGCTGTGACCCCGGGCCAGCTGGCCACCTTCTGTGCCTCCCCTGTCCAACACAGCAGTGGAGGTCAGTGATGGACCCCAGCCTCCACCTCAACACACTGCTTTCTGGAAGGGCCAAGGACACAGTGGCTGTGGCTCATGTGGCCACACGAAGGCTCCCAACCACACTGGGACAGCTACCAATGACCAGTGACAGCAGGCTTGCTACGTCAGAGAGTCACAGGCACTTCCCATGTGACCCCCAGGGCTCTGCTGGGGACAGCTGCTGCCTCCTTTGGATCAAGAAACCTAGGGCTGGGGATTTAGCTCAGTGGTTCCGCCGCCTGCCTCCTAAGTGCAAGGTCCCAAGTTCAATCCCTGGTACTAAAAAAGAAAAAAAGAAAAGAAACCTGGCTCAGAGGGCAGGAGGGCCCTGACACCCACCTGGAAAGAGCCAGGCTCTGGAGGAGGTGCCCTGCCCAGAGAACGCGCTGTCTCTTACTGGCAGCTGGCTGCACTACCGGAATGTAACTTTCCAGCAGGCAGTGGGGACAGGAGGAGGTCACCTTCCTTAACTTTGGTGGATTGCTTGGGGACACCTCGGTCAGGCCCTGGATGCACCTGCCCGCCGGCCCTGCCCCCCTTCATTAGCCCTCAGGATGGAGCAGGAGTAGCTGGACTTTCTAGGTGGGCCCCAGCCTGCTGGCCATCCCTGAAAATCTTGAGGACACCCCATCTGAGGAGGACATCCATCCCCACACCGCAGCCATTGCTACTGCCTGGGATATTACATTACATTACATTATTACATTACAACTGTCTGGGGTATCTGCTAGGACACGAACCTGCCAGGACCTGGCCCACTCTTCTTGAGAGGCTTCTGTCCGGGTGATGGGGGCGGGGGTCTGAAGGAGGAAGGAGACCCATGACACTTTTACATAGGCGACTCACAGGTGTGGGGACAGCGACACCGAGGAGCCAGCCGGAGTGTGCACCAGGCAGCTGGAGCTGAGGGGAGGGGTGAGCAGTTCACACCGCAGGGCATGCAACCATCCCCTGAAGGACACACCAGCCCTGCGGGAAGTGACTTGAGGGAGTCCACACTGGGCAGGCGGCCGAGGGCAGCGGCAATGTCCGACTCCGCAGCAGACACAGGAGCCCTTGGCCGCCTGGGTGCCCTGCAGATGGATGGTGGGCATCGTGTCCCAGTCTGCAGTGGCCTAAGGACAGCACCAAGCTCACCTGTGAGCAGATGTGGAGTCAGCTCCGGCCTCCCCTTCCCGCCTGGCTCCTGGGGTGTTGGGAGCAGTTCTGCTCTGAAACCACAGCTGCCTGCCCTGTGGGCTGGAGCTGAGCCTGGACCCCGAGTCCAGGCACTGTTGAGCCCATCAACGAGCAGGAGGGGCCAGGCCCGCGGTGGGTGGCGGCAGGAGGGGCCCTGCGGCCAGCACCCTGGCCTCTGCCAGTGGGTTGGCTCCTCATGTGAAGAGGCCTCTTGCTGCACAGAGCCAAGTGCATTAAGCTTCTTGGAGGATACATCTTTACGATTTTGGGTCAGGAAAGATTTAACAAGACTCCAGGGCACAGAGTGGAAGGGAGTCTGGATGGCTTTGACATCAAAGCTCAAACATTCTGCACAAACCTTCCTGGGAGCAAGGCAAAGCCCAAGGCCCAGACCTGGGGTAACCTGTGACGTACACAGCCACAAAGGGTAGCATCCGCACAACGCAAAGAACTTAGAAAACCTATAAATAAATGACAAGCAAGCGAGAAGGAAGACGGGTAAAGGCACACACAAGTCAGCTGGAGGAGATAAAACTCGAAGAAAAGTGTACCTTCACTAGTCAACAGGAGCGTTCACCCCAGGCCCAGGCCCCTCTCCGGGCCCTCCCTGCAGCCGCAGGGCATCAGGGCGTCCTTCCAGGGAGGCCAGGTCTCGTAGACACAGGAGGAAAGGCGGTCCCAGCCTCTGTGCCAAGCTTGCTGCCCCAGTGGCAGGGGACAGCGGAGGCCCCAGCAGGCGCTGGAACCACCGGGTCTCCCTGGGCCCCCGGAGAAGGCATGCGTCTGTGCACTTCCTGCGCCGTCCAGCAGGTGGCGTAGTCTGGAAGTCTGCCGCAGGATCGCAAGGGCCAGGCCCCACCCACCCTGTGGGGTGGGGAAACTGAGGCTGGGCTTCTCCTTCGCCTTGTACACCAGGGAATCGTTCTGTAGTGCCTGTGGGGCCCTTCTGTGCTTGGAGTTGGGAGCACAGTGACCAGAAACAGCAGGGCCTCCATCCCAAGCTCCTGCGGCTTGGAGGGGAAGGGGATGGAGCGGGGTGGGCATACCTGGTCCACGCGGGTCCCCCATACTCAAGCTGTGTGGCCCTGGGCAAGCTACACTGGCCCTTCAGTCCTCCACTGCAAGGTGGGACCTCACTCGTCCCCATCCCAGAGGGTCCTGGGAGGGCTGAGTGGGTGGGAAATGCCTCGCAGAGGCGCTTCGGCGCCATCGCCTGGTTCTGATGGTGAGTGTGGGGGGGGTGTGGTGCCCCAAGCGAGGCGGACTGGGCCGGTCCCTGCAGGCAAGGCGTCTGTAGATGTGACCAGGCAGGAGGGGGTCACACGGGAGGGGTGTGGGTCCCGTGCCCCGCGGCGGCTGTTTGAAGAGAGCCCTGGGCTCAGTGCACACAGGCAGGGAGCCCAGGGACTGTGAGCCAATGCAGCCTGGGGCCACCAGGAGTGGCCAGGACTGACTCAGCACCGCTGCTTCGGCTGGGTGCAGCCCTCCAAGGCAGTGCTTGCCAGGGTTGTATCCGGCTGTCCCCCAAAGGCTGCTGCGCTCATGGGTGGGGCGTCATGGGTGTGACGTTCAGCAGCGGATTAATCTACTGATGAGCTTAGAGCTGAATGTCGTCTTGGGAGGTGGAGCCTGGCGTGGCGGCCGGGAAGCGTCCATCTCCCTCCCAGCTCCTCCTTCCTCTCTCTGCTTCCTGTGCGCCATTCCCTGAGCAGCCTCCTCCGCCAGGCCCCTCTGCCAGGTCACCCTGCCTTGGAGCCAGGGGACTACGGACTGAAACTTCTATGGACTGAGAGCCAGAATAAACCCCTCCTCCCTGAAACTGTGGGAGTCGGCCACTGTGTCCCCGAGATGAGAAGTGACTGACGCACTTGTACTCCACATCCGCCCGACCCTATGCGTCCTCCCTCCCCAGTCCGTGCGTGGCCTGAGGATGCACCACCCCGAGGTGCCCGAGACAGGACAGGCTCCGGGCCAGGTGGTCAGCCTTGGGATCCTGCCTCGACTGCTGACTTTGCCTCAGGTTTTCCCTGTGTGAAAAGGGCCAACAATAATCCCGCTCTGAAACTGCTCTTCCGGGCATGAAACCAGACCCTGCTATCCAGCATGCTGCATGCAGTAGGCACTCAGTGTATGCCCGATAACTGCTATGTGCACTGAATGCTTCTCAAAACAATCGGGAAGTGCTGGTGTCGTGTGTGTCGGGCCAGGTGTGCCTCTGGCTGTGGCCAAGCACTTCTGCAGGTGGTGGAGATTGCCCACAAGGGAAGAAGGGGGAATCAGCATGTATAAGGTCACATGCGGAGGGCACTTAAAGCTCCCGTGCGGTGTTCTGGTCAAGCCTGGGCACTGGACAGCAGGGGTTGCTCTGCAGGAGTGTGGGGGACAGATGAATGTGCCATGTGTGTGTTGGAAGTGCCTGCATCCTGGGCGGAAGGACAGGCGACAGATCCCGGTCGCCAGCAGGAGCAAGTGGGCAGGCAGAGGACCGGCACCCAGGCCCGTCTGTGTCCCCGTCTGCCCCTGCCTGTCCCGAGTGCCAGCCATGGCGGAGAACGCAGGTTCCATTCACAGGAGGAGGCGGGGAGACGTGGCTCAGATGTGGGCTGCTTTTCTCCAGGTTGCATGTTCCCGTGGGACCCACGTGCTGCTCTCCTAACAGGGAGGGCTCTGCGAACCCCGGGGGCCTGTGATGCTGGGGCCGATGTGTGCCTGCCCAGTGCTGGGTTGAAACCCTGACCCCAAGGGCTGGGGTTAGAAGCGGGAACCCTGGGAGGTGACAGTCATGACCGTGGGCCCTCGGGGTGGGGTCAGTGCCCTTAGAAAAGGAGCCCCGGAGAGCGCCCTGCCTCTTCCTCCAGGGGTGGACACAAGGAGGAGCTGCATCTGAGGGCAGAAGGCGGGTCCTCTCCACACACGGAACCCGCCCGCACCTTGGCCTTGGCCTTGAGCATGAGGAGGAGGACATCGCTGGGGCTGTGAGCAGCCCCCGGGGGCTTGGCTGAGGCTCCCGGGAGACCGGCAGGGACCGTTACACATTGACACCCAGAAGTAGTTGTTCTTGTTAGTATTTTGTCACTCAATCCCATCTCAACTTGGAAGGTTGGGTTTTTAAAAAATTTTTTATTGTTTTTTTTTCCTTTTTTGAGACAAGGTCTGGCTCTGTAGCCCAGGCTGGCCTTGAATTCTTGGAGATCCTCCTGCCTCAGCCTCCCATGAGCTGGGATTACAGGCTCTCCCTGGCTCAGTGGGCTTGTAAAGCTATGTTGAAATTAGAAAGCACACTCACATAATGTGACCACGTGTGAGTGGCGAAAAATATCTAACAGAGGTGGGTGCAGGCCCTGAAGCCTGTAAATAAGTGGACACGCTGATGGTGAGCTTTCAAAGCAGCCACTGTGTGGCAGGCGTGACAGCCGGGGTGGCTAGGTCACGGGGACTCTTTTGTTTCTCGATCTCTTATCATACTTTTTATTTTCTGAATATTTTCCCTTGTGCTTTTTTTTTTTTTTTTGGTGCTGGGGATAGAACTCGGGTCCTTGAGCTTATTTTCTGAATATTTTGCAATGAGCATATGTTTCTGTCACACTGAGAAAAATAGTTATTTCACAATTAATAAATAAATAACACTTCAAGGAAAAGCATCGTTCAGTAGGGTTATGAAATCCAGCGGATGGATGCTTGACAACGTGAAGAATCCCAGCTCCCCGGATGTTCGGCGGCGCAGTTTGACGTGCCAGAAAAGCAAGTGAAGACAGTTAAATTTACAAGCGCAAATAATAATAAAAAATAAAACCGCAGAGAAGCGCAGAGCAAACAGCCGGTGCCGGAGAGTGGACAGTGCTGGTGCCACGCCGTGCTGCCCTCCACAGCCCGGGCACAAACCTGACCCGCACGAGCTTTTAAACAGGCTGGGGGCCGACGCCAGGTGAGGTCAGATCAGGGGTGGAGCCCAGCCCTCAGAGCTCACAGTGGGGAAACTGAGGGCCGGAGGGGCTCCTGGTGTTCATTCCCTGCAGGAGCTCCGGACACGGTGCTCCCATGGGGCCCGACCTAGGGAAAAGACAGCGAGAGGCCACGTGACGGCCGGGACCCTCAGCCTGGGTGGGTCCGGGGGCCACGGCTCAGAAGGTCGCTCCTGTCTGGTCCCGGATCTCTGCCCCAGCCTGTGGCGGAGGGACCTGGCCTGGACGCCCCGCTGCCCCCGCGCAGGATGCGGGAGTGGCTGGGCAGGGGGCCAGCGCCGGCCGGGCGCAAGGGGGCGGTGGTCCTCCCCAGCAGGCCGTGGGTGCGCGCAGCGGGTGATGTCGCCACCTCCCGGCCGGCCGCTGCACTGGCCCCGCGCGCCGGACTCAGGGCAGCTGCTGGCCGGGGCCGCCGGAGGCGATTGGGCGGGGGCGGGAGCAGCCTCGTGCCTCTGCAGCTGTCCAGCTCAGGCCTGGCCTGCTGTCTCTTCCAGGAGGGGACCCGTGGCCGCGCAGCTTGAGAGTTTTAAATGCCCCCCTCGCCCAGGCGGACGCGGAGTCCCTGCCCGCGCAGTCCCCACCTGATTCCTGCTGGCGCTGGGCTTTCCCCGGGGAAGAAGAAAACACGTGGGCCTGGCCGGGCTCCTAGAGAACTAGCCCGGGTCACGTGACCGGGCAAAGCCCGCCTGAGTCACGTGACCGGGTTTGTCCCCCGCAGCACCACCTCCCTGCAGCCTCCTGGTGGTGCTGCGCCGTCCCTGCTTGGTTTAGGGGACCCAAGGTCCCCGACTTGTGGACAGTGGATCTGGGGCTCGGACCTGGGTCTCTCTGAGCCCCGGCTCTCACACTGAACCTGTGGCTGGTGGCGGAGAAGCCGCTCTGCCCCCCCAGGGCTCCTGCGGGTGTATCTAAGTAACAAAACTTCCTTTGTTTTTGTGTTTCAACTTATTTTAAATTATTTCACTAAATAACACGAGAAGCCCAGTTTCACAAAAAAGAGAGCTTGCATGCCGCTTAATAACAGTAAACGCCTGTCTTCACACACGTGTAAGGAGGTTGAGATACGGTTATTGGTCTTCGCGAGTTTCTCTCTCCAAATTACACAAACGTGTGCAGCGACAGATCCACGGGGATGTCGATTCCCCTGGCTTCGGTGTCGGTCACAGGAGGCAGAGGTGAGCCCTGGACCACATCCTCCCTCCACGGGCCTCCATTGTCCCTTAGGCGGCCTGCAGTCCACGCTCCAGCGCAGCACAACCAGTCACCAAGAATGTCGCTCTAGGGCCGGAGATTTAGCTCAGTGTTGCGGGTGCCTGCCCCACAAATGCCAAAAAAAAAAAAAAAAAAAAATGGTACCAAAAAAAAAAAAAATATCGCAAGACATTGCACACTAACGCTAGAAGTTTACGACCTAGTGGGGCCGGGTGAGTAGAGCCCAGGCTGTGGGCTGGACCAGCTGCCCCAGGGGTGCCAGGAGAAGTCAGGAGGAGGAGGACACAGTGCTGCCTCGCTGGGGCAGGCTCCTCGGTGTCGCCACCGGAGACAGCGCAGGGAGGCCCTTGCCTTGTGCCGCCGGTAGGACCGCCAAGGCTGTTGTGCTGATAGCCCCAGAGGCCCACTTCAGAGAGACTGCTGCCAGGCCACCTCTCTTCTTTAAGTCCTGGAGCAGCCTTGGCCCTTGGTGACGTCCGTGGAGGGCGTGGGCTCCGAGGGGTGCGCCAGAGGCCGTGGCTCTCTGCAGGGCCAACAACCAGGTCAGATCCTGGAGCCCAGTGTCCCGGCAGAGTGACCTTGAGGGGCTTCCCTAACCTCTCTGTCCCTTGTTTCCCATCTGTAGCATGGCTTTACTCATAGAACTGTAATTAAAACGTTCTAGATTTGCCTGATTGCATATCCACCTGCTCTCTCCAGCTGCACCTTGGTGGCCCGGAGGGGACTGCAGCTCTGGAGGGAGAGAGGGGAGCAGGGGCCGCAGTGGGCGCCCAGGCACCATTTGAATTCTGTGCCCTGGGCTCTGTGACTGCCTCACACATGTGCAGCCCAGGCTCGCCCCTGACCCGCCCGCTCAGAACTGTCACATGGCTGGCCTGGGTGGCTCTGAGCCCCCTGTGGGACTGATGCAGTCACAACTCACAGGAAGGGCTCGAGGCCTCGGGGCTGTTGCTTCCCGGCAGGAGAGAATGCCAGGCCCACGGACAGGTGAGAAGGCAGATGGCAGCCCAGGGGGGTCAGTCTGAGAGGAACAAGATGGCTCCTTACCCAGCAGCCCTGGTCCAGGCCTGGAGCTCAGCCCAGCCCAACACCCCGGATCAGCGTGGGGCCAGGGGCCTGCAGCTGCTGGTTAGGAGCAGACACAGCCCCATGTGCAGGCGAAGTGGGCATTGGTGCTCCTGGGCCCAGGCTGAGCGGCCCACCCCTTTGTGCTGCCGGGCCCAGGAGATGCGTTTCCCCCTCAAGGATCCCAGCTCCCCCGCCCTGCAGAGCAGAAACGGAGGGCTCTGGACAGAGCCCAGAGCCTTCATCTTCAGACCTGCTGCCCGCCTCTGATGAGGAGGCCCCTCCCAACTGCGGATGCCCATCCGGCCGGGGCGTTTGGCCTCATGGGTCTTCCCTGGGGTCCAGCATTCCCCAGGTGAAACTGTCATCGAGGCCCTTCCCAGATGAGAGTGAAGCCCAGAGATGCTGCCCCTGGGTCTGGCTGCATGGCAGCTGGGGAGGAGCCTGCAGTCCTGGGTGGTCTTGGTCTCCTGCTTGGATGCAGCACCAGCCTGATGGGCCAGTGTGGTTACTCCCCTCCACGGCCCAGACTGAGGTCCTAGGGGCTCAGCACATCGGGACAGCAGGCACCGCAGTGCTCGGGGTTCTCCTGAGGAACAGAGCCGAGGGTGCGGCTCTGTGCGGGGTGAGAGAGAAATGCAAGGAACTGGCTCAGGTGATGAAGGAGGCCAAGTCTGCAGTCTGCAGGGTGGGCTGACACTTGCGACCCAGGAGAGTGATGCTCCTGTTGCTGGCAGGCACAGCTGGAGCTACGGGAGGGCAGGTCAGGTCTTCAACTATTGGGCGAGGCCCGCTCCACTGGGGAGGGCAGAGTGCTTCACTCAGAGTCTGCCTGTGTAAGCCCACGACACCCTCATAAACATCCTGGATAATGTTCTAATGTCTAGGCCCTGTGGCCCAGCCAACAAAATTAAGCATTAGAGTGCCCAGTAAGTATTGAATGAATAAATGAACTGTCCCAGGGCCTGGTTCTGGCAGGGCAGAGTCCTTGTAATCCATCACTGATGGGCACGGGGCAGACAAGCAGAGCTCATGAGGCCCAAGGCGAGCACTTGCCTGAGGTTGCTCTTGCAGGGGCCTCAGCCCTGGCTCCTCTTTGCTCACGCTTCTCAGCCCACCCTGGCACGTCTTTCTGCCCTTGTGACACAGGCATTTCCAAGGAGACCCATCCAATAATACTTGATCTGTAGGTCTGGTCTCTCACCCACACTGCCAATGCTTCCTTCCTCTTCATAGTTGAGTAATATTCCAATGTGCAACATAATGAAATCCCATAAATAAATAAAAGACCAGCCCACCCTTTCCTTGCTGCTCCCTAGACTCAGTTCCTCTTGTGGACATAAAAACTGGAGGCACCTTGGGAGCCGGGAGCCTTGGGACCCCCACTTCTCCGAGGGGCAGAGACACAGAGGTTGCATGTTGGCCTGCAGTCCCTCCAGGGCAGATGTGGACTGGGCACGGTGACCAGAGCCCCGCCATTGCCCTGTCCGACCCTGGCTCCTGGTCCCTGCTGTCACCCCTCCGAGGAGGCTGCCCCTGAGAGCCGGTCACCCGTGTCCTGCCTGGCCACTGCTGTGTCTCTGTCCTCTGCGACTTCAAACCCGCACCCTCCCTAGGGAAGCTGCTGCGCCTGGTGATCACCAGAGCAGCCGTCTGCCTACTGCACCCAGGGTCACGATGGGGGTTTCTGGAAGGAGGTTTGTCGAAGTCACAGGGGATGCACTTGGAGGGCACAGGGCCGGGTTCTGGGCTGTAGCACCAGCTCTGTGGGAAAGCGGAACAGTGGCAGAGCTGAGGCACAGCCGAGTGTTACAGCTCAGTGTCACAGCTACTGCAATTTGAAGACTGGAGAATTCTAAGGTCACCCGAAGAGATGGAGAAAAACCTTTTAGTATGCCAACCAGCTCAGTGGAGTTCATACACCAGAGTCTGAGCTCTTGTCCAGAAAAGGGAGCCTCCTTATACTGGATCTCGGAGTAGGTAAGCATGCTCACTGAAGCAGGGGGTCGGAGTCATGGAACATTCCCAAAAGGCCTAGCAGCTGCTGAGCATGCTCACAGAGGCAGAGGGGCAGGTTTAACAAAACACATTCCTGAGAGGTCACAAAACATGTTGATACATTGGGCAAGAGCTTCTGGAGCAAAACATTTTGTGGAAAAATCATAAAGGCAAGGGCCTGCCTTACTGTATAGCACTGCTCTGTCTCGTGCACAAGATGAAGCCCCCATTTCTAATGGGGCAGCCTGGGCCCAGCCCACGAGCAGACAGGGGCCCAACTCACCCTCCTGGCCACCACAGTTCTGGTCACTTTGGGGAGCCGTGTCCCCGGCAGAGCCCAGGGAGGGAGGTGGCTCCTCTGCTGGCCACCTGGCCAGCACCTCCTGTCTCACGTGGCCTGGGAACCCTGTCACTTTATCTTTGTGTTACTCCCTTCAGTCGGGGCGGGCCACAGCAGAGCCCTGTGTGGCTCTGAAGAATTATTCATGCAACCCTTTGTTTCACTTCAGGCCGGCTGGGGCCTGAGAGCGCTCCTTGCTGTACACAGGTTGGTCTGTGGTTGGGATGAGACGCTCTTTGAAATGTTCCCAGCCCTGTGACTTCTCTCTCCTCTAAGCAACTGTGTGAGGTATGACTGAGGTCAAACCCTGCTGGTGTTCCATGTCTGTGACTTGATGGGCTCAGATTTCCTGAGGGACCCTGTCACCGCACACAGGCCACAGGCGTCTGCACCGTGCCTGGGGAAGAGACACGGGGAGCCTGGTGCTCTCACACGGCTAAGTGTGCTGATCAGGCCGCAGGAGCAGAAATACACAGCCATGGCGGGAATGCCCTGACAAGCGCTTTTTTTCCCCGGTACCGGGGATCAAACTCAGGACCTTGTACTTGCCAGGCAGGCATGGCGCCACTGAGCTACATCCCGGGCCCCTTGCCCAACGCTTTCTTAAACAGTGATTTTTAACATTTTATTACAGGATACTTCGAATGTACACAAAAGCACAGAGTGCCAGAATCGCCCTGTGCAGCCATAGCCTGCTTCAATCTCTGCATTTTGCTCATTTCAACGACCTACAATGCCTTTCTTTTCTGAAAATCTTTTCTTTTCTTTCTTTTTTTTTTTTTGTTTTTTCGAGACAGGTTCTCACTATGCTGACCTTGAGCTTGCAGCAGTCCTCCTGCCTCAGCCTCCCGAGTGCTGAGTTGATGACAAGTGTGCACCGCCACGCCCGGCTATTTTCTGAAAATCTTTACAGTGAACCTGAGGTGTGTTCTTCTGCACATAAATTATTTTATTATGTTTTCTGGCTACTAAAAACTTTTCTTTGAAGTGCCCATTGTGTCATTATACCTAACACAATTATCAATACGTCCTTGATATCATCCAATCCCCGAGTCGCATTCAGATTTCTCCTGATATCTGATGAGGTTTTCACGTAATTCCTTAAATCAGGCTCCAGACCGGCTCACCCGGCGCTGCCCTGTCTGTGTCCCACATATGCCCCTCGCCCCGCCCTGCCCCAGCTCCCTGATGTCCCACAGCTCCGTCCTGCGCCGGCGTCTTGTGACTGTGACTGGCTGCGGAGCACCTACCGTGTGCCCTGCCATGCCCGGAGAATGGCCCTGGGCCCCGCCAGCGGACAGCGAGTGCAGGGGGAGCCTCAGCGGGGACTGGGCCTCTCTCCATCCCTTCACTCTGTCCCCAGAGGCCCCACCGAGGTAATTACCTCTGCCTCACTGTGGTCCTGCCCTGCTGGCAGCAGCCTCGTCCTATTAACACCTCCCAGCTGGGGAGCCACACAGCAGCCGCTCCCACTGCGCTCCGGAGAGCTGAGGATGGTACAGCTCCCTTTGTCCGAGAAGTCACCAACCTGCCCAGAGTCACCACGCAGGACTGGGCGCGGGATCCGCACGGGGAAGCTGAGGGTGGGTGAGCCACGTCAGGGGCTGCAGACTGCACCTTGGGGCCCACGTGCAGCAGCAGCCCTGTTGTGAAAACTGGCCACAGCCACACCTGCCACTCACTCCTGCTGGGGTCACTGAGGTCCTCCGAGGCAGCATCCCATTGTCACAACAGGGGCCGAAGTCCACACGGCAGAACACACGGGAAGTTGGCTGCCCTGAGGGTGCGCTCAGCAGGACAGGCTGAGAAAGAAAACACTCACTGAGGGTGGAAATGCACAGCCACTGGGGAGCAGCAGCTGGGCTGGCTCTGACAAGGCCCCCTTCCTGGACAGCAGAGGGAATAAAATCAGAAGGCCTGTGTCTGGATCCCAAGCTGTGTGGATCCCTTACATGAACTATGTAATTTAAAATTTGAAAAAGAGGAAAAAACCAGCCACCCAACAGCATTCTGAATGGATTAAAGCCTCACAAACTCAGAAGCACAAGGAAGAGGGAACTGGGAAACTGAGTCAGAACCTCGAAAGGTAACACTTGGAGCAAAAGACACAGAGGTGAATCAAACAGGTGGTGATTTGAGGAAAGTGGCTTGTGTGCATGCCGGGTGGGCTGGCCATGTCCATCCACACTGGAGTCCATGGGGAGCAAGCAAGGGCTCCTCCTGGGGCTCCTTCTTTCTCACGTAAATCCTAACTGGGAGACTGGCAGGTGCTCTTCTGTGGGGCAGCTGAGGTGCTCAGGTCCCCTCTGTGGTTTGGGTCCACCAGCCCCTGGGATCTCAGCATCTGCTGTGGGTCACAGCGTCCAGTCAGAGGATGCAGAGGGTTGGGAAAGACCGGATGTGGGAGTTGCCCAGGCCAGGCGCAGCCCAATCCCATTGAGTAGACTCAGTCACATGACCCTCCTGACTGCAAGGCGGCTGGAAAATGGAGTCAGCCTGTATTCCTGGGAGTAAAGAGATAATGGATGAACAACTCTCTGGTTTCTTCCACAAGTTCTACTTCATCTTACACCTTTAAAGATGCCTTTCTAACTTAATTAACAAATTAAAATTTATAAACATCCTCTGTGCTTCATTAATACCCACAACATTTATATATTGAGGGGGCCAGGGATATAACTCAGTGGTGGAGTGCTTGCCTAGCCTGTGTAAGGCCCTGAGTTCAACCTCCACTGTCCTCTCACAAATTTATTTTATTTTATTTTTTTGGTACTGGGGATCGAACTTGGGACCTTGTGCTTGCGAGGCAGGTGCCAGAACCACTGAGCTAAATCCCCGGCCCTCCACCAAATTTATATATTCAAGGCAGACAATAAACATTCTGAGGGATTCAACTGTTAAACTACTTTTCATTTTTCTTGATTTGGGGAGGTGTTTGCATTAGATTAAGTAAAGAAGCAAGTTAAAAAAAAGAGTTCACCTGCCCACAGTGGGCACGACACAGCAGGCTGCTGCCATGGCATGACCACTGACACACTCCAAGCTGCTTTACATTTTGCTTCCCCTTGGCATGGGGCAGCAGAGGCACAGACTAACCAACTGACTGATCCCAAGTGAGGACAATGGCTGGAGAGAGAAAGTAAGGAGTGCCGGCAGGGCTGGGGAGAAAGTACAGACCTGGCCAGGAGCTGCAGGGAATCCAGTGTCATCTTCCCAATGTGACTGGGTGAGCGACAACCATGGGAGGTAGCCCTGGAGAGGGTGTGGGCTCGACATAGGCACTGAGAAGTCTAAACTCACCCTGTAAAGGACATGGCCCTGCTCTCCATAGGGAGAAACAGGCCTGGCAAGTGTCAACCTTAATTCCAGCAGTCTGCTTGCACCTCCATCCTCTGGCCTACATCCGGCAGAGAACAGAGGACTGGTTCCTTTTCCTGTCTGCTAATGGAAGCAAGTACACCAGCCGGCTTGGATGGTTGCCATAGTCTGGGGTGAAGGGACAGAGGAGCCCTGGTGCAGGGAAGGCACCTCATAGACCCTCAGGCCCCAAGGTAGGTGGAGGAAGTCGTGTCTGGCAGGATTCAAAGACTGCAGATCCTTGAAAGAAGCCACTCATATTTAATCTCTTTTCATTTGTTTTTGTTTTTTATTATTTCTCACTCATCAGTGTTTTGGGGGCTTGGAAATTCTCTCTCTGTTTTTTCTTTTCTCTCCTTTTCCTTTTCCCTTTAACTTTTTTCCTTCCTTCTTATCTTTCTTTTAGTTCCTGTGTTTTGCTCTGTCTTTCTTATTTCTTCCTTTTCTTGTCTGTTCTCTTCTGTGACTCTTTTCTCATCCTATGACTTTCCTTTTGCTCCTCAGTGGGGCCCCATCTCACTTTTCTCTCCTCCTTCTCATCTTCCATGGATTAATTTTTCAAAGTTTATCTTTTTCATTCCCCAGTTCCCACTTTCTACATTTACTAGTACAACTCTTAAGTTTTATGTATCTTTAGATTGCTAGTTAACGCTGCACTACTACTGTTGAATATTATTCTATTCTTAGTGGAGGAAAATTTGTTCCATTTAATAGATATTTACTGTAGGTCATATTTGGTTTGGCTTAGTGTTTATACTATAATTGTAGATCTCTTTTCTATGGTTAAGGGTGGTATATTATTGGTTCTTAGGATTTGTCAATATCCAGTTTGTATTTGATGCTATTATTGTTGCTGATTTTATTACTATAGCCAGGGTGACAAAGTTGTTGCTATTAATTGGTTTTCTTAGGATGCCCATATCTGGATTGCCTTGGGGTCATTATCAATACTGTGGACCATTCCCAGAGAACTGGATATTGGACCAAATAATGCTGCCACCTCCCCTCCCAAATAAACAGAGGTAGCTGGATCCTGTGACAGAAAAGTAGACATTAACTAGAGCAGTATCTATACTGCTTTCTAATATAGCAACAAAGCCTTCTAATATAATTAACCTGCAAGCTTCAGCACAATGATCAAACAAACAAATAAAAAGTAGAAACATGACAAGGCAAAAAAAAAAAAAAGTCTCCAAAAACTCCCAGCCCAACCCAATCTGATCCATGAGGCATGAGCTGGGAGGAAATCAAAAGCCATACAGCCAAATTATTCCAAAGGGTAACGGAGGAGATAACAAAGCACATTGATAAGGCACTTGGTAAACTCCCAGAAGATATAACCAAAGAGATAACAGGCTTAATTAAATGATCATCAAGTCTGCAGAAGACTTAAATAAAAAAGCTAACTGAGCTAAACAAAATGATACACAACAGAGACGATCAGCACAGGAAATAATCAGAGTCCATTAGAACGTACCAACACAAATTCAGGAGATAAAAATTCTATCGAAAGTATGGGCAGCAGAAGTGACCAATATGAGGACAGAGTATGAGAACTGAAGACAGGGCTGTTGTCAGTGACCAATTAATGGGAGATACCTTAAAAATAACAAGGGAACATGAGAAATGGGCCCAGCAGCTTCTCGATGCAAAGATTAATCTAAGTTTAATTAGAATTATTGAAAAATTAGAAGACACCACAAATGGCATAAAAAATGGTTTACTGTAATATAGCAGAAAACTTTCCAAATAAGGGAAAAGAATTTAACGTATGGAAAAGTGAGGCATACAAAACCCCAAATAGCCATGATCAGAAAAGGACCTCTCCATGACACAGGACAGTCCAAATGCTCAGAAATGCAACACAAATTTTTTTTTCTTTTTTTTTTTTGGTACTGGGGATCGAACTCAGGACCTTGTGCTTGCAAGGCAGGACCCAGAACCACTGAGCTAAATCCCCAGCCCCGCAACACAATTTTTAAAGCTGTTAGAGAAAAGCAACAAATCACTTATAAAGGAACAACCATTAGAATTATAGCAGACTTCTCAACACAAACCTTGAAGGCCAGGAGAGCTTAGAGTAAAGGTTTCCAAGCCCTAAAACAAAACAATTTCCAACCTAGACTGATCTATCCTGCAAAACTATCTTTCAGAATTGATGGAAAACTAAGCTATTTCCATCATATAAAGCACTTAAAGGAATTCATGAACATAAAATAAGCACTCCAAAAAATTCTCCAGGAGATCCCAGAAAGAGACAAAGAAGCTACCAATGATGAAAGGCTTAAAAGAGTGACTATACCAGGGAGGGTAAGTAGTTAAGTAGAAGAGAAAGAAAGGGAATCAGCAACAGGAAAATAATACAACAGCAAGAAGTCACTGCCTTTCAGTAACACCTCTCAGTGAACTGAATGGTCTCAATTCCCCAATCAAAAGACCACAGGTTGGCAGAATGGATCAAGAAACAAAATCCAACAATATGCTGTGTACAAGAAATACATTTAACTCAAAAAGAAATTCAAACACTAAGAATTAAAGGATGGAAAATAATATCCCATGCAATGGGAACCTGAAAAAAACCAAACAAACAGGTGTAGCTATCCTATTTTCAAAGTGCATTTCAAGCCAAAACAAACCAGAAGAAGCAAGGAAAGTCACTACAAATTGGTTAAGGGCACAATTCAGCAGGAAGAGATAACAATTATTGACATATATGTGGTGAGCAATGGCACACTCAACCTCATAGAACAAGCACTACTGGACATAAAAGATCAGACAAACACAAGCACAGTTACCATAGGGGATCTCAATGCCCCACTGTCACAAATACATCAGCTTGAAAAAAGTTATAATGCAGCATGGACAATGCATCTAAAAGTGTACCTTTATTTAGTATCATTGTCTTATGTGTTTTATATGGTTTTGGCCTATTAGTCTGGTTGTTAATTCATATGAATGATAACTAACTTTATAAGGACTTATAAAATAAATAAATGAATCTGATGCTGGCAAAAGAGGAGGATGGGAGGAAGGGGAAAAAGGAATTGAGATGTGTTTTGTCCATGTACCAATTCCCCACAAAGAATATAAGTGTTATGTATAGCAATGTGTACCAGTAAAAATTAGAAATTTTACAAAGTAGGTCAACTAGACAAAAAATCAACAAAGAAATATCAGAGTTGAATATAACCTGTGGAAAAGTGGACTTAATAGACATCTACAGAATGTTCCACCCAACAGCAGAATATACACCCGTCTCAGCAGCACATGGGACTTTCTCCAAAAATAGACCACATACTACCAATAAAGCATGCTTAAGTAAATGCAAAGAATTTAAATTATATGATGCATGTTATTAGATCATAGTACGATGAAACTAGAAATCGATGGTAAAAGAAAGCAGAGAAATTATCCAAATGTATGGAAATTAAACAACACTCTTCCATCATCAGTGGGTTACAAAAGAAATTAAGAGAGAAACAAAGACAGCTCCTAAAACAAAATAGTATTGTACCAGAACTTATGAGACACAATGAAAGCAGATGTAAGAGGAGGTTTATAGCTGTGAATGCTCACATCACAAAAACAGAATAAGCCGAATAAATAACCTAATGATACACCTGAACCTCCTAGAAAAATGAGAACAATCCAAATCCAAACGTAATAGAGGGAAGGATTATAAAAATCAGAGCAGAAAGCAATAAACTTGAGACTAAAAATAGCACAAAGAATCAATGAATTGAAGAGCTTGTTCTTAGAAAGAATAAACAAAATGGACAAACCCTTAGCCAATCTTACCAAAAAAAGGGAAGAAAACACCCAAATCAATGCAATTAAAAGTGAAGAAAAGGGCCGGAGATTTAGCTCAGTGGTTCTGCCGCCTGCCTTGCAAGTGTAAGGACCCAAGTTTGATTCCTGGTACCAAAAAAAAAAAAAGAAGAAGAAAATGAAGAAAAAAGTGAAATCATAATGGACACCGCTGAAATCTTAAAGATTATTAGCAACTATTTTGCAAACCTGTGCACCGATAAACTGGAGAATTCAGAAGAAATGGATAGATTCCTAGACACATGTGAATTACCAAAACTGAAGCAAGAAGATATACCAAAACCCTGGGTAATCCAATAACAGGCAATGAAATTGAAGCAGTAATTAAAAAAGAAAAACCTGCCAACTAGGAAAAGCCTAGGTCTGGATGGATTCACTGCTGAATTCTACAAGAACTTCAGGGTTGATCTAACACCAATACTCCTCAATCTGTAATGAAATTGAAAAGGAAGAAGAACTCCCAAAGTCATTCTGGGAAACTAGTATTACTCTGATTCCAAACCCTATAGGTAAATCTCTTTAATGACTATTAGGTGCAAAAATCAACAAGATACTGGTGAACAGAATAAAAAGAATCATCAAAAAGATCGTATGGCCAGTAGCTCAGTGGCACCATGCCTGCCTCACAAGCTCAAGGTCCTGAGTTCAATCTTCGGTACCAAAAAAACAATCAAACAAACAAATAAAACAAAGATAATATGGTCAAATAGGCTTCATACTAGGGCTGTAAGGATGGTTCAATATATGCAAATCAATACATGTAATTCACCACATAAAAGGAAACAAGGACAAAAATCACATGATCATTTCAAAAGACACAGAAAAAAACCACTGACAAAATCCAACATCCATTCATGATAAGAATCCTGAGGAAAACAGGCCTAAAAGGACCGTCTCTCAATCCATTAAAAGTCATTTGTGACCAACCTACTGCCAACATCATATTAAATGGGGAAAAAACTGAGAGCTTTACCTCTAAAATCAGGAGCAAGACAAAGATGCCAGCTATCATCACTCCTTTCAAATTGTCCTTGAAACATTAGCCAGAACAATCAGGAAAGAAAAAGAAATAAAAGTGATACGTATAGGAAAAGAAGATGTCAAATTATTGTTATTTGTAGATAACATGATCTTCTACATAGAAGACCCAAAAATTCCACTGAAAGATTCCTGGAATTAATAACCAAATTCAGTAATGTAGAAGGACACAAAATTGATAGTGTTCCTGTACACCAATAATAAACTCACTGAAAAAGAAAATTAAGAAAAAATATCATTTACAATAGCACCAAGAAAAATTAAGAGGCACCAACCTAACTAAGGAAGTGAAAAACCTCTACAAGGAAACTACAGTACTCTGGAAAAGGAGATCCAAGAGAACATCAGAAAATGGAGAGATGTCCCCTTTTCCTGGATAGGCAGAAGCAATATTATCAGAATGGCCATACTTCCAAAACTGACATACAGATTTAATGCAATCCGGAGCAAAATACCAACAGCACACTTCACAGAACGAGAGAAAACAATCCTAAAATTCATGTGGAACCAGAAGAGACCCAGAATAGCACAGGCAGTCCTGGGTAAGAAGGGCAAGGTGGGAGGCATCACAATCCTTGACCTCAGGTTATATTACAAAGCTACAGTGATTAAAAAGAAAAACAGCATAGTATTCACACAAAAACAGACATTTGGATCAATGGAACAGAATAGAGGACGCAGAAGCATTCAGCTCTTTGGTCTTTGACAAAGGGGCCAAAAACATACACTGGAAGAAAGACAGCCTGTTTAGTAATGGGAAAACTTGCTATCGACATGTAGAAAATTGAGTCAAGACCCACATCTCTCACCATGTACTAAAGTAAAATAAAAATGGATGAAGATCTAAATGTTAAGACAGAAACACTTAATCTGCTGGAAGATAAAATAGGTAAAACTCTTGAAGTCATAGGCACAGGCAAAGACTTTCTGAACAAAACCCCAGTTGTACAGGAAATACCAAGAATCAAACAAATGGGATCAGATCAAATTAAAAGCTTCTGCACAGCAGAATAAACAACAAACAGAGCAAACAGACAAGGGAAAAATTTTGCCAACTATTCCTCAGACAAAGGACTAATATCTAGAATATGTAAAGAAATTTTAAAAAATTAGACTCCTCCAAAAGAAAAGGTCCAATCCAAAAAATGAGCAAGAGAAATGAACAGACACTTCTCAGAAGAAAAAGTACAAAAGGCCAATAAATACATGAAGAAGTGCTCGACATCACTGGTCATTCGGGAAATGCAAATTAAAACAACTCTGAGATTCCGTTTCACTCCAGAAAGGATGACCATTATCAAGAAAACAAATAATAAATGCTGACAAGGCTGGAGGGAGGAACCTTTCTACATGCTGGTGGGAATGTAAACTAGTACAACCACTATGGAATCAGCATGGAGATTCCTCAAAAAACTTAAACTAGGAGTTCCATTTGACCCAGCTGTTCCCTTTCTAGGTATCTTCCCGAAAGCATTAAAGACATCATATCACAGTGATCCATGCACACCCATGTTTATAGCAGCAAATTCATGATCGCTACATCTTGGAAGCAGCCCATATGTCCATCAACAGATGAAAGGATAAAGGAAATGTGGTGTTTACACACAGTGGAGAACTACTCTGCTATGAAGGATAAACTCATTTGTAGGAAAATGGATGCACCTTGAAGCCATAATGTTAAGTGAAATAAATCAGACACACAAGCTTAAATATATGAGAAACCCAAAATGTAAAGCAAAAGAAAAAGTAGCTAATAGTAGGGAGGTAAGTCTTCCTCAAAAGAGAAGGGGACCGAGAGATGAGGGAGGAAGTGGGGGGGCATGAATTAAGATGTTTCATACCCAACGCCAACTCCTCATGAAGAGTAAGATCATTATATACTACAAATGTGTACTAATAAAAAACAAGAACAAGCATTCACAGTTGCTGAGTCCCACTGCTTCCGGAGCCGCAGTGACTCAGGAGAGGCCTCTTGGTCATAGAGACCAGTGGGATTCCCACAGTCTGGCTGCAGCACTTACTACTTCCTGTCAGTTCAGGAGGTGGAGTGTGGTTTTTTTCCTTCTGTGGAGAAAACATGCATAGCCACGTGGGGTTGATTCATAAGGAAACACCCCAATCGTTAGCAGAATGATAAGTGGGGAGTAGACTGGGGAAATCTTTAGCAAAATATGAATAATTCTTTTATTATACGTAGAGACGGGCACACACCTCGTAAACGAGCAGGGGGTGAAACTTCACCGGCAGACCCGTGCACTGTCAGTCAGTACCAGCTTGAGCCAAGAACATTCCAGGCTCCCAGGCTTCTCCCTCCTCCCAGAGTGGCCGCCGGCCCGGCTATGACCCCAGCTCTAGATAGCAGTGACCGTTGCCCAGGGCCTGGAGGGAAGAGCTGCTCATCTCCTTGTTCTTTGGTGGAGTAGAATGATTTAAAGTTGTCTTTGTGTTTTCTAGATTCTCATTTGTCTGCAATGGATATGTTCTAAAAATTAAATGAAGAAGAAACCAACCTGGTTTCAAGGAGAATTCAAAGGACAAAAAGAACAGCACAGGGGCTGGGATTTAGCTCAGTGGTTCTGCTGCCTGCCTTCCAAGCTCAAGGTCCTGAGTTTGATCCCCAGTACCAAAACAAAACAAAACAAAACAAAACAAAAAACACCACGGTCCCAGCCTCTGGTGCAGAAATGACCTCAGGAGGCGCCGTCTAAGCCCAGGAAGGCTGTGTGTGGCAGCTGTCACCGCAGGGGGCCTGCTCCTGGCCAGGTTCTGACCTGGGCGGGCAGAGGGGCCTGGAGCTGGGCAGGTGCCCAGCTGCCCGCGTGAGATCCACTCGAATTGACACTTCTGGGGCTCCCCGCCCAGCTTTGCAGGTGCTCCACAGGGCAGGAATGGAGTGCCTTGGGGAGGGGACACAGCCCTTGCCACAGGTGGGGCCCAGGTCAGACGGAGAGCCAGCAGCTGCTGTGAGAGATGCACACAGCCCATGCAGGCCCCAGGGCACTGCGTAGCAGACCCAGCAGCTGACGGAAGTGCAGCTCTCAGGGGGATGCGTGCTGCCTGCTCCCCTCTGAGGCCCCTGGGCAGGGCAGCCTGGGCAGCTGCAGGACATTCTGGAGCCACGCCTCTTCCCAAGGCCCCTCCCTCCCTGGCTGGTCCTGCCCATTGGACCAAGCACATGGGCTGGACCTACCATGGGGTTGGGCTCAGAGGCAACTGAAGCCACCCCTGTCGTCTCTGTGATGTTGCAGAGGCTCAGAGCTTGGGCTCTGGGGTCCAGCTCTCAGGCTTTGCATGCTGGCCCACCATCTACCAGCTGTGTGGCTTTACTGAAACCACTCTGCCTCTCTGAGCCTCCGTTTTCTCAACTGCAAAATGGGAGTAGTGGTAGGACCCCTATTACAGAGTTGTGAGAATTAAATGTCAGCAAAATGCTCTTTGAACAATGTTGAGCAAACCCATAGTAAGCCCTCAGTAAGTGTAATATGATGTGCAAACACACACACATACACGTGTGCACACACAGGCATACACATAAAAATGGGCCAACACGTGTGCACGGGGACACACATGCACACACACACTCACAATATACATACAACAGGGGACACACCCAACATGCAAGCACAAATATACATACAAACACACAAATATGCACACATGTGCATGCATGAAGTTTACACGCACAGAACCACATCTGTGTGTGGGAGCCTTACCTAAAATCCGGGCCAGGGATGCTGGAAAGCATGGCGCTCCCCCTCAGCCCCGAGGATCCAGCCTCCCCACCTCTCCAGCCCGGCCCTGACCTGGGTCCTCAGAAGAGAAATGGGACAAGGGGACAGCTTTCCTTGGGGTGACAGACTGCCCCAGGTCCTTGGGGAGGTGGAGCTGCACAACATTGTGAATACACTGGACATCACTGATTGTACAGCAGGGTGGAGGAAATCCCCGGCAGGGCTGGAGCTCCCCACCCATGCCCTCTCCTGCATCCCTGGCTCATGTGACTTCTCCCCCTGCATGGGACAGGTCAGGCGCACGGTGACTGCACGGCCCTGGCTACCCACCATCCTAGAGGAGGCAGGGCCGTGGACAGAGGCTGGAGTGAGGCTGGGGAGTAAGGGGTGCGGGAGGCAGAAGCCCAGGTCCACCTGCCTCAGACCTCTGCACACGCGGGAGAGTTCCAGAGCAGCTTCTGTGGGCTCGCTGGCTGAGGAGCTGGGCCAGCAGTCGGCTGCGAGCTGGCTTCCCACAGGCAGGGCCGAGCCTTCGTGTTGCTCGGGGATCACTGTGAGGCCGAATGGGTGCACAGCTGTCAGCTGCCTGTGGACAAACACCCGGACTCTGGGGCTTCACACACCAGGGCTTGTTGGGCCGTAGTTCTTCTGGGTTGGGAATCGGAGCTGCCCTGCCGGGAAGTCCCAGCTCAGCATCTCTCTGGTGGGTGCAGTGGGGATGTTGGCCATGCAGCAGCTGGCAGGCTCCACAGGGGTTGCCGGCTGCCCCTCAGGCTCACTCCAGGGCTCCCGGCTTTGTGGGGAGCCTCCGTTCACACTAGTGCCAGCCGGCAGCTCCCTACAGGAAGTTGGCATCCGACGGGGTGGGCAAGAGAGAGGTCCCAGTGAGGAGTGTGGAGGGTGGAAGGTTGAGGTGGCAGCTTTATCCCTGCTGAAGGACAGAGTGTGCAGGAAGCTGCGGACACAGCCCTAATGCCTGCAGGATGGGTGACCTCGGCCAGGCCGCGGCCTGGGCTCCAGCAAGGCCCACGGGGCTGTGGACGCGGCAGACCTAGGGTCTGAAGGCTGGGTCCAGGCACTGGTCTTGCTGCTCATAGGTAGTGGTCACACTTTCATCTAAAACCAGGGACCATGATCAAAAGATGGGAGCCACCTGTGTGCTTGCTGGTCAGGACAGAGAAGGTAAAACAACCTGAGGTCCGTCACGGCAGATGGACGAACATGTGGGGATTAGTGAGAACCGCATCACTCGAGGTCGCACCCAGAAATGGCCCGTCCAGGGGCTGAGGCGGGCGGCCAGAAGCTTTGCACCTGTGATGCGCATTGTGTAAGTTCTAAGTGACACGAGCAGCAGCAGGAACGCACACAGAACAGCGCTGTGACTCCGGGAGGACGCCTCCGAGGAGGAGGAGACAGACTCCTGAGGGCTCCAACGCTCTCCAACTTTGGTCTCCTTAAAAACATTCTGCAGCAAATGTGGAGAAGATGAACATTTGTTGAGTCTGCTGGCGGCACACAAGAGACTGGTACACGCCGAACTATTCATAATTTAACATGTCAAGTGTCTTTTGAGAGGAGGCCCATGGCGAGGATTTCTGGGTTGTGGGGCTGAGCACACCCTCGTCCCCAGACCCGACCCGCGTCTCACACTCCCTGAGTGACACGTGCTCACAAGGGACCCTCGGGATGCCCCGCATGTATCCGAGCCTCACAGCAGACACCTGACGACCTCATGCGCGAGTCCGGAACTGCAGCCTGTGGCGGAGGCGGCCACCACGCTACGTCTGGTGCTGCAGCTGTGAGCCTGCTCCTCCCTCTGCCGATGCCCACTGCTCAAGTCCATGGGACTTCACGCTGCCCCCGCACCCTGTGGAGCTGGACGCCCCCAGGCCCGAGAAGCCACACCAAGTGAGGGACCTCTTTTCCTTCATGTGCACGGCCTCACCATGCCTGACATCTGGACCCCCTTTTGCGGGATCCACCTTGATTCTGCAGTGTGGCTCCCACACCGGACACCTGGAGCCTCTCACTTCCTGCCTGGAAGGTCAGGCCAGGGGTCTGTTAGCGACTGGACCTGCACGTGTCTCAGGAGCCTGCCTTAGGTCAGCATCTCCCCAGGCCCCCTCTCTAGCCGAACCTAACCCTGGCTCTGCCCACGCCAATGCCCTCCCCTAGGACTGACCCTCAGGGGTCCTGGAGGGAGAGAAGAGGGAACAACAGGTCTGTTCCCACCTGCAGGAGGCTATGCAGAGTGCGGGACTCTCCTGGGGTAGCTCACGGTCCTCACAGCAAGGCTCACTGCTTGGGCTCGACATTGAAGGGGGCTGCCCTGAGACACTGCCCAGGACAACAGTGGAAAGTCCCCAGGGCTTTGGGGCCCCCTGGAAATCCTTGGGACAAAGGATCCCTGAGCATCGTGGTTCCATGGGACATGGTCAGTCACAGCAGCGAGGTGATATGTGTAACTGTGTGCAGACACGTCACCTCCATGTGCCCAGGAACTGGGTAGTTAAAAAATCCACCCTCGGCTTTGCTGTGAGAATCAGCCGCCGAACGCACCAAGCTGCTCTTTTGGAGGCGTAAAATGCCCAGATGTGGGCTACTTCACCTGGTTCACAGAGAAGGCAAAACAACCCAAAGCTTTGAACCCTCCTCCCAACTTTTACCTGGATGGAAAGTGGCCCCCTGTTGAGCCACAGGAAGGCCCGGACTTTGCAGCCCTGGGGATAGCCCAAGGCTGCCACACTCTGGCTCCCAAGCAGTGCTGCAGGGTCGCTCCCGGCCAGACGAGGTCTCGCTGGATCTGTGATCCTCCCAGCTGCAGGCCAGCTCTCCAGCCCTTGGAGGACACCTCCCACTGGGACCCCCCCCCCGCAGCCTCCCATGCAGCCCACTGTCGATCCTCGATGGGGTGGATCAGGCCCTCAGGAATCGGCTCCATACACAGCCCGGCCTGACCGGGGGTGATGGCAGAGACTCAGGAACATGGAGCGGCCAGGAGCCTCCAGACACGAGGAGCTGCCAAGAGCCAGCTGGCCGCATGTCCTGCCCTGCCATTGACACGCTGCCCTGGGCTGTTGTCGGCTTCCTGCAAGGACAGAGGGCTGGCCGGTCAGAGTGGTCTTGGGAGTGGAAATGCAGAAGCCCCCCAAACCCTGCCCCCGAAGCAGAGCTGGCTTTTGGTGCTGCAGGTGACTGCATGGGCCCCTCCCACATTGCAAGCCCAGTGGGAAGGTGGCCGGAGGCACATGGCCTAGAGCCCTGCCTGTTACTGGTTCTGCCCACAGTGGGGGTTGTTTCGGGGCAGGCTACCCAGCCTCAAATGCCGGTGCTGCCCCTTAGCAGCTGCGTGGCCTCAGCACATGGCTTCGCCTTGGCTTCCTCCTCTGTGAGGTGGAATCAGAAAGCACACATACTTTACATGTTGGTTGTGAGAATTAGATGAGTTAATGTATGGAAAGTACTTAAAAATAAAAGCACCGGTAGTGGCAAAAAACAGGCATGCGGATCAATGGAACAGAATGGAGGAAGCAGAAACAACCCAGGCACACCCAGCCATCTGATCTTTGACAAAGGGACCAGGGTCCAACCAGAAGGAAAGACAGCCTTCTTTGCACACGGTGCTGGGATAACTGGCTCTCCACACACGGAAGGCTGAGTCTAGACCCACGTCTCTCACCACGCACTGAACGAAAATAAAGATGGGCTACAAATCTAAATGTTAGAACACAGACACTGAACCTGCTGGGAGATAAGATGATAAAACTGGAAGACACAGCTGTAGGCATGATACGGTCCTCACTGCATGTGTGTTTTGTGTACGGATTCCAGTGCAATGGCTGACTTTCTTCTAATCTGAGCAAACGCTGCTGTTTTTCTGTACTCTGAAAATAACTCAACTGTGTGTTCTCTGTAGAAATGGCATTTTGAGCTTTCCCTTTTTTTGTAAAGCGATCTCTACCTCGTTGGTTGTCCAGTTAACTTCCAGGAGTGTTTAAAAGCTAGCATTGAAAATAAAACAACTTGCAAGATGTCTTCATGCATAAACTGGAAACTGGGAAGAGGGCTCTTGAAGCAACTGTTCCAAGTGGGTTGTCAGGAGTCCCCCGGCACCCAGAGTCCAAAGTACCACTGGGGAGCACTGCCCTGTATACAGCAGGCCTCCCTCAGCTGGACCCGAGGACTTGGGTGCTTTGTGTTTAAATTTTTAATCTTAACTTTGAATAGTTGCCTAGAAACTCAGTAACTACCGAGTTTGTGGTTTGGAGGAGAAATGTAGCTAGACAATTTGTTAGCTTTTCAATTAAAAAAAGACACTTAAAAAGTCAAATATTGTGGTGCCTCGGTTCACGAACTTAGTTGGTTCCACAATTCTGGAGAAGATGGCTGCATTCACCTTTGTTCCCCAAAGCAGACTTTGTGAACAGAAGCAAGAAGCAAGATCGTGCCCTCAAGTGAGGTGTTACCGTAATAACAAATGTTTGTGGGGCTGGGGCTGGGGAGAAAGCCTTCTACACTGCTGGTGGGAATGTAGACTAGTACAACCGCTATGAAATCAGCATGGAGATTCCTCAAAAAACTAAAACCGAAAATTCCATTTGACCCAGCCTTTCCCTTTCTAGGCACCTTCCTGAAAGAGTTAAAGACATCATATCACAGTGATCCATGCACACCATGTTTGTTTGGTTTTTTGGGTACCAGGGATCGAACTCTGGTCCTTGCGCTTGCGCAGCAGGCGGCGAAACCACTGAGCTAAATCCCTGGCCCCATGCACACCATGTTTATAGCAGCACAATTCATAATAGCTAAATCTTGGAAGTGGCCTATTTGTTCATCAACAGATGACTGGATAAAGAAAGTGTGGTATTTATACACAGTGGAGCACTACTCTGCCATAAAGAAGGATACATTTAAGTCATTTGTAGGAAAATGGATGCACCTTGAGGCCATAATATTAAGGAAAATAAATCACACACATGAGCTTACGTATTGCATGGTTTCTCTTCTATGAGAAATCCAAAGTATAAATAATAAAAACAGCAAAATAAAAGATAGACAAGAGGAAACAGGGAGATAGATTTCTGCAAATGAGGGCACCAGGAGATGGAGGGAGGGGAGAGGAAGGGAATGGAAACAAGAGTGAAGACGTGCTCTGTGCGTGACAATGCCTTGCGAGGGAGGTAATCACTGCCCACTGCAAACAAGGCCTATGAACATGTTTTAAAGCACGCAAGCACGGTGTAAACATGACGAAGTTCTGTGGCTGTGTACAAGTGGTGTAAACCACAGACGCTTGCTCGTATTTCTTACCAGCTGTAGGAGGACAGCACTAAGGCACTGGGCTGCAGAAGACAGCGTAAGGAGTGAGAAGACGCAGAGCTTACAGCAAAGGGAAAACACGCAAATGCAAGAAGCCTGTGTGTGCAGTTCTGATTTTAAAAGTGATGTTGGGGTCAACTATGCACCAAAGAAAAGGAACTGGGAGGAACTAAATCCACTTCACTGTAGTAACTGCTAGACAGTGGGATGTTTGGTGGTTTTCATTTTTTTGTGATTTTCCTTATTTTACACAATTTCTACCATGACTGTAATGGTTCTGACATGAACAGAGCACGTGGACAAGCCGGTTGGAGAGTAGGAAGCTGTGCTTTGAAGTGTCCCTGCCTCTGGTCGGGAGGCAGCTGCTGCCCTCCTCTCCAGAGGACAGTGGCGCCCTGGGCCAGCCAGCAGGCTCTGCCCCCACTCTGGGGGTGTCTTCTCCCTTCCTGGCTGCCCCTGGGGGGTCTGGGCTTGGATGGGCTGCAATGTGGGCCCTGCTCAGGGGCATCCCTCATCAATGGCCGTGTGTGTGTGGCCTTGTCTCTCTTCCCGCTTGACAAGTGAGGACTCAGGTTCAGAAAGGCCAAGTGGCCTCCCCGAGGACACACAGCTTGCAAGGGCAGAGCTAGGACTGCACACAGGGCAGCCAGCACCTGCTCCGGACGTCCAGAAGTTCCCATCCGCTGCTTGCTTGGGCAGGGGTCCCCGACATCCCATCTTCCTGCCACAGACAGCAGCACTCTTGGTTCCTGGAAGAGGAGCGGCTGCCCTGTGACGTCCTGGCTGCATCAGGTCTGCTCTGGCTCTGAGCCCCGAGTTTGTGAGTGTTGAGTGGCTGTTGGAGGTTCAGGGTGAAGGGTGCACGAAGGGTGGGGTGCTAGAGCCCAAGGAGCCCTGATCAGTTTCAAGGGTTCTGGACAGGACTGAGCTCACAGGAGCTGTCGTGGGTGAGAAGCCAGGATTGAAGGAGATGCTGGGGTCTTTGGCCCCCAAAGTGAAGATGCTGCCTCGAGGTCTTGCTCCATGACAGCCCGGCTGCAGCCATCCTGAGCCAGCCCTTTCTCTGAGGCCCTGCATATCCAGGTGGCTGTGGTCACACAGGGGACAGGAGGGCCTGACCCAGCCCCAAGTCACCGCCCCTGTGAATGCATCGTGGCTGTGGCAGAAGGCTGGCATCTTGATTCCAACACACCTGTCCACAAGGTGCCAGGGTCTGGCTGAGAGGCCTGGTCATCACCAGCAGGGCGCAGCCATGGCCCACTGAAGTGCGTGGAGCAGGGTAGGGTGAGGAGGGTGAGTGGAGAAGTGGATCCTCTGGCAATGATGCCAAAGAATGATAAGCAAAAGGAAAAAGAGACAGTGGGCCTCGTCAAATTCAAAACGGCTGAACTGCAAATGGCACCGCGGAGAAAGAGAAAAGAGTGGAAGGGAAGATTTGCAACCATCACCCACTAAGTGACTCGTGTATGGAATGCAGAAAGAACACCTCACAGCTCAGTGATGAGAGCACACATTTCCCCCGGCAAGGGCCCGGCCAGGCATTTCCCCAAGAGGATCAAGGTGGACAGGAGACACGCGAGGATCCCCGCAGGGCAGGTGTGGAAGACATGGAGGGGTGGGAGTGGGGATCCCATCCACTGCTGGGGATACAGAACGGGCCGCCACGAGGAAGCCGTCTGTTAGTCCACGGCTCTGACTACGAACTCCGAGTGTGCTGCAGCTGGAGAATGGTGACGTATGGGACGAGGGAGGTCTCGGTGAAGCATCCCCCACCCCACCCCGGGTCCTTTTCAAATGCCAGAAAAACTACTCAAAGTGATGTGGGTGCAAGGGGCTTTCCTGGAACCTCTTTGATAGGAGGCACTTCTGGGTCTGGGCCAGGCTGTGGGTGCTGGGTGAAGCCCAGGAGCACAGGGGTCTCAGAGGACTGAGACCTGAGAGAATACACCGGAACATGGGACCCCACTTGGGCACGAAGAGGCCGGCAGGAAGCAGACACAGGAACCAAAAGGTGCGAGACCGAGGGCTGGGGGTCAGGGGTCACCAGGAGACCCGCACCAGGGACAGGCGTGACCTCCCCAGCCTGGCCTGCGTGCCCATGCAGCTGTGTACCCTGGCAGGGCCGGGCCCCTGCTGGGATGTGTGTCCCTTCCCCAGCCCTGGAGACATCACACACCACTTTGACCCGGGATCCCTGCCCAGCCTGTAGCTGTCACCCACCTCGAAGCCCTCGCTGTGCTCTGCACCCCTTGGCCCCCTTGATGAACCCACAGTTCCCAGCCACTTCCTGCCACGGTCAAAATGCAGATTGCAAAGGGCCACAACTGAGGGCCTCAGAAGACCTCGGGCCCTGTCCTTCCCTTGTGCAGCAAATGTCGGAGAAGGTGACTGTAGGCGACTTGTTCCCGTGCTCAGACGTCTTCAGGGAAACACAATGTCCACGGCCTCTGCAGAGAAGACACCTGACGGGGGCCTCCCCGCTGCGCACCCCGCCCCCGCGTGAGTAGACATAGACCAGGAACTAAAAGATGATCGCAGGCCGCCGCGGGGAGGCCACGGGTGTGGACAAAGTTCAGGGAGCAGATACCCAGCCTGGCCTGGGGTCTTGGGGGTTCAGACAGAGTCCCAGAGGGAGGCAGGGTCCTGGTGTGGACTCACAGCACTTCCAGAAAACACAGGCCAGAGACGGAAGCAGTTGTTTTAGAGGGCACCATTCGAGTCTGAACATGGCTTGTGTCCCCCAAAGGCCTGGCACAACTGAGGCCTTGGTCCCCAGGGTGGCACTTCTGGGAGGTCAGTGGGAAACTTTGAGAGCTGGGGGCTCTTGGAACGCCCGTGGGCTCCTCAGAGGGGCCTGGGCACCCTCGTCTCTCCCTCCCACTGGTTTCCTGCTTGGCAATGTAACACTGCCCCACGCCTCTGCTCAGCAGGACTGAGCTGGTGCAGGCACCATGCCCTTGAGCTTCCAGAACCCAAGCCAAATAAGCCTTTTCTCCTTATAAAGTTAGCTGCCTTAGGTGCTTTGTTATCATGATGAAAGGCTAATACTGCCGCAGACTGGAAAGAACCCAGATGTCTACTTAGAGTCAGGTGGGTGAGTCAGGTCTGGTACATTCACACGACGGAGGATTACAGGGAGGAGAACAAATGACCCCAGAGACACAGCTACATGGATGAAGCTCAAGTGCAATTCTGGGCAAAAAACAATGCACGGAGCACAGTTCCGGTCACACCCATGCCAGAAGTGGCAGGCTAAACTTTGGGGGTCAGGATACTCCGACGCAGGGGACAAAGCGATGCTTATACGTTCAGGGGACTGTTCTGACAGGGAGGAGGAGAGGGCTGCAACTGGGGAGGTACACATGGGGTTTAGGGTGCTGATACTGTTCAGTTCCTAAGTGGTCATTGCATGGGCCTTTATTATAGAGTAATTCATGAAGTGTACACAGTGTCTAGGCCACAGATGACCACTCGTCTGTTCCTGGGAGGGGACATCCACGCACTCGAGACAGAAGGTGGTGGTGGTACGAAAACATGCTGTACTGTCAACTGCTCACTCATTTCCATCCTGAGCAGGTAACTGCCCTTAAGATTTGGGGCTCCTCAGCTATAAAATGAGGGTGATGATAGTGCCTGCTTCATGAAGTTATCTTAATGAAATATGAGAGTGAATGGAAAATGCTTAGCACAGTCAGGCACATAGACACGATTCACCATCGTGACCAACATCATCACCACGATCTCCATCAGCACCACCAGCATCGTCATCCACATCAGCAGCACCATCATGACCATCACCATCACATCTGTCTTAGTCTGTTTGTGTTACTATAAAAAATACCTGAGGCAGGCTACATCTGGTGATGGATGGTCTTCTGGCTGGCAGAGTCCCAAGGTGACACTGGGCTTTGCATGGCAAAAGCAAGGCGTGTGTGTGTGTGTGTGTGTGTGTGTGTGTGTGTGTGTGTACTTCTCCTCTGGTCTCTCTTCCTTTTCTTATAAAGCCACCAGGATTCCAGCATGGGGGCTTCACCCTAGTGACCTCATCTGATTCTCCTTACCTCCTCAGGCTCCCGCTCTAAACACTAGAGTTGGATTGAGTTTCTGCACACTTGAGAGTCACAGTGGGGATGAAACCCCAGTACAAGGGTTCCTATCACTGCCTTCATCATGATCACCATCACCGCCTCTCTTCTTCTTGCCTACCCCTCCAAGTCACTTCCGGTTTACCCTCTTCTTCCTCGACCTCTCTTCATCTTGAAATCAACCATGCTCCCTGGGCATGGGGTGGTGGTGGTTCCAGTTCTTGTTAATCAAGAAGGTGAGATTACACCGCCATTTTTCCAAAGTTCTTACACTCTCGATTTCTAGCCATCTCTCCCACCCACAGAACCTGCATCTCACCTTTGCTCAGACCGTACTTTCTCTGCTTGCACTAGAAATGCCATTCGTGTCTCCTTGTTGTCACAAGGCAGGACACCACTCTCTGACCACAACTGATGGGGTTGGAGTGAACATCTGGCCCCACTGACCCATGCTGACGTTCTCTCCCAGGGGTCAGGAATCAGGACCCAGACAGTCCAGATGAGCCATGGTTGGGACGGAAAGAGAAGATGGCAGCAGAGCATGCTGATCCATGGAGCACAGGCAGAAAGCAGCCGGGCCGAGGAGTGGTCGCAGAGCCCAGACCCGGAGACATTGCTCCCAACAAGGTGAGAAGGCAGCTGTCTGTCGGCTGGAAAAATCTGCACCAGAAACAGTCAGCTGGTGTCTTGCCCTGGACTTCCAGCCTCCAGGACGGTGAGCCATAAACTCCTGTTGGTTAAACTGCCCAGTCAGTGGTATGTTGGCCTGTGTAGACCAGTACGAAGGGGTTGACACACTTTTGGGTGAAGTACAAGGAGGTAAATATTTTAGCCTTTATGGGACATGTGGGGCCTGTCACAGCTACTCAACTGTGCCATCACGGTGTGAAAGTCACTACAGACATCCACAAGTGGACAGGCACAGCTGTGCTGCAATAAAACTTTATTTATAAAAATAAGCAGGGGCCAGATTTGACTTCCAGGCTACAGGGTGCAACATCCCTGGCTCAGAACAAGGCAGTCATTTATTTATTTTGTTCAGACACCGAACTGTTGGAAGGGCTGTCTCTGCCTAGCTGGTGGCTGTTGGGGCTGGAGCACCTACTCTCAAGACGCTGCGCCTGGTGCTGGCTGCAGCCCAGACATCTGGTGGGCCTCTGGGCTCCAGGCTTCCTTTCCTCCCCTTGTCCTATTCCTGGGGCTGCCTTGGAGCCCTGGCAGCACGGCAACTTCTGACTCAAGCACCTCAGGGACATGAGGCTGTGGTACCGCTCACAAGCTGGCCTTCGAGGCCACTTGGTGTCACTTGCTGACCCAGTGAGCAGCCCGGATTCCCTGGGACAGAGGCCAGAGCCCACCTCTTGGTGGAGGCGGTGTCAGCATCAGACAGGAGAGCTCGGGGGACGAGGGACAGGAGGCGCATGTGGGCACAGACCAGAAGGCAGGGCCATGGGCAGGGGGTGGGCGTCCACGGAGGTGCACAGGGACAGTCTTCACCCAGGACAGCCAGGAAGTCTCCTGGGGCCCCAACCTGAGCCTCCCTGCCCCGGGAGGAGACCAGCAAAGGAGACAGTGAGTGCTGACGCCTCGGGACAGGGCTTGGGTCCCCAGTCCAAATTTCCCCGTGGGGAGGGCACTGGCTGGGGGCCACGCTGGCTTCAGGAGGAGAGCGTGGGAGTCTCCATCCCTGCGGGCTCAGGTGGAAGGGAGGAGAGGTGCTCTCCCAGCCAGGGGCTCGGCAGAGGCTGTGGGGTGGCGCACAGGCATAGCTTGCTTCCTCCCTGGGTTTTGTGTTGCTGGGTGGTGTAATGTTTACAGCCCTAGAGAGTTTTCTCCCAAATGAAATCAATGCTGCCAGCCCTCCCTGACGGGAGAATGATTTCCAATGTGCGCAAGTCTGTCTCCCATGTGCACCCCAGAGAACTGGCCTGGTGCCGCCAGGCAGCCGGGGTGGGGCCACAGGGGGAAGGGTATGCAGGGTCCCCAGACAGGTGCTGACCAGCGACCGCCTGGAACCAGTCACCACCTTCCAGCAGGATCCATCCGTCACCAGCCACTGCTTGTGAGGACGGGCTGCTGAATCAGCAGAAAAGGTCAGCAATACATAGAAGAAAACACAGCGTGTACAAGAGTGGTGGCAGTGCTGGTTTCCCGGGTGCTGGGAGCAGGCTGCGGCTGGGTGTGCCCTGCAGGACCCATCACCTCCTAGAACAATACCACTTCCTGCTTCCCAAGGCCTAACTAGGTGCCGGGTGCCCAGAATTCTCATGGCTCCTCTATGGGAACCATTATGCCTGTTTCATAGATGGGAAAACTGAGTCCAGAGACAGTAAGCGGCTGCCCAAAGCCACACAGCAACCTTGGGAGAACACATCTGTAGCCTTTTTTGCCCACACAATCCCAACATGTAATTTTCACTTACAGGGAACAGCCAGGAGATTCTATTTCACACCCACTTTGAAGGACAGAATAAAATAAGTTGAAACAAAGTCAGAAGTCTGGTGACACTGAGTGTGGCCTGTGGAGTGGAGCCTCACAGGTGTCCTGCAGGGTGAGAGGTCAGCCGCTCCCGTTCTAGGGGGCAACATGGCAACTTCCAATAAAGGGCGAGACATGCTGGATCCAACCAGCCCACCCCGGGCATTGGAGGGGTCTCCAGTGAAGCACAGCACTAGAAGGGGTCACTGCGAAGCAGAAGTGGACGTCCTAGACCCCAGGGTAGGGAGGGAGGTGCCTGGCCTCCTGGCTGGTGGTCTCTGTGGAGGGGCTCTGTGCCCTAGGCAGGAGCCAGAGGCTGAGCCCGGGGTCTCAGGAGGGGCTGATTTTCCCTGAGAGCTTTGGCCCAAGCAAGGTGTGCAGGGCCAGGGTTCGCTGGAGCTCCCTCCATGGCAGGCTCACACCCTGCCCAGGCACCTTGGAGGCCCCTGACTCCTGATCCCAGTGGGCACCTCGGAGGCCTCCAACCACTGCCATGGCCAGGCTCACTCTGGCTTCCGTCTGGGATCCATGGTCCAGGGAAAGCTATTTAAGTTGTTCCCAGGCTGCTCAGATCCAGGGTCAGGACACCATGGTGGGGGGTGTGGAGAGAGGCCCCACTCTGCTCCCCCACTGGGGAGCTCCTGCAGTGGGGGGCTACCTGTTGGCCAGGGCGCAGGGCTCACGGGATTTGGGAGACTCCGCTCCGAGATGAGTCCCGTGGCCCGACTTTCTCTTGATTGACTGGAGGAAGGAATTCATCAAACCCCCTCCCCGGGGCCGGAGGAAAAGCAGCGATTATCTGTCAGGAAAAACCACCTGTGGTTTGCAGAGAGCCTCTGGGCCGAGCCGGGGCTGCGACGCGGGTCTGAGCCGGGCGAGAGGAGCGCGGCAGGATTCGGGGCGCCATCCGGAGCGGCGGGGCCTGCTCCACCCGCTGCACCTCCCGGGGCCGGGCGGCGGCAGACGGAGAGCGCCCCGGTGCCAGGAGCCTTCCCGTTACGCAGTTCCTGTCCCTTTAAATCCAAGCGCTGGGGAAGGGGGGCTGGGGCACCAGGGCCGGACCCCCGTTACCGGGCCGGCGGGG
>NW_004624746.1:3193652-3236343 GCF_000247695.1 Heterocephalus glaber
CAGGCTCGCGGCGCCGCGGCGAGGCACACGCGCGCCCGTGGACTCGGCGCGGCCGGAGCGGCCGGAGCCCGCGCGGAGCTGCTCGCGTCCTCCGAGCTCCCGAGCGAGGGGCGGCCCGGGCGTCGCCAGCCCAGCACGACTCCGGCCCCCCGGGCGCCGCGTCCTTTTTCGCCGCCTGCGGGATTCGCGGACCGCGGTACATGCATGTCCACTGGGGGCAGGTTTAATTTCGACGATGGAGGGTCGTACTGCGGAGGCTGGGAGGACGGCAAGGCGCACGGCCATGGCGTCTGCACCGGCCCCAAGGGCCAAGGCGAATACACTGGCTCGTGGAGCCACGGCTTCGAGGTGCTGGGCGTCTACACCTGGCCGAGCGGCAACACGTACCAGGGCACCTGGGCGCAGGGCAAGCGCCACGGCATCGGCCTGGAGAGCAAGGGGAAGTGGGTGTACAAGGGCGAGTGGACACACGGATTCAAGGGGCGCTACGGGGTGCGGGAGTGCACAGGCAACGGGGCCAAGTACGAAGGCACCTGGAGCAACGGGCTGCAGGACGGCTACGGCACGGAGACCTACTCGGATGGAGGTGGGTGCCGCGGAGGAGGCCCTCCCCCTCGCGCCTCTGTTTATCTCGGAAGTTGAGCCTCTCAGGTTGGGCCGCGGGCGCCCGGCTTCTCCTGGGTGCCTGGGAGGCCTCAGCGGGCCCTGGCCACAGGTTGCCCGCGGCCTGGGTGGAGGGGACGGGGCTCTGGGCCATCGAGGGTGTGGGGGGCTCTCCAGCCGCCAGCCGGGTGCGGGCCGCGGCGCTGAGCCAGGCGGCCGCGCAGCGCCCGGAGCAGGCCAGAGACCTGCCGGAAAGGTCAGGCTGGGGCCTGGTCGCCCCCGGCAGCCACCACGGTGCAGGGGGCCGGAGAGGGGCCCTCCGCGGTGTTGGCCCCCTGGTGTCTTGGGGAGTCAGGCCCCAGCTCCAGTTCTTGTTTTCCTGCAGTGCTTAGGGCCTTGCTGATCCTGATCGCAGGCCAATGGAGAAGGACCACCTGAGAGCGCTGGAGGCGGGGATGCCAACCCCACCAAACAGAAAGGCAGTAAACTTCTGGGTGGTTGGACGCAGCTCCGCTGTCGAAGCAGGCTGCGGGAGGGAGGGAGGGAGGGAGGGAGGGACAGAGGGAAGGAGGGAGGCCCATCTGTTAGCAAGAGCCCAGGAATCTCGCCTTTCAGTGGCTGAATCATTTCACTGTTAGTTGAGGGAATTGCTCTGCGCCTTCATTCCGGGAGGCCACCACCCTGGGGGCAGAGTGGATGCTGGAAGCCAGTGAGCTGCCTGAAGATGGTTTCTGGGCAGGGGGCCTTGGCTGGCTTTGGAGCTGCCCTGCCGGGACTCTCCAGTTTCCACACACGGGCGCACTGGGCGCAGGCAGAGACCCCAGTCACCCCGCGCCCTCCCCCGCTCGGAGCGCTCCAGAGGTGGCTCCCAGCCTCCCTCCAGGCGGGCGGCTGGGTTATTTTTCAGGCATGGATGCCCGGGAGGGGAGTGAGGTGCAGCAATGACTGCTTCTGCTGGGAATAAATCCCCTGAGCATACGTGTGCTCTCTTGGCCTGCCTGCTGCCTCCCATCTCCCACAGAAGGCTCCAAGGCTCCGAGCAAGCGACTGCTCCCTGGCCACATCCAGGAGCAACGAGGGCTGGCAAGTAATTATTATTTTGGCTTATGCAACTGAAAGGCAGGTTCGTTATTACCCGAGGAGGAGGCGGAGTCTGGGCAGTTAATTATATAATGCTCCTGCCTGTCGACTCCGTGCCCAGCCCTGGTCCCAGGCGGCCCTTTCTGTGCTGTTGTTTTCCTGGAGCAGGGTGGAGAGCTTCTCTGACCCTGGGCCCTGTAGACTAAGAGGGAGCAGACAGCCCTCCCTCGGCTCCAGGCCTGGGCTGTGTGTGTGTGTGTGTGTGTGTGTGTGTGTGTGTGTGTGTGTGTGTGGGTGTGGTGTGGCCCCACGTCCCACACGAAGGGCTGGAGAGGCAGCAGTTGTGGGTGGCAGCTGGGCACTCACAGCTGGGCTCCTCGGGAGCTGGGCAGCTATCACCTCCAGGGCTCCGGCTAGGCTGCCCTCAGAGCTGCCCCCCCAGGGGCTCCCGGCTGCCGTGGGGTCTGTGCAGGCCGGATGGGCTCTGTACCGGGGAAGGAGAGGGGCTCGGGCCTGCCTCCCCTCTGTGAAACTCCTGGAATGTGTGGGTGCCAGGCCACGCGCCGCCACCCCCCGCATCCAACTCCAGTGGCCTTGTCCTGCTTGATCCTGCCCGTTTCACAGGCCAGGTCCATGAGGCCAGGATCGTGTGAGCCCCGGCCCAGGGCTGCAGCTGAGGTGGCAGAGCCCCCATCTTTGGGACCACTCCTCCCGTCGGCACCCCACCTGCCCAGGAGGAGCCCAGTTTGTCTTTCTTCTTTGGGGAGGGTCATATCTCATCTCATTAGGCAGAGTGAGGTTTCGAGGCACCACGCTCCCCAGGCAGGATTGAGTCGACCCCTCTGGCCGGGGTCTCAGGCTGAGACTTCTGGGGCCACTTTCTGAACACAGCCCCCACGTCTCAATAGGAAGCCCGTGTGCCATGCACAGTGGGGTGCAACCAGTGCCAGAGCAGGATGGGGCCTCGACTCCTCCCCTCGTCCGATGGGCAGTGAGCGGAGCCCTCCTGAGGAAGCGCCCCAACTCCAGCCCAACTGCCTTTGTACAGGAGGTGGGAATGTGGGGCCGGAATCGGCAGAGCTCCCGAACTTCAGCCTGGATCTCAGTGCTGACTTGGGGAAACGGTGATTTTCATGAATAATGCACAAGCAGCAAATGTATTCTACATTTAGCTGGAATTGGTATGGAATCCATCTCAACTAGGGACACTTCTGCCAGCTCCTCCTCCAGCTTCCCCGCCCCCAGGCTGGCCGGCGCTGCTTTTGGTGTGAGCGCCCAGTCTGTATGGGGAGCCCCGGACCACAGTGGCAGGAGCACATGCTCCCTGAGTTACCTGCCTGGCCCAGAACCCTGGCCCTGCCAGCGCTCCACGGTGTGACCTTGGACAAGCTACTGAATCTCCCTGCGCTTCTGTTTCCTCATTTTAGAAAGGGCTGATGATCATGCTGTGAAGTGGCGAGGGTTAGCTGAGAATAGAGTATGTGGCTATACTGGGGATACAGTAGCATTTCTTATCACTTACTGCGATTTTTATTACTGCAGTTCACATGCAATGAATGTCACTTACCACGATCATTATGAGAACTGATGGCCGGGGTGACGGAGGTGATCATAGAGATGCTGAGTGGTGGTATTAGACGCTCCTGGGTGCCACGTGTGTGGCGAGTGTTTGCATGAATTGCAGCGTTTAACTCTTACACCTCCAGAGGGCTGAGTCCCCTCGTTTCCATTTCCCATCTGGGAAGTGGGGGCTTGGAGCAGATGGGCCTTGGGCAGAACCAGACTCACACTCAGGATGGGGACTCCAGAGCCACCTCTCTGGAAACTGGCTTGGCTGGAAGCACCCTGCTTCCTATTCTTCCATATCCACCCCTCCCTCTGGGACGCAGAACCAGAGGCAATGCACAGGTGCAGATGTGCAGGCCCCAGCGGCCTGGGGTTCGTTTCCCTCCTGTGTCACTGCGCTTTGCCCCACAGGTGAACATGTCCTCCCGGTGCTGTGGATACAGAGCCCCTTGGACCGAAAGTTACCCGCTCAGATAAGCCCTCCCACATCCCAAAAGGTATGAGTCATCTCACACCCTGGCCTCTCCCCTCCTGCGCGGTCCTGTTCACCAGCCCCGATTCCTCGGCCCACACAGATCACACACGCCCACAGCCGGGATCCAGCCCCACCCAGGCGCCTTCGCGCACATGCGCACTGCACCTGCCACCCGCAGACACTTTCCAGCCCGTCCCCCAAAACAACCACCCCAGTTTTGTTTGCTCCCCCACTGCCAAGTGCGCTGGGTCTCTGCCGTCCCTGTACGCGGGGAGTTCAGGTGACAGAGGCAGTAGCGTGCCTGGTTTTCATTTCAAACACACGTTCTCGCTGTTCACGCCCCTCATAAGAGAAACGAAACCTCTCACCCGTGGCAGCACCACTGCGGGTATTTTTGGTGCTGGGCTACGACTGTGTGGCAGAGACTTTACATCCCGATGTCCAGGTTGGGAGGAAGCAGGTGTTCATTTCAGAAGCAAGAAGTGAGCACAGCTACTGGAGATGAAGGTGTCCGGCCAGAGCCTCCCTTTCTGCCACTTGGGGGCCTCGGTCAGGAGAGGGGCTCAGCCCATGCTACCAGATGGGTTGGGCTTCCCACGGGGGCCGGACTTGAGCCAAGCAGGAGCCCCCGGAGTAGCGCGGAGAGGAGGCCTGGCTGAGCCCGGCCATCTTCTCTGAGGACAGGGATGGAGTGAGCAGGGCCCTGGGAAATGTGGTGGCCGAGGCGGGGAGAGGCACGGCTGCTGTTCGCCTTCAAGTCGTTCCTCTTCCTCAGTTTCCCCAGGTCTTCCCAACCGAATACAGGTAGCTGCCAGCTGTGCGCTGGCAACCTTGTCTGTGAGGCTCCGGTGACCTTAAATGACAGCTGTTTAGAATCGTGCGTGCTGGCAGAAGGGGTGTTGTCAGTTTCCCACAGCAGCGCCGCGGATCAGCCGCTCCCCAGCGTGCAGTCTCAGAGTGGAAGCCCCAAGCCGCTGCAGCCGGCGAGCGGCGCTGCGGGAGGAGCCGTGGCCTTCAGCACCACGGAGAGCGCCCGCCAGCTGGGCGTGGCTGGCCTCAGACCCCTGCCAGCCTCCCCTAGCAGCCACCGCTCGCTGCCCGGCCGGGCTCTTCCACGCTCGTGTGAGCAGTGTGCCCGGCTGACTCTGGGGGGGGGGGCGTGGGCTCCGCACTCCCAGAAACACCGCCGCTCGGTGCTTGCCGGTTGTCAGTCTTTTCTGGAAAAGCAGAGCGCCTCGCAGGAGCCACGCCACCTCTTGGCCGCCCGAGGGAGCCGGTGAGGAGCTGGTGAGGAGCTGGTGGGAGCCGCTCCTGAGTGTAGCCTGCCCAGGCGCGGGTTCGGGTCCCAGGATGTCTGTGGCAGCCAACAGAAGGGCATTTTTGTCTCCCTTCGCTTTGCTTCGGCTGGTTTCATGGATCAATCAAGTAGACCAGCCCTGCCTAGCCCCTGGGCACAGGTAGCTATTCGGATTTAAATTTAAACTAATTAAAGTAAAGTTTAAGAAGTTAGTCGGGTGTGGTAGCGCACTTGGGAGGCTGAGGCAGGAGGGTGACTGAGAGTTTGAGGACAGCTTGGGGTAACGTAGTGAGATCGAGAGCCGCCTGAACTACAAAGCCCCGTGTGTGTGAACACAACAGCCCCACCACAGGAAGAAGCCAGCTCGGTGTTCCTAGCTGTGAGTGACGAGTGGCTGTCACATGACGGTGCAGGCACTTCCTGTTGTTTCTGGAGGGTCCTAGGACCACGAGGGCCTGGGGAGAAGCCCTCGTGCAGGAAGGGACATGTGCCTGTGCCAGCACTGCCGGGTGACCGGTGAGCAAGACAGTGCTGGTGCACAGTACTCCCCCGGAGGCGTGTGGAATGAATGAAGTGCGCAGGTGTGCAGCGCTGGGCGCCTTGTTCAGCGCCATCGCCTCAGCCTTGAGTGCAGACAGTTAAAGGGAAGCAACTGTCACAGGGCAGCCTGGTTTTAGAGCCCTCTCACGGGTGTGTGTGCATGTGCACGTTTGCACACTGCTGGGACTGAGTGCGGGGCCTCCCCCAGCTCACCCTCAGGCCCCTCTGTTTCATTTTGACACAGTGTCTTACTAGGTTGCTCAGGCTGAGATCGAACTTTTGCTCCTCCTGCGTCAGCCTCCTGAGTGGCTAGGATCACAGACGCGCCCTGCAGGGGCTTACCTGTCCCCGTTAGAGCTTCCTGACATGTTTTGTCGTTGTTTGGTTCCTTGTGAGAGACCCCCAGTATGTGACACAAGTAAGGCAGGTGGCGTGGAGTCGTGACGGGGAAGCCATGTGGGGCTGCCGAGTGTGCAGCATGCTTTGCAGCTTCTTGGGGACACCGGTGGCCTTCCGTCTGGCACACTCTTGCCACCTCTCTGCAGCTGCTCTTCCTGGGGTGGGGCATTTGGTCCCCCCAAGCACGTGTGGGCTCCTTCTGGCTGCAGGGACGGGGAAGCAGGGCCCAGGGAGGGCTCCCCGGTGCCAGTGCTGTGGGGCTGAGCGAGGGAACCGCTGACTGCTGTCGGGAGGCCAGCGGGACCTGGAGGGGTGAATCCCCTCCCACACTCTCCTCACAGCTGCCCTCCGCCACAGGCCCTCCCTCAGGCCGTTCCCGTATTTGAGCCAGCCGTGGACGGTAACCTCTGAAACCGTAACCCAAAATGAACCCCGTCTCCTTTAGTTCGTGGGTGTGCGATGTTTAAATTACTTGGGTGAGGATCAGAGCCACCCGGAAGGTGTATCCGACAGTTTCCATCTCTGCGTTTCTGGGCCCAGAATGTCACCCCGGCTTCCTACTGCTCTCAAGTTCTATGTGCTGCTGTTGCCGGTCCCGGGAACCCCGTTTTTAGACTCATGGCTCTGGCTAGCTCCTCCTCACTGGGCTGCACCTTAGCACCACTCCATGTGGCCACTGGAAGTGCATTCTCGGGGCCCCCAGACCCCGTGGCCAAAGACTACGTGTGCTCGGGTGCCCAGATGGTGCCTGTCAGGCAGCACTGTTGTCGTGCTCTGGTTTCCAGCAGGGCTGGCCCAGGAGTCTGGGTGCTGTGAAGAGGGCCTGACCGAGGTGCAGCCAGGCCTGGGACTCCTCAAGTCTCCAGGGAAGGTGATGCACAGCCTGGATGGGGGACCGCTTGCTGGGACCCCTCAAAGAGTGCCAGTCACTGGCTGTGCTGGGGTCTGTTCAGGGCTACCAAAACCAGACGTGTAGAGGGTGGTGTCCCCAACCTGCATTTGGTAAGAGCAGACGGGACCAAGAATTGCTGCTTTCGATAAAGTTCTCCTGGCTCCGGGCTCATGGCGGTGATACAGTGCTTGTTTAAAAAATGGAATTGAGGAGCTTTCAAGTGCAGCATGCGTGAGCCTGGGCCTCGGTGTCTGTGACTCCTCCACTCTCGTCAGATTTCAGGGCTGGGCCTAAATCCAGGATGGACTTAATGGTCTTTAGCTTCATCACACCTACAAAGCCCCTTTTCCCAGAGAAGGCCCCGGGTGTCAGGATGGGGACCTGGCTATTTGGGGACACTTTGGACCCGCCCAGGGCCTTACAGGTGTCAGGTAGCAGGTGCCAAAAGCTACGTGTGTGATGGCTACAAGTTCCAGGCCAGCCTGGGCTACACAGTGAGTTCAAGGCTGGCCTGAACTGCATAACAGTTCTGTCTCAAAAACAAAAACAAAAAATCAAACAAAAACAAACAGTGCTTTGAGCTGAGCCGTGCTGCTTGCTACAGCCAGATTTTAAGCCTCGCCATGTGGTGCTCTCGGGAGCCTCATGGAGCTTTTGGATCACTGGGCTGGGCCCCCAAAAGGGATTGGAGACCTGGTACCTTCCTCCTCTGCTTTTTACTTTCTGGTTTTGCTCCGCTGTGCTGAGCCGCTTAGCCCCACCCAAGGCAACAGCACCAACCCATCCTGGCCCAGAGCCCCCTGGCGCCCCAGGCGTGTACTGCAGTCATGGGCAGCCTGTACCACTCCCACTCCAGAGGAGCTGGAGGCTGGCCCGTTGCGTGGCCAGCTGAGGTCACGGCTGGTGGCCGCAGAGCTCCACTGGCTCCTGAGCATCCTCCTGCCATCTCCAGATGCCGGGTCCTCTCAGCCAGCCCCTTGCTTGGCAGATAAGGAGACTCAGGCTCAGAGAGGGGAGGAAGCTGCGGGTCTCTGGTGGGCCTTTGCCCAGCGTTTCATAAGCTTGTGGGTCTCCTCAGAAGAGCGCAGGTCCCTGCAGCCTTGCGATGCTTTGTGCGCATCTGGGGTTCAAGTCTCCCTGAGGCGCCACAGATTACCAGTCAAGACTCCCTTCTCCACGAGCACCTAAACCTTGCCTGGTGAGCAGAGGAACAGGTGGAGGATGCGGCCTCCAAGGTGGCACATCCGCACCCCTGACAGAGGCAGAGGTGGTGTCTCTGCCACCGCCAGGCACCGTGTGGACGGCGCTCCGTGTCTGGCCCTCCCGTACCCCAACCTGCCTCACATGCTGGGAGCTTTCCCCAGCCTAACATTGCTTCGTGGAGAAAGCAGAGTCCCTCTCACCGGTGGGAAACCGAGGCTCCAGCCCTGTGAGGGCTTGGCTTACCCCAGTTCCCGCCAGGACTGGCACACTCCATCCTGTTTCCGCCGCCCCCTGGCTGGTGTCCCCTCTGGGCTCGGGTGTGGAGCTCCCTGGCTTCCTGTGAGGACTCAGCTGGGGTGGCCGGGATGGTGAGCGCTCAGCTTTCACCCCCGGCATGGTGAGCACACAGTGGGTGCTCGGCACATGCCTGAGTGGCCCAGCCAAGACCACTGCCTGAGCTCCGAGCAGGGTGGGGTCAGGGTGTCCCATCGGGCTCCGCTTGCAGGTCTGGTCCACGGAGGCTGTGGCCAGCACAGAGCCACAGCGTGGGGAAGCGGGGCCCTGCAGGCATCGTACTGCATGCTGCTGGCTGGTCCCAGGAACAGCGATGATGAGCCCAGCCTGGCTTGGCTGCTGGCTCATGGTCCTTCCGGACACTGCTGGACTGCAGTGGCAGGGTGTGTGGGCCCTGGAGAAAGCCCTCTGCCTGTCTTGGGCCGCACAGAGCAAACCATCCCAGGGCAGGGCCTGTGGGCCGCACCCCCAGGGCACTGCAGTGGGAATGGTGGGCCACCATGACGGTGACCCTGCGGGGCCACAGGAGTGCACTGGACAGCGTCCCGTTAGCCTGGAGCCTGGGAGGGCCAAGGGGAGAGGATGTCCAGCACGCGGCGCTTGTCTGTCACCCCTTGTTGTCTTAGGCTGCCCTGTCCTGCGTGTCCACGTGGCAGTGGCCACAGTGCTCAGCATCTCTTTTAGGTCCACCCACCGCCCCATGGGCACTGCTGTCCACTGCAGGGCGGAAACTGAGGCTGAGAGGTCACAGGGCACCGGGGTCACCACAGCAGGCCTCCATATCCCCCACTGGGCACCTGGGCTGTTCCAGTGCCTCAGTCCTACCCTGCCTGCCTCAGTTTCCACCCGGAGATTTAGGGGCACTCATAGCACTGCGGACCAGAGCTGACCCCAGCAGCGCCCTCTCCTGCCTGCAGTGGGAACCAGCTGGACTCAAACTCCAGGCTGGGCTTAGTCCAGAGTCCCAAGAGAGGCCCTCTGTCTTCGGGTGCCCCAAGGAGGCAGCTCCGGGAGGGTGGGCAAAGGCAGCCGGGCAGACTGAGGGACTGAGGACCCCCAGGCCTTCTCTCAGCTCCCCCTGTGGAGGGCGAGCCGGGGCTGTGGAGAAGCAGTGTCCTCCTGGGCTGAGGGGTGACTGGCCTGTGGGTGGTGCAGGGCCCTGCCTCTGTCCCGCCCTGTCCTGGTCTGGAGCGACCTTGTCTCCCCACCCAGCCGGCTTCCTGCTTCCCTTCCCTCCGCCCTGGGCCTTCCAGGTGCTCAGCTTCTGCCTGGGGTCTGTGCCCTGAGGGCTCCTGGGAGTTGGCTGAGGGAAGTTTCTAGAAAGCCCAGCCATTCCCTGCTCCCCTCCCCCTATGGGTCTGAGGCCGGCTGCCTGGTGGCATCTGGGCTCCATGCTTGGGGACAGGCAGAGCCGGGTCAGGACAGGCACCTTGGGCTGCCACAAGGGCACGAATAGCCCTTCCTGCCTGTGTGACAGTGACCATGACAGGAAGGGCGAGGCAAGGGCTTCGTGTTGCAGGGATCTGGAGGGCTCCCCAAGAGCTGAGAGCTGAGGCCGGAAGGAGCAGTTGGGTGCGGGAGCCCCACAGGGCAAGCTCAGGGTCTCCTGAGGGCCTCGGTGGGCGGGACCTGGGCTGCCAAGATGGCGTGGCTGGTGGCCTCTGGGGATGCTGACGGATGGCCTGGCTGCACCGGGCTGGCCCTCCCCGGGCTCCTTCTGCTGGGCTGCCTTCTCCCCCATGTCCTCCATGGAGCGGGCGCTGTACCCTGGCATCTTTTCCCAGGCAGCAGGGCAGGGGTGGGGCATGGGCCCTGCTGGCCCTGACCTGCCCCTCTGATGTCCGGCAGCTGGGCGTGAAGTCTGTGAGGAGCTGCTGGCCAGGCAGGCCCCAGGGTAATGCTGTCCCGGAATGTTTGCCACCCTGGTCCGGTCTGGGTCATTTCCAGGGGCAGGAGACAGAATCGTGGGTCTGGCTGACGCCGCCTCAGTGTGGCACCGCCTATGTTCTCATTTGAAGAAAGCTGAGCTTCCAGCGGAGGCCAGCAGGACCGGACTTGGTCTTTCCCCTCCACAGGACTGCCCGTGGCCCTCTCTCCCCCTGCAGCTGCCACGTCCAACTCGGAGTCTCAAGCACCTGGGCCCCAGCCTCCCCATGACCGGGCCGCGTGCCACTCCGGCGGGTTTGGGGTGGCCTGCGCAGGCTACAGAACCAGCTGTGGGCTGTGGCCGCTATCGGGGCTGTGGCCGCCCCCCATGCAGTGTAGAGGAGGGGTTGGAGCTGCCCGGCCCAGGCCCCGTCATTTCCCTGGCTGCAGGCTGAGAAGGACCCCACTCACCTTGGGCCTTTTCCCAAAAAATAATCATGTCGGCCTGTAATCCACACACTGTGTGTATTCCTGTGCATTCACTGGGTCATGAAACCCATGACCAGATTTGGGACAGTCTGCCCCTCAGAAGGAAACCCTGTACCCAGGTATCATTTCCTGCTCCCTCCTTGCAAGCCTGCCCTGTCTCTGGACCTGCCTGGTCGGGACACTCCACATCAGTGACAGCAGGCAACATGTGGCCTTTCCTGGCTGGCGTCTGCCACTCATTGTGTTTTCAGGGTTTATCCACACTGTGGCATGTCTCAGGACTTCATTCCTTTTCATGGCTGAATAATATTTCACTCCAAGGATGGACATGTTTTGCTTATCCATTCGCCAGTGGGTGGACACGGGTTGTTTGTGTTTGGGCTGCTGTAATTAGTGCTGCTGTGAACTTTGTGTGAAAACCTTTCTCCTCTTTTGAGTTGTGCTCTCAGGGACCCTGATGATAAAGACCCCGATAAAGAAGCTAGGAATAGGGGCACATACCTGTGATCTCAAGTACTCAGGAGGCTGAGGCAGGAGGATAGCAAGTTCTGGCCCAGACTGGGTAACTTAGTGAGGACCTGTCTCAAAAAGGGCTGAGGGAGCTCAGTGGTAGAACACAGCCTATAATGGAGGCCCTGGGTCCCACCATCCCCAGCACCTCGAGGGAGGGAGGGAGGGACCCTTGGCCCACCCTGGGAGGTCAGGGCAGCAGAGAAGCGGTGGGGCGTCAGCAGGAACCGTGGGGCCACTGAGGACATCTGGGAGTCCCCGCTTCTGCAGCTTGCCCTGGGTATGCGCCAGTCAGCCCCACGGCGAGGTGTGGAGCGAGCCTCCACCAGGGACCAGGCGGGCCAGGCGTGGCCCTTCCTGCCGTGGCTGGTGTTGGTCCTCACATGTGTCCATCCCTGATCTCATCTGGTGGAGTGAGGACGGAGGTGCTGGTGCTGGTGGCTGCTCCCGGGCCTGCGCGGTGGCACCGGGGCGGATGCTCGTGGGCTCTGGAGCTCTCGGCCCGCCTCTTGTCGTCCTGCCTCCTCTGAGCACTGTCCAGCGCCCTGGCTGCTCTCTTGGTCTCTTCCTTCTGGCTCCCTCCCGGCCTCCTGGGCACGGGGGCTGGTGTCACTGCCAGTGTGCTGTGCATGGGACAGGGCTGTGCACAGGCGCTGGCCTCTCAGAGCCTTGATCTCTGCAGCAGGGAAGAAGTGCTGCCTCCACAGTGGGAATTTGCTGGTGGAAGTGTCTAAGGTAACATGGGCCCCAGCTTAAGGGAAAATAAGTCCTGGAAATAACAGTGCTTGGCGCTCAGGCAGGCCCCGGCCCCAACCCGTGCCCATTCCCCAGGACTATGACTCTGAGCCCCTTGGGGCCTGGCTGCTGCCTCTCCAAGGTTGCACATCTAGGACTTCCTTGGCTCATCATGGCCCTGCCCACAGCTTCCTGCTGTGACAGATGGAGATCTTCAGCCTCCAGACCCCTTCCCTAGCCATGCTGGCGTTGTCATAATCCTTTAAACCCATCACAGTGCTTCCATTGTTCTGACTATGCTAATATTGCTCACTGCCGAGCCACGCAGTATACCCTGATCCTGCATTCTGTGCACAGTCTGAGTTAGTCATTGACTCACTTTTTAAATTGCATTGTTTTCTTTAAATTGTTGGTTAATTCTTTCTCCACCTTCCAAATGCCCAGCAAAACAACTTTTAATGCAGGTTTTCACTCAGACCGGCCAGATGCTCTACCTGAAGCACGCACAATTGAAAGTTTGTTTATTGATTGTCTTCCCAGTGCCCCCATTTTCCTATAAGTCCCCTTTCCTTTCATGTGTTTGATCTCCCCAGACCTTCCTCTTTCCTGGTTTTCTCCCTCATTTTGGTGGAGCACATCCTGCAGTAGCTTCCTGAGAAAGGTTGGGTGGAACATGAACTTTCTGTGGCTTCATTACCTGATTCATAAATTGGCATAGGATGTAGATTGAAAATCATTTTTGCTCAGAATCTGTGGTGCTAAGGGTGCATTTTCCCCCTGGGGACAGTTCTGGGTTTGTTGTTGCTGTTGTGACGTCATCTGCCATTCGGTCTCAGTCCGCCATGAACAGTCTGCTTTTCTTTCACCTTGAAGCATGTAAGTAAAACCTGCTCAGTAACGTTCTGAAACCATGCTGCCAGGTCTGGGTGTGGGCTCTTTCCTGTCCTGTGCAGCGTGTCTGTGGGCCCTTGGTTGGACACACACTCTCTTCGGCTCTGGGAGATGTTCCTGCTTTGCCTTTGGTCACCTTCATTGCTTTCTGGACTCTTGGTCCTTGGACTTGGGGCCTCCTGGCCTCCTGGATGAGCCCTTTCTTCTGTTTTTCCCTACATCTTTTTTATTTTTTTGAGACAGGGTCTCACTGTGTAGTTCAGGCTGGCCTGGAACTCATGGCCACCCTCCTGCCTCGGCCCCCCAATCCTACCTCTTATTCATATTTTAGTTTCCAAAAGATTTTCTTAAACTCACCTTCACTCATTTACCATTTTTGTGGGGAAGGTACTGGAGATTGAACCTGGGCCCTCCACACTGAGCTACATCCCCAGCTCATTTTATTTTTCTGAGACAGTGTTTCGCTAAGTTGCTAAATTGTCCAGCCTGGGTTTGAACTTTCTATGCTCCTGCCTCAGCGCCCCCCCAGTTCTGGGATTACAGGTGTGCCTGTCCATTCCCAGCCACCAGAATTTTTATTTTAACCATCCTTGTGATTTCCAGTTATTTCCTTTTCTTTGACCTCTCCTTTTTAAAAGTTCATTTTATTTCCTTTTGGGGGATGCAGCATCTTACCTCCTGAGGATTTGGAGTCCAGATCCCTTGATGTCTTCTTCTACTATATATATATATTTTTTGTTGGTGTTGTTTGTTTGTTTGTTTTCCTGGTACCGAGGATTGAACTCAGGACCTTGCGCTTTCGAGGCAGGCGTGGCGCCGCTGAGCTACATCCCGGCTCACCACCTATATTTTCCATGGCAGTGCCAGTTCTCTCCTTCCTGTCTATTGTGTCTTGGTCTCCTCCCCCCTAGGCCGTATCCAAGTGTCTGGCGGCCCTTGGCTGTTCCCGCACTGAGAGGAGGCTCTGGCGGTTGGGCGGGGAGCAGAGGGTGTCCCCATGGGACAAACGCTGTAGCCCAACAGCCCTGCTTGGCGCTGCGTCACCACACTCCTCCTCCCAGGGATTTCCTGGCTCTGTTTCATCGCTCCCTGCGTCTTGCAGTGAGGGGGCTGTCTTCTTACTATTAATTAAAAATATACGCGCCTTTATAACATGTATACAGTATACTTATATACAGTTATGAATGTATTATGTATGTCATAGCTATATAAATTTCATACATTGTAAGCAATTAGATATAATTATAATATATAACATAATCTGAGACAGGTCTCACTGAGTAGCCCAGGCTGGGCTCCAACGTGCCATCCCCCTGCCTCAGCCTCCCAAGGAGCTGGGATCACAGGTGTGTGCGGCTGTGCCTCATTATTTTCATGTTCCCAACAATCTGGCTTTTTACCTTTTTTTCTTGGTTTGTTCTAACTTCTTGTCTATATGGTTACTTGGCTGGACATTGAGAATTCTACATTTGTTTCCTGAAATTCCACGGCGCTCGTGGCTTAAGGAGCAGGAGTCGGCCTTCCCCAGTTCCGGAGGCTGAGGTTGCAAACCGAGGTGCTGCAGACTGCTTCTCCAGCCCCCAGCCTTTGTGGCTGAGGGTGGCACTGCAGGTCCGTGTGGGAAGGAGTCCGGTGCGTGGGGCCGGGCCCACCCTGGTGGCTCACTTTGCCTAAACCACCTCTAACAGAGCCACTGTCCATGTGGCGGGGCCTCAGGGCTCCAGCTCAGCTCAGCTCAGCTCTGGCTCAGAAGGGCTTGTCAGTGACACTGTGGTGCTGGTGACAGTGCAGGGAGGGCATGGTCATTCTAGGAGCCTTTTCTGAGCACAGTTATCAAAAACCTTGAAAACCTTCCTTGTGAGCAAGCAGTTCCATTCTGGGAAGTTCCCCGAGGATGAGGTGAAGACTGTGTGTAAATATTAGCTATCAAAATGCGGAATGAGAGGCCAAGCATTTAAATCAGCAGCACAGTGTGGGCTTCATGTGTGCACAGCCCTGGGTTCAATCCCCAGCACCAAAAGTAATAACATAAAAACCAACACCTGAGCTAGGGCCGGGCAAGCCTGTAGTTCTGGTGAAGCTCATGCCCTGGGACCATCATGCAGCCATTAAGGAAGGAGAAGAGTGGAGAAGGTTCTGGAACCTGGCTGGAGGCTGTGCCTCTCGGGAGCTGGGGGCGGCCCGAGTGGGGACCATGCGAGCAGAGGCTGTCCTGACTCAGCCTGCAGCATGTGGAGTGGATGTGGGGTGCTGGTGGCCCCAAGACTGGGCACATGAGGCGCTATGGGGACTGAACCTGGGCTGGGCTGGCCCTGGTGGAGCGGGATGGGGGGGCAGGTGGGGTGAGGGTCTGGTGCACCAAGCCATGGGGGGATGAGGAGACGTTCCTGAGCTGGGGCCCGGGAGGTGAGGCTGATGGATCTTGGGGGCCGGAGCTGTGGCCCGTGTCACCGGGGTGGTCGGAGTGGTGGAGGCCTGTGCCCTGCCCACAGCACCCCTGATCCTGGTGGCTGTAGGGCTAGGAGTTTGTTCCGCTTCTGCAGTAGTGGAATGGGGTCAGAGAGGTCCTGAAACCTGCTTAACGTCACACACGAATGCGTGAGGCAAGAAACTATCCATCGGGCCTGGTTGTTTTTCCTTCTTATCTTATTGTGCTGTATACGAAGCATGATTGAAAAATTCTGGGTGTTTACACTTCAACAGTGTTTAAAAGACATGTGCCCCGAGTCCCCTCCAACTCCCCCCCTCGCTTGGAACGCGCTGCTCCCGTGGCTCTTTCACTTCCCGCAGCAGCTCCGGAGTCCTCTTCCCTGTGTTGAGTTGCTCTGTTTCACTGCCTCTCGGTCCATGTCTCCTTCACGGCCATGTTGAAAGCCAGAAGTCTCATGGTGCCAGACCCGGTGAATAGGGCAGAGAAGGGCACCATCCTGTGTTTACGAGCTGCCTTCCCGTTGGATGGCACGGCAGCAGCAGTCACCATGTTTTTGATTGCACCTTGTAATGACACAAAAGAGAACTCCAGAACTGCTTCAGAGAGTGGCAAGAGCAATGGGATCAGTGTGTTTGAAGCAAAGGGGAATGTCTTGAGGAGGATTCGTGGCAATGTGTCCGCTACTGTAATGCATTTTTTAAAAAACTTAAACATTCACCGTATTTTTCAATAATGCCATGTATAACCACAGTTTACCCCCTGCCCCCTTATTTTTTTTTTGGTACTGGGGATGGAACTCAAGTCCTTGGGCTTGCGAGGCAGGTGGCAGAACCACTGAGCTAAATCCCTGGGCCTCTCCTGCCCCTGTTTGAGATGAGATCTCACCTTGAAACTCCTGCACACAATTCTCCTGCCTTAGCCTCCTGAGTAGCTGGGAGTGTAGTTGCTGGCCATCGTGCCTGGCTTTCCAGCCACTTCTAAGTGTGCAGTTCAGTGACCCCAGGTGCGTTCTGCCCCTGTTGGGTGCAGCCCCTCCCCCGCTCCCAGCCCAGCCCCCTTCTGCGCTGTCTTGGTCCCGGGGATGCACAGGACTCAGCAGGACGTGGCCTTCGAGTCTGCACCTGGCTTCCCTCCCTGGGTGCTGTTGCCCAGCCGGGGTCAGCACCTCCCTCCTCTATGGTGATCAGTGCTGCCGTGGCGCACCCCGTGGTCCCTTGCCTGCTGGCAGGCACTCAGAGCTGCCCCGTGGTTCCCAGGGACACTGTGGCCATGACCAGGGGTTGGTTGGGGTCCCCGACTCCCCTGCCTGTGAATTTGCCCAGTGCCGATTCTAATGCCACAGCCCATTCCCCACGCTGTCCCCACCGAGAGGTCTTGAAGAGTCCTCTTGGATGCCTCCAGCAGTGAGGAGTTCACTACCTCTCCAGGCAGGCACTGCAAGGTGCAGGACACTGTGTGGATCACTCCAGGCTGATCCCCCACCTCTTGCCGGGCTCCCTAGTTGCCTGTTTGTTTGTTTTTGAGACAGGGTCTTGCTGTATAGTTCAGGCTGGCCTTGAACTCACAGTGATCCTCCTGCCTCAGCCTCCCGAGTAATGGAAGGGCCTTTGAAACAGCTCTTGGTAATAATAATTGTGGAACCGCTCCCGGGCCGCCTGAGTGTCACCCAGCTCGGAGGTGCTGCTGGACGCGGGCTTGTCCGGGAGCTCACCCTTTCCCCTTTGTCTCCCCAGGGACGTACCAGGGCCAATGGGTCGGCGGCATGCGCCAGGGCTACGGCGTGCGGCAGAGTGTGCCCTACGGCATGGCGGCGGTCATCCGCTCGCCCCTGAGGACGTCCATCAACTCCCTGCGCAGCGAGCACACCAACGGCTCTGCCCTGCACCCGGACGCCTCCCCGGCGGGGGCCGGCAGCCCGGCCGTGTCTCGCGGTGGCTTCGTGCTGGTGGCGCACAGCGACTCGGAGATCCTGAAGAGCAAGAAGAAGGGGTTGTTCCGGCGCTCGCTGCTGAGCGGGCTGAAGCTGCGCAAGTCGGAGTCCAAGAGCAGCCTGGCGAGCCAGCGCAGCAAGCAGAGCTCCTTCCGCAGCGAGGCGGGCATGAGCACCGTCAGCTCCACGGCCAGCGACGTCCACTCCACCATCAGCCTGGGTGAGGCGGAGGCCGAGCTGGCCGTCATCGAGGATGACATCGACGCCACCACCACGGAGACCTACGTGGGCGAGTGGAAGAACGACAAGCGCTCGGGCTTCGGCGTGAGCCAGCGCTCCGACGGGCTCAAGTACGAGGGCGAGTGGGCCGGCAACCGGCGGCACGGCTACGGCTGCATGACCTTCCCCGACGGCACCAAGGAGGAGGGCAAGTACAAGCAGAACGTCCTCGTGAGCGGCAAGCGCAAGAACCTCATCCCGCTGCGCGCCAGCAAGATCCGCGAGAAGGTGGACCGTGCGGTGGAGACCGCCGAGCGGGCCGCCACCATCGCCAGGCAGAAGGCCGAGATCGCGGCCTCCAGGTAGGAGCCTGGGGTGGCCCTCTCCGCTCCGGTTGCTGTCCCCGGAGGCCTCGCAAGTGCTTCTCAAGCTGGTTCCCATGGAGTGCTGGGCTTCCTCGGGTGCCCGTGGGCTGGGGTGGGCCGGGCCATGGAGCCCACAGCCTCTCCTCCAGCAGGGCGGCACCTGCCGTGTGTCTAAGGAGCTTAATGGGAACTGTGGGCAGACACGGAGGGTGGCTGCTGTGTTGGTAGGAGGTGTGGCGCAGCCATCGGGTGGAGGAGAGGTGTTCAGAAGCTGCCTGGCCGACCGAGGCTCCCTGGGTCCCAGCGGGGCAGACCTGCTGCAGGCACCGCCCCAGGGCTGGCACAAGACTTGGTGCTTTGGGCCAGCAGCTGCCTGGTATGGGGTTTGGGCACTGAATTTGGGGTTCAGAGGGGCCCTGGCCTCTAAGGACCAGGTCCCGAGGGGTCCTGGGTTCTGTGGGGATTTCCAGGCAGCTCTAGATGTTGGTGGGGCTGAGGCCCGGGTGGGCCGTGGGAGAGAGTGGAGTGTTGGTCCAGGGTCAGTGGCACGGGGGCCTGGCAGCCTTGTTGGGCTTCAGGTGTTCAGAGAGGCCCAGCCTTTCTCCCGGCTGTGCTGTCCTGGGCAGGTCAACCTGCATCTGCCCTGCTCTTCCTGGAGCAGCTCTGTTGGGCTGGAGAGCTTCCAGGAAGGTCAGCCTCTGCACCAGCTCAGACCTCGGCCTGCGTCTCAGCGGCCTTTGATCCCAGTGGAGAGCAAAGGCGGCGGCCATGGTTTGTGGGCAGTGCAAATGTCCATGCTGGGGCTGCTCAGGGTCGGATGGGAGTGAGCTCACTCCAGGCAGCCGCAGGAGCCCAGAATCCCCACCTCAGTGCTGAAGCCCCAAATCATGCTGTCCCCTCCTCCTTCCCAGAAACGGGCGGTGCGTGCGAGTACAGTACTCACCTGGTATTTTGGGAACAAATTCGGTTCAGCAGTTATTTTTAATGCCGTAGATGTAATGCTTGCTTCATATGGGGAAGTTAGAAAGCAAGGACAGCAGTGGCCTGTGTCGTCCAGGGTCACACGGTGCCGGCCGTCCTTCCTTCTGTTTCCTTTAGCTTTCTTGCCTCTGTGCTCTGGGATGTGATGGGTGAGGAGTGAGCCAGGGCTGTGGGTACCTGAGACAGCTCTGCAGTGGAGCAGGCAGGGCCAGCATAGGGCAGCTGGGGAGGTGCTGGCGGCACGGCCACCTTTGTCCTGCGGTCAGGTGTGTGCCGAGCCTGCAGAGGTGGCGGCGTGCAGGCGGCACCTCCTCCGGGTCCCTGGGTCTTTGCAGCTGCAGGACCCTGGGTGCGGGTCATGGCTGTTGTCAGCTTGGGCATGGCACGCCCTGGGCAGGTGCCCATGGCCACTGTGGCTAACTGATGCTGAGCAGCCCTCCGGAGAGACTCCGACTGTCTGCCTGCATGGAGGGGGAGCCATGGGGGTAGTCATGGGGCCCCAGACACCAAGGAGGGTGGCACCCGGGCAGGCCCAAGGCTGGTGGCAGGGCTTTGCTTGCCCACTTTGGGGCCCTTCTGCCCCAGCCTGGACTCTGAGGTTCCTTCTCACAAAGTTAGGGGGAGGGGGCTGGCATTTCATAGCGGCCTTTAAACAGCGTTCTCTGGGGAGGGGGAGACTTGGTGCATGGAGCCTGGGCTGCAGCCTGCTCTGGCCCCTACTGCAGCTTGAGCCCCTGCCCTGTGCCAGTCCTGAAAGCTGGGCCAGGGGGATTTGTGCCCTGACAAACGGGAGGATGGTGTGTGTGTGTTCCCAGGGCTGGATGGAGCCTAGGTCCTCATACATACTAGGCGGGTGTTCGACCTCTATGCTACATCCCCAGACTTTTATTTTTCATTTTAAAATTTGGACACAGGTCTTGCTTCAGTTGCCCAGGCGGGCCTCAGACTTGGAATCCTCCAGCTTCAGCCTCCCCAGTAGCTGGGATCATGGGTGTGCACCACACGACTGGCTGCTATTTTTGTTTTTAAAATATCATTTCCCACTAAATTTATAAACCCTAGTTAAGCAATAACCCTGTGCCACGTTGAGCTGTCCACCTCCTTAGATGTAATTAGATTTTTAGACTTTTATCAAACCCTGCTTAGCCTTTGTCAGAGCTTTTGTTGAGCCTTTCTCTGTGGGTTCCCTTGCTTGTGGTCAACTGTGGTCTGAAAATATATGGCAAACTCTAGAAATAAACAGTTCCCAAATTTTAAGTTGGGCACCGTTCTGAATAGCCTGGTGAAATCCGACGTCCTCCTCGTCTGTGCTGTCAGCTGTCCCGTTGCTGGGACAAAACACCCAAGGCCCCAGCCTAAAGGAGGAGAGGTTCACGGGGCTCATGGTTTTAGGGGTTCAGTCCATGGTCAGCTGCTCCAGAAACCTCATGGTGGAAGAGTGTGGGGGAGCAAAGCCACTCACTGCATGGTATGGCTGAAAGAAAGGGAAAGAGCCCAAGGAGAAGGGGCCAGGGACGAGACATGGGCCCCAAGGTGACACCCCACGATGACCAGGTACAAAGTGTGCTGTACTGATCCTCTAGCTGGATGCCTCAATCCTGTCAGGTGACAATCAGCATTCCCTGTCCCTGGGTGTCCACGCTGTCTGCACCACCACTCACTGGCTGCTGAGCAGAGGGACTGTTGTGATGTGCAGACCTTGTGGCTGGTTGCAGTGTGGCAAGGCACATCTCCCTGCATGGGTGGATAGAGGCCCCTGTCGGGACCTGTGGATGTGTCACCTGCGTGGAGGAAGGGACCGTGCAGATGTGACTGGGATGGTGGAGGGGGGTGGTTCTGGACCATCTGGGCCAGCCTGTGTCCTCCAGAGGTCCTCGTCGGAGGGGGGCAAGAGGTCAGAGCCGGTTGTGATGCAGGAAGATGAGGTTGGAACGAGGCACTCTGGGGATGGGGAAAGGGGCCCAGAGCCCAGGAACCTGGAAAGGCTGAGGGAACAGATCCCTCCCGGAGCCCCGGAAAGAGCCGCCCCTGCCCACACCCCAGTTTCAGCCCTGAAGGCCCACTTTGGACTCTAGGAGAACAGCAGGCGTTGTCTCAGGAACATTTTGTTTGTTTGTTTGTTTTGGACCAGGGATCGAACTTGGGACCTTGCGCTTGCGAAGCAGGCGGCAGAACCACTGAGCTAAATCCCTGGCCCAGTTGTCTCAGGGCACCACGTTCATGGGATGTTCTTTGGGCAGCTGCAGGACCCTCGCAGGCTGCGCACCGGGGCAAGGACAGTAATCTCCTGATTCCCTGCCGTAGGGCCTGCCCCCCTGTTCCTGCTGGACCGGGCTGCTCACAGCAGTGCCCTGGCCAGAGGGGCTGGGCTCCCTCTTGCAGCTTCCTGCCCTGCGGGAGGCTGGCCATGTGCTAGCAGAGCCCTTCTGGCCGGTGACGGCCATCTGTCCCCGCATGGACCTCGCTCTGTGAAAGGAAGCCGTGAGGGAGAGCCCGGGAAAGGAGTGGCCAGGCTCAGGGGCACAGGGTGGGTGCTGCGGGGCTCAGGGCCTGGCCGCCTCTGCTGCACCCTCAGGCCTCTGGGCTCCATCTGGCCCGATGATCTGGGAAATCTTGACCTTGGGCCCGAGTCTGGTGACTTCCGTGGTGCGTCCTGGGGTGGCAGATGGCAGGGCCAACCCTGCACACCTCCTGGCCCCCCCATGCCATGCAGGTCAGGAAGTGCAGCCTGAGGAGTGTAGCTGTGGGGCTGCCTCTCCTTCCCTGCTCCTGTGGGCTATGTGCTTGTCAGACAGGAGCATGGGGCCTCTGACTCATCCCACAGCTTCCACTGGGCCCGGAAAGGCACCGTATTGTAGTCAGGGTTTGCAGGGAATAGATTTAGTACAGGACACATAATTTACAGGATTATTTTATAACACTCACCCAAAAAGTCAAATGCAGAGGAGCACAAGAGATCTGTGCACACACTAGAGACCCGAAGAATCCAGCCCGGGGCCTGGATCCCACAGCAGTGTCCCACACAAGTCCAGCGGAAGGCCTAGAGCCCAGGGCAGTGGCCCACAAGTCCGGCTAGAGGCCCAGAGCCCAGGGCGACGCCTCACGCGAGTCCCTATTGAGGGTCTGCCCTGGGGAGGCCCCAAGGCCAGTGGTGGACCCTAGAAAGTGCGCTGGTGGGGTGAAGGGTCTGTGGCACCAGGCTGAGGGATCTGCACTGGAGCCAGGAAGTGACGCTCATGGTGAAGACCAGAGCTCCCCCGAGGAGAACAGCAGCCACTCCAGGCCACGGTGAGGACCCGAGCTCCTCTGAAGATGAGAACAGCCGAGTTCGCCTCAGGAAAACCAGCTGCCCAAGCTTCTCCAGGACTATCAACAGCACACGATCTTCCCCTCCAGGTCTCCTCTTATGCTGTTGGCAGCAACCCTCCACGCCCAGAGCCACACTGACCCGGTTCAGCCGGGTGGGCGTTCCAAGATGACCGGTAGTTAACCCATCACACACGGCAAGAGGCACTGGGCATCGGAGCCAACCCCGAGCCAGCCATGTCCCAGGGGGCCCTGGGCCTTCCCTCTTCACAAGAGCAGCCATTGCCGCTGGAAAGGTGGCAGGAATGAGCCCCGCAGGGTCTTGGTGACCGGACCCAAGGTTTGGTGGCTGCCAGACATCCCTTCCTCCAAATGTCCCCTCTGCCCGCTGTTCGTCCGTCTTTGGAGAAGTGGCAGTGGCTCTGCTGTCCACCAGCTCTGGGGCCGAGCAGGAGCAACACCCTGGCCCTGTGTCCGCCTTGTGGAGTGGGCTCCCTGCCAGCCTCCCCACCACCGGCACTGAATTGAGGCAAACAGGGACTCAGCAGCCCCCTGCACAGGCTCCGGATGCCTGTCCTCCGTCAGCTTCTCCTGCCGCTACTGCTTCTTTAGGCTCCTTGGCTTGTGGCTACATTGCTCCGGGCTCGGCCTTTGTTTCTCTTTTATTTTCTCTGTCTGTCTGTCTCTCTTCCTTCAGTGGTGGGGATGGAACCAGGGCCTGGCGCGTCCTCGGGAAGTGCGTGCCTCTGAGCCGTGCTGCGGTCTCTTTTCTACGAGGCCACCAGTTCGTCCAGCCTGGCCTCACCTTACCCACCTGCAAAGACCCTGTCCACAAAGGCCCCTCGTGGACCTCATGGCTGTGGTGATGTGTGGGACCCTCCAGCCACTGGGCCTCACCTGCTGCCCCTTGCCTGTGTCCTCAGCTCGTGCCCAGAGCCTGGGACCACCGGTCCCTTTCCTGGTGTTTGCTGACTGTGACACCTCCAGGAAGCTCCGCCTGCATGAGGGAGGGCCTGTTGTGGCTGTGTCCTGGAGCGTCCCAAAGCCTCTCACATCAGAGGTGGGCTTTTCACAGGTGGCTGGATCTAGAGTGTGTGACACTGGGATTGATTCACGGGCAATGCTAGGACCAAGGGCACTGGGATTAAGGTGTGTGTCAGTTACTTTTCTCTCCTTGCTGAGACAAAATATCTGGCACCCAACGTTAAAGGAGGAAAGGTTTATTCAGCTTTGAGTTTGTAGACATTTCAGTCCATAGTTGGCTGGCTCCAAGGCAGGGTGGATGGCAGTGAGATCACAGAGGAGAAACGACATGGCAAACGTGCATGAGGTAGCAGAAGCAGCACGGGACCTTGACTGTCTTCCTGCCCCTTTTTCCCTATTCAGACTACTTAGGGCGGGCAGCACTCACACCCCTACCCCAGTGCCCTCAGGCCTGGCGCCACCAAGCTTGAGGCTGTGGGGATATCGAAACACAAAAGCATGGCAGCGTGTGAGTCAGGGCTGCAGGCCCAGTGTGGCCGACTCGCCTGCAGCCAGAGTGAGGCTCAGTCCCCGCTGTCTGTGAGGGCCTGGGGAAGCGCACAGGCCTGCCTGCCTCCCGGTGGCTGGCTCACTGCTTCCCTCCTTGCTGCCTCGGAGTTGGACCATGGCACAGACTCTAGTCGCTCCCCTGCCAGGCTGTCACATGCCTCTCCTGGGGAAATCCATCCCCCTACTTAAGCCTTTCATGGGCTCCAGTTGCCCCAGGAAGAAGCACCTGCTCTTCCAGTGAGTGCAGGACTCGGGCCTGGTGCTGCCCCCCGCTGAGCAGGAGCGTGGTCTCCGAGGTCACACCTGTCCCGGGCGGGGGCTCTTGGCTGGTGGGCAAGGCACCGATGTTGGCAGGAGAAGCAACCATCGCCGAAGTCTGTTGCTCAGGGGTAGCGCCGCCGTCTCTGAAGATGAGCATCTGCCCCAGCATGGTGAACAGACTAAGAAACAGTTGAGAATATGAATCCATGTTTCCTTTTGCACCATTTCGTCCCCTGGGGACATTCAGTGAAGGCCACAGCTGGCCCGCTGTACAGACCCACAGGCTCTCTGGGGACCTGCCAGCATCCAGGCCCCTCGGAGCCCACCGGCCCAGCCCCGCACACCCTGCTCCCGAGCTCGGGGTCTCTGCTTCTTCACAGATGTAGCTTTGCTGGGCTTTTGTTGGGGTCCCGCCTTTGACGAGATACCCCAGTGTTGTCCCCAACAGCATTTTCCCCACAAGCCCTGTGAGGTGTTTTCTTTGCTAGTTTTTTTTTTTCGGTCTTGGGTATTGAACCCAGGGCTTTTGTCCTGAGCTACATCCCCAGTACTTTTTTTTTTTTTGGTACTGGGGATTGAACTCGGGACCTTGGGTTTGTGAGGCAGGCGGCGGAACCACTGAGCTAAATCCCCACCCCCCCAGCACTTTTTAAAATCTTTTACTTTGAGACAGGGTCTCACTAAGTTACCTCGGCCGGGCTGAAACTGTGATCCTTCTGCCTTAGCATCCCAGAGCTCTAGGGTTACAGGAGTGAGCCACTGTGCTCTACTCCTGTGGTTTTGATTGTACGATTTTGCCTGTGCGGTGAATTCTAGGAAGGCAGATATTGGACAGGAATGGCTGAGAAATACACACCGGATTATTTAGGTGGACAAAATAGTAGTCCTGGGGCTGGGGTGCAGCCTGGGGGGAGAGCACTTCCCTGCAAGCACGAGGCCCTGGATCTGACCCCAGCACCACACACACACACACACACACACACACACACACACACCATCCTCAGGGGACCTGAACTCTGCCCACCACCCCTCGGTGGGTGTGGGAGGGAGCAGCCGAGGTGGCAGCCGGGACCTTGGGAGCACAGGCTCGGCCTCCTGTCTGCTGCATCCTCCCAGGAACCCCGTACTGAGCAAAGCTTGCCAGAGCTGCACACTGCCCCAGGCCTCAGGAGAGCTCTTTAGGCTTGGATAAGGGCAGTAACCTTGTTGGGAAAAATAAGGCCTGGGGAAGAGAAGATGGTCTCCCTGTTCACGTGTTGTCTCCTGCTGTCTCTGGTTCTGTGGGGACTTCGGGACCGCCTCTGCGTGCTGGGCAGGTGTGTGGTCAGAGAATTTGGGTGCAGGGACTTTTAACCCATTGTCACCACCTTGCCCTCCACGGGAGGGACCTTTGTGCCCTTCTGAGGCTCACGCTGGCGCCCAGGCCATGGCGATGGCACAGTGGGGCACCTCAAGCCCGCCTGGCCCTGTCAGCTGGTTGTAAGCTCTGCCCCGGCCGCCCCTGCTTGGTGTCCTCTGCCCCGTGCCCCTGGGAGGCCGGGGCTGGGGTGTGGGGCTGGCTGGTCCCTGCCTTGTTGCAGGCCGGGGCTGCATCCTCACCCCGCCCCTGGTGTGTGAACTCGGTGCTGGCCCTGGTGATCCAGGGTGTGGAGGCCCCGTGGGCACGAAGTGGTCCTGGAAGCCGGGGTGCGAGGTCGGGGGACACGGGGGCGGGGCTCACCCAGCCTGCGCCCTGCCTGAGCCTGGCCCCCCTGAGCGTCCCCCAGGCCAGGCCTTGGTCCTCCACACCCACGTGGCCTTCCCTGCGGAGGCTCGCTTGGCAAGGGGCTGCTCCTCACTCAGCACCACCCTCGCTGGGGAGCACCTTCCACAACGCACAGTGGCATCCACCGAGCCCCGGGGAACCACGGAGGGGGCAGTGTCGCCAGAGCTGCACTCACCGAGCACAACTGTCCCCGCCGCACTGCGAGGAGGGCAGGGTCATCCTGCTACCCTGGAGGCACAGCCCATCCCTCTCCCTCTGTCTCTGTGTCGCAAATCTCCTACCTCTCGTAAGGACAGGGACACGGGTGGATAATCTAGGTGATCGCATCCTTCCCTCAGTCACATCCATGAGGACCCTTGTTCCAGCTAGGTGTGGTGGCGCACACCTGTTATCGGAGCACATGGGAGGCTGAGGCAGGAGGATCACAGTTCGAGACCAGCCTGGGGTACATAGCGAGACCCTGTCTCAAAGCAAACAAAGACCCTAGTCCATATGCAGCAGGCACAGGTCCCAGGGGTTAGGCTATGGACCCATCTTGGGGCTGTCCAGGGAAGGAAGGGAGCAGCATCCTCACAGGACTTGCTGGGCCTGGCCACCCTCCTGATGCACTCTGGTGGCTGGATGCCGGGCTGGGCTGGGCGTCTCTGGCTGCTCCTTGGTGTGCTGAGGTCTGGCCTCCAGAGAGCTGAGATGCTTTATAAACACCTCAGTCCTCCTGCAGGCCCCAGGGGATTAGCCTGCTGCAGCTCTGCCTTAGGAGAGCTGAAAGTCAGCAAGAAATCTCGCCCAGCTGCTCCAGAGGGGCACGGAGCTCTGCGGAGCCACCTGGCTCCCGTCCCGGGCCAGCTTGGATCTGGGTGCTGGCAGGGGTTTGCTCTGGGTAGGAGGCGTAGGAAGAAGCTGGGTGACAGGTGGGGGTGGCCCCAAGCCCCTGGTGCTCGTCCACCTGTACAGGAGTTGCCATGGCCTCAGTGGTGGCTGCCTGCTGGGGGGGGCGGTGGGCAGGGTGTGCGTGAAGGCCCAGCCCAGCAGGGATGGCTGACCCGTCCCCAAGCTGGCTTGGGAGGGAGCCTGGGCCAGACCCGTGCCTTGTCAACATAGGGGAAGGGCGGGGTGTGGGCAGTACCAGAGCTCCTGCCTGCCTGGCCGCTGCTCTGTGCCCTACGGCAAGTGCTGAGCCCCTCTGGCCCGCAGGGTGCTCTTCTGTGAGGTGGGGTGACCAGAGAGCTGCTCGGACAGTGCTGCGGGGTGGGGTGTGGGTCGGCAGCTGTGCAGTCCTGCAGTGGGAGGAGGCCTGGTCAGGGGTCCATGGGGCGGCAGGCAGGAGGACGTGGCCATGACAGTTCCAGGCTCGGCATGTGGTGGCACAGGTACCACCTGCTGCTCTGTGCTCAGGGGAGCTGGGGCTCTGTGCAGCCATGGTGACTGCTGGCGTCTCACTGCCAGCGTCCAGGCTGCATGGGGCGAAGGCCAGGCTTGGCACTCTCAGACGTGGCCGGGACTCTGCCTGCTGAGCCGGGCCGCAGTGCCAGCCTGAGTGCCCGTGTCCTCAGCACCTTCGTGCTGCTGTGCAGGCAAGAGCAGAGGGGGAGCCTTCCACAGTGCCGCCCCAGGCAGCTGTTCCCCCTGCCAGGAGGAGGGGCGGGAGGCAGGGGCTGCGCCGGCCGGGGTTCGTCCCTGGGAGCCCCGCAGCATGGGCAGTGGCCCTGGGGGATCCGCCAGCACCACAGACATGGCCAAAAAGCGCCAGGGTGGCACTGCCTCTTGTCCTGAATCCCCGCAGAAGCAAACTGTCCCTGATGCCCTCCGGGTCACTGGGTGGAGGTCTCCCCACAGGCCCGGGCCCCAGCAGCTCCCTGCCACTGCCGCCCGAGGTCCCCTGTGATCCAGCCTGGCCTTCATGTCCTCCCTTCTGCTGGCAGCACTGTGCAGGGTACAGAGTCCAGCACCTGCACTCACGAGTGCCCATCCTGCTCGGCCTGCGCCCTCGGCACCTGCTCCTCCCATCCCCACACTCGACCGGAGCCTGTCCTGTGTGGGACATCGCTCGCCACCCAGCCCTGTCGGCGAGGAGCCAGCCGGGCACAGCGCTGAAGAGGTAATTGTGGGCAAAGCTCAGGGCACCACAGCTCATTTGGGGCGGGGCTGTCAGGGTGGCCTCTTGGGAGTGGCACTGGTCCGAGGTCCTGGCACCCCAGAAGGCTGACTGACCCGGTGGCAGGGTGAGGGCAGTGGCCTCGTGGCCAGGCCCACGAGGGCCGGAGCACAGCCCAGCTCTGCTGCCTTTGTTCGACCTCGTGGTGCGTGAGGGTCCGGGAGGCAGTGACACAGTGTCTTGGCACCTCTGTGTCCCTGGACCCCATCTGGCCTGGTGGCCCAGAGGCGCTGGTGGGGTCTGTCTCCCACATTGCGTTCCTCTGGCCGGCGGGATCAGCCCCCCAGACAGACGGGTCACCCACCATAGCAGGTGGGTGCTGGCGCCAGGGCCTCATCCCAAGCCCTGTCCAGCCCTTCTGGGCTTGGAGGCTGCCACCTTGCTGCCCGCTCACCGTGGGCTGGGGCCTGGGGATGGTGGTCATCGCGCTGATCCCATTTGCCTGCGCTGTGGGGTGCACTGGCCCCGGTGGCTTGGCACTGCCCTGAGCACCCCCATGGGGTCTCCCAGCCCTCAGTGTTGCCCCTTGTCTGCGGCAGAGGTTCCTGGAGTGAGTGGGCTTCCTCCTGGGTGGCTCTGGTCCTCTCCAGTTCCCGCAGGCAGCTTGTCCCCTTCTTTAGCTGGGTCACAGGAGGATGCTGCACCGGCCTCAGACGGGGAGCATCGAGCCTCTGCCCACAGGTGGAGGGCCTGGCCCTCGTGTGGAGACCACAGCTGACCCGGCTCACCCTGTGTCCAGGGCACAGTGACAGGCAGAGGTGGGCCTGGTCCAGCCTCTGGGGGTGATGCAGGGCCATTCTGGCGCCCAGGCTGCTGTCTGTTGTGTGGGGCCAGGCAGGGGCATGGCAGGGTGGGTGTTCGGTCTAAACACAGCAGCTCGCCAAGAGGCAAGGGTGCCTCGCAGAAGGAGGCAGAGAGCATTGAAAACCAACTTGCTTTTGTGTTTCTTGTGCTAGGAGTCCTGGGGTTGTCATGGCAACTGGGATGCCTTGCTCCTCACCCCCAGGATAGAGCCTGTTGGACCCTGGCCAGGCTCCCAGGTGAGGTGGTCCGCTCTCAGGCCTCAGTTTCCCCGCCTATGATGTGGGCCTGGCAGTGCAGACTCAGGTGTCTGTTAGGATGGACATGGAGCCTGGCAGGCAGGGGGGCTGGGTAGACACAGCTGCTCCAGATGTGGCTCACTCAGGGCCCCTTCCAGCCCTTCCCAAGACGGCCCTGGAGGTCCCTCTTCAACAGCAGGGCCAGTGAGGTCCTAGTTGTGGTGGGCAGGAAGTGTCCATAGGAGGAGGAGCTGAGCGTGGGGTGCTATGTTGGGCCTAAAGTGTCCCCCGGATTCTTAGGTGTTCAGAAGTGGGGCACTCAGAAGGTGACTAGGTCACCAGGCTCTGGCTTCATGGATTAACCCACTTTTGTGACTATGATTTGAGGTATCAGGAAGGGACAGAAACTTAGGAGGTTCTGGCTGAAGGGAGTTAAGGGGTGACCTAAGGGACTATATCTCATCCCGGATCCCATCCTCCCTGGCTGTTTCCTTCTGTTTCCTCTCTGCTTGCCATGAGGTGAGCAGCTTCCTCCGCTATGCCCTTTTGCCATGATGTCTATGCCTTGCCACAGGCCTGAACCCTCTGTGGTTGTGCCCTGTGGCTATGGACTGAACCCTCTGAAAGCATGAGCCTTTGTGCTGTTTTTCTTAGGTATTTGGCCACAGTGATGAAAATCTGACTGCCATGGGGGTGTTCGTGAAGTGTTAGTGAGTTGTTCGGGACCAAGGTTGGAGCCCTACCTCAAACCTCACACCAGAATGAATTCCAGGAAAAAATGGCTAAGTGCTAAGCACACTAAAGGCCAGTCAGTCCCTTCCTCTGCCAATCCGCTAGTGCAATCAGCCTCGTCCTGGTGACAGACATGGGAACTACACCTGCGTAAGGTGATTGGGTTCCTCTAGCAGCTTAGGCAAGATGCAGGGCACAGTCACTAACCCTGGGCATCAGGGGGGCAGGGGCACATGAATTGGCACCGTCCCGGGAGAGCACATTTTCACTCCAGCAAAGCACAGGCCGTGGGACCCAACAGTGGGACACAGCAATTGCATTTCTGGAAATTCATCCCAAAGACACAAGATTTGTGTGCAAAAGTCAAACTCATACGCGTGGGCTGTGACCTGAAATCGCAGAGCATGGCACGTGGCGGGGGGGACCCCAGGACTTGGGCAGAGCCAAGCTTTGTGTTTGCCGATATGAAGCAATCCCCAGGGTACAATGTCAGGTTAAAAAAAGGGGGGTGAGCAGAGTGAGCACTGATGGCCATGTCCGGGCATCCAACAGAAGGGGCGCTCTCTGCAGAGGGCAGGCTGGGTGCCCTCACCCGAAACGGGACCGGAAGTGTCTGCTGTGCCCTTATCAGGTCATTGAAAACAGAATGAGGTGTCTTGGGGAGGGACCACATCTAGTCGCGGAGTCCCTGTGTGTTTCACCTACCCCTTCCTGCACCGCTGGAGGCTTGCGTCCTAGTATTTTTGGTTCACCTGCTTCATGACCGTGACCTGCCATGTGGAAATCCCAGCACTTGCCTGGGGCTGTGGGCACTCAGAAGGCTCCAGATTTTGCAGCATTTCGGGTTTTGGGGCTCAGGTTTTCAGATTGGGGTCTCAACTGCAGTCTGCGGGCAGTGACGATGACAGATGTGACCCCAGCGAACCGCTAAGCAGCGGTACCCATGGTGTATGGACAAGAACAAGGCATAGAGAACATGTGCGGAGGATGCCCACTTAGGGTTCAAAAGTAAGATACACGCCTGTAAACACAGGGAAAGAATTGAAAGAGAACATACTGGAATTCAGAGCAGTTTCCTGTGGAAAGTTGAGTAGGTGGGGAAAAGGGCGGAGGAGGAATCTTATTTTTGTCCTTTATACTTCTTGGTTAATTTTTTTTCTTTTTGGTACCAGGGATTGAACTCAGGACCTTGCGTTTGCTCCACAGGAAGCTCCCCTGCTCCTCTTTTCGGGCTCTGGGAAACATCGGCCTTAAAACACCAGCAAAGGGCCAGGGATGGAGCTCAGTGGTGCCACTGCTGCCTGGCAAGCGCAAGGTCCTGAGTTCGATCCCTGGAACCGAGAAATGAAGAAAAAAAACACAGCAAAGAGGGAATTTCACTTTCGTTCTATACCCTTTCGGTCACTTTACACCCTTGTGCTTTGTGCAGTACTGTAAGTGAAGCCCAGGTTTCCAGCGTGCTCACAAGTGCTCCATGCTGAGCTCCGCGCCCAGCCCTTTGTGCTCCTCCCTCCCTGCCTTCCTCTTTCTTTCTTGTACCAGGGATTGAACCTGGAGCTTTTGCACAGATGTCCCCACCCCTCCCAACATGCACACCTTTTTTTTTTTTTTTAATTTTGAGACAGGTTCTCGCCGAGTTACCCAGGTCAGGCTCAAACTTGTGATCCTCCTGCTTCAGCCTCCCATAGTGCCAAGATTTACTTTTATTTGCAAGAAGGTCTTGCTAAATTCCCCTGGCTGGACTCGAACTTTCGAGCCTCCCGAAGGTCTGTGGTTAAAGCTGGGCACCATGGTGCCCAGTTGAGCAAGTTCTTTCTTGACTGTAATACATTTTTAAGGTCCTGCCAGTCCTCTGCCCTCCTGGCGGGACGGGTTTGGGCAGCAGGTGCAAAGGTGACACATGCCTGTCTCCTCAGAGTGCGGTGTCCACACGTGTGGGTCTGGCCCAGGTCCTGCTGCTCCTGTGGCCGCACTGGTGCCCATCCCGGTGGAGGTGCCCCTGCTCCCCGAGCCTGTTCCCCACCCCCCCGGCTGCGGGCTCCTCTCTGCACAGTGCTGCTCGGGATCCAGCCCTGCCCGCTGCCACCCTTCAGTCCAGCAGTCCAGCCAGTCTCGGGAGGAGGCCTGCATGGTTGGGGTCCTGCTGGGCCCTCTGTGCATCCCGCCCCTGGCACCCCCAGCCTCTGGCACCTCCTGCTGCCCCTCCTGCACGGTCAGGCACGAGCCCCAGTCCCCGTGCCTGTGTCAGGGTCCCCATGGGTGATGTGAGGTCATCAGCACTGTCTCCCCTCAGAGCTTCCGGGGCCAGGTCCATCCTTTCCCGTGTGTCCCCACCTCAGCTGTCAGACACAACTTCCCGAGTGACTTGAAATGTGTCTTCCTAGCATCTTCCCGGAGTGCCTGTCAGCATCCAGCAGTGCCCTTTGGATAAGGAGGGTGCCAGTCACTTTAGCTCAGAGCCCACTCTGCTGACCTCACTGTCCCAGAGCAGGGCCACAGCCACAGGCCCCTGCTCAGGACTCCAGCGCGTCTGTTTCGGGGACACCACCAGCCTGTGATGTGTGCGTGTGCCAGGGCAACACCTGCAGTCTTCCGGGGATGCAGGAGGAAAGAGCAGGAGCAGGCGGAGGAGGTCCCCTGCTCCTGTGGCCACCACAGGCTGCCCGGTCACAGGTCCCAAGCCCAGGCAGGAGCTCCCCAGGGCCACGGTTTTCTCTGTGAGGCATGGGGACCCGACACCCTCTGCTCGTGCCCCCAGCAGCCTGGCTCCCAGTCTGCAGAGCTGTCACCGGGCCCCTCAGTCTGTAACGCACCCTGGCTCCACGGCGTCTCCACCCACAGCCCCATGTGTGCTCCCCTCACGCTGCATGTTCCCAGCACGGGTGAGGACGCACATGGCTGGGGAGGGATCGGGGCGCCTCCGGGGACTCCAGGAAGCTGTGAGAGGCTCTCAGCGGGCCTCAGTGGGGCTGTTGTTGTCCCCCTGTGGCCTTTTCTGCCCAGGTGTCCTGAGCTCAGTGTGTGTGGCCTGGAGTTTGCTTCTCTGCAAGATGGAGGGAGGTGCTGTGGAAGTGCCTGACCAGGCAGGTGGGGTCCCGGCAGGAGATTGAAGCAGGACAGCTCAGCACACCACCAACACAAGAGACAGTGTTGGGTCTTATTCCCACAGAAGCTCAAAGTCAGAGAGCAGAGAGTGACTTTCATGACGCAATGATGTGCACTTCCGGCCCACAGGAGGTGTGGGATCCGGTTCCCCTGACCAATCTTTGATGGGGACGTGTTGCTCTGCAGCTGTGGGCAACTCCTTGCAGCTGCTTAAAAATGTGAGCATAGTGAGAACAGCTCGGCTGCAGTGAAGGAATGGGCCTGCACTGGCGGGACACTTCTGGTCCTGGCATGACACCTCCTGGTGCTGGTGTGACACTTCCTGGTCAGGGTGTGACAACTTCCTGCACCTGACACTTCCTGCGCCTGACAGTTTCTGGTCCTGGTGTGACAATTCGTGGTCCTGGCATGACAACTTCCTGCGTCTGACGCTTCCTGCGTGTGACACTTCCTGGTCCTGGTGTGACACTTCCTGGTCAGGGCACCGACAACTTCCTGCATCTGACACTTCCTGCGTGTGACACTTCCTGCGTGTGACACTTCCTGCGTGTGACACTTCCTGGTCCTGGTGTGACACTGCCTGTGTCTGTTTGCCCTCCATTCTGGCTCTTGGCCATCAGCTTTTCTTTCGGAAACCATGGTGGTCTGTTCGGCTGCAGAGAGGCCTTGTCCCTCTGTGGGCTGGTGCTGGTCCTGAGGACACAGACTGGGGTGGCCCTACCTTCCTGAGCCTCAGAGTGGGCAGGAGGCAGGAAAGAGAATTCTCTGACAGGGCAGGCCCAGGGTGTGGAGCCTGCAGCAAGGACCTGGGCTCTTATCCCCACTGTGGGGTCCTCAAGGGGCTCCGGTGGGGAATTTGACACAAGCTGGGATCATATGGGGCGGAGGGAGCAGAAACTCAGGAGGGAGAAGAGAGGCCTGCACAGTGCTCACTCGGCACAAGGACCTCAGGCCTCCGCGAGATGTCAGTGACCACAGGGGCAGCCTGGGCCCGATCTGCAGGGACCTGGGCGCTCTGGCTGGGTTGAGAACTCAGGTTGGGTGTGGGTCCGAGCCCTGCCGTGGAAGAGCGGGGCCTGCTGGCAGGGTGGGCAGGAGTGGTGGGCAGGGTTGCCCCTGGGAGCTCCCAGAGGGGCAAAGCCGCACTCTGCGGTGGCCAGTGCACCCCAGCAGCTGAGCACCACATCAGCGGCACACAGCCAGGGCCGGCCAGGCGGTGCCCTCCTGGCAAGGGACACGCTTCCCACAGATACCGAGCCTGGGAGCTGCAGAGGCTCCGGGGCCTTCTCCCGCCTTGACTGCTGCAGGCGGCCCTGACCCTGCTGGTGGCCCCTCCCCTGCTGGGCGGCAGGTGGGACACTTCCCTCAGCTTGGCTGTCCTCCCGAGTCAAGAATCAAGCCGAGCGGGCAGGCAAGCCCAGGCCAGGAGGAGGGCAGAGGTGGGGAGCACCAAGGTGGCGCAGGCAGAAGCCCGGCGGGTCCTGCGTCAGGAGGGTCTCCGGGGCTGCCGGCAGAGACAAGGGGTGGGTTCACTACTTTGCACACCTCTGCCACATGTCCTTGGCTGCCTGGGACACAGGACAGGGACTCGGGCTCAGAGTGGCAAGTGAGGCAGAGCCAGGATGCCTGCCTGTTTCCCGTGGCTGCTGATCACGTGGCCACAGGTGCCAAGGATTAGATAACACTTTTGTCCTCTTGCCAGCCTGTTGGTTGGAAGTCAGAATGGATGTCTTAGTGGCTTTCCTTGTCACTGTGCCCGACACTGCAGCTTAAGGGAGGCAGGGTTTACTTTGGCTCAGTTTGCAGAGGTTTCAGTCCACGGTCAACCAGCACCAAGGCAGGGCGATAAGGAGGAAGACAGCTGCTCATGGCATGGTGGACAGGAAGTGGAGAAGGGAGGACCCTGCAGGGAGACACGGGTCCAGGCCATGCCCCCAGCGACCCCACCTCCGAAAGCAACTCCGCTGTAGACCTCGTGATCCATCTTGCTCCAGAAGCCCCGCCTCTGGGCACATGCGGTCTTGGGGACATTGGATCTGAACTGCACAGCGCCTCTCCCTGGCCAGCATCGAGGTGCAGGCAGGCTGGCTGCTCCTGGAGTCTCAAGGTGCCCTCTTCCCTGTCTTCCCGGTCTGCACCCAGCATCCCGTGGGAACATGCAGGCAGCAGGAGACCCAGCCCGAGAGCCACGCAGCCTGGGCTTCCATGAGCCTTGGATTCAGACCCACACCCATGGGCCCACAGTGGAGAAGGAAGGTCCTTTCCTCCCACAGCATTCTCATCTTTGGTCTGCTCAGGTTGGCGTGAGGAGAGCCAGGCTCCCGGGGCGAGCGTGCAGTGCCTTCCCAAGGGTCAGCTCATTTCTTCCGTTCTGCATCCCCAGCTGGTCTTCTTAGTCGCTGGCACAACAGGTGGGGTCCGCGTGGTGCACCCTGGCACGTCATCGTGTCCCTGTGAGGAGGGTCTGAGGACGCACAGCAGCTGATGCAGATTGAGGGCCTTTCTCTCGGGAACTCTGCAGATCTGGAGTTTTGGTTCATAAATTAACAGCACCTGCTGGCTGCCCCCGCCCCTGGGAACTGCTGGTGTTTGTTTTGGTTTGGTTTTGATGTTTTGCCATCCAGGGAATTAAACCCCAGGCCTTTGCTCTGAGATACACACCCAGGCCCCCTCCCTTCTTAATGTTTTGAGACGGGGCCTTGCCAAGTTACCCAGCCTGGGCTCAAACTTGTGATCCTCCAGCCTCAGGCTCCCAGAGCACTAGGATGACAGGTGTGCACCACCAAGCCCAGCTGGGGGCCTCAGTTCTTATTCCCATCCCTGGCCATGGAGATCAGCTGTCAGGGGTGACCAAAGGTGCTCTGGGCGCCGGTGGCAGGGAGAGGGGGTGGTGTCACCATGCAGAACAACCCTGGAGTGGCACGGTGCAGCGCAGCGTCCCCCTGTATCACCGAGGTGCCGGCTCCCGGCGATCAGGAACCAACCGCGGCGGCAGGAGCCACTGCCCGCAGAGCTGGGCTCTGGCCAAGTCCTGCAGTCTCGCTGGAACGGACCCCTGGCTCCCCCGGCTCTGCTGTGTTAAATGCACTTGTCCTGATTCGCTCTACCCAGGGCTGGCACAGCCTGTTCTTTCTATGCATGTGTGAATGTACATACATGAATACGCGCACGATGTTGGTGAGTTAATGGTGGCCCTTGTGGGGCGTCTCCCACCCACCCCTCCTGTCCTTGTAGGGGCCCAGAAGGGGCAAAGTTCCGTCCTTTCTGGGGGTTCACAGTCATAGGCAAGATGCCCACAAAAAATCACAACAGAGATGCACTGCAGTGGTGATGGTCTGAGAGGTGTCACCAGGATCCACGTCAGGGGTGGGGGTCTGTCCCCAGGGTCTTGAGTGGGAGGACCCGGCCACGTCAGAGCACAGCCGAGGGGTGTCCGACTGGGTGGCAGATGGCTGTCAGGTGCAGTGGCCTGGCGTACTGGGGACTGGACCCTGGGGCTCTGCACTGGACCTTTGCACTTCCACTGGTCACATCTGCTGTCCTCTGGGGACCTTGGTGGCAGGAACTGGCGCAGGTGCTGCCTGCACATCTGGTGCAGCTGTCCTCCCTGGCGCAGTGACCCACCTCCCTGATGGCCAGCGACATCGACGGGCGAGGAAGGTGCTGTCTGTTCTGCACCAGGGTATCTCATCCACCTGGAGGGCAGGTGGGGAGGGTCCTCCCAGGACAGCTGTGGTGGCTGAGCCTGGTGTCCAGGAGGGGCTGCAGGGCCTTTATGCATGGACACGGGCCTGTGGGCTGCGTCAGAGACTGTGCCCTGGCCTTCTGGGGTGGAGCTGGGCTCCATGAGCTGAGCGCTCAGAACAAGCAAGCACCCATCGGTCCTGTGAGGGAGGAGCCACCAGAGTCGCCACCCAGGGAATGTCACATCCACTTTTCCTTCCCAGTACTTCCTCCTGCAAGCAACTGTCCTGCCCTGAGTGGTTCCTCTGCTGTGGACTGGGGAGAAGGCGGTGACTGCTCCACAACCGTCAGTAGCTCCCATCCCTCCTGCACCCAAGCTTAGTCTGCCTGGTGTTCCTCCCGGGCCTGGCTTATGCCATTCATCTCTGAGGTGGCCGCCCCTCCTGTGCAGAACCCCGGGGGCCCCACGTGCCTTGTCACCACCCACCACAGAGCTGCTGGGACAGAGACCCTTTGGCGGCATCAGAGTTCTGCCGTGTTGTCCAAAGGGAAGAGAACCTCACACCCCGCGAGCCCTGGCCTGGCCTGGTGGAGCCACACTGGGCCTGTCCCATGCATTTCACCGAGTGTCCTCTGTGTGGCTCCACGGCACCGGTGACCCATGAGGCCACCAGGATCTCCCTCCAGCTTCAGGCCTGGGCTTCTGCCCGCTCCTGCGCCGCAGGTTCAGGTTCCGCCTGTCGCCGTGGCACATGAGTGACGTTTCCCTCCTTGCTTTGGCCTCCAGGGAGCCCAGGACCCGAGTGGCCTTGTGTCTGCACCCCTGGTGTGCATCTAGGCACGAACCTCTCTGTCTCTCCTCCTCATCCGCCCATGACCATGAGTCACCTCATCACTGGGTCATTTGCTGCCACCTGTGCTCCTTGGTGGAGGGACGGGCCCAGGCTGAGCCCAGGACAGGCAACGAGATGAGCAGACACCACCCTGGCCTCTTCCTGACTTGGGCTCCTCGCTCCTGGCACTGAGTCACCCAATGTGTGTGCGTCGGGGCAGCCATCCCAGCTTGGTCCCCACAGACCAAGGGACACAGGTGCCTCACGGGTGAACGCTTGGGTCCTTTCGTCCCCTAACAGGCTTGGGGGATGCCTGTCTGCACAGCTTTAGGGCCCATCCGCTGACTGACCCCCGTGGGGAGACTTGGAGGTCAGAACCGGCAGCGGGCGGCCATGGGACCCCAAGGCGTTGGGTGCACTGTGAACCTGGGCCGCACACCTGTGGTTCATTTCATGTCATGAGAATTTCACCTCCATGATAAGAGGAGAGAGAAAACCTCTACAGGATCAGGTGGGCACGAAGTGTCCAGAGTAGGCAGATTTATCAGGACTGGTGGTGGCTGGGGCTGGGCTGGGCCGATGCCAGCTTTGGTTCCTCGAGGGATGGGGATGGTGGAGGGCGGCACAACCCTGAGTATGCCAGCTGTTACCAACAGAGCTGGGTGTGGTGCACCCCAGCCCTCAGGAGGCTGAATCAGGAGGATTGTGAGCTCAAGGCCAGCCCGGACTCTGTAGTGAGACTCTGTTTTAAAATCTCAGTTATTATGAGAACAGGGCCAGGTATTTAGCTCAGTGGTTTTGCCGCCTGCTGCACAAGCACAAGGACCCGAGTTTGATCCCCGTACCAAAAAAAAGGAGAACAAAGCACAACATGTCTACTTGTCTGGGAAGCAGAGCCCCGTGCAGAGATGAGCTTGCTGCCACCTCGATGCCTGCCAGTGTGGCCAGGGTCTCCTCTCTCCCGACCTGGGCCGACCCTGGCTGCTGAGATGCTCTGGCTCGCCTCCTCCCCCGGGCCGGCCGTGTTCTGTTCCTTCAGCTTGGGGTTGTGCAGCCCCTCCCAGGGACACCCTGCCCGGGCTGGGGAGGCTTCCAGGGAGCAGGATCCTCCCCAAGGCCGCCCGGTCTGCAGGGACGGGGTGGAGGTGGCCTCCTGGAGCTGTACGGTGATGGCTCATTGATCGATCTGGCCTTATTGATCAGTGCTTTCTTAATGCCTCATCTCCACGACTTTGCTGTCATCACCACACCAGAGTCCCAAGGGGTCTCCCAGGTGTGGTCCCGCTTCACACTCGGGGACTCGGGGCCACCATGGTATTGAAATGGCCGATTTTCCCAGTTCTAGGAACAGAAACCAATGGTGAGGTAGAATTTTCTCAATGGTAGACTTTGGCACAGGGCTTTTTCTTCAATCTCCGGGGCCTATGCCAAGGTGGCTTGGGGCAGAGGGAGGTAGGAATGCCGGGAAGCAGGTATTCAAGGAGAACTTGGCAATGAGGGTGTTCTCAGTGGCTGGGATTTGTATTTTTGGGTCGGTGTCTGTGCCTTCGATTTATTTTCTCCTAGTGAAAGCATTCCTGTTGGCACAGTGGGATTCTGAGAAAAGTGGAGGGCTTGGGGTATAGCCCAGCAGCCCCTATGACCAAGTGCTGCAGGAGGTGGGACAGGGGCCCGGGCATGTGTCCCTGGGTCCGTGCTGAAGCCAGACCTCTGTGCACTAGTGCTAGGAGCAGGGACTCCGGGGCTGCTGAGGTGGGTCCCCTGGTGGGGCGGGCGCCCTTACAAGAGGAGCCCCAGAGAGTGCCCTGCCTCTTCCTCCAGGGGCGGACACAGCGAGGAGCTGCGTCTGAGGGCAGAAAGTGGGTCCTCCCCAGACACGGAACCTGCCCGCACCTTGGCCTTGGCCTTGGCCTTGAGCATGAGGAGGACGTCCACGTCACTGGGGCTGTGAGCAGCCCGCCGGGGCTTGGCTGAGGCTCCCGGGAGACCACAGGGAGAGTGGGCCTCCATCTGAGGACAGTGCCTGCTGTCCCTGCCGTCCTGAGGGAACGCCTTATGTGTCAAGAGGAAGCATAGCCCTCAGGACTCAGCCATGCACGGTCCTGGCCATCATCCTCTGCCCACTCCTGGTGCCTGGCTGATGGCTGGGTGAGTGACCGGCGGGCATCTGGCAGCTCCTGCTTGCTGGTTGCTGCAGAAGGCAGTCCAGTGTGACTGTGGCCTCCTTTGGCTTGGGCTTTTCATGCACATGTTCAATGACAGAACACATTCCCATATGTCCTAAACCCGGGCTGGTTGGTACCAATGATGTTTGAATGAATGAATGAATGAACGAACAAATGAGATGCTGAGGGTGGAGGGCTGACAAGGTCGCCAGGCCTCGGCCTGCTGCTGAGAGGCTGACTCTGGCCTCCACCCCAGGGCTGCCCCTCGCTTCCTGTCACCCTTCACTGCTCCCCTGTCTCCCCAGGACCTCCCACTCGAGGGCTAAGGCTGAGGCGGCCCTCACGGCAGCTCAGAAAGCCCAGGAGGAAGCTCGGATCGCCAGGATCACTGCCAAAGAGTTCTCGCCTTCCTTCCAGCACCGGGAAAACGGTGAGTCCCACTGGCTGACAAGGTAGCTCGGGCGGGCCATGGCATCAGACGTGTCCCTGAGGCTGCTGGGGGCTCACTGGGGCCTCAGATTCTGCCCAGAGCAGACATCTAGATCACCCACTTCCCTTCCTGCAACTGGGTACCAGGCAGGGTCTCGCATGTTGCGTGAGTATGCTCATCTGCGTCTTGGTTGACACTCACCTCGCGTGTGCTGGCCCCCATGTTACCCCGAACTTCCTTCGAGGATGGAGTACCATTAGCTACGTCCAGCATGGCAGCCACCAGCCCGTGGGACCTGTGGCTCAAGCCCGAGGGACCACATCTTCTGTTTAACCCCAGACCACCTGCCTACCTTGAGAAGCCCACAGCCATGTGTGGCCAGGGCTGCAGTGCAGACGGACGGTGGCTTCCACGCTGCTGTGTCCTGGGCTCGGGGCTGGACTCTGGCCCCCAGCCAGTGCCGTGGTGTTTTCTTCTGTAAGCGGGTTCCCCATACCACCAGGCTGCACTGGGGCCGAGGCCTCACCCAGCCACACACTGCCCTCGGGGCCTTGGCAGGAAGAACGGGGTTAGGTCCTCATGTCCAGCCCAGGGTGGGAGCAGGACCCATGGTCCCAGGAGCAGTGCTGAACCAGGCACTGGCGCAGGGACAGGAGGCTGTGGTCTGCGGGCTGCAGTAAGGCAAGGGGGTCCGCTGTCTGTCTGTTCTCAGGGTCACCCCAGAGCCAGTGTGGCGCCACTCATGGGCGGCCAGCGTCATCCTCCCTGGGTGCTCTGGCTGGATGTGGAAGGGGCAAGGTATTGCCAAGCCTGCCACCCCTGGCCCGGAGGGAAAGTCAGAAGGACAAAGCGCCCTGCCCCATCTGCCCTACCCTCACCCTGGTGGGCTCCACCTGGTCCCTGCTGGAGGGGCCTCGGCTGCCGCGTCAGGCTCAGAGGCAGCCTCGAGCCCCGGACACCCTGGGGGGAGGGCAGAGCTGCTGGGACACAGGCACTCCAACTGGCCCCCATCAGGCAAGCCACGTGCAGAGTGTGTGGGGACACAGGGGTACCCAGTGCCACAGCCCCCAGCCCGTGGGTCACCCCTACTCCAGCTCTGCATGTCACTCATTAGTTCTACTGCAAGGGCCCGTTCCATCCTCTTAGAGACTCACTTTCGCCATCTGTAAAGAGCAGGAGGCTTGGTATCATCCGAGGCCCTGAGAGGAGCGGCCACATTGGGAAGAAGGCCCTGCAGGTACAGTTGAGGTTAGAGACCTGGACATGAGGTCATCTGGATTGGACAGAGCCCTGAGTCCAAACGCAGCACAGTCGAGACTGGTGGAGCGGTACCAGCACAGCCCAGAATGCCTGGGGCCACTGAAGCTGCAGAGGCCTGGGCCTGAGTCCCCTCAGAGTGCCCCAGTGGCCAGCGGCCCCCCCGAGTTGGACTTTGGACCTCCGGCCTCCATTCTGGTCCCTGTCCAACCTATGGGCCTTGCTAGCTGCAGCTCTTGCTCCCCAGGGGTGGCCTGGGGCTGTGTCCTGAATCTGAAGGCACCTCCTTGCAAAGAGGCCTCTGGGCCTGAGCCTTAGCAGCCTGAAGAGGGCAGCAGGGCTGCAGCCGCCACCGCCCCCGGTGGGGTTCGGACTAGGGACTTGGCGGTGCAGTGCTGTGCCTGCAGACTGGCTGGGAACAGATCCCACCTCCCCGGGGCTCTGGCTCCTGTTTGCTGCCCGGGGAGGCGGCCTCTAGGCTTTCCCCTGCAGTGTCTCCTCCTGAGGTTCACTGTGGTTTTTTTTGGTACCAAGGATCGAACTTGGGTCCTTGCACTTGTGGGGGCAGGCGGCGGAACCACTGAGCTTAAATCCCTGGCACATTATGCATTTTTTATTAGTGCTGGGGTGGTCTTGGGTCAGTTCTGGAATTTGTCTTCCTGTTATCGGGCACTTCCTGTTTCCCTCTAGAATGCAGTAGAGGAATAGTGGACAGGATGTGGCCTGTGGGGGCCTGGGGCTGGGCTGGGCCCCATGGGAGGAGCTGCCATCTCAACAAAGCCGAGGCCACAGAAGAGAAAGACTTGCCCGGGAAGGACTTGCCTTGGAAAGGTCACAGCAGAAGCTATGAGAGAGGAGGCCTGGGCTGCAGGCTCGAGTGTTTCCCGTTTCCAGCTTTGGGCTTTTGTGTTTTGGATTGTTTTTGTTTTTATTCCAGTATGGGGATCAAACTCAGGACCTTGCGCTTGCCAGGCAGGTTTGGTGCCTCTGAGTTAAATCCCCGGCCCTGGCTTTAGGCTTTTGGCCTCCAGCTCCAAGGCCTGGGGCTGTTCAGTGTTCTGCCTGGTCTCTTCCAGGGCAGCGTCCAGTCCCCAGGTCACTCCTGCTGATAGCCCCAGCACCCTAAAGCCCAGAGGCAGGAAGACTGGGGGCCAGGTGCCCCAGACACAAGATGGGGACAAAAACACTGGAATTGTGCTGAAAAAGCACCAAGTCCTGCCATGATAGGCACAGCAGCGCTTCCCAGAGCCTCACATGGTCTGGACTAACCCTGAGCTAGGGGTGCTGCTCCCACCTGGGGTACAGATCTGTCAGTGGATGGTCTCATGGGGGAGGCCACAGGACGCCTGCAGGCTTGGGTCCTGGCTTGCCGGGTCCCTGGTTCCAGAACAGCAATGCTGGCCCCAGGAAGCTGCATCCAACAAAGGGCAAGTGTTGTGGGGGACGGGGCACGACTGTGGTGTCTGATTGTGGCCCAGAGGGGAGGTGGATGGGGTGGAGGGCCCAGGGCTGGGGTCAGGTCTGTGCAGAGTCCCAGAGCAGTTTGGCACGGACCCCGCACCGGGCCCGGTGCCCTGTGTGTGGTGGGACTGCAGCTTCAGTCCTGGACCGGACTCTGAGACCACAAAGGAAGTGACTGGGCCCTCAGTGTCACCTGGC
>NW_004624746.1:3236608-3292814 GCF_000247695.1 Heterocephalus glaber
GCTTCAGTCCTGGACCAGACTCTGAGACCACAAAGGAAGTGACTGGGCCCTCAGTGTCACCTGGCCCACTATCCTGACACATGGGGACACAGAATGAGGGGCTGCCCGCTGCTCTCAAGCCCATGCAGGATCGTATCGCCCCGCCCCCCCCACCTTCTGCCAGAGGTCAGGCCTGGAGTGCAAGGTGGGAGGGTGGCCAGGCGTCAGGCTTCTCTTGGTGTCCTGGCTGTGGCCATGGGTCACAGCCCCCAGCAGAGCTCTGTGACCCACAGGACGGTGGGGCTGAGCCCTTGCTTCTGGGGCCTTCTGCTCAGGCTGGCAGGGTGTGTGTGTGTGAACTCTGGGTCTCTGCTTAGACACGTGTGTGACTATTTACTACAAAGAGATGTGCCCAAGGCCTTCCTAGAAATGGCCTGCTCCACCAGCTCCCTCTCGGGCCCCAGGACACTAGGTCCAAGGTCCCTGGGACAGAGCCACCTCCAGATGGGGACCTTGCCTGCTGTCTGCAGAGCTGGCTCTGGGTCCCAGGTCTGCTCCTTCCTCCCCAGAGCATCCTGCCTCTGGAAGCCAGATACCAGGTGTCCCTGGGACCCCTGCAGGGACAGGTGCTGAGCGCGGTCTGGGCCCAACACTGCCCCCCCGCCCCCGCCCCAGCTGCTCCTCCAGCGGGAAGCACAGAGTTCTCAGCAGGCAGGTGGGGCCAGGAGCTGTGCCATGATGCTGCTCAGCCTCCCTGAGCTCTGGCACCTCAGGCCAGCTGTGTGGGACCAGGGGACCAGGGGACCAGGCAGGGTGCTGTCCTCTGCTCTGTGGGGCCAGATGGTCATCCGGTGCACCGTGGGGCTGGTGGAGTCCCTGGGTTGCCAGGGTGAGCAGGATGCGCAGCTCTGTGTAACCGCTGTGTGCTTTCTCCTCCTCCAAGGGCTTGAGTACCAGAGGCCGAAGCACCAGGTTTCCTGTGATGACATCGAGGTGCTCTCCACCGGGAGCCCCCTGCAGCAGGAGAGCCCCGAGCTGTACCGAAAGGGCACCACCCCTTCGGACCTGACCCCCGACGACAGCCCCCTCCAGAGCTTCCCCGCCAGCCCCTCGGCCACGCCGCCGCCAGCCCCCACCTCCAGGAGCAAGGTGGCCCACTTCTCCCGGCAGGTCTCCGTGGACGAGGAGCGGGGTGGGGACATTCAGATGCTAGTGGAGGGTCGGGGAGGGGACTATGCCCGCAACAGCTGGGGCGAGGAGAAGGCCGGTGGCTCCAGGGGCATCCGAGGCAGCGCCCTGCGCAGCGGCCACCCAGCCGAGGACTTTCGCACCCGGAGTTCCGGACACAAGCTGCCTGGGAACCCCAAGCCCCGGGAGCGGCGGACGGAGTCCCCCACCACGTTCTCGTGGACTTCCCACCACCGGGCCGGCAACCCCAGCTCCGGGGGTGCCATGCTGCCCGGGCCAGACGAGGAGCAGCCCAGCACCTACAAGCTGGAGATGAAGCCGCTGCTGAGGATGGACTCGGGCTCGCAGGACGTGTACCCCCAGAGGCGGCGGCACAGCCGGGGCGCAGGGGGCGACCGGCGTGCGCCCGAGGACCGGGGCTTTGGGCTGCAGAGACTGAGGCCCAAGGCCCAGAACAAGGAGAACTTCAGGGCAGCCTCTGCGGAGCCCGTGGTGCAGAAGCTGGAGAGCCTGCGGCTGGGGGACCGTCCAGAGCCCCGGCTGCTGCGCTGGGACCTCACCTTCTCGCCACCCCAGAAGTCCCTCCCTGTGGCACTGGAGTCGGATGAGGAGGCCGGGGACGAGCTCAAGTCCAGCACGGTGAGTGGCCGGCTGCAGCCCCTCTGGCCTGGGGGTTTCGGGTCTCAGGCTCCTCTTGTGGGGGTACAGCTGGGGCCCCTCAGGCCAAGCGCTGCTTCCGTGGGGAGCTGGCCCGCCCGCGAGGCTGGGTGGGGAGAGGGCCCAGGCTCACCCACTCAGGAAGCAGGCAGCGGGTCCTGGGCACCCCCGAAAGGGAACCAGGTGTCTCGGGACCCAGCCTGTCCTCGTCCTGCTCGAGCCCCGGCTGCCCCTGGCCAGAGGCTTGGGCCGTCTCACCTGGGTGGCCCTGTCTTGGAAGAGAGAAGAGGAACAGGATGAGTCCCGCGCCCAGGCACCGCTGGTGAATGTGCCAGACTCCAGGCTGGGGCTGCACCCTGCTCCTGGGAGCTGGCGTCCTGGGCAGTGGCAGCAGGTCCTAGTGCTGTGGCCTCGGTCTCAGTTTGGAACAGAGCCCAGTTTCCTGGGAGGGAGAGCTGTAGGCTCTGAGCCTCACCCTGGCCTCCCTCAGACACCTTACCTGTGCTGTCCTCCCAGGTCCGGATCTGGGGAAACAGTGCCTCATTCTGGCCAGGCTGGGGGTGTCTGGGACAGGGCCGCGCACACCCAGAGGGCAGAGGGGCTGGTGGTGAGCTTTTGGGGCCCTGGGGCCTGGCAGCGTTGGCCCAGTGGGGCCTCTCATGCCTATCTTGGGTCTCCTTAGCAGTCCTCTGCCTACAAGGCATGCAGCTTGCAGCCAGCCGGAGCTGCCATGTGGGTTGGTCCCACCCCAGGCGTCACGCTCAGGCCGAGTTTCTGCCTCCACCTGAAGCCACTGGCTGTCTCCGAGCGTTCCCCTCCCCCAGGCCCAGGGGCAGCCCGAGTGCAGTGCTGGGACTGAAATACCAGCTCACACTTACAACTCTATTTCCCAGCGTTGCAGCGACCGGCTGTGTGTGCGTGGCTATTTTAGGAACCATGGAGGGATGGGCAGGGGTGGGAGTTTAGGAAACAGGGTCTATATTTAGCCTGCTTAACCGAGTTGGCTCTTTGAGGTGCTTCGATCCGAGCGCGCTGGGGTTGGCCAGCGTGGGACTTCTGGAGGTGGCCGGGGCCGAGGGTCTACCCTGAAAGGAGCCTGCAGGTATCTGGGTCCCGCCTCCTGTCAGGCAGGGCTTGTCCCCCTGGGGAGACAGGGTGGCAAGGACATAGCTGCCCCTCAGCCCTGCCTGTGGGGGACTAGGAGGTGGCCTGCCTGCTCTTGCAGCATTTGTGGCGGGGACAGTGAGTGGCCTTTGGGAGGGCTGGGTGTCACAGCTCTGCACACTTCCTTCTGCCCTGTGTCCTCTTGCCAGAGGCATCGCCCACACTCAGGGAGCCTGGCAGTGGGGAGGGGAGGTCAACGGGAGCAGCGGGGGGTGGGGGTGGCAGAAGGACCAGCCTAGCAAATGCCAGAGCCTGGGTGGCCCCTTCTACCACTCCTGGAGCCCACAGGACCCTCCCTCCTGTCCCCAGCCTAGACCTGAGTCCCCACTGCTCCTCATAGGAGGCTGGGGTTCCGGCCCATGGATGCAGTCACTGTGGGTGGGGAGCTCTGCCCTTTGCACCGTTCCTGGGAATGACTTGTGACTCTGCCATGGCTGGTGGCGGCTGCAGGTGACAGGTGACAGTGGCGGGGGCTGTGTGGAGATGCGGCAGGCCCCCTGAGCTCCCAGGACCCCAGCCCCCAGGGTGCCTGCTTGGTCCTGTCTCCCCCCCGCCCTGGGACAATGAGCCATAGTCCCCTTCCCTCCATGAAGCAGTGGGCTTTCCTCCGGGGCTGACCTTGGTGGGCAGCTGCCTGCTCCTGCAGGGCTAGTCCAGCCAGGGCACGAGGAGGGGTAGACTGGGAACCTCAGCCACCCCGAGGCCTTGCCGCCTTCAGACAGCTCTCTGCCTCATGAGGACAAGGTTCCAAGGCCAGCTTCCTCTGGCCCTGCTCTGCTGCCCCAGGGTGGTTGGAGCACGGGCGGGCCACCTGCATCCTCCTCCCTCAGCCAAGTCTGTGAGTTTAGAGAGCTTTGCTGCCTAAAGTTTGGTTAGCAAATTTCTTGTTTTCTTAAGTCTCAAGTAAGTGTGTCCCACAGGCAGGGGGAGCCTGCCCGGGGGGTACAGAGCAGAGCCCAGGGAGGCTGTGGGCTCCGGGGCCAGGTGGGCCTGGCTTCGGCTCTCAGTAGTTTGGAGACTGAGGCCCACCTGAACATTTAGCCATCACCAGCTATGGAGTTCGCTGTGAAACCTCCGTCACAGTGGCACTCCCAGGGTCCTGGCAGGGGAGCTGTCACTCAGGAAGGACACCTGACCGGGGTCACAGATCTGCAGGCTCGCGGGGTCTGGGCGCTTCCCTCACTGGGCATGGAGCACCCAGGGACTCCTGCACAGGGTGAGGGCAGAGCTGCCCCTCACGGCTCCCCAGGGCTCCCCCAGGCCTCTGGAAGGCCTCCTCCCTGGGAGGCCTGCCCCTCCATGGACACCTGCTCTCCTGGCCTGTTTCACTGCCGGTTCACATACCATGCATGCCACCAGTCTGAAGGTGCAGTTCAGTGGTTTTAGCGTATTGAGAGCTATGCAACCACCAAACTCTCACTCGGTGCCTTAGAAGACGCCCTGCGGTTACAGTCCCCCCACGGCCCCAGCTTGGCACCGCTGGGTCCTGTCTGTGGATTTGTCTTTTCCCGACAATTTGTGTCTAAGGGCCACAGTCAGTGGCCTGTCTGGCTCTCCCCACTTGGCGTTGTCTTCCAAAGCCTCGCTCCCTGTCACAGCTGAGTGGCCTTCCGCTGTGTGGACACAAGTTTTCCTTACCCAGTCATCTGTTTTGGACACTTGGTTTCCACTTTCAGGCTGCTGTGAGCGTCTATGCACAAGCTTTTGAGTGGATGTGGCTTGGGGGTGACGTGTAGGAGTGGCGCTGCCAGCTCACGTGGTGATTCTGGTGGGCCTTCTGAGGAACTGTGTTCTTCCACCCACTCTCGCCTGAGAGGGAGGAGCTGGGTGGACTCAGGAGCAGTACCTCCCTGTGGGGAGAGGCACTTCTGGGGACTGCTCAGCCTGGAGAGGCAGCCTCAGCTGTCTCCAAATGCTGAGCAGAGGGATGGGGTGGCAAGGAAGTGGCCTTTAGGCCAAGGCTGCTCCCAGAGCTCCCTTGCCTGGCACACTCTGCAGCCGGCCTGGGTAGAGGTACATGTGTGGCTTCTTTGCAGTTGGCGGGGGTGGGAGGGAGAGATGCCCTTCCCAGGTGCCTCATGGCTGTGGGCAGACCCAGAGCAGCACTGGAAAGGATGCCAAGTCTGCTTCCGAGACCCCAGGCAAGGGCCGGCTGGGTGGGCACCTTCCATGCTTGGGCCAGGCCCCTCTGGGAGGTAGCCCCGAGGCAGGCACTGCAGTGACACCTGGTCTCAGAGGACAGCTCTCCTGAGGTCCACCTCCAGTGTGGCAGCCCATAGGCAGGGGTCTCTGTGGATGTCACTGCTGAGGGGAGTCCTGGGCAGGGGGGGACCAGGCCCTGGGCGCTGAGCCTGGCACACGGTGCTCAGGAACAATCTGCCGGACAGGAAGCCAGCACGGGGAGTACAGAAGTGCTCTGAGGGTGGAGGAGTGCGTTCCCAGGAGGTGCTTTTTAGGCCCATCTGCTGTGTCTGCTGGGTCACGACTGATGCTGTCTGGCTCGAGGGATGGGCGGCATCCGAATCTGAAACTCCACTGCCGTGCTGGTTGCTGGAGTGCCTGCTGTGTGGGTGTCTGGAGGCCTGGGTTCCCCCAGGCACCAGGGAACTGGCCAAGGTTCCCAGACCACAGTCCTGCCTGCAGAAAAACAAGCTGGTGGTGCCGCCCTCCCTCCCTCCAGCCCCTCGGAGCACAGCTTCCTGTCTGGGGAGGGACAGGGTGCGGTCCATGGCGCCACACTCATCTCTCCTTCCCCCTTCTGTTCCAGGGCTCGGCTCCCATCCTGGTCGTCATGGTGATCCTGCTCAACATTGGCGTTGCCATTTTGTTTATTAACTTTTTCATCTGATACGATTGCCTCGATTCCAAAAGTAACGGTGTCCAGAAGGCCGTTAAAAGCAAAACAACAAAAAGGGAAAGATCCTAACCTGGACAGCCCCACAACTTCCAAGTCTTTCCACAGAAGAACAACATGATTGGGTATTACTCACAGTTTGCCTTTTTTTCTGGGTAATGTTTTTTGGATTCTAGCCAAAATTCTTTGCTTGTATAACACTATGCTGTGTGGCATGGCAGAAGGAGGCCAGCACGCCGACCCTCCAGCTTGATGAGGAGAGAAGGGATCCCGTCAAACCAGCAGCAAAAAAGAGAAATGTCGTCAGGGCGTCGCTGTCCGAACACTTCCGGTCATGGGTGTGGAAGGTGGCGGCCCTGGGAGAGCCCAGCTAGCCGGGTGGGGGGAGAGTGGCCACCGCAGGGCTGACGGGGGAAGTCCAGCTACTGCTTTTCCTGTTGGAATAGCTGGGGCACGTCCGGTGGGAGACAGCCCAGGCCTTTTCTACTTTAAATCTGTGCTGCACACTTAAGGGAGGAGAGGGGCAGCACCTTTGTCCTCCCCAGGAAACAGACCACAACCCGCACCCTCTCGGCACTGCCCCGTGGCCTTGCGAGGCCACCTCCCACACGAGTCTTAAAGCAAAGTCCTTATTTCTTCCGCTGTCCTTGCTCACTCATTGTTTGCCCCGCCCAGCCCCCCTCCCCCAGACCCAGAGAGGCTGTGCTGCAGACGTCCCGGGGTCGAGCCGACCCAGACCCGGCCGGGCACATCTGAGCGCTGAGGGGCTGGGGCCCACTGTGCCACGGACAGTCTGACACCACGCCTGGGCTCTGAGCATGTGGCGTTTTTGCACCTAGTATGCAGGATGTATATTCAGGCTTCTGTGTCCCTGGCAGTGATGCCCCGTGTGGGACATCACCTCTCGCTGTTACTGACCTCCTCGGGTTCTCACATCTTTGTACTGTGCCTGCCTCAACTTCCCATAACAGATATGCATATTCCCTCCAGATGCCTCAGTGCTACTCCAGAGCGGGTCTGGTCCTGGGACAGGAATGTCGTTGAAACCCAGTGGCTTGAGTTTCCTAGCAACTGTTGCATATCCAATACCTCCCCAGGTGTGCAATGTAACTCGGTCCAGTCAGACACAAACAGGTCCCTTCTGTTTCTGCCTCCCTTCCCAGGGTTGCCCCATCACCCAACAAAGCAGCCAGGGGCCCGTGGCCCCAGCTCTCGTGTGCAGATGTGCCGGGGAGCGGTCCAGGTGAGTCCCCGTGCGGGTACCCTGCGCTCCTGCCTGAGGAGGCCCTGGACATGACTTCCCATCAGTCTTCTTGGGTACAGCCTGTCTCATGGACTCTGCCTTGCTTTGCTTATGTTTAGCTGTTTCTCTGCTAACTTTCGAGCAGATTTCTTTACTACACTGCACTGGATTGCTATATTTTTAACCAGAAATAAACTAAAGATTAGAGCATGTTCCAGTTACATTCAGTTTTACTGTTTTCCGTTATCCATTCACTCCCCGTTCCTTCTCACAGTTTGGTTTAGGCGGCAGAGAGGGAGGGAGACTCAGGAGATGATACAGACATTTCTGATAATGTTGCTTTTTAAAGGGATACATCTTTTTGTACATCTTACTTTCCGTTCCTCTTTTTTAATAACAAGTGGTTGCTGCAGACCTGAAGTGAACCAAATAAAAGACTCCTGCTCTTTGTAGCCCTAAGAACCATAATGTGGGATGTGTTTTGTACCTTCTGCGTGAAACTATAGATTCCAGACCTTTGTGTACCCTAGTAAGGCCTGACACACGTGGGTACCGTCTGCTGCAGGTACACATGCACGTCACTCGACATGCACAGCACAGTGCAGGGAATGCATGTCCTTCCCTCCGTAGGAACACTAGTGGCTTCTTGCTCAGGTGACTGAGGAGCACAGCACTTGTCTGCTGCCAGTGGCAGGACGGAATCCAACCCCTGTGCTTGTCTGCAGCCAGTGTGGAGGGGACAACCACGGGAACGGAGTGGATCTGCTCAAGATCAAGGCATCTGGTCTAAGGCACTCCAGAAAGCGCACCTCCGGCTGGCTTCCCCGTGAGGCAGTTAGGCGGCACCCTGCTGTGGCCAGCAGGCGTTCCTGTCTGTCCAGAGCCCCTGCCTCCTTGCACTGGGATGTGGAAATTCACGGTGCCGAGCAAGAGGGCAGCAGCAGGTAAGGCAGGATGGCTCCCAGAGCCCGGAGCAGCTGATGAGTTTTAACAGACCAGAGCAGCCTCTTTGGGAACACTTCCTGCCCTCAACAGCTTCTTCCATGCTCCAGATGTGAAAACCAGAAGCAGAGAGAAATTAAGTGACTGTACCAAGGTCTCGCCCAGGCCCTATGGGCTTCCTGGGTCCACCTTCCCCTCCTGGAAACCTGCCGTGAAGAGGTGGGAGAGGCGCTCGGTGCCTGTGGCTTGGCTGTGTCCCTTACTGGAAGTCTGAGAAACCCCGCACCTGGGTTTCCTTGTCCCTCTGGAGCTGTTAGTGCATACAAAGTGCTTGGATAACTTTAGGTAACTGAAACATTTTTACTCATTCTTTTGTATTCTAAGTTCATTAGCCCAGCACTCTCAAAGACACAGATCAGGCATGCACCAGAGCCCAAAATAATTGATAAGGAGGACGATGACACTAAACTGCCACTATGCAACACCTGTTGCCCTGACTGTGAGTGGAAAGGGGCTCTGAGACAGACTTTCCGACCAGCTTTCCCACAGTCAGACCTACCCAGCAGGAAACCTCTTCTCTCTTAGCTCCCATGTGGGAGGTGGAAAGGGCTCTTCCTCACAAGCACTGAGCACGGGGTTCACAGAGATACATGAAGCAAGACCACGGCTTGTTCTCCTGGGGCCTGGCCTCCCTCAGGCCGTGTGGGGTACCCAGGGTGCAGGCCAGGTGGCCCCGCGTCCTGGCTCCGGCCCTGTGTGCTCCTGTTGCCCTGGAAAACAGCCCTGTGTCAGGCACACAGCCACCCCACATGAAGATGAAGGTCGCTGCCGAAGCCCCTGGGTGCTGGGCGCTGAGCCCGAGGCACTGCAGGTACCAGCAGATGAATGAATACTTGGGGAATACACAAAACATTTTTCTTCTTTTGGGGTGGGGGGACTTTGTTTTTCTGCTGTCCTTTAAAGACTTCCAAACATCGGAGTCAGCACCTGACCCCCTCCAGCTGGACCTGTTCCCACTTGGACTTGTGGCTAGAGGCCCACGGCTTCCTCCCAGATGCTGACGGTGCCACAGCCCGGTGGGGACCGGGCCAGGACCTTCAATCTGCTCCAAGGCTTCTCACAGAATGTCTGCTCATTTCACTGCCTTTGTGCAATAAAACGCTGCTCAAGACAATGGAAGGGGCAACCTTCCCTTCTCCAGTAAGCTTGGGTTCATGACTTCTCATAGGTCTTGTCTTCCAACTTGACTTGCCTCTGGTTTCACCAACTCAGCATAAAGGTGCCTACTAGGGTTAAAAATGTCTGTCTCCACAGCTACACGACTCCAGAGTCAACTGACAGGGACAGCTGACACAGGTCTCTGTGTCCCATGACAAGGAGTACACACAGCAGTCATTTCATACAGGATTCTCACTCTAGTCCAGGACAGGACTCTGCCCCTGAAGAAGAGCAGGACATCGAGTTCCACCAGAAGGAGTGAGGCTGGGCCCCAGCTGGCAGTCAGCACAGGGGTCTACTTAGGTTTGTTCTCTGGTCCAGGCCAGCTGCCGTGGGCAATGCAGTCCATCAGCACACACTGAGAAAATAATCTGTCCCCAAGTGCCACCAAGTGTTGCTAACTCAGCGTTAAAAGTAGCAAGAACAAGTACAGTTGCCTTTGTTAAAATAAAAAGGGCTAAGCTGCATCTTCCAAGTACAGCCCTATGCCTGAAGGTTCGAGGAACTCAGAAACCAAGCGGGTTGTGGAAGCAGGGAAACCAGGCCTGCAGACCGAGACCTGCAGTCCTTCCAACCCAAGCAGCTTTGGGATGTGGGCACCTGAACCAATGCAGGCCGGAAACCTGTGTGGTTGCCACTTGGTGCCAGAACAGGGACTGCAAGAGAGCACCTCAGAGGACGGGAGTCTCCTAACAAATGCTGGTTCTGGAGCTCGTGTGCTTACGAAATCCAAAGTGGAAGGCCCTGAGATATGAGTGGAGCAACATGTTTCGTTCCAGCCTCTTCCTGACCCTGAGAGGCGTTCGGCCCTGCTGGAGTGGGGGTGAGCTCGCTGCACATCCAGTGAGGGCAGGGCCCAGGGCATGGCAGAGCTCCCGTCGCAGCAGGCCCCAGCCTTGCAGGCCTACCTCGGCGGCCAGTCCGGCCCCACCCACCCTGCCCACTCTCCAAGGTCGGCTCCTCTCAGACGGCCAAGGCCGTGTGCCAGACCGCTGTGCCCCCCCCACCCCCGTGTGCACGCCCACTATGTCTCCTTCCCATCTGAGCCGCACGGAGCCACAGGTCTCCAGCTCTGCCTCCCCAGCTTAGTGACAGCTGTAGCCCAGGCTGGAGAAGCTTCCTCCCTCCTGGGGGCTGGGGGTGTCCCGCTGGTGGCACTTGCCGCCACTGCACTCTGCCCATCCTGATGACTGCGTGGCTGTGGCAGTCAGGCCAGCACCCAGGCTGCTGCTCGTAGTGTGTTTGTCCTTGGGGCACCCCATCCACAGGTGCTGTAAGCACCTCACCACCGATGAGTGCACGCCCGGGCTTCTCTCACTATGGAGTCCAGGCTGGCCTCGAACTCACACTGATCCTCCCTGCCTCAGCCTCCCGAGTGCTGGGACTCCAGGCACGTGCTATCATACCCAGCTTGCGACATCATCATTTTCCATCAGGAGACAGCTCACCTTCAGCAAGACTCCCACAACGTCCCGGGTTCACAAGGCAGACACTGGCTAGCAAGGTGGGCTGGGGTCCGTGCCAAGTGGCTCCTCAGGCACCGGGCTCAGGCTAGAGGGGAGGACGGGCGTGAGGCACAGCGGAGTGGTGCAGGGTACCGCCCCTCCCTCTTGCCCCAGGCTGTTCGGGAACCAGACGAAACCTGGCTTCCTGAGCATCTGCAGGCTGCCCGGCCCTGGCCCACAGTGGCATCACGGCTGGGTGTGTCACGTGCCCGCGGGCTGGCGCACCTGACTCTGATCTGCTGCTTTAGCTGGACTCTGCCCATCTGCACCACTCACAGTTTCCAAAGAAACACCACCATGAAGCCCAACTAAGGGAGACCCTCTTGGTGAACTCGGACTTACCATCTGTGTCTCCTCAATGTTTTCCCCTGCCACATGTAACCCACTGGCAAATGCAATGTGATTGCGAAGGAAATGCCTGCTATGCACTGATTGTTCCTATGGTCAAAGTGGCTCAAGTTACCTTGGCCTCGATTCAGCTGGAAATGGCTTGGTTAATTACAAACTGGAAACACAGTAACCTTCTCTGATGAATGTAACTGTTTAGATAAATACCACTATGTAAGTCACCATCTGAAAGCAAGGGACAGTGCTGAGATTAAAGACACTTTGCTCCTTTCAGAAATAAATGTCCTTTGACACTATGAAAGACTTGTGTCACCTCCTAAGCCAGTGCCTGTGCCTGAAGTCCCTTCTGCTGCCAGGGTGCAGGATGGAGAAAGCCAGGTCCTCAGCAAGGCGCAGAGCCTCTGTCCTGACAGCATCTCTCCGGACCTCTGAAATGAGTGACCCCAGGCCTGCGTTTTCTGTACAATGAGTTTCATTCACACTCAACAGGCGGCGAGCATCAACACCGGTGAGCCGAGGGTATGCAGCAGGTGTCAGTCTCCCAGGCCCAGGGAGGTGCTGGACGATAGCCACAGCCCCGATGCCGTGCAGAGGGCACAGGAAGCAGGTTCTGCCGTACAGGACCTAGCAGCGTGACACCCTTCCCCTTCCGCTGTTTTCACAGCGTGACTGCTCTGTCCCCCCAGGCAGAGCCCGTGACCTCCCAGCGGCTCACAGGCCAGAGAGGGCTGTGACGAGGGACACGATGGGCTCCAGGTGGACCTGGGGATGCTGGGGTTGCTGTGGTCCCTGCACTGTGGCCACCTGCTGTGCCACTGGTGCCTGAGTCTCCTCTGGGCTGCCTCCTCTGTGCTGTGTGCCCTCTGGGGTACCCTGGTCAATCTGGGGAAGTGGCAGCAACTGGTCTCTGGGGAACTGGTGGGTCCTGCCTCAGCCGGCCACAGGTGTCCACTCACCTGGTCCCCACAGGAGCCACCAGGCCCGGGGAAGCAGCAGTGACGAGCAGTCCCGGGACCTGACTAGGACAGGACGGCAGCCCAGCTACACACTATCTTCTCCCTAGGCAATTCCTCTGCAGAAAGCCATTAACCAACATGTGTCACCTCACGGCAACACACCTTTGAGGGGGCTCCCAAGTGTGGCTGTGGGCTCCATCCGGTCTCCTGACTCTGACACGAACTGGCTGTTTCCATGGGGGAGGCTTCTTCTAGTACTGGGCCTGGAAATATTTCTAACTGTCACCTAGCTATGGACCTCCTCTGTACTTCAGTGAAAAAAAATCAGCTTTCAAATGGAATAAATACCACTGTTACACCTAAAAACAAACCCAAACAAAGCAAACTTAGGATTTCCGAGCTTAATTGGTGGTTCTCTTAATTATTCTCCAATTCAACTAATCCAAAGAAATCCAACAACTCACCCTAACACAGCACAGACTATGGGGCCAGCTCAGGTGCTCCTGGGAGGCAGGCAGGAGGGCTCAGTGATCCCAGCCCTGGAGCCGGGGGAGTGGGACGCCCATGGGTGGCTCCCAAGGCATGCAGGACACTATGCTTCATCGTGGACACCAGCTGCACACTGCTGGACACCGGATGCTTCCAGTGCAGCCCACTCGCCCCCTTACAACGCAAGTGTCCCCAGGGACCACCTGGCCTAGGTGGCACCTGTCCCTGTCCCCACGGTTCCACAGCGAGAGTGAGCCAATGCGGCACTGCAGTCAGCTGGGCGGTGTCTCCTAGGGGACGGGCCAACTTTCTGCTATCTGGCCCCCTAACGTCCTGAGAGCGGAGTTCAGTGGGGCTGGCAGCTAGGGCGGGTCCCTCAGGGCCAGCTCTCATCTGCTCACCGTGGCGCACACTGTCCAGCCTTGCTGACAGCTGGCTCCTGCCAGAGGAGCGCAGCACATGGGTCTGCTTCCTCCAAGCCTGAACGTGGTGGCTCTGGCCCTGAGTGGCCCTGATTTTCTTGGGGCTGATACACTGCTGAAAAGACGACAGCTGGAAAAGCAGGAGACTGTTCTGGCCATAGTGGCCCCACTCTGCCAGGTATTCCCAGCTTTTGTTAACTCCAGGGTGATGACAGGAGGCACAGTGGTTACAACAAGCAACGGGAAACCCTAAGTGCCACCTTCTCACTGTTAAGATCTTTAAGATGAAAGGGAACCTGCGCCAGTAGGAACTAAAGCCCAACTTTTGTCCCAACTATGGAAAGCACAAACCGATTTCCCGTCATCAACTTGGAGCAGGCACCGGCCCACGCAGTAGGACACCAGACTCCCAGGAGTGCATCCCGGCCCCAGGGGCCACAGCACTGGACACTGACACTGTGGGGCTGGCAGGAGCCCTGGGCTCCAGCTTCCCTCCGTTACTTTGCAAATGACAGTCTCCACCAGGTCCTTCCCAAGAACACCATGAGGGAAGAGGTAGATGTGAAAACATCCAAGACTTTCTGCCAGAGACCCACAGAGCAAACAGAGCCAAGCCATGGGCAACAGGTACTGCATTTTAAAGTTAACTAGCAGAGTTGTTTTATTAGAAGAGCAACAGGCTTTCTGGGGGACCCTCCAAACAGGTGGTCTCACCCTAAGCCCCACCCTGACACAGATGGGCAGAACAGAGGCCTCGCCAGACTTAGACGGCAACCCCCGTGGCACCTGGCTCACCCCGTGGTCAGTGACGCTCAACAGCACAAAGGAAGTTCACTGCCCTGCGCTTTCACTGCTGGCCTCTGCAGCGCCTTGAACTGAATCATCAAAGGAAGTCCTCGCCATGGCCTGGGCTACCTTCAGCACGTTCCTCTCCTTGGCGTCGGGCTCCAGGTTGTCGCGAGCGAGCTGCTTCAGCCAGTGTTGCTCTGTCCTGGGCAGGTGGTCCTCGTACTGCTCCCTGGCGCCACCTCTGGGTGCTGTGGCTCTTTTCGTCCAGAAAAGGGCAGTGAGAGAGAGACTCAGCACAGAGGCCAACACAGAGATGGCAGCGACAAGGACTCCGCAGAGGCCTTGCGGTGTTGCCGCCCACAGCACAGTGCAGCACAGCACAGCAGGAACCGCCATCTGCTCAGAACGCACATTCACAATACATTCAAGTTCTGACAACTCACCTTCCTCCTCCTCCTCCTCCTCCTCCTCCTCCTCCTCCTCGCTGTCCGTGTCCTCATCTCCCCGCTCTGCACCCTCGGCCGAGCCACTGTCCTCGTCTGAGTCCGTCTCCTCCAACCACTCCTGGGTCTCTTCCAAGACAAAATGGACACACAGATCATCACCTCCGCACGGGGACAGGGAGCCCGCGGACAGAGGACCCCGCTTCCCACTCTGACTGGGGTTTGAGCCCTAACTTCTCTGCCCCACACCTGGGACAAGTAAGAAACCAGACTGGGTCTCTTCAGAGCCAAGACGGGGTGAGGCCCAGGCAGGAGGAACACAGCTGCTCCCACGGAGCTCACTGGAGGCCGCTTCCTCCTGCGCCTGCTCCAGCCCAGTGACTGGCTGTGGTTCTCAGAAGAGCCTCTTCCTAAACGTGCATGTTCTGCTTCTAGGCTTTACAGAAACGAGTAACAGCTTGAGTCCAGCGGCACAATGGGGTAAATGAGTGTGAGGGCTCAGAGAGCAGAGGCAGAGTTTGGGTCAGAGAGAAGCTAGGCCCTGCGTGGCGCCGCACACCTGCGAGCTCAGCATTCAAGAGCTGAGCCAGGAGGACTGCCGCAAGTTTGAGGCCAGCCTGGGCTACATGGTAAGTTCAAGGATGGCCTGAACTACATAGTGAGAGCCAGTCTCAAAAACAAATTTAAAAAAAGAGGAGCTAGGCTGGCCACAGGCTGCACGCCAGGGCCCCAGGAGTGCGAGCCCTGCCTGGTCTCTGGTCAGGGAGGCACGGCCACATGTGCAGCAAGTCCTACCCAGGGGCCGGGGTCCTGGGCCATCACCAGGCCCTCTCCACACCCAGGTCCTGCCTTTCAGAAAGTGGCCCGGAGGCAGAGCAGACCCCGGAGGCTCACTGGCAGATGAGGGGAGACCAGGCAGCATGCTTACTCGGGTCCACCTCCACCAAGGCCTTCCACTCCTCCATCCTGTGTAGGTCAAGGCAGTACAGGTCACTGAGCGTCACCTGGCGGTCGCCAGCTTCAAACATTCCCCCGTAGACGAAGAGCAGCCCATGCTTGACAGCCACCATGGCACTGGAGCGTGGGCACGGCTCGACCCTGGGGCCACTGGACTCCAAAGCGCTGTCCTCATCCTCAGATGGGGCCGCCCCCGCCGGGCCTGGGGCCCTGAGCACTTGCTTAATGGTAACCACAGTCCCGTCCTCGGTCACCACCTCTCTGACCACCTCCAGGGGCTCTGGGGCACCCGCGGCCCCGTGCTCCTGCCCGTCGGCACTTGTGTGCTCCTCTTCCCTGGCCCGCCTCCGTCTCTTCTTCTCTGACTTGGGGCCCTGTTAACAGAAGAGGAGCTCAGAGCCCAGGCTGAAGAACAGAGCCGGGCCTGGGGCCACCCCAAGGGCCACTGTGGGTCTGCAGGACAGGAGCAGGTCCCTGCCAGCCTCCTCAGTGTGGGCTGGGGACCCCCGGTCCTCACATGGGAGATGTGGCAGGACGAGGCCCAGCTGAGGCCCACAATGCATGGTGGCTCCTCACTTCTGGGGAACCCGATTCTCCCTAAAAGGCCACAAAGCCAGCACCTCCTGGACCCTACCCTCTGCCAAGGACAGAGCAGACCAGCGGAACAGGCTGACCCACAGCACAGCCCCCAGGCAGGGCCCTCCACCCCCACACGCCTCCCAGGAGCTCTCCCGCCCGCGTCCTCCTCAGGACCACTGTCCCCCACCTCTGTCCCGTCTCCCTGGCATGGTTAGGTATGCTCTGCTGCCTCCATGGTTTCTCACAGAACAGCATTCTCCCAAGATGACATTTGCCACATTATATTCAAACATTCCAACCACCACCTCCAGGTCTGCCCACGTCAGATGCACACTCTAGACACCAAGCTCTACTCTGTACCTGGGACACAACCAACCTCACAAGAAAGCCTTCAGGTCCCCCATCCTCTTGAGAAGCACCAAGCTGTTTGAGAACAGTACTACCACCCTTCATCTGGGCTCAGTGCTCTGGAGAGCCGCAGAGACGCCTGCACGGCCTCTGGTGGCAGACCCTGCGTGACTGACACCTTATGCCCACACTGGCTTCAAGACCCTGTGACAGGGCCTGAGTCTGAGCAGCCCTGTGCAGAGGGCGTGCCCAGAGCCAGCTGACCCAACTCATGCAGACCCTGAGGCTGAATGGGATCCCCTCCTGGGACTGACACCCCCTGTTCTGCCTGTGCTGGGCAGGTCCTGGGTAGCAGCTGCCTGACGGGAAACCTGGGACAAGCTCGGGCCACAACACAGCCTTAAGCAGACGCCCCCATCCTGGTCAGAGACCACCGAGCATTGTCAGCGGGTACTAGGATGGGCTGAGGGGCTCCAGACAGAGGGGCCCAAGCTGTCACTTGGACAACACACAGAAGCAGGAAGACTCCCGTGCGGGAGCACGCATGGACACCTCACTGGGGAGAAGGAAATGGGGACACAGACCCCAGAGCCGGGCTCTGGGTGGGCACCCGGTACTCTCTGAACCCACCTTCAGCTGTCCTTTGAACCAGCGGTTCCTGGTGGCATCAAAGAAGTACAGGTCATTGAAGAACACGCCCTCCAGGCTCTCTTCCTCTTCCTTGTCACAGACACCCCCAAAGAGCAGTGTCTGATGATTGGGGGCCATGGCCACTGAAAAGCCAGACCTTGGCGAGGGCTTGACCCCTGAAGGGCTGATCCGGGTCCACACCCATTTGCCTGTTGAAGGAGACCAAGGAGACAGGTAAGGAAGCATAGGGGACACGAGAGCTAGACAAGGACACGCCAGATGTCCCTGAAGACCCCCAGATGAGGAGACTGCAGGCAGAAATGCCCCATGTGCCTCCTTTTGCTCCCTCTGCAGAGAAACAAAGGAGTCACAGTTTTACACTCCCTTGAGCTCACCCTCCTCCTGAGGCCCAGCTGCATGAGCGACCCTACCCAGGCACTGGCACTGGGGCCATGGGAAGCAGCACCTGCAAGGTGGTGGGGAAGACCACAGGAGGCTGCAGCTGCAGGAGGACCCCAGGCTGAAGGACTCACACGCAGACTATGAGGAAGGGTGGGTGGGTGGGTGGTGGTGGGGGGTGTGTGTGTGTGTGTGTGTGTGTGTGTGTGTGTGTGTGTGTGTGTGTGTGTGTGTGTGTGTGTGTGTGTGTGTGTGTGTGTGGCACCTCTCGTGGAGTCACATCCTCCCCTCCAGGGTTATTTCATGCCAAGCCAGATCTAGACCCATGCTAGACCCTGCTGGCAAGATGTACTCTCTGCTCTTTCTCACAGATCAATGATTTATGTGGCCTGATGTGAAGTACAGGGGAAAGTCTTCCCACCACTTACAGAACAAAGAAAAGATTTTACCAGACACAGAAGGGCACACCTGTGATCTCAGCACTGTGGGAAGCTGAGGCAGGAGGATCACAAGCTCAAGCCCAGCCAGGACAATTTACTGACACTCTATCTCAAAATTGAAAATAAAAAGGGGGACTGGGGATTCAGTTCAGCGGTTTTGCTGCCTGCTGCGCAAGCGCAAGGACCGGAGTTTGATCCCCGGCACCAAACTAAATCAATCAATCAATCAATCAAACAAACAAGCCAAGCCAACAGGACTTCTTTAAAAGCTCCAGAAATGACTGCAAAGAAGAAGCCCCCTCCTCCCTTCTCACTCTGGCCTACTCTCAGCCCCAGCTTCCTTCCGCACCTGTGGGCCCTGAGACCATGTGCACGGAAGGGCCTGCCATGATCACCTCACCCAGGAGCATGAGCTGTGTCACCATCAAGTGTGCAAGGTGACCTGAGCTGCAGAGTGCAGAGATACACTAAGGCCACGTTCACAGACAGGCACCTGGGCCGGGCCCAGCTCTGAGCACCGTGCAGGGGCCCCTGCCAGCCCCATTTCCCAGGAGGCGAGCATGCGCTTCCCTGCCGCCCTCTGCCCACAGCCAGGCAGCCAGTCCTTGCGGCCAGCGCAGTACCTTCGCCCCCTTCCTCGTGCTTCAGCAGAAACATATCGGAATGCTGGCTGCCTCTGTCCACATCCTTCTTGACTCTCTGTGAAAGGAAAAGGTTGGTGAGAACCACTCGGTGGCACTGACGACAGCCATGGTAGCCCCCGGGCTGGGGTACACTTGGGTGGGAGCGCTCAGGATAAAGTGAGCCTTAGTCCTACAGCCCTGCCACTGCCGACAGACACGTGACTGTGAAAGCCCATCTCTCTGCAGACCGGTCACAGGAGCAGTGTCGGTGTCCTAAGGCTCCCACAGCCAGCTGGCACAATGTAAACGGGATCTGCAGATGACACGCCACTGCACACCTCGGCCCACCTCCTTCGTACTGCAACACCACCACCTTCGGACAGTGCCGGCGCTCTGTGGAAACCAGTGCCAACAGCACAAAACCACCAAGCACTGTCTCGACCCTCAGCCTCGGCTCCCGTGGCCTCACTCCCCCGCAAGCCAATTACTACAGGGCCTGGTCAGCTGCTGAGAGATGCGCACTCAGAAGAGGGCTCTAGCTCACCCTGCCTTCTTCCTGGTATGTATCTGTGCTGAATTCCCCGTCCTTGGTGCACTTTTGACTGCAGAGACTGCATTTTCAGAAAAGCTGAGAAGTAGTACAGAGCTCCTGCACCCCACACCCCACCCGCTCCTGTCTCCTGTGGGCTTGCTGCATGCTGCACTTGATGAAGCAGCACCAATCAGCAACTGGTAACTGCTGTCCCTGTGGTTCCTTTGTGTCCCTTTCTGCCCCAGGACCCATCCAGGACCCCATACAACAGCCACCTTGTCTCCTGGGGCTCCTCTGGGCCGGGACAGCTGCTCAGACGCCCCTAGTCCTGGCGACCGTGTCTAGTGCGCTGTCCAGGTGCCCTCACCTGGTCTGCCTGCCGCTCCCCCTGGAGAGATCAGGGTGGAGGCTGCTGGGATTCCAGACCTCTGCCTTCCTGGTGCTTCTCCCCACTTCGCCCCAGGCTCCCCACTATCACTGCAACCCGTCCCTCTGATGGCCTTGGTCACCTGACTGAGCTGCCGGTCAGTTCTTGCCTGGGAAGTCACGATCTGCCTGCTCTCCATCCTGTGCTCTCCAGGACACCATGTGCCCAGTCGGGCCACAGGAGGGGATGCTGTGTGCCACCTGGGGCTGGAGCTTCCGCTGAAAGGCAGACTGCCTCCTCTTGCTGTTTATGCAGTTGCTCAGTGTGGCTCCTGAGAGCACGCTGCACTATGGGTGAAGCGCTGCTGCTCATGCCATCCATCTGTCTGTCCTCTCCCGTGACACTCACACCCCGGCAAGGCAGGCTTTGTGTTGCCCTGGCAAGCATGTCTATACCCGTGGTGCTATAAGTTATCTGAGGTTCCCCGTGGTTCCAAGGTGGCCCTGGCTTCACATGCTGGAGTGCAGTGTCACAAACCCAGTCCTGGGCTCTGGTGCAAGTGGAGTTCTTGTCACTCTGGTCACTGGAAGGGGGAAAACTATTTTGCTTTTGAACAAGTAAATAAGCAATCCAACTGTCCACAGACATTTTATGTCGGCCTGGGCCCAAGTACACAAAGCCAAGGAGGCCCAACTTTAGCCATGTGTGAGCAGCGGCTCCAACCTCACAGAAGGGAAATGGGGCACACACTTTTGTTCTCCTTCTGGAAACATCTGTGCCATTCAGGGGATGCCATTTCTGCACATAATACATAGCTACTAAGTTCAGTGGCTTTTCCTCTTCTCTGCAGTGCTGGGAATGGAAACCAGGGCCTCATGCATGCTGGGCAAGTGCTGCACCAAGTTGCACCCTGACGTCTCTTTTTGTGGGAATTTAGCATAGAGGAAGTTATAATGACTTCCGCACCTTTTTTCCACACACAAGGGCTCAGCATGACTAAGAAGTGAATCCACAACCAGAGGCCTTGTCTGCTGAAGGAATTCAGCAATATCCCCTCTCAAGTCATAGCTAAACATGGCAGCGTCCCGTGCACCTGCACCTGCCTACATTAACTGTCCTGTGTTTTGCTGACAGCAACATTTTCTACCCAGAGTCAACAGACTCAAGGAGATTTTTCATTGCACCTTTTTTTTTGGTACTGGGGATTGAACTTGGGTCCTTGCCTTGCGCTTGTGCAGCAGGTGCCGAAACCACTGAGCTAAATCCCTGCCGCCACCCCCCCCCCTTTTTTTAAACAGAACTAGGCACTGAACTCACGGCCTTCACACTGAGCTACATCTCCACCACCCGGCCCCCTTCTAAATTTTCAGGCAGGGTCTCACTAAGCTGCCCAGGCTGGGCCGAACTTGTGGTCCTCCTGCCTCAGCCTCCCAGCATTCTGGACGACACAGGTGGACTGAGGCCAGAGGGGCACTCTGCACTCAGGCCAGTGGCTGCAGCGGCTCCCAAACAGGGCTGACCTGCCCACAGGGCTTCCCCGACACCCTTCCAACTCTGCCATGCAGAGCCCATTCCCTTCTCTCAAGGGTTGGGGCTTCCCCAGAAACTTAATCTCTTTGTCTCTGCAGGGGAACACAAAAGTGGCATTATTATCCTTTCATTCTGCGTTATCTGTGCCACAAATTACTTCTAGTAATGCAGGTCAGAGCAGCTTTAAATTCATGCAGTTACATAAGTCTTCAAGGACAGATTCAATTGTGCTAGAAAGTAAACAGAATCCGTATGAATCTTTAAAGATGTCAAATTCCTATCCAGGGAGCACAGAGCTAGCTCTCACTAGGATTTTTGGACTAGAAGACTCAAAGATGTCAGACTTCAAATTTATCTCCAGACTCGAGGCAGGGCTCAAGCATTTCTAGCAGGAGGCAGGGGGCAGGGAAGGAGACTTTTTATTTTTTTTTAAAGAAATGGACCAGCTGATGTTAAAATTTAAATGGAAATGCAAAGCACCTAGAATAGCCACAACAAGTCTGAAAGACCACCAAGGCTGGACGACTTCACAGCCTAACTCCAAGGCACTCTGCACAGACGAGCCCAGCACACATGTCAGAAGAGGACAGGGCACTCAGAATCAGGCCTTCACTCCCAGTCACTGGATTGTCAGCACAGGTCCTAAGGCATCCAGTGCGAAAGTCTTTTGAACACGGTGCCGCAACAAGCACACATCTGTCTCGGGGCATGGGCCACACAAAGGTGTGGTCCACGGGGCATCACAAAACTCAATGTAAAAGCGGACACCGTATCACATTCGGGGGAAATGTAAGAGGGAACCTTCAGTAGGTCACAGAGAGAAAAAACATAATGAGCCTCTATCCAAACAAAGCTTCTGTTCTCCAACAAGCACTTGCTGGAAGCACACATGGGAAGGATGGAACCCAGGAGGCTGTGCACTCCTGCAACTCCTGGTCAGAGACAGCAGGAGACACGGACACGAGCTTCAGGGGAGACACACAAGTGACCAATAAGCAGGCAAGAAGCACACAACATCAGCTGCCGGAAGAGAAATGTGAGTTCAAACTGTCCAGAGAACCACGCATTTATCAGAATAGCTAAAAAGAAAAACACTGACAGCATCAGACGTGGACACAAAGGCAGAGCTGAACACGTCGATGTCTAGTGCTGGTGCTGGTGCTCGGAAGCCTGTACCCACTAGCGCACGAGAGGTCCCTGTGCAGCCTTGCTCCTGCTAGTGAGCCTGGAACAGCACAGGAGCCATCAGCAGAACTGAGACAGACCGCAGTGTGCTCACAGATGGGACTTGAAGTTCCAGGACATGATGGGAAGGGTCAGACAGTGCTCGCCTCTGTATGCAGGCAGGGACCGCACAGGAGAGGCCAGCAGGATGAGGGTGGGCACAGCACACACACATCTGCGCAGCTGGCTGTGTACACATAAAGGGTGCACACTGCACTGGGGGGACCTCCGCAGACAACACTCGAGCATTCAGGGGCTGAGCTCCACACTCTTCTCCCATGACACCGTGGCTGACTGACAGGATGGGGCACAGATGCACGCACAGACACAAGATCAAACCATGACGGTGAAACAGGACAGCAGCGTCTGGGTGGGGCAGGCGAGTGTTCACTACAAATCCCTTCAAGTTAGCTATGTGTTTGAGAAGTTTCGAAACACAAGACTTTAAAAAGGGCTGGGGATTTAGCTCAGTGGCACCGCACCTGGCTCACAAGCACAAGGTCTGCAAAAACTAAACAAACTCTACAGATGCTGTCCATCTATGTCGGGTCCACTGTGTCCTGGCTGGCAAAGTGCTGATGAGGGGTGGACAAGAGGAATTCTGCGTGAGGAGTGGTGGCCAGGGAGGGAGGCTCCTGCGCATGTGTACAGATGTAAACACAAGTCCACGGCCAGAAGGAAGGACAGCTGAGCCACGCACAGTCTGCAATGGAGGGGCACGCGCTGGAGTTTCACAGGCTGTGAAGAGAGACCTCAAAATACGGAACGGTCACCTTGCAGTATTCTGAGGGGACATGGACTAGAGCTTAATCAGGCGTGAGAAACATGTTATTATGTTTCAAGACGAACAAACTGACACTACCTCTGTCCACTTATAATTCAGGGCGAACTGTTTATATTCCTAGTGTGTCTGTCATCCATCTCACTTGGAAGCACCCACTTCTGCTGAAACTGAAAAGCAGCAGCCAAAGTGCCCTCCTTTCTTCCCCTTGCACACCAGCTCTCACCTGCTTTGAGTAGCCCCCGTAGATGACTATGCTGCCCTGGGGGGTGACAGACATCTGGCAGCCAGACCGGGGTGTGGGCCCAGGCCCCACTGGGCACAGCTTGCTCCACGTGAACGTGTCCAGGCTGAAGGTGTACACATCACTGTAGTAGACATAGTCCCTGGTTGGAATAGAGTAACACAAGTCATCAACTGTGACAGCACTGGGGAAAGGCAGGGCCGCTACCAGGAACACTGATTAAGGGTGAGCCTGCGTTCTCACTGTTATCAGTTTAAACTCATGTGAAAAGCTGCAGAGGGGCGTTTCATTTAAAAACTAGAAATAATGCCAGCCCACAAAAGCAGAGTAATTTATTCTAAAAGTCGTCCTGTATTTCCCTGCCTTATTGGCAAGATCACAATCTCCCAAATGATTAAATTAGGTTGCTCTGTGCAGGGGAACTGAACCATGAGAATGGAGATGTTGAGCGCTTGGGAAGAACTGTGGGACCATGGACAGGACAGCGAGAAAAGGACAGTGAGGGAACGGAGCAGAGCAGCCTCACAAAACTGAAGGCCGGAGGACCACCCTTTGTATCCCCAACCCCAGCGACCCAAGAGGCACTGCCTGAGGTGGTCCAGAGGCCCTGTCGCCCTGCCCTGCTCAATGACCTGGGACGCAGGTACCAGAGGGTCAGTCAGCATGCAATGAGGACCCAGGGCAAGAATGGGGAGATTTGCTATCATAGGGTGACTGTCACAGAACAAGACACCACTCTCCCGGTGTGCAGACAAAGGACTCCCTGGTCAGAGACAACTACTCCTTCTCACACCCCATCTGAGGGCTCCAGCCCAGGCTCGGAAGCACGTGTGCAACCATGGCTGCTGCCTGAAAGTTGGCATGGGGCTGGCCTCTGTGCTCTGCACCCTCCACATGGTGCAGCAAGGGCCGAGATGCAGGAGCAGCAGCCAGGCTGTGCCAGGGCTGCTGCTTCCCACACAAAGAGCTAGGGAGCAACTCAAGCCACAGCTCCCACTCAGACCCATGTGTCCTCTCCGGGGGGACACCTAGTAACAGCCTGGGGACGCAAAGGATCCCAGCTTCTAGAAGGCTTGCTACATTCCACTCCTTCCTCAGGCTTTATGCTGCAGATTTCCAGTAAAGAAACTTTATCCTTCATGTAAGAGAAGCAGCAATGGCTTCAAGGACAACTCACAGTTGGTATTAACTCAAATAAATTTAACTCGATGTGCCAATGTGTGTAGTAGTAGTCCATTTTTCTGTATGTGTGAAATACTTCCTAAACAATTTTAAACAAGGTTTTGAAAAAAGTTCTGGTTTCAAAACGGTTTCAAGTTAAAAGCCATTGTAAAACTTGATTTGATTAAAAACTCTTAAGTTCAAAAGAGGAAGGTACTGGGCTGGTCCCTCTCCTCATGTGCATGCAGAGGGGTCTTCCAGAACGTCCTCCACAGCACTCCCAGGAAGAAAGACGTATCTGCTGTTGGCACCAACCTTGCACTCTCATGGAAGCCACCGAAAAGGATTAGCTGTCTCTTCCAGGCCACCATCCGATGTCCACTCCGACTTGAAGGACCTCCCGCTGATCTAAAATTAAGGGGAAAAAACCGTGAAGTCACTTAATTTCTGGTTGGTTTTTCTTTTCAAACACTGATTTTTGTTTTCTAGGAATTTACTGAATATCATTTAATCTGATCCACAGCTACCGCAACTACCCTGCTGGTCTAGCTACCTACTATAAAACTACTAGACTGAAACAAGAGAAGCTCTCTATGACCTTGGAGTACAGCTTTCTTAGGTTGAGCACAGTAAACTGCATTCCATCAAACAAGGAACTTTAAAAGAGCCTGCTAAAAACAGCACAGGGAGCAACAGATTAGGAGAGTTGCTTCCACACATACAACTGGCAAATGGTTTGTACCCAGAATGCATGTGGGATTTTATCTTCACAGTAAGATAAGTGACTCAGTAAAAGCATGAGTAACAAAGGTGAACAGAAAGTTCACAAGATATAAAAGTGGAAGAAAGAGGAGTAAATGAAGATGGCCAATAAAAACACGAGAAAGGGCCAGGGATTTAGCTCAGTGGTTTCACTGCCTGCTGCGCAAGCGCAAGGACCCGAGTTCGATCCCCAGTACCAAAAAAACCAAAAAAAACAAAAACACGAGAAAAAGCTCAATATCATTAGTGGCGGAGAACACAAACTGGAACCAGAGGAGTCCGGTCACACTCACCAGCGGGCGTGCTGTTGGGGACAGACACGGTCCGGCCATGCTCAACTTCTCACAGGAGGAAACAACTAAACATGCCACCTGCCGCCTACAGAAGACACTCACTCAGGAAAAACAACACAGTTCACGCCAACATCTGCACGCACGCTTCCTGGGGGGTTTAGGCCTAACTGTCAAAAGCCAGCAGCAGCCCGGCACGGTGATGCATGCCAGTCATCCCAGCTGCTCACACAGGAGGATGACAATGTGTTCGAGGCCAGTCCAGGAGACCCTGTCTCAAAATAAAATAAAATAAAAAGAGCTGTGGCATACTGAGCTATGTGGGGTTCAATCCCCAGTACTGCGAACAATATCCCCAAAACAAAACACCAGGGACAGCCAACCCACTCCAGTGGACAAATGGCACACAAACAACAGTGAACCTCAACAACAAAAGGCACTTGGCCGCTGCCCGACCCGAGCACAAGGTGGGCCTCAGACACACCAGCCAATCAGAAGCCGCATTCACAGGAAGGAGACTTTTGGGGGAAGAAGAGGCGGGGCTGACCACAGAGGCCTGGGCCCAGGGCTGGGAAGGCAGGAGGGCAGAGGGCAGAGGGCAGGAGGGAATTCTCTGGGGTGATGGAAATGTTCTGCCAACTGCACTGTGCTGGTGTGATGTATCTGTTGAAACTCACCTAGCTGCACTCCAAAAGATATACATTTTAGGGTTGGGGATTTAGCTCAGTGGTTTCACTGCCTGCTGTGCAAGCACAAGGACCGGAGTTTGATCCTCAATACCAAAAAAAAAAAAAATGCAAAGAAAAGATATACATTTTATTGAATTTTATTATAATTATATATCAATACAATGGACATAAAAATATGACAGTAAAAAAACACGAAAAAGAAAGCTGGGCATGGTGGTACATGCCTATCACCCTGGCACTGGGGAGGCTGATGCAGGAGGCTTGCCCTGAGTTTGAGCCCAGCCTGGGCTACAGAGTGAGTTCAAGGCCAGGCTGCACTACAAAGAGATCCTGTCTCAAAAAACACAAAAAAGTAAACTTACAACCTCTGGAATATAGGGAAATAATGTGAACTATAACATAATCAATCTTTCCAGTAATCAAAGAGTTGCAAATCAAAATAGAGATACCATTTTTTTGTCTATCAATTGGACAAATATTTTAACAAATTAGGTTCCTTAAGATATTTGGCATTGGCCGGGGATTTAGCTCGGTGGTTCTGCTGCCTGACTCGCAAACGCAAGGACCCGAGTTCGATCCCCAGTACCAGAAAAAATAATAAAAAAAGATATGTGGCATCACAGCTAGCCATGGTGGCGCACATCTGTAATCCCAGCACTCAGGAGGCCTCTGAGGCAGGAGGACAGCCAAGACTTCAAGGGCAGCCTGTACTACAAAGACAGACCCTGTCTTAAAAAAACACAAGAACACAGAAGAGTGTTCATTAAATAGCAACTGAGGGCTGGGGATTTAGCTCAGTGGTTTTGCTGCCTGCTGCGCAAGCGCAAGGACCGAGTTCGATCCCCAGTACCAGAAAAAATAATAAATAAATAGCAACTGAAATTGCAGGTTATAAAATGTACCACTACTGAGATTCTAAACTGGGGTCCTGTATGGCTCTCCCAGTGAGCATGTGTCACCCACGTGACCAGAGCGGTGCGAGGGAGGCTGCACATGCCGCACACATGGGTGCCTGGGAGGCTGCAGCTGCATCTCCAGCCTGTGCTGGATGCCCTGGGCCCAGGGGCTCCAGAATCACCAACCACCGGGCCAGCAAAGTGCCCCGTGCCCAGCCCCAACTCCCTGGGGATTGGCGCCTAGGGCCCTCTGCACTTCTGGGCTCCCACCCTCAACACCACCAGCTCCAGCCCGCAAACGGGTGTCACGGTCAGGATCACAGTTTATATAACTCATTGTTCCTTCATTTATTCTGGTGTATGCTGCACAGAGTTCCTCAAAACCCATGTACAGGGTTTTACATAAAACCTCACAAAGGCCAAGGGCCCTAACAAACATATCAGTGCACGGAATCCCAGAACTGGTAGGGTGCTGAAGCGCTCCAGGTCCTCCATGTGCTGCGCCGCACGCACCAGGATGCTGCCCAGGACCTGAGCTCCCCGACCTGCAGTGAGTGCAGCCAGCTCCTCCCCGCCCCCCTCCACGGCAATGACCCTCTAGTGTCATCCAAAAGCCCACGGAAGGCAATCAATCAGAAGGGACCAATACTATCTAGAACCCGCCTTCAGAAATAGGAATTCTGAGGGCTGGGGATTTAGCTTAGTGGTTCCACCGCCTGCCTTGCAGGCGCAAGGACCTGAGTTCAATTCCCGGTACTGGGGGAAAAAAAAAGAAATAGGAATTTGGATGGCTTTATCATATGCTGATGCCTCATGGGTCACAATTCACTAAATCATGCTATTCACAAGGACAGACAGCTTTTCAGCGTTGTTCACTCTGTACTTACATGCATCCTACAGGGAAACATTCTACGTAAATCCCATCTTGCCAGATCAGGTCCCTGAAGATGATTCTGGATGCCAAATCTATCAACCAGTTTACTTGGTTTCTTTCCTAGCTTTGTAGCACTCACAAATTACTACACATATTTTATTGCCAAAATTCATGACAGAAATACTAAACATAACAAGGTTCAGAAGAGAGGGTCTGGGGCATGCCACAGTGACACCTGCGGGCTCGCTGGAGCTCTGGGGCCACCTGGATCAGCCCTCGCAGGCGCCAGCTGTGTGCCTGCACGATGAGAACAGCCCTTGCAGCGAGAGGCCATGTCCAGGGTGGGTGAAGAGAACAGCCAACGGCCCCCAGCAAGGCACAGAGCCTGTGAGCACCAGACTGGGAAGGAGACCCAAGCATGCTGGGCAAGGGGTCAGCACCCTCTCCAAGGAATTTTTTTTATTTTTTTATTTTTTGAGTACTGGGGATCGAACTCAGGACCTTGGACTTGCGAGGCAGGCGGCAGAACCACTGAGCTAAATCCCTGGCCCTCCAAGGAATTTTAATACACAGTCACATCTTGGTACCACTTTGGAACTTGCTGAATTTGGGTTTCAATGCATTTTGATGGAAAGTTTTGTTCTGGTACTTTTGTTTGGTTCTGCAAACTTAAATTGACAAGGGTCAATGTCAGCTGCCTTGTGACATTACCCTTTCCAGCCAGAATGATTTGTTTGGTACTTGTCATTTTTGCTAGTTGTCACACCTCTTAAAAACAATTAATCAGTACCCAGGTACCATGCATTACTTCATACAATCTGGGGAAGAGCTCTCTATGAACAACTCACCAGTGCCTTCACTCTATTCCAAGACAGGCAGAGGAGACCCCAGGTGCCTCCAGGTCAGTCCAGCAACGGAGGCCAAGGCTGTTGGCCAGTGGTCACCTGTGACCCTAAGAGGCGTGGAGGCACAGGCCCATGCCTCTGGTGGCTTCCTGTATAGGAATCCCGCCGCTGTCTCATGCCCTGCCCAAATCAGATCAGATACAACAGGTTCCACTTAGTTTTTGAGCCCACTGTTAGGTACTAAAAAGGGGAAAAAATATTCCTATAAAAAGGTTCTACATCTTCCTTTAGAAAAATAAAGCCACCACAAAAAAAGAGCTCATTTATATTCGAATCTCTCAACTGACATCGGTCCTAAACGTAGTCTTTAAAAATCAGCATGTCCCTTAGCCAGAAGTCTATATATGGCACAAAAAGCACAGGTATCATATGTAAACGTTGTGGGCACAGGAGCTTTCAGCTCATCTGGGCTGTGCACAGAATGCCACTCCCACAGGGCACGATGCCAGCCAGCGCCACCCAGGCCCTCCACAGGCTGCTAGGGTGACATTCGCACAAATTATCTATGTCTCAAATGTCTCCACAGGCTTAGGGTGCAAACAGTTGTACACTCAGCACACAAATGCTCAATGGAAAGGTCAGACCTCACACAAGTACAGAGTATATGACCGCTGCCACACCAGGCAGCCCGAGACATCCACAGCACAAAGGGACAATCTCCAAGTCAAGTGTCTTACCCTCAGGGTGGAAAGCACCAGTCAGCGCAGTCACACACCCTTTTCCTTTCAGAGCAGCCTTGGGGTTCAGCCCACTTTCCCAAGCACCATGCCCACCGCAGACAAGGGGCTTAGTAAAAATCTGGGGAACCCAACCACAGCGCATGGCATCATCAGTAGCAAAGTCTCTCAAATTCAGGCAGCCTATGCAACCAGGTCCCTGATTCATTTTAACTCCTGCTATTGATGGTGGAAGCATCATAGTGAAGTGTTCGTTCCATGACGGGTATGGTCCTTTTGTGTGCATTTATTCATCACAACAGCCTCACGATGCAGTTATTATCCTGTTCCCATCTCACAGATGAGAAAATCAAGACCCACAAGTCAAGAAGCCCATAAGACAGCCTGCAGCAGAGTTGCTCAACCACGGACGAAGACACTACAGGACACCATACAAAGCATGGTCTCAGCACCTACAGAATCCATCATCGAACACTGACCCCTCGGCCCATCGGTGTTTTCAAGTTCACACCCCCAGCCTCACCCTGCTTTTCTACGCACCAGCCACACAGTCGCTGCTCTGTCCACACGACACATCCTAATGGCCACGGTTAACAGGTGCCCAGCAGGGAGGCCACACAGCAGCCTCCCACCAGGTCAGGCTTCACCAGAGTTGCTGCTCCTCATCAGTAATGCTGCTTCGGGGAGCCCAGAGACCTTCACAGCTTGGCCCCAGCTCACAGCAGACAGGGTGGATGCTCGCGCTCCTGCTCACGGCCCTTCACACATGGGGATCCCAGAGAGGCTGTTAGTGGGCATCACGAGAATTCAGCTGCAGGGTCGGAAAATAACTCCGGATCATTCTGCTAATGATTCTTCTTCTTTAGGACACTGATTCTGACATGGACACGGTTTTGAAATAGCTGTACTAGTAGCCAGGTGTGGTGGTGCACACCTGTAATTCCTAGTGAGTTTGAGGCCAGCCTGACCTACAAAGCGAAACCCTGTCTCAAAAAACCAAGAAGAGGGCCGGGGATTTAGCTCAGTGGTTCTGCCGCCTGCCTCATAAGCACAAGGTCCTGAGTTCAATCCCTGGTACCAAAAAAACCCCCCAAAAACAACCCACACCAAAAAAAATTTACTGAGGCCTGGGCTTCTGCACAGTTGTAATGCTATGAATTCTCCTCTCATGTGGAAACATTAAAATGGCAGGTAACTGTCATGGCACCACCAAGTGTCCCCCTGGTGCCAAGCACTGTACAAAGCCACTACTGGCATGGGGAGAGTAAAGTTCAGGAAACGCCTGAGGGGTCTGATGGAGCACGAGGAATCTCCTAGGATGCCAAATCACGTGCAGGCTGGGGGAAGCTACACACACACCCATGCCTCCTTCTACTGCCAGACAGACACAACAGTGCATACCCCTGTCCCCCGTGAGACACAGAGAGAATGTGGATGGCAATGTACTCTAAGAATTTCAGCCATTCGTAGCTTCCCAGAGCCCCCTGGGGCACATGCACAGGGACACAGTTATTTGAGGGAATGGTCCTCGACAACGACGGCTATGTGCAACAGAGATGAGTCTCTTAGAGACAATGTTCAGTGTGAGAAAACATCAGAACTAAGCCGAGGAACCTAGCCACGGTGGTTATGAGCCGTCATGAATGTGTTGGGCCAGCTGCCTGCAAAGTCCTGGGAGTTCAATTTGCCCACATCCCCGCCCACAGCTGAGTGCCCTGGGGTAAGAGGGCTACCTTCTGTGGCCACTGGAGAGAAAGCAGACAGGGATACTCCCTAAGTGACCACATCTCAACAGACCATGCAACCTTGGGAGAGACACTTTGGACACATGCTACTGAAGCCACAAAGCCTGAGCTCAGGAGGAAGCTCTCATGCCACAAGTGCCTGTGAGCCACACTGCAGCAAGGCCACTCCAAAATGCATGGCCAGCACTGGCTTGGGAGAAGCTACAGGGCCACGTGAAGCTTCTCATGCAGCCAAGTCCTGTGCCTCACCAGTCGGTTATGGAAAAAAGCTGCTGGACATGACAAAATACATAAAAGCACAAAGATTGTTTGCCAAAAAGGGACTAACAAGCAAATAAGTAATAACTGGGTTTTGAAAGGAATAATTAAAGCAAAGCAAAAGGGGCTAAGATCATGTGCTCTGGGTACCTTTAAATTACAGGAAAAGGGACTGAGTTTCAAAGTATACACAGTAAAAGTCACTTTTAATATGAATATCACTTCCCGACTGCTGTGCCTACCAAGGTAAGGGTCTCTCCCAATACATGCATGAGAAAGGGAAACAGAACTCAGGAACCCAGTAAACCACATACCACACTCCCCTGGTCCAGTCTGGTTTAGGACTGCTAGCACCGGAAAGCGATGTGCACCTCTCCGAGCATGGCAGATTCTTTGTGATGCTCCAGGCCTAAACCCAAGGGGGGAGGTCATGATGCCCCCAGAGAGCTCACTGTTGAATAACTGAGTACATTCTCTAGAGAGCCACTCCTCTCTTGGTGCAAAGTCCTGGGACTGGGAAACGCTCTGCACCCCACGACTGGGTTCCACAATGCAACTGTCCCCCCACCACAAGGAGACTTCAATTTATGGTGTAACTAGCCCTGGGACCGTGGCTTGCAGAGCCCTGGCAACAAGACCGCTGCACCCAAGGAGAAGGAAGTCGACAAGTCTCCTTCAACCCTCCCTCCACCAGGCTGCGCTCTTAACAAGCGAGGGGACCGCCCGTGTTCTGACAGGTGTGCAGCTTCTGCCTATTCAGACGCCATTGAGAGCGTGGATCTGACGGGTGATCCTGCACCAGGGGCGGCTGTGCCCAGCTACAGAGGAGTGTGAGGCTGCTTCCGTCCCGCTCTGCCCAGCTCCCCGCCTCTGCACCATGTGACACAGCACTCCCTCCTACTAAACAGCTCAGCTCCCAGCCCAGAGCAGCCTCAGGGACAAACAGCTGGCCCAGCAGAGGAGCCACACTAAAATATGATAATGACATGCGAGAGTGCAGGACAGGAGACAGTCTGAATGGACTGCTGGTCCCAGCCAGTCCTGGCAATGGCTTTGACGAAGCCTGGCAGTCACAGCTGTCCAAGCTCAGGCTTCCTCAAGTTCCTCCCCCCACTGCCCAGTTCCATTCACCGGGCCTCTGTCCAGAAACTTACCTGACTTGCTCCCAGGTCTTGGTGGCCAAATGCAGGACCCAGAGATCCTTGTAGTGGTAGAACTGCTCTCCATCGGGGGATGCAAACTCCCCTCCGAAGATCCACAGCTGTCCGCCTCCCTGAGGCACCACCACTGCCTGTTAGGGGAAAAGTGACAGTCAGTTCAACCACACAGTAGCACTGGTGGCTCCAGGGTGACCTGAGGTGACAGCGTCGCCCGCTGAGAGGGCCTGGCCACCCTCCACTCCTGCCTCCACATGGAAGATCTCCTCCTAGTCATCCCTCCTCAGTCCAACACTAAGACAATTTCATGTTGTCCTAGGTGGCAACGTGGACTTCCACCTAAGACTATACCACACCCCATTGAAGTGGACAGTTACTTCAAAGGTTCACACTAGTCATAACATCATAACACTAGTTATAACATTGGTTCTAACAGAAGCTAATGGCAGATTTTACTAAATGTCTACACTAAGGCTGCTCTGGCCCTCATCAGTCCTATCCCTGCTGGAAAGCACTGCATACCTAAGAGTACCACGAGAAATAAAATATACATATAATATGAAATATTATTAACATTTATTTCTCTTTTCTTTTTTATTTTATTTTTTGTACTGGGGATCGAACTCAGGACCTTCCGCTTGCAAGGTGGGTGGCATCTTCTTTTCTTTTTTAAAGACAGGATCTCACTATGTACTTCAGGATGGCCTCGAACTCAGTGATTCTCCTGCCTCAGCCTCCCTAGTGCTGGGCTTACAGGTGTGCACCACCACACCCAGCTTAACATTTATTTCTCTTTTCTTTTTTATTTTATTTTTTGTACTGGGGATCGAACTCAGGACCTTCCGCTTGCAAGGTGGGTGGCATCTTCTTTTCTTTTTTAAAGACAGGATCTCACTATGTACTTCAGGATGGCCTCGAACTCAGTGATTCTCCTGCCTCAGCCTCCCTAGTGCTGGGCTTACAGGTGTGCACCACCACACCCAGCTTAATATTTATTTCTAAAAGTCTGAAATAAGTTGGTATGGTTTGGATGTGCCCTGCTACACTCAAAGATTTAACTGCTGCTGTGATGGTGCCGGAGGAAGGACATTTAGGAGGTGCCCTAGGTCTCCACCCTCACTGATCGAAGGAGGGGCTTTGTCACAAGTGGGCTGGGGAGGCTCCTTTCGGGGAGCTCAGGGAGCACAGCAACTCCCCAGCTGCACAAATGCCAGGCCAGAACTGCCTGCTGGGCTCAGGGTCACGTCAGGCAGCCTCACATAGCTGTGACACCTGGGACTGTGGAATGAGGGAACCTGAGTGGTCTTATACCTGCACCATGCACAGAGGCAGGGTGAGAGCACCGCAGGCCAGGAGGGAACCACCTCCATGGCACCACAAACCTGAAAGTGACCTGAGCTGACACGGGGCTGTGCAAGTGCCAACCGGCAGAATGAAGATGTCACTGATCCCACAGAAAGCCCCCAAAAGGCCATAGGTTACAGCTAAAACTGCCCTAGTGGGACATCACAAGAATTAAAGAGCTGCCAGTAACTGCCCTGCCGAGCAGGACAGTGCTCTTTCGCTGATGGACAGAAACAGAACCCAGGCCCAACAGGCAGGGCTCACAAAGCCGGGGCCAAGCACACAGCACTAGTAGGACTGAGCCACAGCAAGGCAGGTCAGTTACCAGAAACCAGCCCAGAACAGAGACAACAGAATGCAAAGACTTTATGTTCAAAGATTTAAAAGAAACACGAGCACAGAGCTAACGGAAGGCAGGATCAAGAACCAAAGAACATCCAGGGCTTGTCAACACTGTACATAAAAAGGAAAATTCATCATTTCACAGCACATTCACTGCTCTTGAAAGGGGCAACAGAAACCACCAAAAAGTTTACCATGGACATAAAAAGCTAAAGGAGCTGGGCATGGTGATGCACACCTGTAATCCCAGCACTCGGCAGGCCAAGACAAGAGGATCGCCATGACTTCAAGGCCAGCCTGAACTACACAGTGAGATCCTGTCAGAAAGAGACAGAAAGAGAGAGAGAGAGAGAGAGAGAGAGAGAGAGAATATGAAAGGGGGAGATTATCTAGATGGATAATATTAAGCAGTCTAACATACATGTTAATCCTAGAAAAAGACAAAAGATATATCAAATCAAACTGATACCAAGGATAAAGCGAAAATCTTCTAAGCAGCCTTAAAGAGGACAAAATGAACACTAAACAGAATTAAGAATGACTGGCTAGAATGTATCTCAGTGGTACAGCCCTTACCTAGCAGGCAGGAGGCCCCGGGTCCCCATCCAATGCTGAGAAACAGAACATAAGAATCGCCACCAATCATTCCCTGAAAACAACACATGCCTTCTGGTGTGAGCTGGCATTCCATGTCAAGCAAAAACACTTCCAAAATGAAGACATATTCACTGATTTAAAAAAGCTGAAAAACTTATGGCCAGCGGATCTCGCTTTAAGAAATGGCAAAAAAAAGCCCTTTAGACTGAAGGTTGACCAAAGAAAATCTACAAGGAATAAAGTAGGCTGGAAAAGGCCAAACAAGGAGATCTTGTTCAATTGGTAAATCCCCAGGTTAGGCTAGAACTTGCAGTGGGCCCTCCTGCCTCGAGCTTGTGGACTACTAGGATTATAGGCGCATACCACTACCTGGAAATGGTAAACCCTAAGTCAACTGCAGATCGTATAAACAGACCGTAGTAGATATGACCTTTTCCTTTCTCATGTTAAAACTTCTTGAAAACTATCTAAAACAAACAAACAAACAAACAAACTGCAAGAACTAGACATGGCCAATAAGTATATGAAAAAGCCGGGGATGTAGCTCAGTAGCACAGCACCTGCCTGGCAAGCACAAGGCCCTTCAATTCCTGGTAGCAAAAAACCAAACAAACAAAAAATATATGAAAAAGCGTTCAACATCACTGGTCATTCAAGAGAACAAATGAAAACAATGCTGAGATTACACCTCACTAAAGAAAGAATGGCTGGTATCATGAAATCAACCAATAACAAATGCTGGCGGGCCCGTGGGGAAAGATGAACCCTGCTCCATTGTTGGTGGGAGTGCAGACTGGTGCAACCACTGTGGAAATCAGCATGGAGACACCTCAAAGAACTAGGACTAGAGGTCCCATTTGACCCAGCTATTCCCCTGCTGGGGATCTTCCCCAAAGAATTCAAAGAATCATACCACAGCAATGTATGTGCACCCATGTTCAAAGCGGCAAAGTTTGTAATAGCTAAGGCTTGGAAGCAGCCCAAATACCAACAAGGAAAAAGAAGATATGGTTTTTTTATACAATGGAGTATGCTTTTCTTTTCTTTCTTTGTGAGAATTCGGTTCACATGAGTGAGGTTCACTGTCACTCGCGGAGCACCAACCACCCAGTGAGTGCGGAGCTGTACGCTCACACCTTCTGCTTCCCCCTCTCGCTGTACCTCCTGCTCTGCCTCATCCCATGGGCTGCCTGCAGCCTCCACAGAGGAGCAAAGCATGGGCTGTGACCCATGCTCCCTGCTTCCCTCCCGGGAAGTGAGTCCCAGCCGTGCTAAGGACGGGGTGCAGTGGTGCACAAGGACACGGCGCAGCCTTACGGAGCCTGGGGGACACCGAGACCAGGAGCTGCTCCCTGCGAGGCCCGGCAGCTCCGACAATGCTCCCTCGAGTTGGCAGAGACAGCTGCCCTCCTGCTCACTCCCTGCCACTTCTTCCTTATGTCTCAGTTCATTCTATAGTAACGACTTTCCTTCCACCACGTGCCCCTCTCTGAGCTTCCATCTTCTCCTGTTCATCACCCAGTCCAGACTGAGGCTCTGTGGGGTCCTCTCACTCAAATGGGAAGAAAGCACTACAGAGTGGCTGTTACACACCAGGCGTGGCACAAGGTACTTTCACAGAGAGCGTCACACACCTTCTTCACACCACCTGGGAGCAGGTGAAGAGACAGAAACGAGTGTAGCTTCGTTTACAAAAAGCAGAGCCAGGTGGGCAGGGTAGCATAAGCCTGTATTCCATTACTCCGGAGGTTGAGGCAGGAGGATCACTTCGAGTTCAAGTCCAGCCTGGGCTACATAGTGAGTCTAAGGCCAGCCTGAACTACATTGTGAGGCCTTGTCTCAAAACAACAATAGCCAGGCATGGTGGGGCACACCCGTAATCTCAACACTTGGGAGGCTGAGGCAGGAGGATCCCAGTGAGTTCAAGGCCAGCCAGATCTACATAGTGAGACCCGAAAACAAAACAAAATCCCCCAAACAAATCCAAATAACAACAACACTATCACCACAGCTACCCCAGGACATCCTGGGGAGTCCCAGGCTCTTTGCAGGAGGCTGCCCATCACCCATAGACTAAAAGGGCCACCAGCTCAGGACATAGGAAGGGGAAGGAAGGCTGAGAGTCAGTGCTGATGTTACCTGGTGAGCACAGCGCCTTGGCGGTGGGCCAGGGATGTCGACTTTTGTCCAGGAGTCCTTTCTGATGTTGTAGATGTAAAGCTCGTTATACAAAAAGGTCTGCAAGAAGCAAAAGGACCTTCAGTGTCATGAAGGACTTGGTAGGCAAGTGACAGGAGCGGCTAGGATTCTGGCAGTCACTAGAACTGGCTGGGAAGCTTCTCTCCTAGAGCAGTGTGCATCCGACCAATGCAGGCTGACAGTGCAAAGGTCCCAAGGTCCTCTGGTGTGACAAGACAGATGCTCGTCAACATGCCTCGGGACCAAGTCCCAACGAGTGGAGTGCATCGTGAGCTGAAAATGCATTTATGCACCTAACCTCCCGAACCTCATAGCTTAGCCAGGCCGACCTCAAATGTGCCCGGAACACTAGCATCAGCCTACAGCTGGGCAAAACCATCCAGCGCAGCCTCTCATAACAAAGTGTGATCTCTCACGACACGTACTGAACACTGTTCTGAAGGTAAACACCAGCATGGTCATGTAGGGACCCTTTCCCACTGTCGTAAGGTCAAGGACTTGTAAGCAGAACCTTCCTCAAGTCAGGGACCATGGTATAAAGAAAAAGGCCGCCGGGCCCCGCCCACTGACCTCTAAGGCACCCAGAGCCTGGCTGCTCACTCAGCCTCCTCACTGCTTTGAGCCTGGGGTCTAGAAATGCATGCAAATGCCCAGAGGAGGCTGGGGGAGGCAAGTCAGACTCGGAGCTCCTCAAGGCTCGAGGGACCTGAGATCACGTTTTAACTGTTCCCTACATGAGTCTGAAACACTGGGCTTTCTGGTCTGCTGAAATAACCTTGGGCCCCGTTCACCAGCAGCTGCTGTATTCCAATTAACTCTGAGGACCGGAGGCGTGGCTCAGTGGCAGAGCACTTGCCTAGCACCTGCAAGGCCCTGGGGTGGCTCCCCAGCACGGCAAGACTTTGCACGCTGTGAACTGTGACTGTGAAAGTCACATGAGCAGGAGAAGGGCATAGGTCCACCTCCAACACGTGCAGCCAGGAGTGACTGCAGGGACAGCTGAGTCCCAGAGGACAAGGACCCTGCAGAACCAGGGAAACACAGTCACTCAGCCCTCAAGGGGTCCTGGGGACACTCAGATGCCCTACATCGGGCCTGAGGCTCACTACGTGGGACACAGGAGAGGGGAGGGAAAGGACCAACGGCCATTTATACTGTGACCTAACTTTACTCCAAATGACACCTGGGAAGTTGGGAGGAAGAGAAAAAAATATATACTTTACTTTTTGGCCATTGAAATATTCACCTCCGAAAAGGATTAACTCATCTTTCTCAGGATGTGCGGAGAGGGAGGCATTCAACCTGCGAGAGATAGGAACAGTGGATGAGCACGGTCCCAGCAGGCCCCACCAGGCCCCGCCAGGGCGCTGAGAACCAGGCCCCTCCCCGCTGCACGGCTGTCACCAGAGCCTGGCCTTCCCTAGACCCCGAGAGAGAGGGCCTGGGCCTCAGGACGGAAGCACAGGCACCACCCTGGACCCGACCTGCTGGCCGCCAGCCCGATGCCAGGCTCGTGCTCCAGGGAGAGCCCTGGTCTGGCTGCCGCACTCCTAGCCAGCCGCTGACATCACCGCGGGAAGGAGCCTAGCCCTGACTTCCGTGCCCAGTCGCCAGCCCCATCCTGCTTTCGGTGTCTGGTCGCTCACTTCACAGTCAGAACTGTTCTCCAAGGTCCTGCCTGGGAAGTACCTCAACAGTGTGCCAGGAGCCCTCCATCTAGAAAACGTTACTGACTTCATTTACTTCCCACTCAGGACAAAAGTCAAAACACGCACACTCTGACTATCTCAGTAGAAAGCTGGAAAAGATGCAGGGACTACGAGGCCCACACTGGAAAGGGCCCTGCGCTCAGAATCCTCTGCAGGGCTGTGCACAGCGTGTCCACACCACTCCTCCCAAGACAGCTTCTCAACGGATAAACAGGTTTCACGGTCAAGTAAGCTGGGGCAATCTGAAGCCTCAATTTTCTCTTGGGGATTTACTGTGCACCGGAACATTCTATAGGCTGAGAAATTTAGCAGTAAAAGCCAGTACGAAAGAGTGCAGCGGCCATGGAAAACAGCTCGGGAGCCGCTCAGATGGCTCAATCCAGAATCACCACGCGTCTGTGGTTCTCCTCCTGGGTCCAGACACAAACAGATGCCCATCCAGCAACGCTCACCGCAGCAGGATTCACAGCGGCCAATAAAGGGAAAGCCGCCCAAGCCCTGACGGGAATGGATCCACTACATGGATCATCCAGCCCCAAGAAGGAAGCAGGCTCAGATCCCTGTTGCAACACGGACGACCTGGGAAACAGACAGGCGGAAGCAGCGATCCCTACACACGAACACGGCACGGCCCAACCTTTGTGGAACACCCCGAACAGGAAGTCCACAGCAAGGGAAATCGGACTGGAGCTGGCAGCAGGGGAGCGAGCAGTGACTGCTTCATGGGGACAGGGCTGCTGTGGGGCGAAGATGAGGTTTTGGAACTGGACAGCGCTGATGGCTGCACAGCACTGTGAATATCAATAACCCACTGAGTTTAAGTCAAAAATGGTGTAAACGGCAAATCTCAAGTTTTACATATGTAATCAGAATACAAATGCTTTTTTATAGTTTCCCAAGTTCCTCTGGTACTCCGCTTTTAATTTTCTGTGGAAAACTAGACAGCGTCACATCGGAAGAATCTATACCAGGCCCATGGCGCCAAGCACACCTTACCCAGGCATGGATGGAGGTGCAGGCAGCGAGAAGCACGAAGGAACCGCGTGCCCGGTCCTCAGGTACCCTTAGGCACACCTGGGCCAATGCTCAGGATCTGCATCCTCGAGAACTTGTAATTCAAGGGTTTTTACCTAACAGGTCCAGAGGAGGGAGGGAGGTCAGAAGTTACTAAGGTACCCAGCGAGGTCTCATTCCATCTCTCTTGGTCAGTAACGGCTGCCTGCAAACAGCAACACTCTACCCTGACCCAGGGAGCCACCCACATATTGAACCGCAGCCCGACACTAAACCTGACTTTTGAAGCAATGAACCTTTGGAAAAGGTTCTGACACATCACCAAAAACTAACAACACTCCACACTCAGCGGCTTTCCTCAGGAGTGCTGGTGCATACGTGAAGCCTTAGGATCTCAGGTTTGCTTCAACAAGTCCGACACAAATGTCCACCTGCCATGCGCAAATCATGTTTCACCCAATTATAACACGCCAACTACAGGGAAAAACGAAACCCAGTTCCCAGCAGAATTCATTAAAGGAAGATGAGAAAGGCCTCCCACCCTGGGGCTGCTCCAACCTCACACATTCTGCTCCGGGGCTCATCACTGTGTGCCTCCCATAGCTGGGCGCAGGTGACGCCTAAAGCCCACCCATGGGGTCAGAGGGATCCGCACTGTCACCTGCACCTCACTGACGCAAAGGGAGCACAATAGGGAGGCCTCCCTGAAGGCCTGCATCACAGGCTGTGACAGCAGCACTGAGAGATGCGGCCTAGAAGCTTAACTTTATTCTGAAGGAAACGAAGCAAACGATTCCACAGCTACACAAATCCGGCCCAGATGCCGGTAAAGCTTACGCTATTCCCTACCCTGAATGGCACCATACCTGTTTATGAGGGCACTGGGCCTTTCCCAGGTTCCTAGTGTGCAGCACTCAGCGTGCAAAGCAAACAGAAGAGTTACAAGAGCCTGACCCAAATTAGTTAATAATTAGAACCCAGAAGCTGGGGAAGAAGCCACGTGGAGACCAAAGCATGTTCCCTTTGTGTGTTCCACAGGTGTTTGATATCCTTTAAGACCTTGGGATATTTTCCATAACTCATACATTCACTGAAAGTGGCTCACACACAAATTGATGTATGTCTGTGTGTAACGCATGTACTGGGGATGGAACCCAGGGCCTTCACAGGAGCTACACCACAGCTCCTTCTCTTTTTATTTTGCAACAGGATCTTGCTAAGTTGCCCAGGCAGGGCTCAAACTTGTGATCCTGGTACCTGAGCATCTCAGAGTGCTGGGATTACAGCTGTGTGTCACAAGACACAGTATTTTTTTTGGATACCTAGGATCAAACTCAGGACCTTGGGCTGGCAAGACAGGGGCAGTGCCCCGATCTGAATCCTCAGCCCTGTTTTTTGAAGACAGCATCTTGCTCTGTATCTCAAGCTGGCCTGCAACTCCCTGTGTAACCCAGACTGGTCTCCAACTCTTGCTGATCCTCCAGCCTCAAGCTCCTGAGTACTGGGATTACAGGTGTGTGCCACCATGCCCGGCTTCACCTGAGAATATAAAAGCTTTAGGAGTGAACACAGCACAATGCTATGGTGACTTTCAGTTTTCCTCTGATATGCACTTTTTTTTTTTTTTGGTACCAGGGATTGGCAAAACCACTGAGCCAAATCCCCTGCCCAATGTGCACTTTTAAAACACCTTGAGAACAAAAGCAAAGCTTGCTGAGGCACACTTCTGTCCACAAGTTGCTGCTGACTAGAGAGCTTTACAGCCAAGCAGATCCCAAGGGAGCAGCATGTGGCCATGGTGGCACACACCTGTAATCCCAGCACTTGGGAGGCTGAGGCAGGAACATCACTGAGAGTCTCAGCCAGCCTAGCAACATAGTGAGTTCAAGGCCAGCCTGAACTACAATTCAAGATTGTGTCTCATGAAACCAAAAAAACAAATAAACAAAATCCCCAAGGGGAGTAGCCTGCTTGGAAACCACATCTCCTCGCACTGCAGGACAGCAGAGCTGACAGCCATAGCCCAGCTCTTAGAGGCAAGGGACCACACAGCAGGTGTCAGTGGACAAAATGTCCCCAGGGCTGGGTCATTTAGGAAAACATGGTGCTGATGGAAAGAAAGCAGCTTTCCAATTGAGAAGAGGAAAGGAAATAGTCAGAATCGCAGGACAAAGAAGTCAGCTTGCTTACCGTGCAGACGGCGGGGAGCAGGGGGTCTCTGTGATCTTCGTCTTTCTGGCATCCAGTGTCCGGAAATGGGCAATGAGGGCTTCCAGGTCTTCCTAGGGACACATAAGCAGCCCCGCGTGAGACTCTTAAACCTGTCACGGAGGCAAAAGCCTGCTCAGCTCTCCCCCTGTGTCAATCTGAGCAGACTGAGCTCTGGTCACGTCTGCAAATCCTAACTTGATCTGCTGAGTCTGAAATGCATAGAACCTGACACACAGAAAAAGGGTTCAGCACTTGAGTTGAAAGGCAGTCTGTGTGCCGGTGCCGATGCAAGCACTCCTCAGGGTGATCTCGTGACAGACCCCCGGGCTCCCGAAGGGCCTTCCGGTTAGACAAGCCCATCTGGCTTCACCTCCCCTCCAACCACCTCTTGGCACCCAGGCCTGGCCACCTGGTGATGGATGCACGGCCTGGCTGTCACTGGAACGTTCTCTTGATCTCCTCAGCAACTCTTAACCCTTTACCTTATTCAAGCTGAAAAGTGGGATCCCCCCGCCCTGCCTCAGCTCTTGTTGCCACATTCTGCAGGAATGAAGGTCAGATGTCCTTCTAGCACCTACAGACACTTCCCCTCAGTCTCAGGCTGGGCGTCAACCCTTCCAGGTCGGTGGCTCCCACTGCAGGACACACTGCTTGCGATTTGAAATATGAAGTACTTAACACACACAGGAAGGCATCAAATGAATGCAAGACACTCTTCTATACATCCACCAGCTTAAGGAAGACAGTGTCACCCAGAAAGCTGATGCTGCATGTGAACCCTCACACCTCCTAGAGAACCCTGATCTGGAACCTGGTACTTACTATGCTTTAGTGCTTCTTTATACACTTACTACCCAAGGGCACATCCTTAAGCAATACACAGGATTGCTATACAGTCTTCAATTTCATTAAAGGGCACCATACTGTATATTCTTAAGCAACTTGCTTTCTGGCCCAGCACGGCTCAGTAAACCACTCATTTACTCCTCCATCACAGCCTATTTATCCACCTTCTTGCTGGACCATCTGGGTTAATTCCACTTTTGTTGTTCTTTTAATAAGCAATATTACTACAGCCATTCTTGTGTCTGTCTCCTTGTGGAGATGGTTTTCTGAGTATTCTCTAGATGAGACTGCTGCACTGCAGCATCCACTTTCCTAGGAATGGACACACTGGCACCCCAAGTGGCTCTACCAAAGGATGTGCTCACAGAAACACACAGAGGTGCCCATCATCCCGCTCCTGCCACGTGGTGGTCACCTGATGGCCGTCCCATGGACCATCACAACCTAACACACAGCACACTCCACAGCATACTCAAGACCTATTACTGCAGAAATAGACCTTTATGGAAAGACCTGGAGGAGGAACTACTGCAAGATGAGGAGGAGGACACAGTGGGCTGGAATGAGGAGCAGCAGGGGAAGGGAGCAACTGTATTGGTCCTGGCACACAGCTGGCACTGCCACCCACCACAAGACCATGCCTACAGCTAACCCACTCACAGAAGGACAAGGAGTCCCACTGTGTCTCCTGTTGGGGGCAGGCTCCATTGGCACTTCCCGCATACAGACGGTGATCGCAAAGGGGAAGGGCAGTGCCAGCTGTCACTTACTGGGAGGACACACTCAGCACCCTCAACTGTCATCTCTCCCACTTCCTGCCAGTTAGCCCAGCAGCCCTCTTCTGTGTCCTCCACAGTGAACCAACCTCACCAGACTACAACAACTGTGCACTGAGGACACTTTGCTCTACTACTCTAACGTGGTCACCCTGACCTTGGGGAAGCCTCATAATCACCAGCAGGGAGGTAGAGAAGCAGCAGGGCCTGCATGATACAAGTGTCCTGGTGGGTGACAGCCTCTCTCAGGTGACACTAAGCTGAAAGATAAAAAGAAGCTACTCACAAGCAAGGTGACTGGGGCAGAAACAATGACCATAAGAACAAAGAATTTGGAACATTTGAAAAACCAGGATAAATGTGGTGTGGCTGGAGCAGTGTCCTGGAGGCACCTGAGGACTGGACAGAGAGAAGCTGTCAATCAGGTGACTCTGTGGTAGCAAGATTCCCAGCTGACTCCAAGATTCCTTGTGCTTCCTAATGGATGTGGCGGTACACGGCTGTAATCCCAGCATTCAATAGGCTGAGGCAGGAGGATTGCCTCCAGTCATCCTGTGGTACAGTGAGACCCTGTCTCAAAACATGGAGAGAGATTGAGCCAGCACAAGAACAAGCACCTAATCAGACCACCAGCAAACTTAAAGGTTTGTTTTTAGAATGAATCAAGATAGTGTGCAAGGTCCCAGGCCAGACTCACTTTCTTTGAGGAAGCCACTGGTAAGATCCTAAGAACCAGGCCCTACTGGGAGTTGTGAAGATAAGGAAAAATGACAGTTCACATTTAGTTGCTGAGTGCTTTCTTTGGGCCAAGCACTGTTGTAAGGATGCCACACAGCTGAACTGACTTCCTGTGCCACCCACCATGCAGCAGGACTTGCTCCTCTGAGGTCACCCAGCTAGTTGTGGTGGAGGTGAGATTCAAACACAGACTCTCTGGCTGCAGCGTCTGTGCTCTTAACTGGTCAAGAACCTTAGAAGGTTAGAGCCTGAAGTGAGTTCAAAGAGTTCAAAGAAAAAGTCCAACCCCATTATTTGACAGATAAGGAAAAGGAGAAAAGAGCACCTTCAGAAGAAAGCGGGCAAAGGAATGTGGCCAAGAGCCCTGGGTGGGGAACATCTGGTCAGACCCAACGCCACACGACATCGACATCACGGCTCTGCAACTCCGAGCTGTGTAATCTGTCAGTCTCTGCCTTCCTCTGCCCAATGGGACTGGCAACTCCACCTAACTCTCACTGTTGTGCGGCTGAAAGCCCAGACAGCAGTGTCCCACACAAAGAAAACCCTCAATACACGCTGGCCATCACGATCCCCGGGTGAGGGAGGCCCGTAGCAGCCGCCGCCACAGAAAGCACCACACCCAACCCCCAGGCCAGCACTGAGACACCCGCAGGTCTGCAGCGAGAAGGGAGAGAAGGGAATGAAGACGGGACAGTGGGGTCACCAGCAACTGTTCCAGTGGCTTCCTCGGTTATTAACCCACGGGACGCTCACTCCTCCGGGATGCCGCGACGGCTCCTTCCCTCTTCACAGAGGCTCAGAGGGTTCACGGCCTTCTGCCCGAACCGCGCGCCTCGCGAGGAGCGAGACTCACCCCCAGGGCCTCCACACTAACCCGTCCCGCCACCCTGCCTCACAGCGGAAGGGAGCGAGTTAGCAGAAGGCTCAGAAGCGCCCGGATGCAGGTCAGGGAAAGCCCGCGCGGTAATGGGGCTGCGCTTCCCGAGGCGCGGGGGGCTGAGGCGAGCGCGGCCAGGAACACGCGGAGCGCGGAGCCGTGGCGGCCCGGCAGGGGTGGAAGTGCGCGGTCCGGGCCGGCTGCAGCTCCCCGCGCCCGCGTCCTCCCGGCTCCCGCTTCCCCCGCCCCGAGGCCACCCCGCCGTGACGTCCAGTTGCACCCCGGGGCCCGCTCACCTCCTCCTTCCGCGAACGCTTAGACACCTTCTTCTCCATCTTGGCGGCCGTTTTCTCCGCACCGCGGCCCTTCTTCTTCTCTTTACCCTTCTTGCCCATTGCGCCGGGCGAGAGTCTGCGCCCAGACACCTCAAGAAAGTGGCTCGCGGGCCGGAATCGCGTGCTGGCAGGGCGCAGCCCGGCGCGGGTAAAGCGCGTCACTTCCGACAGGTCCAGGTCGGCTTCCGGCTCGCCTGACTGGTTCTTTTCCGGACCCCCTAGTGTGGCAGAGGCATAGGATGGGACTTGGCGCTATGGGATGACTCCAGTCAGCCACTTTCTTTTCTCATGGATCTGATCAGATGAATGCTTCGGCCTCATTCCCCTGAAAAGGTTCATGCACGTCCATTTGGATAGCAGACCTTGAGTTGAGACAGTCCCTTCCCCAGCCATATAAAATGTGCCAGGTACTGTTCAGTACCAAGGGTGTTGAGCTAAACAAGGAAGCAGCCCTTGCCATTCTATGTGTCTCAGCGCGCAGCTGTCCTAACTCCGAGGACATTTGTGTCTCTTCCGATAAACCAGGGCTGGTGGTGTCACCCTTCAACTGCAGTCACGCTCCTGGGGCAAATTCTGTAACAAGAGGCAGCGTGGAAGTGGCAACGCTATGGTTTGAAAGAGCACAGTAAAGATCCTTTAATTACTCAGTTATCAGCTTGTAACCAAGGAAATGTGACGAGGACACGCAAACGTTTGGCAGAGGAATAAGCATAAATCAGGAAGTGATCTCGGTTCTTTGTGAAATCCCAAAGGACCCCGACTTTTCTCTTTAAATACAAAATGTGTTTATTGAAATGGCTTCCCATTCACGTTTATTCAGGGTACTGTTAGTGCTGCTTCCTCCTAAAGGAACATCCTTCAGCAAGCTTTGCTTTTCCTCCTGTAGGCTGACAGAGGACAGTGGAGCAGCCAACACACAGAACTACCGTCTGTGCATGGCTGAAGACTGTGATGATTTTACAGCGTCTTGGGCACTTCACACCCGTGAAGTAGGAATTGGGGCTCTGCACCAGGCGTTCCTTCTTGTGCTTCCTCTTCAGAGAGGGGTGAAGGAGATCTTTTTCAAGAGACATGTTCAAGTCATGCGGAGGTCATCACCTCTGGAAAGCCAGGACTTTCCCTTTGAAAGAAATTGCTTCAGAAAGTGTAAATAAGGATTAAAATGATTAAAACGAATAATTGATAATTTGAAAGAGGAAAAGGTCCAAAGGCTTAGGGATGGTGGGAAGGAAAGGGGAAAGGGAAGAAGGGAAAGGAAAAATTATGAGAAAAGAAAAAAAAATGGAAACGAAATCTATGTAATTAGGGAAGGGGGGGTGGTGACGGGCGCACAGGTAATGGGGAAAAAAATAAGAACCAAGATACATCATGTACAGGTACAAGCACCCAATGATAAAAGTAAACGTATACCTAAAATGTACCAATAAAACAATTTAAAAATAAAAAAATAAAGGAATTGCTTCAGGGAAAGAGAGAGAAAGAAAGAGTGAGGTTCTAGTCTACTGGTTTCTAACCACAGAAAAGCCAAGGAGAAAGGATTTTCCAACCAACTCCAAGTCAATCCATAAACCTGGTTCTTTAAGAAGAAACATGAAATTTGGGGAAAATTAGGGAAAAAGGTAGAATTGGATCAAGGCTGTCATGATCTCCAACACTGCTTGTAGACGATATGGGATGGTAGAAAAAAGTTCAAATCTGATCAGAAGGAGCTGGAGAATTTCACGGAAACCTGGCCTGAGCCTCCAGACGCAGTCATCTATGATGAGGCACGAAAGGTAAATCCTCACTGTTGCCCAGGGGGAATAGTTATATCCCTTCTGTGTGCTGTTATTATAGGCAGTTATGTTAGATAAAAATTAATGCACAGTCAGAGAGGGACTGGGTTCTCAAGAAAATCAGCACAAAAGTAAAGACATCAGAATTGTGGCCGGAGGTGCATGTGAAGGCCAGGGCTCAAGATAAAGATGCAATGGCCACGCCTATGGCCAGGTCTAACCCAATGGGATAAACAGTAACTTGAGGTAATGTAATCAGTACCACCTGGTCCAGGATGTCCAGATAGGCATTAGTCACCCCAGGTAAGTGACCAGAGGATCCGGACCCATCCCTTCCCCAAAATGCTTTTGTTCTTTCCATGTACCCTTGCTACATACCTTGTTTCCCTATTGGAACAATATTAGTTAAGTGGCTATACTAGTAATCCTATAGGTTGATTGTAGTTTGATCCGAGTTGTACCCACACTGTGACTTTGCTGTAGAAATTACTCCTGACAAAGAGCCTCTGTGGCCACCCACTCAGGACCCCTCCTGGAAATTGAGGAGCTATTCCTCTCTCCTTATTTCAAACAAAACTCTCCTAGTTTCTTCTTTAGGTTCACAACTTCATTCTTCGGTGTCATGGGACCATGAACTCTGTACATTTGACATTAACAGGTTGGGAGTTATATTTCTCCTATGTCCCTGTACTCTAACAATGTGCCTAATCCTTTCATACTTCTCTGAGAATTCTGAGTAACCCGCAGGCAGTGCACTTGAAGCAAAATAGCTCATCGGTCACAGAACTTCTATTCCCAGTAGGTAACAGGTCCCCACTTAAGGCCTTCGAAAAGCACAGAGTATTCCCCATTGAAGATTTAGAATGGTCTGGGAGAGCCAGGGTCTAATACTTTTATTATCTGGAAGAATCTTGAAGCCAAAGTGGCAGACTCTGAGATTACATGTCATGGTGATTTACGTGAGATTGAAATTCTAATTACTGCGGAAGAAATGGAACAGAACATCCAAAGTGAGATCAGCAACCTAAAATAGTAAAAAGATTAAGTACAGGGTCCTATTTTAGTGAAAATCACATTTTTGAGATTTTTTTTTTTTTACATTTTTGAAAATTTAATGATTATCTTAAATGTGATGTCACTTTTAGACCATCTTAGCCGTTGTCGGGCGCCCTCTGCTGCCTTCACCACAAATAACGTGTTGGAAGAATCACCAGATACAGTGTAGATGAAAAAAAGTTTTTGTACATTTCCTGCCTGGAAAAATAGAATGATAAGGCACAGAATTCTTGGGAGAATCAAGAAAAATAATGATAAAGCGGGCTGGGGATTTAGCTCAGTGGTTCCAGCACCTGCCGAGCAAGCACAAGGTCCCGAGTTCAATTCCCAGTACCAAAAGCAAACAACAAAAATAATGATAAAGCTTAGAAATGTAAAAAGCAAAATACAAGTTTTAGAGACTTTATGTGCTGCCTATTGAGGTCATGATGTTAAGCTGGCAGAAAATCATTTAACCACATTAATTGAAGGCTACAAAGTTTGACACTAGACTCGGCCACATGATATAAAGACCCAAGTACTTCCTGGAATTAAATAAGGTATATAAGAAAGAAAGGAAGGAAGAAAGAGGGTGAATGGAAGGGTGAGAGAGAAGGAGAAATATAAAACCAAAACCATTGTTTCATATATTTCATCCAATCTCCTAGTTGTTTAAGGGTGAAAAGTAAATCCAGCCTCACTGTTTCATAGTGGCTGAAAGCAGAGTTCTGTCCTCTTTGGGGTGTAAATTTCTGAATATCTGGTGATCTTTTTGTTACTTATTTGTAGTTTAATTCTCTTGTGGTTGGAGCACATGCTGTCCGGGGTTTCGGTCCCTTAGACTTACTGAGGCGGATTTGTCATCTAGCACATGGTCCTGGGGCATGGCCCATGTGCCTCTGGAGTGAATGTGATCCTTTCACTGCCGGGGTGGGTGGCATTCAACAGGGGTCACTGGGTCCAGCTGGTGAGTAATGCTGTCTACACTTTCTATAGCCTTCTGAAACCTTATTGAATTATTTCTTCGTCTTTGAATCAATTCCAGAGAGGATATTGAAATTTAAAATATCGTTATGGGTTTACCTACTTATTGTTTAAATTTGATAAATGGCATACATTTTATGTGTGTACATGTAGGGAGGCTGGTGGGGTGGACTGTGGGGAGCAGGAATGACTGCCAGTTGGCCACTGCCCTGTGTGAAGAGTGGAGGAGAAAAGCACAGAGCAGTTTCAGCCTTGAAGTTCTAAACTGGAAGCCTGTGCACCCCTGGGTAGATAGATGGGCTGTCTTTTTAATAGAGATTTTTCAAATATCTTGGCATAGAGCTACATGCGATTTTCTTCTAATTAAAATAATAAAGGGTTGGTTTAATGTGTATTGATAGTGGGTGTGTACAGCCAGGTAACCATCACCACAGTCACAAAATGAACAACTCTGTCAGCCTGCAGTCTCCTCATGCTCCTCTGCAATCCTTTCTTCCGCCTATGCCCCATCCCTGCACAATCGCCGATGTCTTTCCTATTTTCTTTTCCTCACTTTTTCTCCCGAGGTCCTGGGAAATGAGGTCGGGGCCTTAGCAGGGAGCCACATTCCAAGCCGCCCCACCACTTTGAGTCAAAGTCTCCCTGAGTCCCCAGCCTGGGCTCAGCCTCCAGAGTGCCCAGATCACAGGATTGGCCACTGCGGAATGGCCAGGGGACTGCTCACCGCCCCGACCGCAAACCAGCCAACCTGAACCCCTGGCACGGGGCTCCTCGGTGATAGGTCCCCTGCCGCCCCCTCGTGGACAAGGGAGGCACAGTGTGGCGCCGGCTGCAGCGCAGATGCCCCGGGAGAGGCCAGAAAGACCGCCAGCGGTGCCACACCGCCTTCAAGTCCAAGTCCGAGGACCCACAGCTGCCGCAGATGCTAGAGAGACAGGGGAGCCCTCGGTCCTCACCACAGGCCACACTTGGGGAAGCAACTGTGCAGCCTTTCGGACTCAGAAAGTGGGCGTCTTTCAGATGTGGGTCTGGGAACCACTGGCAGGCACGATGCCCGGATCAACGGCCCTCTGAGCCCTGCCCTGTGGTTTGACACTTCTGGGGCACAGAGACTCCCCATCCTCCCGTGCACATCCCACTTGAGGGGTCTGGACACTGCTAACGCTTGAGGGGAGTGGGGTCTGGGACTCCGTGGGGAGTGCAGATTGGAGAGGAGGTTTTTGCTCGGAGACTGAGCTATGAAGGGCAGGTGATTTGGGCAGAGCTCCCTGCTTTTCCATTTCTGGGAGAAGTTTAAGGACTGCAGACAGCTCCTCTGCACATGGTTTGTAGAATTCAGTGCGGTTTCATCCTGTCCTGGGCCTTGCTTCGCAGGGAGACTTTTACACGTTGGTTCAACCTTGTAGCTCACTGTTGGTCCCTTCAGGTTCTTGGTGTCTGCGTGCACCCATCTTTCCTAGATTTCCTGATCTACTGTGTGTCCTTGATCATAGCACTGCTGATCATCCTATCCGCGGTAAGGTTTGAAAGCTGCCTGTTTATCCTGCCATGGACCTGGGTGTCCCTGGAAGGGAAGGGATTGTGGCATTGTGCCCCAACCCCGGGCAGTGCTCGCCCACTGGCCAGTTGTGTGGGGTGGGAGGGAGCTGAGGGTGGCCGGATGTGGGCGGAGGTGCAGGAGCAGCCTGCACAGCATCAGCAGGGCTGTAGGGAATAAGGTGTCCCCAGGCTTCCGGATGTGCTGGGCAGTGGCTCTTTCTGCCTTTAGCCTCTGAATGGAACTGCACTTTCCTGTCCTCAGCTCCAGCTTTGTCCATGGTAACCGCAGTCTCCATCCTCTCAGAAGCGAAATTCCTTCTTTGCTATGCATGGGTTCTGTCTCTCTGCAAACCCTAACATGGGCTGAGCTGCCGAGAGGTGGGATGTGAAAGGCAAAGGATGTGGAGGCAGCTTTGCAACAGGGTGATGGGAGAGGAGGGAAGAAGGTTTCAGGTGCTGCTGGAAATGCGCAGGTGCACGGTGATTCTGGAGACTTTACACGTGGAGACCAGGAATGTTACTGAAAACTGCAGGAAAGACAACTTTGAAACACGGAGAGATCACATCTAAACCTCTTCCAGTGTTGTGTAAAAGGGAGCTCATGCTAGTGATGAAACTGGTCATTTAGCTAAGATGAATCAGGAAAGCATCAGATTGGGGGCCTGCTTTCCCTGCCTGATAGGAAAATATGAGTGATGAATTTTTTAAAAAATTGTTATACAAAAGGCTCCGCTGGACACAAGTAGCCAGTGGCTCCCATGCCAACAAAGCAGCCATCATTTTTCCTTTTGCTGACTGAGACAGGCCTGGTGCTCCAGAGCAGCCTGGACAGTCACTACTCCAGGCCCTGACCTGAGCACACTCTGCCCCCTTCCAGGTGTGAGTTCTGTGCTCCAGGCAGAGGAGCAGCGAGGGTGCAGGGCAGGGTGGCCGTAAGCCTCCTCCTCAGCCACGGAACCCTTCCCTTTCACTACTTCTGCTGTCCTCCCCCACTCAGGACTCTTTCCTTGCACCTTTACTTCTGCACTGTTTTGGAAACAACTCTGAGGTGGAGAACAGGCTGCAGTCTGCTTACCCTTCCTCTCTCCACTAGCCCACGGCGAAGGCAGCGTGGCTTCCTCTTGGCCTGTCCCTGCACCCGACAGGTCCACATGCCCTGTAAGGTTCTCAGTGGGGGCATGGCCACGGCCCCAACCCGACTCCTTTCCTCCACCGCACGTCAGTCTCTGCAGCAGGCATGAGTCACATCCTCACACCACAGAACCCTCCTGCTGCTGTCATGAGAAGGGAGAGGATCCATTATTTGCAGTCCACATAAGTCCACCAGTCCACCACAGAAACTGTTCCAGCTTCACTCTGACAGAGTAGCTTCTGGCACACAAGCCTGCTGAGGGAAACATGGCTATGGGATACAGAAGTGAATTTTCAGGTTTGCTGAACTTAGAGCTCACCTGACTAGAAACTTTAAATTGCAGTGACATTAAAAATCTTTTTTTTTTTTGGTATCGGGGATCGAACTCAGGACCTTCCATTTGGGAGGCAGGCAGAAGAACCACTGAGCTAAATCCCTGGCTCAAAAATCTCTTTTAAATGTGTACACTTTACACCATTGTGTTTTGCTATAATTTGTAAGGCGTGAGAAAGATTATTTTTATGTTGTTCTGTGCTGCATTTCTTAGACTATAAAATGTGGCTACTACGAAGTTTGTGCTTCCATAGGTGGCTTGCACTCTGTTCCTGCTGCCCAGTCAGGGCTCCAGGGGCCACCACCAAATGACAGCAAGGACACAGGACAGAAGCATCTGGACAACACACCCAGGAATACGATGGACAAACGTCAGACTCATGAAAATGCAGCCGAGAAACACAGAAATGACAATTTGGGACAGGGTGAGATGGAGAGAGAAGGAAAAGAAACTGTGGAGGAAACTGCGTATTATAGCAGGCATTAAAGACATCACCACCTGATCTCAGTTGGCAGATTTTATTGGAATACTGTTTCAAAGAAACAAAATTAAACAACAAATGGGCATTTTTCAACACTGACTTACAATGAAATACTAACAACTGGTAGCAATTTGTGCTGGGTAGAACAAAAATGAAGCCCAGAAAACAGATGCAGCACACCTCTCCCAAAAAGCACAAAAATATTTTCTAAACACTCAAAAAATCATTTTTGGAAAGACCTCCTATCCTTCACACTTTCTGTGTCGAGGCAGTGGATAGAGTATAACAATAATGCAGAACCGACAGCCACTCGATTCCATCGTGACAATGCTTACAGATCAATTTCACCCACTAAGTAGATAGAACTGAGGACAATCGATGTTGAAGAGAGGGTGAGCAGTGATACATTACATCTGGATCTCAAGAAAAACAGTGGTGTAGACAGGTAGGAGAAATGGTGTGTAACTGGGGTATGTATGCCTGGGCGGAAATAACACTATAAATGGCAGGTAACTGGGTAGAAAGAAGGAAAATAAGTGCTGCCAAGGTGCTGCCTCAAGTTGAGAGATATGATGTAAAACTGTCAAAGTAACTATGACACACTTGTCAAATGAAAGAAAACACGGGTCTTAGGGCGCCGTGAATCTCAAGCCCTCTGATCCTTCCTGCATTCCAAAACACAAGCAGCACGGAGAAAGAACTGTGAGGAACACAATCTACTACATATGGTAAACACAGCCGAACATTTAGAATATATATACAGCGCTTCTCGGCCTTTTGGCTAAAATCAAGTGTAGAATATATACATAATATGAGGTAGAATATAATATAATATGAGATTTGTGAAAAAAGGGGACTAAAGGTGTAAATATATGCTTAGGGCAATGTGAGACCTGAGCTATATAATACTTCTGAAATATCAAACAAAACACACATGCAAAGAGAACAAAAAACTAGGACAAATACAATCTACTACATATGGTACAATGTGCCTAAAAGCACCTGGAGTTCAGACTAGTAGAACTACCAAATAAGAAAGCTTTTGTTAATTTAGATCCTTATCTACCAAAATGATCATAAAATAAAGACTATAAAACTGAATTTTTAAGTAGATTTTAGAGACAATATCATTCTAATAATTCTTGTTAACCTAACTTAGGAATAAAGTTGAAATTCAAAGAGACAAACTGGATCTAGGCCTCTGGCTTCTGGAGTCTATGTCACATGTGGACTTGGAGGGAGTGTGACTTTGAAAAATAGAAACTGGCCTTTGGAATAAAAATCAACTGCAGTCCCTGGTTAAGAATCCAGTTCTCACAAAGCATCGCTCCTGGGTTCTGATGACGATGTGGCTGGTATGTTGTTGCAGACGTCACTATAAAGTGACGAGAATCTCCTTAAAGTGATGAATCTTCTTAAATCAACAGTACCTTTCCTGACTCCAGCAGTACGTGGGACCTGAGAGGGAGAGAGAAATGAAAGGAGAGTCTCGGTCAGGTCCTGTGGACAGGCGGGCCTGGAGGTACTGCTCAGTGGTGACACAGACCAGAGGCCCCCTGAGCTCTGGGGTAGAGAGTGCTGAGGGCTGGGGCTCAGGCTGCCTGGAGGGGAAGGCCACCTCCACAGGGCAGAGGAAACCCTCCTGATCTTGCAGTCTCGCCCTGGTGCAGGGCTCAGGGCCCTGGCTGCCCCACCAGCAGCTGGTGACATCAGTCGCTTCCTCCTGATCCTCTCTGGTGACCACAGTGAGAACCTTTCACACGTCTCGGGCAGGGGTGACCGTGGCCGCAGTGACACACGCTCAGGAAGAGATTGCTGCAGGCAGGAGAGGCTGCTTCCATGAGAAACACACCCTCTGTGACTCCGCACCCCGGATGAGGGGATGGGAGCGTGGGCAGTGGGAACATTCAGCAGAAACATCAGACACCACCCTCGGCCGGCCCCGCATTTACTAGAGGACACACCGAGGCACAGGACAGGGCAGAAAGGTGAGCGCTAGGTGAGGTCACACAGGCCTCTGACAGTCCCGGCCCTAGAGCCAGGCCCCAGGCCCTTTCCATAAAATCACCGTGGAAGGGGCAGAGGCTCCAATCTGAGGCCTCAACCTCACCATGGCCAAGTGGACCACGTGGAGGGATGGGAATGAGGGTGCCAAGGCTGGAGAGAAGGGTTATTCCAAAGCGGGTCAAGGAAGAACAGAAAAAGGCGTCGCTCAGAATGGAAGGAGACAAGGGCGGGCAGTGAGTGTGGCTGCAGCCCAAGGTCCTTTCTAATGCTTCCTAACTAGACCTACAAACCGCTGCAGGGAGGACGTGACAATATACTTCACCATCCTCTCTCCCTCTGTTTTCCTAGCTTGGCAGGCTCTTTGGGAAAGTGTGTTCTCAGTCCTTGAGCTGAGTGTGCAGAGTGGCACAACACAGTAATGCAGACAGCATTTTCTGAGTTGCTATTTTCAAACCTCATCATACCTGCTTCAAAGGGCTGAGACTAAAGGCTTTTATTTTGAGGTTGTCCTTAATGAAAATAACTGACCCAAAGCAGCTGGACGTGCTAGCGCATGCCTGTAATCCAGCACTCGGGAGGCTGAGGCATGAGTTTCACCATGGCTTATGGGCCAGTCTGAACTACAGAGAGCAACCCTGTCTTAAAAAACAAAAGCTAGGCCTGGGGATTTAGCTCAGTGGTGCCCCTGCCTGCCTCGCAAGCGCAAGGTCCCAAGGACAATCCCCTGTACCAAAAAAAACCCCAAAACATAGATGATTTAATTGTCCAAAAGTAAAACCTTTAAAATGTCCAGCTGATTTAATCAGTGGGCTGTGAAATCAATATGGTGCAAGGTAAAGTGTAGATTCCACATATAAAAATGAAAACAATGCTGAATTCCATTATGAGCAACAGGAGGCGCATTGCTTTTCCTTGTGAGTTTCAATGAAATTAATACTTCTGTCTTACACTATTTTGTACTCCAGGTAGTCTGGGGTCATGTTCTTCCAGCTGAGAGGATGTAGCTCGCAATCCAACCACTGCCCTGGTTCCCTGTAACTGCTTCCGGGTCAACAGACAGACTGGCTGGGAGGCAGGGAGGCCCCCTGCAGGCTGATGGAGGTGCAGCCCTTGTGTGGGGTGAGCACACACTGGGGCCTGCTGAGCGGCTGACCCCAGACCACGGAGGAACAATGACCTGTCTGATGGGACAGAAGCCTCACTCACGGGGAGCTTTGTGAAGACACAGCCACCCTACCCCACGCCCTCGCCACGTAACGAGACCCTCACGAGTGTGCTCGAGGTGCTCATCTTCCTTCACGTCACCCAGGCCGGGACACGGGAGCTACAGAGACCGAGGACGACCCAGCCGTTCCTGTCACTGCTCTTCATCTCGCCATCTCTCACGGCCGGCTCCTTCCCTCTGGCCCTCTGGGTTCTCTCTTCCCTCCCACAGTTTCCACCCAACCCTCCCTTGACAGGCGGACTGCTCTAAGCGGCACCTTGTCCTGTGTCCTCACTCATCTTACGGGGTCTTGACAATGGCAGCCCTGGGTTCAGGTCTAATCCTAACCCTAACCCTAACCCTAATCCTAACCCTAACCCTAAGGGACCTAACCCTAACCCTAACCCTGCAGAACCAGGGAAACACAGTCACTCAGCCCTCAAGGGGTCCTGGGGACAC
>NW_004624746.1:3299149-3324307 GCF_000247695.1 Heterocephalus glaber
TGTCATGAGCCCCCAACCTCATCCCTGGCTTACGTTTAGGCTTCAGCACATGCAGTTTAAGGCCATCGAGTGGTTAAAACTGTGACTCACACATGTAAGCTCAATGCCATTCAATGATGGGCAAATGTATTCTGAGAACATCTGGAACAGGCACTGCCTCCCAGAGCAGACCCGGAAGTAATGTGCAAAATACGCCAAGATGCTGAACTCCGATGCAGAAACAGGGTCATGGGCTGGAAAGCAAGCAAGGGAGGCAGGAATATGAGCTGCCATGGGGCAGGAGGTGGAGTTGGTCACAAGTCTGTCGCATCTGCTACGTCCATGGCCTGGCCAGAAGCAACAGGAAAATGCCAGCTTTTGTGAGGATTAAATTCTTGACTCCCAGAGAAACTCATTCTTTGCTGCTTTTGTTTACTGGGGGTGGGGATGGGGGTGGACCTGGGACTGAATTGTCACTGAGCTACATTCCCAGCCTTTACATTTTAAAGACAGGGTCTTGCTGCTAAACTGCTAAATTGCCCAGGCTGGGTTTGAACCTGCAATCCTGCCTCGGCCTCCTGGTGTGTACCACCATATTCAGCTCCTGAAAAATCTCAAGTATTCTCTGGCTCAGTTCCCGACCCATCCCTCACCCTCATTCCCACTCTGTAGACAAGGAAACTGAGGCTGAGAGTCACTTTCTTCAGGTCACACAGCGAGGGAACAGGACCCAAAAGCCAGGCCTGGCTGCCCCAAAGCCCACCCCCACCACGCTCTCCGCTGGGACTGGAGGGCTCCGGCTGCTCCTCCTCAGCCAGAGCTCCCTGGTGAAAGCTCACAGGCCCGGTGGGGGCCGATACCAGCCAGGGACAGCTCAGGCCTCCAGGAAGAGACTTGCTGGTGTCCATCCCACCGCTGGGGATCTGCCTGGAGGGCCCACACTGGTACTCTGGAAGCTGACAGGTGCTGCTTCCCTTCCCAGTCCCCGGGGCTGCGTGCGTCTGCAGGCTTTCCTGTGCCCCTGGAGCCCAGGCTTTCACACCGCCTGGGTGGGGTCTCGGGTGACAGGTGACAGGTGGAGACCTGGATGCTGTGACCTCGTGGCCCTGTGCACACACAGCCCCTGCTGTGGCTCACTCACACCCGCGGCCAGAGCCTGCACCTGCCTGGCTCCTGGGGTTAGCCTCCTGCACGTCTGTGACCTCATGGCCCTGTGGGGCCTCCCTTCAGTTCCCCAGAGCTCAGCTTGTCCCCCTCGAGACCTCTGCTCCTCCCGCTCCCTCTGCCCGGGCGCCGATCCCCAGCCCATCTTCCCTGGCAGCACCTTCTCGTCCTCAGTCCTTGGCTCCGTGTCACCTCCTCACAGGACCTTCCCTGCCCCCCATGGAGTTCTGCCCCTCATCGCCTAGCACTTCCTCCTGGACACTTGTGACAGTCTGTCGCTCCATGATCTGCCAGGAAGGGACTTAGCCAGATTCCTTCACCGCCTTCCCCTCAAACAATGCCTGGGACAAAGTAGACACCCAGAAACTGCTGCCTAGGAGCAGGGTGCCTGGGACCTGGGACCTGCCAGTGGCCCCTGATGGCACCGTTTGGCAGAAGTGGGGGAGACAGAGAAGACTTAGGGACATCGGAGATGCAAATGCTGAGGCCTGGAACGGAGAGTCAGCCCCTAGTGTGGCCTCGGGCTTAGGTCCCTGGGGGCACAGGGATGCAGTGGCAGTGGAGTTCTCTGGTCCCTGGGAAGCTACAAGATTCTGCCTGCCAGGAAAACGCTCCTCTCTCCCTCCTGCTGCTGACGGGTGACGAAAGCTCCTAGGACCCCGACTGCCCACGTCCACCCCTGCCAGCGCCCCCCTTACCTGCCTGATGCCCCATTGGAAGGGCCCCTGTTGTTCCTTCCCGGATCTGCCCCATACTTGGAGTCACCATCTGCAACAAGAGCAAGACGCCGTCAGGGCAGGTGTGTCTAGCCCAGCTCAGACGCCTGCCAGGGGAGGCACGAGTGAGGCCTGTTGAGCTAGGCCTGGGGCCCCCTACCCCAGGATGCGTCCGTCAGTCCCCTCTGCAGGCCCTCGCCTCAGCAGGGCCCAGCTGCATGCTGGCCTCACCTACGGCCATGCCCCTTCCTTGTCACATGCCAGCTGCAAGGATGGCCACACTGCTCCCAGCCAGAGGCTTCTCACCATGCCCGCCTGCCCTCCATTCCCTTTCCTTGGGCTGAGCTTTCAGGTCCCCTCCTTAGGAAGCCTTCCTGGACAGCAGGGCCCACGCTGTCCCTCTGGTACCCAGGATGTGACATCAGGACCTCTTAAATAACCACCTAGGAGTCAGTAGTGCCTGAATTTCCTAGCTGGTCTTAGTTGGCTGGGGGCAGGTGCTGGGTGTTTCATGTCTATGTACATAGGCTTGACCTCCAGCACAGAATGACCAGCAATGCTTGGTAAACTCATGCTGTAAATTCTTTTTTTTTGGTACTGGGAATTGAACTCAGGACCTTGTACTTGCCAGGCAGGCACTGTGCTGCTGAGCTGTATCCCTGGCCCTATAAATTCTGGACAAGGACATGTGGGACAGATGGAAGCCTGGATAGAAAAAAGGGTGGAGAATGGATGGATGGATGCTGTTATGGCTAGTGTCTAGATGTCCCCCCAAAGCCTCATGCTGTCAGGTGGGAGTTTTGGGAGGTGGCTGGATCTAGAGTGTGTGATTACTAAATTAGTCCACTGACTGGTTTGGCAGAGTTCTGGATGTGGATAATGAGAAGGCCCACAGTGGGTGTGACTGCTACCCACCCTAAGGCCACATAGCCTGGATAGAATATGAGGGACAGAGAGAGGCTGTTGTTGCTGCTTGCTGCTTTGCTGCTTTGCTGCTTTGCTGACTTCTGCCTGCCATGATCAGTTTCTCCTCTGCAATACCCCTCCGCCATGCCACCTGGCCTTGGATCCAGCTGACCATGGACTGAAACTTCTACAAACTGTGAGCCAAAATAAACTTTTTCTCCTTTAACTTTAGGTGTCAGTTATTTTGTCTCAGTAATGAGAAAAGTAACTAAGAGATGAATACATGCATGCATAGATACATGGATAGATGATTAGATGACGCATGAGTGGATAAGTGGTATATGGATGGCTAGATAGGTAAATGCACGGATGGATGAATGTGTGGATGGATGAATGTGTGGATAACCAATAGGATGAATGATTAACTGGATGAAGGAAGCATGGTGCTAGCCATCATTTCTGGTTCCCTAATGAAGGCAGGAAGGACATGAGGATGTCCAGGGGCGGGTTCTGAGATCCAGCATGAGGCCATGTTTGCAATGTGGGACCTCCTGGCGCATGCCTGTCCTGCCTGCTATGAGACGATAGGGCTTCTACTCCACACTTGGCCTCAGCCAAAGGCCGGGAAGCGACGATAGGGCTTCTGCTCTACTTCTCACTCTTAGCTCCCATTTTCCTCTATGTCTCAGCTCTGGGGTTTTATTTTTTTCTTCCTCTTCACCTAAGAAATGAAATGCACACTGTTCTTTTTCATGCCCTCTGCAAAGAAAGAAGGGCTTCTTCTCTCACCTGGGCATTCTTTATAAAACTTGTGTCGTAGGAATTGCCCATCTGCAACACAGTGAGGAGAGAAAGTCCTTTCAGACTTGACGGGGCCAAACTTTTCCAAAACAATGCTAGGGAATGATTGACATCTTTCACACTCCTTTTCCCGTGGTGCACAGTGGGATTTTCCCGGGGCTACGTGATCAATGATGTCACAGCTGGGCTGACACAGTAGAGAGTGGGACTCTCTTCATTCGTGGACTAAAGGAATTGCACAAAAATGTAATACGATGCCATCTTTGGTTTTGTAAAATACGATTAAAGACAAATATTACTTCTATTTAACATTTAATGAGTTTATGCTGTTACTGTAAGTCTTGGCATTAGTTTCTAATATGGTAAATCTCCGTAGCCGTAACCCTCACAGGGGAAAACTATGCAGAGGGCTCAGCATTGTTTTGAGGGTAAAGGGCCCTGAGACCAAGATGTTTGGGACCTACTTTCCTAAAGGATGAATTTAGCACACTCTTCAGCAAATGTCACTGCAAAATATGCTCATGCAGGGAGCAAATGGTGCCTTGAGTCTGTTCAGAGAGACTCGGGTGTCCTTACTGCCAAGGACAGAGGGACTGGAGTGTGAATCTTCACGCACTGCACACCCTGTCCGGGCCTCAGCTTCTCACCCCTAAAAGGGCTGAAATCTGTACCTCTTAAAGGCATCACAAGGATTCTAAATTTTCTCCTTTAGGACATAGATATGCACATATTAGGAGGAACTGTATAAAACTGTCCCTTTCATAGGCGAGATGTGGTCAACTGCTGGCAATTTCATGTTTCCTGTCGCACAGTTCCTGCTGCTGTTTGTCCCTGATCCCATCTCTTCCCTCAGCCCCACCCCACGGCAGCAGAGGAGACTTGGGGAGCGGGTGGCCAGGGTGCGGTGGCATCTACGTGGTCATCTCCCCAGCACTGAGCTGTGTCCCCTCTTGGTGGCCGGCACTTCTCTGCTGTGATGCTGATAAGTCACACTTCTTCCGTAGCTGATATCTTCTCTCTTGTTTTGTGGCCACATACAGATGACCAGGGTTTCTGGGACCAGCGGGGACATTACTGTTCGAGGTGGTGATGCCTGTGCAGCTGACCCCATCATCAGTGGACAGCTGAGCAGCAATGGTGGCAAGGCTTTTCCAAAGTAAATGACTGGGTGCCTGTCCCAGGCTGGGAGCTCTGAAACATTCCTGCTCCCAGCGATGCCACAGGGGACAGAGGTGTGTGCACGCTAGATACTGCCTCAGGCCAGACATAACCAAGTTCCAAAAGTGACTGTGTCCCTTGTGTCACGCAAACTCCCTCCTGCCCAAGGGTGCATGAACCCCCTTAATTCCTCCTGTGCCTCATCCCAGTGTCCCAGCAACCTTGAACCCATGCAGAAAAGGCACCAATGCCCCACCCACTCCCTGATGCAGACGGGCTGACGTCCACCTTCCTCCCAAAGGGGACAAGAGTCCCCCAGTGCCCACTCTGGCCACACCGGAGCGCTCACATGCCACAGACCCGGGAAGCCTGGCAGAGGAGACTTGTCCTTGGGGCCCCCCAGGTCTGCTACTTACTCTCAGAAGGTCCAAATATAAATAGGGAGGTTTATACAGCATGGGGGAGACGGAGAGGGAGGAAGCACAAGGGACTTGCTGGGCATTAAGGGCTGTGGGGCTCAGCCATAGCTGCCAACCATTACTGACGTGACAGCCCCTGCTGGGATTAAAGGCCTGTGCCATCGCGCCTGGCTACATTTCTCTTTTGCAGGATGCAGTGAAACTCAGAGAGGGCACTGGCGAGGGGGTAAGCAGCTGCTGGCCTCCCTGATGATATGGCCATCATTTGTCTGCTCTCTTCCTTAGCTCCATCCTGGAAGTGGCTCCTTTTGCACTGATCGGCACCCTCGAGAACAACTTTGAGCCAGCCTGTCTTACTCCCATCTTACAGGCCTTACAACAGCCCTGACCGCCTATGATTGTTGCTGACCTCCTCTCATTTCCTCGTTCTCTCTGTGGGCTTTGCACCTGAGATTTCAATCAATCACATAACAGCATGATATGGCCCCATTGTACAGGTGAGGGAGCTGAGGCTGGGGCAGATGTGGAATCTGACTCCAGGGTCACTCAGCTAGGAACCTGGAGCTGGGATGCAGTCAGTCTGCTGGCTTGAGTTCACGTCTGTGCCTGGTTGCAAGACAGGAAAGAGACTCTGGCAGTGAGGGGTGGAGGAGCTCTGGGCCAGCCTCGGGGTGCTGGGGACATTTCCTGGGGCAGGGACAGCGGGGCCAGGAGCAGGCCCAGGGCACCCACACTCACCTGCTTGCTGGCGCTGCTTGACACACTGCCCGCGGTTGGGGATGCCCTCGGCCATGTTCCCGGCGATCAGGATGTGGCACTCATAGCCTGAGGGACAGAGCAGCGGCTCTGCGCCATCCTCAGTGGTGCTGCAGGCCTCTGCTGTGGGAAGGACATGTGCCAGGCTCAAGGGCAGAGCCGGGCTTGGACCCCGTGACTCACAGAGAGGCACCTCTCACCTGCTGAGCCTCCCTCCCACAGCACAGGCACACCTGGACACACACACACTCGCACATACAGCCATAGTTTTCCTGCACACAGACATGAGTGTGCTGCCACAGCCACTCAGACAATCACACACAGAGATGCGTGTGAAGTCCCAGACACAGCTGTACATGCACAGACATATGCACACTTCACCTGCCCCACTGGGCCCGGCCTGCAGGTCCTTCCTGTGGAAACTGCTATCCACCCCCTAACCCAGGAGTCCACCACAGGGAGAAGAAATAAACCCTTAGGATTTTCAGGGTCTGGAAACACCCCCAGCCCCTTACTGCCCATTCTGCCCCCCAAGGGGGTGCTGTGGTCAGGGAGATCAAGCCCTGTTTCTGTGCCAGGCTATGGGCTCCCGGGGGCGATGGCAGCTGCCACCTTCGGTGCTGGGTGGGGATCAGGAGGGCTGAGGAGGCTGGACCCCGAGTGGGGACAGACAGTCTGGTGCTTCTGGTCTCCTGGCCAGATGTGGGGTCAGCTCCTCACAGGTCCCTCACCTTGCAGCACCTCCTCGGGGCCGTCCAGCAGCCAGCGGTTGCCTCCCAGCCACCGAGGCTTCGGCTGTACCAGCCAGTCTAGAACTAATGCATTACACAGTCAGATGGAGGAGGCCACACCTGCACAACCCGGGGTGGGGGGCTCCACTGTGCAACCCCAGAGGCTCCCTGGAGAAACCACAATGGCTCCCAGCACACCCTCAGTGGACAGAGGCCAGGACATTGCTAGACACCTTACAGCACATGGGACAGTGCCCCTCAACTAGAATATCCCACGTCCACTGTCCACACTACCCAGGCTGAGACATCTTGTTCTGGATGCTGTCATGGCTGCCATTACCACTAGTGAGTGGTGCAGCCATCTGCCCGCTGCCAGCGACTGATCAGATGGACTCGCTTGTGCAGTATTCACTGAGAAGCTCTGAGGGGCCCCGAGATGGTTTTCGATGCCCGGACATCGCTGACAGGACTCCGCCCGTGGGGCTGACTTTAGGCGGGACACAGCCAGTGCAGTTCTGCAGTTTCGGTGCAGGAAGGGTGAAGTGGGGAACGAGGGGAAGGCCTGGCCACAGAAGGTATTGCTGTTCCCAGAGGGAAAGCCCCGAGAAAACAGCCCCTGGGCAAAGGTCTGAACAAGGACAGGAAATGAGCCCTGTGGGTGACCCAGGGAGGGTGTTTGGTCAGGAACCCTGAACGAGGCCCCGTATCACTCCACTAAGGCAGTGGACCTAAGGCAGTGGGCCCTTCTGCACAGCCGGGTGACTGGACTAAAACTGCCATGATGCCTCCTGTGTGACATTGGGCAAATGACCCAGCTTCTCTGAGCTTCAGTGTCTTCAGCTATAAAGAAAACCATTTCCAGTCCATGGAGCTGGGAGAGCCTAAGATGAGACCATGCACAGGAAGCTATTGGGAATGCCGAGTACAGCTGTACAGGCAGCAAGTGAGGCTCTAACCCTGTGCCTGGTGGCCTTCCGCAGGAAGAGGTGCTCTTCCTATTGGTCCACTCAGCAGGAGCGCCTGTAATGCCCTTCACCAGCAGGGGGCAGCATTTCATGCCTTTTTTTTTTTTGTATGGGCGATCGAGCTCGGGACCTTGCGCTTTCGAGGCAGGCGGTGGCACCAATGAGCTAAATCCCCGGCTCAGCATTTCATGCTTTTATGAAGGCAAGGAGGTCGAGTGTGCCGGGTCCCTTCCCTTGGCTGTGACCTCACTTCAGGGAAACAGTGCAGTCATTCCCGTCTTCCACACGCCCTTGCCCTGGGGGGAGGGGCTGGAGCCACCGTCCGTATCGCAGCTGACAATGCCACCCAGAAAGCCAGGAGCGGAGCTGAGGGCCCAGGAAGCTTTGCTGCCACTCCTGCTCATCAGGGGCCCTACTCCCACCATGGAAGGGGGTACCTGTTCCCCTAGCCCCCTCCCAGCTCCTCCACTCCCAAACTTTCCTCCACAAGGGACCTCTCCCACCAGGTCACCCCAGGCTGCTCCTCAGAGATGGGGGTCTGGTCCCGCACACCCCTGGGCGGTTGCCCTTAGTCTGGGGGCTGAGTGCTCCGTCCTGACAGCTCTTCCCTGAGCTGCACTGCCATTTCCACTCTGGCAGGAGGACACTGCAGGAGGTGACCGCCTACAAGGACTGGACCTCTGCCCGGCCCCCTAGGGGGCACCCTTTCTTGCACAGCCCCAGGGCCAGGCCTCACCTGCCAGAGGGCCTGGTGGGGTCCAGGATGCTAAAGGACCAGGCCATTGGGGCCCAGGGACTGTGGCTGGCTGGCTGGTTTACAGAGATGCCCAAATCTGGATTCTTTTAGGGAGGAATCTCACCCTACCCTGTCCTCAGAGCCCGGTACACAGCAGGTGTTCTGTAAGTGCAGTGGACAGAGCCCAAAGAGCTGCTGCCATTGCCTGGGGTGGGGCAGTGAGGCTGGGTTCAAGTCCTTACCTTTCCCAATGCCCAGTACAAGCAACATCCGGGTCCCCTTTCCCCATCCCTGCCTACCTGGTGGAGGTAGTACGGCCTCCAGGCAGGTGTAGGCACACCCGTTGTAGCAGCAGCACCGGTGTCTCGGGCACTCGGAGTCGGCCTGGCAGCGCACAGCCTGGCAGGCGGCGGGGGGCAGGGTCCTTGGGGGCGGTGGGCAGCGGTCAGCGAGAGGCTGCCGGTGGCCAGGGGCACTCACCTCTTCCACCTGCAGGGCCAGGAGACAGTCAGCAGTGCCCAGGCCAGGCTGTGGGTCCTGGGTAGGTTGCAGGCCCTCTCTCAGCCTGGGTTTCCTTGGTGGAAAACTGATTCTGGCAGAACCAGGTTGGTAGGGGCAGCTGGGGTCACAGGTGCCATGCTTCTGTGTGGCAGTCCCACCCTGAGCCCACTGCAAGGCCCCCACAGCGGGATGACAGCAGGGCGGCCTCAGGGTGTTTGCTGGGGATGTTTGTGCTCTGAGGCTGCCCCAGGAGATGTGTGTCTCTAGATCTTGTGTATATGTGCATCCACACGACTAGGTGTGCACGTGTATACACACTCATATAAACACATGTGTATTTCTATACGCACATCCAGGTTTCCTATAATCCATATATTTCCCTAGAGCTTTGAGAACACAAACCACATGGGACAATGAGTAATTCCACAAACAACCTGGACAGACCTCACAAACATACTGCTTGGGAAAGCCCGAGCCCCAGGGAACACTGCTTGCACCTGTATCCGCGCCGTGGTTGGAAGCCAGGCCCCAAGGTCGGGCCGAGAAGTCAGGGTGAGGCTACTGCTGGGCAGGGCTGGGAGTCCACTCTGTCTTCCACCTGAACCTGGGTTAGGGTGTGTTTGCTTTGTGCGAGTTCATGGAGCGGGACCCTTAGGGTCTATGCGCTTTGCAATATTGTTTAATGAAATGTTAAACAATGAGATGCAGCTCACACATAGGAAATCCAGTTAGAATAAGGACTTTAAAAGGGAGGCTAGGGAATTCAAGTCACTCCAGGCAGCCCACCCTGGGTACCCCCGAACCCCAGGCCTGCCCATGCCAGTAATACTGTCTTGCTAGATTTGAAAATGGGGTGCATGACAGGAAGGTCATTACACAGCCTCACAGCCACACACACACACACACACACACACACACACACACACACACACACTCACTCAAATTAGATACAGAGTAGGTTAACCCATTAAAAACTTGCCCCCTCTTGGCTTCAGCTGTAACAACTGTTTACTCCTCAAGTTCTTCCCCAGCATATACATGTTTCCGAATCCCACCTCCTGGTTCTGCACTAGTTGATAAAGAGCACCAGCCCGCTGGCATGCAGCCATTGACACTGCCCTGCGAGTGTTCGTAAAGCAAGAAATCAGACTCAGTGAGCTGCACATGAAAGGTGAGCAGGGTGTGGTGGTACAGGAGGAAAATCAAGGTAGAGACTTCTTTTTGCTATGATTTAGCTATATTTTTAAAACACGTATGCACGTATGTGATATGTACTGCATGCATTTGTGTGCTCCGGGGACATTTTTGAAAGAAAACACAAGAAACCAGTATGGAAGATCGCCTCTGGGAGAATTAAGTTTTGAAGCGGAGAGAGATTGCTCTTCATTCTACGCTCTTTTGCATTCATTCAACATTTTTTTACCATGGACACGAAGAAGACAATTAAAAACTTTAAAAATACTAGAAGTATGTATGAAAAAAAATTGACAGGGAGGAAAAGGCATGACAAAATAGTGCGTAGAAAAGTGAGATATATACATTTTTGGTATTTTCCATTTTCCCGTAATGAGAATGAATAGCAGATTCGGGAGCAAAAATAAGTGAATGTCCACACACAAAAGGGAAAATAACCACCAACCTCCAACCACCTCATCCCTGCGTCTCATGGCCCTAATTTTGCCCAAGGATTAGAGGGGAAGTGGATCACACAGTCCCAGAGCCTTTGAGAGGTGAAGCTGGGTCTGAATCCAGTTCTAGTGGCTCCACAACCCATGCTGCCTTTTCTGAGCAGGAGCTGGGAGAGTTCACTGAGCGAAGAAGAGTCTTTCCACCAATAGTGCTGAGATGTCTGAGTATCTGCGTGCAATGATGCTTTTGCACCTCTACAAGCTCCACACACAGAACACAACGCAAAATGCAGCTGAGACCTGCTGGTTAGAGCTGAACTTACACACCTCTTAGGAGCAAATGCAGGAGTGAAGCTTCATGGCTTTGGGTTGGGCAGTGGTTCTTATAAATGACCCCCAAAGCACAAGCAGCAAAAGAGAAGGTGATCAGTTGGATCTCATCAAAATTGAAGACATTCATCCTTCAAAGCACAGCACTGAGAAAGTCTGAAGACAACTGACAGAGGGCAGGAAAATGTTCTTTCTGTTACCGTCTGGCTGGTGGGTTCTATTCTCAACCCTGAAAGATTTACAAGGTAGAGAGTCATAAGAGGACGAGCAAAAGTATTTTATTATAGAGCAAAAGCAGAAACCAGCATTTATTGCAAAGCAAAAGCAAACAGCCCCCAGGTAAATGAACCTGGGTTGGGGGACCGAAAGGAGTTGCCCGAGGGACTCTTACGTCGAGGAGTTTTAGACACACAAATGACTTAATCCTGGCCAAGTTGAGACTGACCTATGGGGTTATAAGCAGAAAAGTTTGACTTAGAAATGGGCCTATAGGAACTCGGGGTATGTAGCAGGAGTACTTTTATAAACATCATTAATTGTAACCTTAAACAGACCAAGGCATTCTTTATAGGGAAGTATGAATATCTTATTTCTGGGAAAGAAAATCCTGCTGATCCAATGAGGCCTTTGTTTGTGGAGGCTCCGGGGCCCTGGCCTTGGCCATCTCGTCAGGGTGTCGTTCACTGAGTCACCCCGACTCCCGCTCTTGGCTCGGCCCTTGCCTTGGCTGCCTGTCCAGTCTGTCTACCTCTCTGCCCGAACACTTTCCACACTCCCTGCCCTCGTGGGCACATGCTCCCCTAGGAAATCTTCTCACCTCCCACAGGGTCCTGGTCATTCCCAGTATTTTCTCACACACACCATGTTTTACTGAAACTGATTGTTTAGATTACTGTTGGGTGCCTCTTGTTAGGTTAGGAAAATGACACCCAAACCTTAGAAAACAGGACCACACCCGGGCTCATGGTTTATTCTTCCCAGGTCTCTTGTTATCTCCCCACTTCACAATCCTAATCGGATCATGACTGGCATCTAGACCATAGTGAGAACCCTTGCAGTTCAGGAATGAGAAGACAGCTCAATTAAAAGAGGTCCAAGGCTCTGAATAGAAATCTCCCTGGAAAAGCTACTCAGACAGCCAAGAATTGCATGGGGGGAAAATGCTCAACATCATTAGTCAAGAGGGAAATGCAAATAACAACCACAGTGAGAGATCATCTCATCACCCCCCCACACCCCCCAGCCCCATGGCCGTAATGGAAAACAGCAAGTGCTGCTGAGGACGCAGACAGAGGACTGGAGCACATACGGTGCCAGTGGGAATGCGACCTGGTGCAGCCGCAGCCGGGAGCAGTCTGGCAGTTCACTGAAACAGTAACCAGAGAGCCACGTGACCCGAGGATCCAAAAGATCACAAGCTCAAGCCCAGCCCAGGCAACTCAGCAACCTGGTGAGGCCCTGTTGATGTTTGGTAGATAAGGAAAAGAAGGGCTAGGGAGACTAGGGGCTCCTTTGAAGACCAGGGGAGTCCCAGGCATGGGTCTCTAACCCACACTGGTCTCTACAGCTCCCCTTTCTTCTGCCTCCAGCATTCCTGTACCATCACCTGTAAATTTCAAGCTGCTAGCAGGGCCATAATCCCACATCATTAGCTTTCTGTCATTTTCTATAGCATTAACTAAATTGGATCCGTGTTGGGGCCTCAGCGGTTTTCATCCTGATCCAAAGTAACAGGGGCCCCAGCCCTCTCTGCAGGCTGACTCAGAACATGCAGGGCATCCTCAGAGGGGGCGGCTCATTTTTCTGCCTCACTTGTTTGGTATCAGGCCTCATCGGGGGAATGGATGGTGCCCAGGATAGAAACAAGGCCCACATCCCCACCCCCACTGCCGGGCATCCAGAGAAGTGATAGTGGCAGCCCAGCTTCAGGGTCTGTGGGGAGATCCAGTGTCGATGGCCCACTGTTCTCCGACAGAAATTCAAATGCCGTTTCTCAGAATGTGGACAGAACAAAAGAGATAAGCATCTTGGACATCAAATCTGCTGAGTAACAACTTATCGTGTGGCAGCAAAACAACAGCTGGCGGTGGGGGATAAAGAGCTGACTGAGTAGAGGGGTTTGGGAGGGAGGGGGTGGACATTTTGCAGAAGGTTTTGTGTCGTGCAAGGCGATGCTCAGGGAGGTCTCTGAACAAGGATGTTTCTCAGGTTCCAGAGAAGGCCTTTTACAGAAGGAGGTAAAGAGCTCAGGCTCCAACCCCTTCCCGCCCACCTGGGGGCTGACGTCCTTGGCCCACGGTCCGGCCGCTACACTCATTCTCTCTCCACCGTGCTGCCTGGCTTCCCCGAGCACCACAAGCCCGGTCCCAGCTCCAGCCGGTCATGCAGGGCTCCTGGCCTCTGTGACACAGGTGTGTCCTCTTGTTACGGAAATCTCGGAGAGAAATACACAGGGACACAGAATTCAGATAAAATAATAAAATTTCTTCTCGTGAGCGGAGGGGAACGCCAGAAAGCAGTCTGGTCAATATCTGTGCCCCCTTTGTTCAGCATTTCCCTTTTTATATCCTCTTTCTGCCATTATCTCAGCCCTAGTGGTCTTTGATATGTAAATACAATTCCAGTTCCTATTTACAAGTCACAGACACAAGATAGGCCATATACATTGTAAATTCACCCTGGCACGGTAACTTTGTTAGGTTAATGAAGTTACTGGTTAGAGTCAGATAATCCTCACCTTAAACAAGGAGTTACAGGAAAAGCAAATCTTAAAAGAACACATTATTTATTTTGCTTCTACAACTTGGTGAATATTCAATCTATTAAGTTATCTGAAACTTTTCCGTATCACTCTCTCTGCCCCACCTCACGCAGCTTCCGGCCCTGGCACCTTTGGGCGTGTGTGTATTTGCACACTCACTGATTAATTGTGTTTCTCCACTGTGCTGTGCCCTCTTAGGGACAGGGACTTGATTTGGGTCTCACCTGTGTACTCCGCAAGTATTCATCGTGGCAGAAGGAAGATTGTGATGATGACCATGATAATGGCGATGGGGAACAACTGCTGGCAGTTTGCCAGGCCTCTTTCTAAGTGGTTGAGCACAGGCTCTGACTGATGTCCTCATTGCATGGTGAGGAAACTGAGCCACATGGTCACAGTGCAGGGATAGGCCAGGCTTAGACCCTGACTGTGTGGTTCATGATGGAGGCAGAGGCGGCACTGGTTAAGATTTTACTTTGTGCAACAGTCCTCACTGTGGCCCTCTCAGGCCGCTCTTCCTAACCCACTTTACTGTTGGGAAAACCGAGGCACAGGAATATTTAAGGCACTGCCTGAGCTGGCACAGTTCTCGGGTGGCAGGGGCAAGACTCTGGAGCCTTCCAACACTGGGAGCCAGGACTTGCAAGTGCTACCCAACCTTGCCTGCTTCGTCCACCTGGGTCCACTCCTTCCAACTCCGGTGGAGTAGCTCCTGCTCCGGGCAGAGCCAGGGAACTGCTGCCCTCAACCTTGTACACATTCTGCAAAAATGTACCCTGGTCCTGCTCTGCAGCACCAGCCCACCCTCCTCTCTAAGCGCACAGTCATTCTGCTGAAAATAAAGTAATGGCCCATGAAACCTCTCTGTGGAATGAGGCAGCTTGCCCAAGACTGAGAGCATCCCTCACCAGAATCACAGAGCAACCTTGGCTTTCCGCCCTTTCATTCCTACTAAGGGACTGGATAGCAAGTTGAGTTCAACACAACTACTGAACAGAAACGGGATAAACCTCAAAGAAGAACTTTCCAGTTCTGCATGGCTGACCTGGATAAAAAGAATTCCCTCAGGTTTTCCAGCTGACGACTATCTTTTCACTCCTGGGGAGGTATCTTTGGAGCTCTCAGTGGGTTTGCAAAGTCATCCTGCTGCAGATATCCTCAGGAAGCAGGAAAAGGAAATGCCAGTTCCGGGCTGTCAGTGGGTAGCAACTCACACGTTCAAGTCTGGGTTCAACTAAAGCAAAGGAGCTGGCTTTCTAGCCAGAGGAGTCTGTGTGAATAAATAATGTCACATCTGAGCACGGAGACATCCTGCAGGCTTTGGGGAAAGGGCATGGACATACCACACAGTACTATGTGCAAATGCAAGGTGTAAAACCGCGTAAGCCAGGCGCAAGTCCACAGTGTGTAATTCCCATATGTGTAATGCCCAGTACATGCAAGTCCATGGAGACAGGAAGCCGATGGTGGTTGCTAGGGACTGGAGGAGCAGGAGATTGGGGGTCAACTGCTTAATGGCTACATGTTTTCCTTTTGGGGTGACAGAAGTATTTTGCAAATAGGAGAGTAATGGTAACACAACAGTGAAAATGTACTAAGTGCCACTGAAATGCTCGCTTTAAATGAGTAATTTACATCATGCGCATTTCATCTCAGTAAAGAAGTTTTTAAATGCTATGACTGAAACGCCTGTAAGAAACCAAAGGGCTGCTGTATATAACTGCTTTCTAACCACCTCCCCGCCCCCAATGAGCTCCACAGAGTTTATGTCTTGCAGGAAGAAATTAGATCATTTTAACTTACTTGTAACTTTCTGTGCTGTCTGAATTTTTTTTTACAGTAAACATCGTTATTTTAATAATCAGAAAAAAATGTGTTATACCATTTCCATTTAGGGAAAAAGAATCCAGCCTGTACATCCCTCCCTTAGCACTCACCACCCTTTTTGTTTCGTGTGTAAAAGCTTTACCCCTTTTTGGAATGTTCTAGCAGCAACTTAATGGATGGCCTAATAAAAATGTACCCTAGGACTGGTTTGCTTGGTAGAGGAAAAAAGCCAATTTTTCTCTAAGCATTACTTTCTCTTCCTCTGGAATTTGGATGTCAAAGTTCTAAAAATAAGACACTCCCTGGAACACAGGGCCTGGATTCTTCTCACTCCCAGGCCATACTAGAGTCTCAGGAATGGAAGCCCAGGCCCAGACAGAAGACGGTGGTCTGTCCAAGCTCACCCTAGAGCCTCAGTGTTCATTTCCTTTTCATTGGTTCCATGTGGGCCAGGTCTGAGATAGACTGGGATTGCAGGGATCCTGTGTTTCACTCCTGCAGGCTTCGACCTTCCCTTCCAGCACCTGGGTGAACCCAGGACTCTGCCAGAGCCTTGACCAGGGGCACCCATCCCCTGGGTCTGCTGGGCACTGCTCCTCCAAACAGGGGTGTCTCAGTGGTCTGATGATGGTTTCCTGCAGCAGGGGACATGTGGTCTCCCATCTTTCCAGGGGCACAGAGAGCTCCCAGGACTCCAGTAGAGTGACAGCTTTGTCACCTGGCCCAAATGGTAGAGGAGCAGGTGTTCTGGGCCCAGTTTCCTCCTCTGAGAAATGTCTACCAGTCAGGGCCACCTTGACTACCATGATTCTCTTTATTAAGGACACCAGTCCTGCAGGATCAAGCACTCGCCTTGACACAGCAAGATCTCAGCTTAACTCATGATGTCTGCCATGACCTTATTTCCAAATCCGATCCCACTCCTAGACACCAGGTTTAGGGCTTGGACATGCGTTTCGGGGGGACACAATCTCACCCAAACCACAGATCTCAGGCTAGGAACCGAGTGCAGGCAGGACAAGGCTGGAGGCTGTCCCAGGAAGGTCGGGTGGAGCACCGGGCCGAGGAAGCCTCAGGTGGCAGGAGCAAGAGGTGGAGGTGCAGGGACTTCACACTCATGCTATCTGCCTTGTGCACTCTTGCTACTCAGCAAAAATGAAAGGAATGCCCTGGAAGGCCCTGGACAGCTCACGGAGGGCTGGGGTGCAGCTCTGCAGAAGAGCACTGGCCTAGCATGTGAGGCCCTGGGGTCCATCCCAGCACTACTAGACAAATGAGTAAAGAAAGCACATAGAAGTAACAGGGGAAAGGAGAGCCAGCTTGGAGTAACTGAGGAGCACAAGTTTTATTGCCACGTCTGACTCCTTTGTGCTCATCACCAACCCGGTGCCCCAAGCAGACAAATTGCAGAGGGTCCAGGCTAGCAGGATGTAGTGCAAAGAGGTGCCCCCTGCCCCTGGCTCTGCAGCCCCCCACAGCTGCTAGTGGGACAAACACTTCCGGGCAGGGTACAAACTGAACAACCATTTCTGCTATCCTGGATAACACTTAGGAGACAAGAGACCCACAGTCGTGACAGCAGGACCATCAGGGCACTGGTCCTGGGCTAGCACGGTGGCTACAGTGGGCCCCACCCAGTGTATTGGCCGAGAGGATCCCAAGAGTTAAGCATGGCAAACACTTGGCCTGGGACATAGTAAGTGCTCCTAAAGGATTGTTCATCATTTCATCAAATGCCAGGAAAGAAAAGCCAAAAAAGTCCGGCTGCCCGGAAAGGCTGTCAAGCCATTCACGAACACTCCGATTCCGTTCAATTTGGCCTCATAAGTCTTTGCTTCTGCTATACGCATACCTGTATATATACAGGCATATTTGTGTATGCATATATAGCCACATGTGCATACTGCACATAGCACACGTAGAGAGTGCAGTTCTGGGCTAGGCACTGAGCTAATGGCTCTGTGATCTTGTCTCTGAGCCCTGTGAAGCAGGTACTCCTATGTCACACTACAGACGAGGACCCTGAGGCTCAGGGAGGAGAAAGGATTGGAGATTCCAGTAGACTGACCCTTCCCTAGGGTCCCCTAAGAGTCCCCCAGAGGGTCCCCCAGGGGAACGCAGGCTGGTGCTTCTTCTGGCACTAACTGCACTCAGGGAATTAACCAGCCCCACTCTGCCCAAGAGACTCATCCCTGAAACAAAAGCCCCTCTGCCGATGGAGGGCTTTGGATGAGATTTTGAGGGCTCGGAGACCTCACCACTGTGCCCAAAGTCACACAGCCGGGGAAGTAGAGCCTCATACCCTCACACCCAGCCCGCTACTTGGGCCCTTCCTTGGCTCTGTCATCATCTGTCCCCAGACTGCCTGCCCTACCCTCCAGGGTGGGAGTCACCTTCAGGGGCCCCACAATGCCTCCCCAGAGCTGCTGCCTGAAGTTTACTGAATGTATAAATCATATAAATGTGTAGCTCTGTTTCACGTACATCAGCTTGTGGATAGCGGAGATGGAAGAGTTTCAGGTCCGTGGACCCCTTCACAGGTGCTGATTTCCAGGAGAAAGTATGTGTTGGCAGCAAGTCCCAAGCCAGGCACGATCCTTCCTGCACACCCAGAGTGAGGTGCCTTTGCTCCCTACTTGCAGGCCAGGGCTGGGAGGACAGGAGTCTATCTGTCCAACACCCACATGCCTCTTGCACTCAGAGGGGACGCCTGCAGGAGAACCCAGCACCAGGGCTCCTGCTCTTGCTGCCCCCCCCCAAGAGGCCGCCCACGGCTCCTGGGCACTTACTTGGAACCTCTCCAGCAGCCTCTTGGGCAGTGCACGCTTCCAGATGTTCTTGGCAGAGCTGGCTCCCAGGAGCTGCAGGAGACAGAGAGCCCAGAGGACCTTCCTTCCGGAGCTGCCCATCCTGCGGCTGACGAAAGGCATTTCCTCCAGCCAGAGACCTTGCAGACACTGGGAAAAGAGAGACTGGGTATGGGGTGGGGCCTGGAGGGGAACAGAAGTTTCCCTCCCTAGGACCCCCTGGCTCCTGCGTCCAGGAGTGTCACGTGCACCCCTAGATGGCATTGGGCCTGCCAGGTTATTTTTAGGCTCCCCTCTAACCTCTGGCCCCAGTCTGACCTACCAGGGCAGCTGTAGCTCCAGCAGGGCTTGCCTGTCCAAGTGCAGGCAGTGGCACTGCCACTCTGCACTCTTGCTAATGAGCTGTTCCTGCTGGACCGGGATGGCTTCTCCTCTGAGGTGCACCAGCTGCAGCCTGGGGCCGCCCAGGGTGGGTGGGACTTGAGCTGCCTGGGCCAAGTTAGGGCTGGGCCACAAACTGTCTGCCCACGACAGCTGCCAAGGGACCAGCTGCTGGGCGGGTGGCCTCAGGGAGACCCTGGGCTCCTGCTCTCTGACGTGGGGATTGGGTCAGTCTCAGCAAGACCCCAGTAGGACTCTGTGCAGTTCCTGTGACACTGTGCATGCAAAGCACAGCTGGTCACATCTGTCCCAAGAGTGCCATACAGGGTCAGTGTGTGAGGGGAGACATCCACACTTAGAATCTCATAAGCACACTCTGTGGGCTGTTCTCATGCCCAGCTGAGCAGGGACTGACGTGACACCCATTTTCCGGATGTGGAAACAGGTGTGCTTCCTGCCTGAGGTCATGCAGCAGTGCAGAGTGCAGGTTGGAGCCCTGGCTCATCTTGTCACTGAGGTGCAAAGAGGAAAGGCGGCAGGGCCCGGGATCTCAGAGCAATGGAGCTCAGCATCCCAGGTGGGCTTCCAGGAGCTGGACCTGCACAGAGGGAGGCCCCACAAAGGGCTTCTTTCTCCCACCAGCCCACCTTACATCCCAGCTGGCACCACCCACTCTTCCTGGCCTTTGGGTGAATAGCGATGGCAGCAACCGTGCGTAGTCTGAGAGGTGGGCCCCGTTTTAATGCAGGAAGGTCTCACAATGGCCTGGAGACAGGCGCCATCTCTGATGTCCAGGCAGAGCGCAGCCAGGACCCTCAGCAGTGACCGTAGGTGCTGGAGCAACCCCGAACTTGGGTGGGCTTCACTACAGAACTGAGAAGGGCTCCAAGGAGCAGAGAGCTCCAGCACTGTGTTCCAGGCTTGTCTCACCCACCTTCCCCTGGTCCCACTCTGGTGGCGGCCTTAGCCTGGGCTCTACAACATTCCTCCATTCCTTTGTCCTGAAATCGCGTGCTGAGACCTATGGGCCCTGCTCCGAGCACCCTACTCTCTGATCAGCCCATAGTCCCTGTGCACCACCCCAATCCCACCAAGGCTGCTACCCACAGAGAAGTCAGAAGGTTCCCAGAGGCTGGGGAGCAGGGCCCACTGCTGACAAGGCCCCTATTGTGCCTCAGTTTCCTCACCTACAAGGCAGGGTATGGAACCAGAAGCTGTCCCCCAGGCTGCCGTGGTACAGGAGGATGAAGAGGTCCATGCTTAGCATCATCTTGAGTTGCGCTCCCCAGCCTCCTTATGCTCCCCCTGCTGTCGGAGCCACCTGCCCAGTTCTCCTGGGACAGCTACACCTCCCACAGGCTTCCTGCTCCTTCCCTCTTCCTGCTCGAATCCCTGCCTCCGCCTCCTGGAACGTAACACTCTGCTCCTGGCCCATTTCCTGCCTCTCTGTCCGTGGGTGGCCCCATTGCTGTGGGTGCAGGGACCCTCTCCACTGGGCGGAGGACATTCCAGCCTGAGCTCTATCCACCCAGACCTGGCCTTTGTCCTGGCCGGTCCCCACCCCACATCTGCACCCGTCACATCTCCCGTCTTCATGGATGCGCTTTCTAGGTCTGGTTTCCCTGACCCCAGGACTAGACTGCAGTACTTGGGGTCTGCTGGCTTCAAGCCTCGGAACACACGGGACAGACACTGCTCTGTACTCACCTGCCCGTCACTGTCGGCCCCACACTAGGAGCCCTATCTCCAAGATGTGCTTCTGTCCATCCCTTCATCCCCAGTGCCTTACGCACAGCCACAAGGCATTTGTCACTCAGTCTCCGTGGGCTGGGGGACCCTCCATGCCAGCATCATCCCTCTCAGCAGCAGAACCTTGTCACAGGGACCAGTGACACGTGAGATGCGACAGGTCCAAATTCAGATCTTCCCTCAGCAGAAAATTTGCCCTGCATTTTAAAGACTTAGGAAAATTCCTATTTCCTAGGACTTTTTATACGGATTACACTCTCAGTACTGCTAATGTTTCAAATATGTTGGGCTCAATAAAAGGTATCATTACATGGACTGTTCCTGTTTCCTTTTCCTGTCTGATTTGGCTACTAGAGAAAGGACGGTTACACATGTAGCTCGTGTCGTGTCCTTCCCGAGCAGCGCTGGTCTGTGACTCTGGCTTCCGTCACCGATACTTAGCCCTGTGTGGCAAGGCCGTCACCCAGCCACCCCTCAAGGTCAACCTTGACCTCCACGGTCACCGCTTCCTTGTTCCCACTTCCACATCTGGGCTTCAATTCAGAGTTTTAAAAGAATTAACAAATTGTGTGGTTTTTCTGGTAGTCAGCATGATTCATGCTTATTAGGATTTGGAAAAGGAAAAAATAAAGAAAATCTTTAAAGTACGTGTCTCTCCTATCAGTTTCCGTGGGGAACCAACCTAGCCTTCCTGGTCTCCGTATTAGCCGGGACAGAGGGTGAGACGGGGGGCAAGCCTGAGCTAAGGGCCACACGGTACTTGTAGGTAGTGTCAGGATCCAGACTCGGGAGCCAGTTTGCCTGGGCCCAGTCCTCGCTGCAAGACCTCCTGGCTGTGTGACCTCGGGCAAGTCACCTACCCTCTGTGTGCTTCGCTGTTCTCAGGTGGGAACTTAGGCCTTTGTGGAAGTGGCAGGAAGAAGCGCCCTCCTCCTGGGGTGTGGGTCTGCAAGGCTGTGTGCAGAATGCACTTACCCACCAGGACCCTAAAAGGGGCTATCCCTGATGTGCAAAAGTTAGGGTCGTTCCCCCAGGGCCCTGGAGGGTCTGAGCTCCAAAGCGCTGTCCTCCATCCACACCACCAGGGCCAGGTACACATTGGTGCTCAATAAATGCTCTCTGGTTGAGATACCAGTTCAGCAGTGGTATTCGGTCGGGGCTGTGACCTGGCGGTTAATTCCTTGCAACAATAACTTATCAAATGAAAGTCTTCACAACACAGAGGGTCACCCTTCAGGGAAACTGTGGCCTGCAGGTCCTGTGGGAAGGAAAAGCCCAGAGAGGAGAAATAAACACAGAACAGCCCTCTCTCCTGGGAAGGAGCGCTTGCTCCCCTTTGATCAGGCATGAGGCAGAGTCAGCCTGACAGCCAGGCCAGCCTGGGGCCCATCAGAGGCTTGGCCGCACCCTCCTGTTTCCTGCCAAGCCTCAGGACTTCGTGCTCCAAGCTGTGGACACCCTTCCAGTTTATTTGAGCTCTGGCAGCCTGAACCTGACCCGGTCTTAGCAGACTGTCCTGCGCAGCCCATTAGGGCAACTTCCTGCGGATCCGAGGGCGGGTGAGCCCCGGGAAAGCCTCACAGCCACCCAGGCCTTTACCCCCCTGCTCTGAGGGCCTGCTGGGGTCAGATTGCTGGGCAGGGCTTCCTGCCAAGGGTTCCTCTCCTTTAAGGAAAAGAGGAAAATGGTGCCTTTAAAACTACTTTTTAAAAATGGATGTGGTGCTGCATGCTTACAATCCCAGCACTCAGGAGGCTGAGGCAGAAGGATCTCAGAGAGTTCAAGGCTAGCCTGGACAACTTAGTGAGTTCAAGGCCAGCCTGAACCATATAACAAGATCCTGTCTCACAAAACCAAAATAAATAAATCAATAAACATATAAAGAATTCAAGTACTTAGGAACTCACCCTAAGGAGACAGTGGACATAGCTCTCAGTTGTGCAAAGATGGTATTAATTTATACTTCATACTGAAGTATGAATGGCTTCCTGCAGAGAGAAACTCACTGGCTTGAGGAAGAGCAGAGTATATTCATTCATTCTTCAAATACTCAAGTGTCTGTGACAGACCAGGGCTGGGGGTACCAGGGAGAGTAGAACCAGGACCAGCCCATTAGAGCTCAGACACCAAGCAGTGTTTCTAGGGAATGCTTAGGTGGTGTTTTCAGGGCTGTGCACAGTCTTGATGGCTGTGAAAACAGTCACTCCCTGGATCTATCTCAACTGTACAAGGTAAGTACCATCTTCAGCCCCATTGTAAGGTGAGGAAACTGAGTCTCACATTAACATTTGAGTGGTTTAAGAATATCCATTCATCAAATTTCTCAGAGCTCTGGGAGATAGGTGCTCTTATGACCCCATCTGGAGAGAGGGTCAGAGAGAGAGAGAGAGAGAGAGAGAGTTAGAGAGAGAGAGCGCTTGCCTTGGGTACCCAGTGAGTAAGTGTCAGGACCAAGATTTGACCTCACACGGCGCCTGTGCTGGAGGCCAGCATACCCTGTGATCAAAGGAGGTAAAGGAGCTGAGTGTGGAGGTGTGCACCTGTTAGTTCCGGAGGCTGAGGCAGGAGGATGTTGAGTTTAAGACCAGACTGGGAAACTTAGCAAGATCCTGTCTCAAAATAAGAAGAACAAGAGGCCGAGATCTGAGAAGAGTGTTCTCCTGGAGTCACAGACACCCATGGTTCCCAGGGGATCCTGGGGCCTAGGGCCAGGGACTCCATTCAAACAGCCCCGATCTTCCTTATCCTCGTGGACCCTTTCCTTTCTTTAAAAAATACATTAACAAAGATCTTTCACCAGGAAAAGAACTATCCAAGCTGGAGTCCACTAATTTTTTTTCCTTCATATTTTAGCAAAAGTCCAAGCCCCTTCCTGGGCCCTTCAAAGCGGCCTAGGCACTGTGCCTGCTGATCTGCTGAAGTCGGCCCTGCATCCGGCCGTTCTGTGACACAGGGTAGATGAGAGCAAAAGGCACTCGGGAGGTGCCTGGTCCCCAGCAGTCTCCTCAGTCTCTTCCTTGAGGCCTTCCCTGCGGAGCTCAGCATGGGTGGACGGGCAAACAGCCCCAGAGTTGCGCAATCTGCCGTTAAGAGCCGCCAGCCCTGTCGGGCGCCAGACCAAGAGTGAAGACAGATATTGCCCCCGACCGCCCTGATCTGGAAGAGCCAGGCCCTGGCTGCAGGTCACGGACCCTGCTCTGCATCCTCCCCCTTCCCACACGGTTCCCAGGCTCCCGGCCAGGGGACTCCACTTCCTCCCGCCTCCCACCCCAGGGTGACCATCCCAGGCCAGACCAAGGGAAACAACCAGAGGTCTGGCCAGAGGGCCTGTCCTGCCATGAGGGACCACTGCAGGGTGAAGGGATGCTTTCCAAGCAGAAGGAAGCCACAAAGTCAAGCATGCTGTGGTCCCACAGTTTGACTGCCCCAGCCTGACCCCGTCCCAGTTGAAACGGCCATTCTTGGGGTGCTCTTGCCTTTAAGTCAAGGCCAGAAAGTGTGGCTTTCCATGTTCCTGTCGCCAGCTGCATATACAGAGCACATACAGAGGCTGTGGGTAACATGTGAGCCTGATGCCCTTGCATGAAGGGGCCCATCCAATGGGGAGACAAAGACCAAGGAAACAGACACCTGGTGCTAAATACTGAAAAGACACAAAAGTCCGAGGAGGTGACCAGGGGCCACTATGTGGGATGGGGACTTTCAGGGAGTGGGAACAGGAGGATTACCCAAGACCCCTGCAGTGGGTCTCAGTCTCCTGTGAGGCCATACAACATGAGGTAACAAGAATAAAGACAGAAAACAATGCTTAGAGAGAAAACTAGGTCTTGGGCTGATCTAAGCTCTTCTGGGCAATAAAGACAAAGGGCACTGAGGACACCCCCTGTTTATTGATTACAAGTGTGGGAAGAAGGTGACCGGAGTATGGTTTGAAGACATCTAGTGACACAGCACGAAGCATCTGGCAATAGCACCAAGCAAAGCTGTAGAAGAGGGACACTGTTTATCTTTTTTTTTTATTCTTAAGTTCTTTTATTGGTACATTTTAGGTATAGAATACGTTTACATTTATCATTGGGTGTTTGTACCTGTACATGATGTATCTTGGTTCTTATTTTTTTCCATTACCTGTGTGCCCTTCACCCCCTCCACCCTTGCCTATTTACATAGATTTCATTTCCATTTTTTTTCCTCATAATTTTTCCTTTCCCTTCTTTCCTTTCCCCTTCCCCTCCCTTCACCCCTACCTCTTTGGACCTTTTTTCCTATTTCAGATGATCAATTATTCATTTTAATCATTTTAACCCTTATTTGCACTTTCAGTTTCTCATACTAGAGAAACTATTCGGTATTTACACAGGTGTGTCCTATTTATTTCACTTAAGAATATGGCCTCAATATGCAACCAGTTAGCTATAAATGTGTCTAGTTTGTCGTTCTTTATGGCTGAGTAGTACTCCATTTTATAAAAAACCACATCTTCTTTATCCAGTTTCCAGTTGATGGGCACTTGGGCTGTTTCCAAGCCTTAGCTATTACAAACTGTGCCGCTATACACATGGGTGCACATATATCGCTGTAGCATGATTCTTTTAATTCTTTTGGGAAGATAGCCAGCAGGGTAATAACTGGGTCAAATGGGACCTCTAGTCCTAGTTCTTTGAGGTACCTCCATACTGATTCCACAGTGGTTGCATCAGTCTGCACTCCCACCAACAATGGGGAAGGGCTCCTTTCTCCCCACAGCCCCACCAGCATTTGTTATTGGCTGATTTCTTGATAGCAGCCATTCTTTCTGGGGTGAGGTGGAATCTCAGTGTTGTTTTCATTTGCATCTCTCGAA
>NW_004624746.1:3329522-3347422 GCF_000247695.1 Heterocephalus glaber
TGTCTCTGCTGTCACAGTAGACAACGTGGGCAGCCGCGTGCAGATATAAGTCAATGAGTCCCAGCAAGCCAGTCGCAGACCCGTGAGATTCAGGCAGATTTCTAGCTGCAAGTCCCAAGTTGAGCTCCCTGTCCTCCTGTAGGGTTGAACTCTGCAGGGCTGTACTGCAGGTTCCAGCTGCCCTTCCCCTGAAGATAGTCCCGATTCTGATGGGAGGTGATGATGCCTCCAACTTACCCAGTACTGCGGTCTGGTGGTCCAGTGTCCCCTGTGTCTTTGTAATGTGGAACCAGGTGGCAGTACAGCCAAGAGGCCAGAGAAGCGAGCTGTGTGTGTGTTGGGGCGGGGGGGGGGTCCTGCAGGCACCCACGGGGCTAAGTGGATCGCTGCCTGGGGCGCGGGCTGGATGGGGTGGGTTCCCTGCGACCAGGGACCCCTCCCCGACATCCAGGGTTGTGCCTGGCTGGCGCGGGCTGGATTAACACTGTTTATCTTACTTGGAGAGAACAAACCGGTACTGGGACTGGGTTGCAATTAACCAGCAACTCATCAGGTCAGTGAGAAGCCATAATTGAGGGGAAAGGATTTTAATTGGAGTCACACTGACCTCAGCTGCATGTTAACTCAGCAGAGCCCTGCCACTTCACAGACCAGGACTTAGGCCTCCGTGGCAGCCACTCGGGGAGGAGCTATACTCACCCAGTCTTCTGTCTGACAGCCTATTTAAGTCATGTAGGGCTTTGGTCTGGTTTCTCATATAAAACAATATAGCCAAATTATGGGAAACAAGAAGCAGGTGCCATTTACAGCCTGCTCTTGCTGGGCCGGGACTTGCTACAGGACTCCTTTTGGTCAAGGTGGTGAGGAAAAGTGTCCAGGGTGACTTCTAAGCCTGCAGCCGAGAAGTCCAACAAATCAGGGGGAGTATGGTGGTCAACAAATCAAAGGGAGGTGTGGTGGGAGAGCTTCCAGCAGGGACACCTGCCCTCAGCCCCAGCCCCTGCTGGCTGTAAGCCCACAAGGCTCTCACCATAGCCAGAGATGGGAGGTGGAGATGGAGACCAGAGCAGCCAGCCAAGGTTGCAGAGGGGGCCCCCTAGTGGTGGGGCAGATGATTGCCCAACAGTCCTAACCATTGAGGGATTGGCCTAAGGCAATTGTGTTGTCCCACCTCCTCTTGTTGGTGACTGGTTCAGAAATGTGTCTGTCATCTGATTTGGGCCAATGAAATGGCCCAGCGGCTTTTGGAAAAGTGGCCCTTGAACCTAATAGATGCAGGAAAACGATGATTCCTTTGTGTGTCCAGACTTTACCTATGCCAGGATCTGCAGCAGCTACCTTGTGAACATGAGGTCAGCCAGTCACAGGTGAGGACAACACTGAAATGACAGTGTTTGGTGGAAGGGGAAGGGGTCTCTGAGTCCTTGGTGACATTATTATTATTATTATTTTTTGGTACCAGGGATCAAACTCGGGTCCTTGCCTTGGTGACATTATTGAATTTAGTTTATCCCAGAGCCATCTGGACTTCTTGTTCCATGGGACCAACTAATCTTCCTTAGGGATGAGGCCGCTGAGTTGGGGTCTTTTGCTACTGAGTGCCAGGTGGGTACATCCCAAGTGACACCATCCTTCTTGCTTCCTGCTTCCTTCCTGGAGGCCAGTAACTCAGGACTGTGGCTTGGAGTGAGCCACGGGAACAGCAGGACACGTGGAGATTTGCCTTGGACAACGCATGAGATTGGCAGGAGTTTAGAAAAAGGAAGGAGAAATGAAGACTCCTTGGGCCTGATTATTTAGCACCTGGTGCACAAGAAGCTACCACTGGGCGAAAACAAGTTATCCTGTGATAGATCACAGAGCGACAAGCACAAGGGTGACAGTGACAGCCCACTGCTCAGGCCTCCCACAGCCTCCCTATACCTCAAAAACTGGCATCTATCAGCTTCTCTTTTAGTTTGTCATTCTGTTAAGACAAAGGCACAAGTTTTGTATCAGTCAGGAAAATGGAAGCATTTAAAGAGGAAATTGATGCAAAGAATTGGTCACAAAAGTCATAAAAGAACTGAGAAACCAAGCGATGGACAGTGTGGTGATCCAGAAACAAACAGTGGTGAGAAGCTGCTGCCCACCCCAGGCAAAGGGACAGATGGGTGAGGGTGATATTGCTGGAACCCAGATCTGGAGTCACCAGAAGGAGCTGGAAGACATCCCAGTCACAATTGGAGCTGTGAAAAGGAGTTGCCTGCATGGAGAGGTGACAGCCCATTCCAGGCAGGGGTACAGCAGGTGCAAAGGGCCTGAGGTAAAGCCGGCTTGCTGGCTTCACAATGCACCTGGCACCCCACAGGCCTCATGTCAGCAGTGTATTTATGGCGCAGCATCAAGCTGCCTTGTCATGAAATCTCAGCCGGTCCCTGCCTCACTCCAGGCTCACATCTGTTCAGAATCCTCCGGAACAGGAGGCTAGACTTGGGGCTCAATGGGGCCTGGCACTGGAGGCTGGAGGAGGACTTGCTGGGGGGTGGGGAATGACAAGTTACTGCTGGGGCTTTGGGGTAAGATTGTGAAAATGTTCTAGGTTTGATTATAGTGACGGCTGAATACGCTGAAGCCTGTAGAATTATGCATTTTAAAGGTGTATTCTGTGGGGTGTGGATTCTCCTTCCATAAAACTGTTACCCAAAAACCTGGTGTCATAGTTACTTCCCTCACTACTGAAACAAAATTCCCAACACCCAGAACTTAAAGGGAGAAGAGCTTTACTGGCTCATGTCTCAGTCCGTGGTCTGCTGGCTCCAAGCAGGACAGCGTGACGCAGGGACCTGCCGAGGAGAGCTGCTCAGGGTGGCTGACGGGAAGCAGAGAGTGCAGGCAGGAGCCCGGGACGGAGACGCACGCATCCAGGCCACGCCCCAGTGACCAGGTCTCCTGTCCTGACTGCCCTTCCCAACAAGAAGCTGGCTCTGAGCCCCCATAGCCAGCCACCTTCCAAAAGCCTTGCCTACGGTCCAGTGAGGCTCTTGGAGGGCCTCTAGGTACAAAACCAGAATCCCTAGGCTACTTGGCCTGTGTAGGTGTCGAAGTTTGGGCTTCCTGACTTTTGGCCATATTTTGTCACCTGAGTCCCAGAGCACGAGCCTGGAGTTTCAGAGTGCTCAGGAAAACACCTAGTCCTTGCTTGGTGTGTGGTTCCTGGAAGGCCCATTTCTTCCCTGGGCTCCAAGCCACATGGGGGTCAGGCCCGCCTGTCCCTCCCCAACCACCCCAGACTCCTCAGGCTCTTTTTCTTCCCAGGGCAGCTTTTTCTCCCCAATACTCTCAGCCCTCTACTTTCAGCCAGAAGAGCAAAGCACTCCCAACTCATTAATAAACACAAACAGCACTCTGGGAGGCCGAAGCAAGAAGGTCACAAGTTCAAGGCCAGTCTGGGGAACTTAGTGACTTAGCAAGACCCTGTCTACACATAAATAATAATAATAATAATAATAATAATAATAATAATAATAATAAAAGATCTAGGAATTAGCTCAGTATAAAGGCCCTGGTATCAACGCCCAGTACAGCAAAAATAAAATAAAATAAATCCAAACAGATACAGGGAGAGGCCGCACAGAAGGTTTTCCATCACCAATGACAGGCGACAGTGCTCCATCCCCGTGGGGGCCACCGTGCCACCCGGAGAGGTTAGCAAGCAGACGCCACACTGCATGCACAGAACCTGCCATGGGTAGGTTTGTCTCACACGTTGCAAATGCTCCCGAGAGTAGGATTTGGGTGGATTCCATTTGAACTCCCTTTTCACTCACCTCAGTTTCTGCTTTGTCTGCAGCAGTTATGTGGCCCCTGCCTCATCAGATGCTGTGCAAATTAAAAGCCAAATCCATGAACAACACTTTGCTTGGAACACGGCACCTAGCTAGGGCTTGTGTTAAATATAGTAATGTGATCCTGTGTCGTCACAAAGGACATTGGAGGAATAAAAAGCTGAGAAAGATCTCGTGCCAGCCAATCAGCCAGAGGGCAGCCGGGACCCTAAACGCTTCTAGAGATGGGAAATGATGACAGAGACCTGGCTCACAGCTCTGAACCCTGATGGCTTTACCTGCTCACCCTCTGTAGGGGTGGGGGTGGCTTGGACATAGGACATGATGATAACGAGAATATAGCAACTCATCTCAGGTTTTATTTATTTATTTATTTTGGTACTGGGCATCGAACTCGGGACCTTCCACTTGCAAGGCAGGCGGCGGAACCACTGAACTAAATCCCTGGCCCAGTCTCAGGTTTTTAAAATGACAGCAATAATGCTTATACTGTCTTACTGTGAGCGAGTCAAGTTATTCACATTCTTACTTGAGGTTCATGAGAATCTATGAAGCAGGGACTGTTCCTGACCCATTCCCCAGATGGCTGGACTAAGGCTTGGATGAGTTACCTGATGGGCTTAAGGTCACCCAGCTGCTGAATGGTCATGTGGGCCCATGAGAACCCGACGCTACCACTCACCACCGGGCCAGGACCCTGCTGAGCGGGCACTGGGCAGCTGGCTTTCAGCACTGTTCCTTATTCACATAAGGAAACTTCCTTGGTTTCTTCCCACTTCTGGATACAGCCGGAAACTTTCATAATTTTCTGGAGTCATGCTTGGCAATAAAACACAGCCTCTGAGGTAGCTGGATTTTGATGATCTTTTCTCCTCTCCTCCCTGGCTCTGCTTCAGTCGGGAGGGGACAGTGGGGCTGGGTCTCTGCGTCCTCTCTAGGGTGCCCCCCCCACAGCTGGGGTGGATCTTGGGGGCCCCATGATGCTCACTGCAGGGCTGAGCATGACACCCCCGTGTCCCCTGCCTGGCTGAGCTCCCAGATGGAGATCAATGCCTTCTATCATCCTGGTACCAGGATGGAGTCATAAGGAATCGCCTTGGCAAGCAAAGATTTCTCTGCACAAAACAAACAAAAACGCACAAATGAATAAACCATGCATTGATGAAACCAACCAGCTCTTCCTCACGGGGGACTGTGAGTCCCTGCTTCTCCCCTCTTTTGCTGTCACCCTGCTCCTCTGCCAGCCAGCAGCAACTGATTAAGGTCTAGAAAAGCCCAGGGTGGAGGAGAGTGAGTGAGCTCAAGTGAATTAATGGGAAAAGACAGGAACGGGTAGGGGGTGTGTGTGGGGGTGGAGTTGCCAACCAACACTGAGAAAGCAAAGGCACCAGGTGATACCCAGGGGGGACGGAAACCCCCCCTCAAATCATGAGGCCCCAGCAGCATCCAAGACAGACTCGGGGCTGGCCCAAGACACCCCCTGCTGGAAGCAGCCCGATGCTACAAGGAACGAAGTCCAGAATTAAAATTAAACAGAGTATTATTGTCTGAATGCTAAATGGCCTGGTCAATTTACTTCCTGTCTTATTAAAATGAAAATTGTGGTGGCCTGATTTATATCTATTGTCTTCACCTGATTTGCTAAGGGAAGTAGCAGAGATGGCCACTCTTAAGGATGGACATCGGCGTGTTGCATATGCTGTAATCATAAATCATGGGAGGAGGACACACGGGAGGGTGAGGAACTGGTTACTGAGTTATACGTGGGCGGATGCTGGAATTCTATGCCCGTATGAAAATGGAGCTTGACTGACTTGAGGAAATGTTCATAGTGTATTCCCAAGTGATAAAAAAGTGAATTAAAACAGAACAAGTAGCATATTCCAATATTTGCAAAAGCTCCTACATTTTTATGCATATGTGTGCATAGAAAAGTGTGGAAAAGCACACACCAAGATATTAACTGGGACTGGTATCATGCTGTCTTACATGCTCCCATTTTTCTGTAAATGATACAATTTGCATCTATAAAATGATTAACTGTGCTATTGAGCTGGGATTAGGAGAAGCATTTGACTTACCAAGAACAATAGAATGACTTCCAAGACTCTGCAGAATTCTTTCTTTGCTTTGGGGGAACCTTGACAAATCATGCTTGCCCCTCTCCAGGGAGTTCAAGACTCCAATCGGATCCACACCTGACCTGCGCCCTGTAAAACACGGTTTCCCCTGGCACAGCAGGAACTGAGAAAGAGGCAAGGACAGTGCGGCTCCTCCCCATCCTGGGAAAGCAGCATGCATGCGTACACACATGAGAATGAATGTGCACACATGCATGCAAGCACACACATGGACACACACGAATTGCACACACAGTTGGCTGTGGAAGCCAGGTGCTGCCACACCCTCCAGGTTAGTGACTGCAACCTGCAGTAACCCAGTGCTGAGCCTTAGTGTCTGGCACACCATAGCATGCAGAACTGAAGATAGGGCTTTCACACAGTGAAAAGGTGACATGGAATAAATGCCTGAATAAGTGGAATACGGGCAATGAATGGAGTGAAAAGGAAAAAAGGAGGCATACAATGACGCAAAATGAACCAGAATGAATGGATAAAATAATGAAATCAAACCCATGGACTAGAGTCAACGAACACCACAAAGCTGCGTGAAGGAAGGAGAAATACTGAATGGAGGGGATGAGTGAATGGGAAGAGTTGGGGTGAAGTAAGTGAATGAAGAAATGAATGAAAGCTGACATGGTGCTGACCTGGGGAGGTCCATGGTATAGGGGCAGGGATCATGCAGGGCAAGCGTCACAGCAGCGTTTGACTGGCACTGTGCTCAGAGGCCAGCATGGAGCAAAGCTCATTCGATCTTGTAATGCCCAGCGTGGAGCAAAGCACATTCAAACTTGTAGTGCTCTGTCCTTGGTTTTCCTTAACTGCCTGTGAGCAGCCCTTCTCTTAGTCCTGTTTGGCCAGTGAGGAAACTGAGTCTGAGGAAGCTCTGGTCAGACAGAAGGATGGTTCCAGGCTGCGACCCGGAAGGGAAGCAGAGTCTGATGGCCACACGCAGGCAGGAGGCTCCAGGCGGCAGGGGTGGGGTCTTGGGACCATATCTGTGGAGGGAGGAGAAGGAGGCAGAGGTGCTGGCCGTGGTTCTGGAAGGAGCTAAGGTGGCCCTGAGAGGGGTCCTGGGCCAGGGCAGGGGTCCAGGCCTCATGCCTGCCCCTCCATGCCTAGGACCGGTTGTGGGCTACAGGCCACTGCCAGAGGGTGTTATGAACCGTGTGACCCTCCTCGCCGATTCCCTGCCTCGGGCTGTCCCAACAACGTGTCACAAGTCAGGTGGTCAAACCACAGAGAAGCTTTCTTTCTTGTGGGGACCAGAAGTCTGAAATCCAGGTACTTCCGGGTTGGCTTCTCCTGAAGGCTCTGAGGAAGGATCTCCCCTGTGTCCCTCTCCCAGCTGCAGTGACAGTCATGTGTCTGTAATTCCTGCAGTTGATTCATCACTTAGATTTTGGCCTCTCCCTGGCATTCGAGTCTGCACAGGGCCATCTTCCCATGAGGACGCCAGTTCTACTGGAGTGGGGCCCATCCTACTCAGTGTGACCTCTTCTTAGCCAATCATGTCTGAACTGGCCCTGTTTTCAGGTAAATTCACACTTCCTTGGGGGTCAGAACTTTCATGTATCTTTCTTAGGGGACATAATTCAACCCAAAAGACCAGCCAAGAAATTTTCCAAAGTGACCGGAAGCTGAGTGATGTATACAGCCAGCATCTCTCCCAGCAGCTGGGAGACAGAGTCCTTTAGTCCCACAGGACACCTGGGTATCACAGCTTTTGCTACAGAAACAGAGGCTCCGAGGGTGTAAAGCCCTTCCGAGGGTCACAGAGCCAACAGAAAGTGAAGCAAGGACTGGAAGCCTTGAGCTCCGGCATGCTGTGGAGTTGGCACCTTACCTGGTCATGGGGGAGCCCTGGAAGGAAGTTAAACCAGGAAGCGATCCAATGTTTTCCGGAAAGGTGGACCTGAGCATCCTGGGAAGAATGGGCATGGACACGGTGGCAGGAGGCCAGGCATGCCTTGCTAGGAGGCTGCTACAGCAGTCTGGGCTGGCAGGATGGGGCCCAGGCTGTGGTGGGCAGAAGCTTGGCCCCCAAAAGATACTCACCTCCAAGTCCCCAGCCCCAGTGACTCTATCACCCTCCCCAGCAGAAGGATCTTTGCAGATACAATTTAATCAAAGTTGTTTGTTTTTTGACACAGAGTCTCTCTCAGTTGCTAAGTTGCCCAGGCTGGGCTCAAATTTGCAATCCTCCCTCCTGCCTCAGCCTCCCAGAATTTTGAGATTAAAGTTGTTGTGTGCCACCATGTCCAGCTAAGTCAGAGATCTTGAGGTGGACAGATTATGCTGCACAAGTGAGGTGGGCCCAATGTGATCATAGGGTCCTTACCGGGGTGGCAGGATGGTCAGAATGAGACGTGACCATAGAAGCAGAGGTGCAAAACAGACAGAGACGGGAGGATGCACCCCTGCTGGCTTTGAAAATAGAAGAAGGGGCCATGAGTCCAGGAGTGCAGTGGCCTCTAGAAGTGGGGAAAGAAGGCCCAGGTCTCCCTCTAGCACCTCAAAGGAAACAGCCCTACCACACCTTGACATTAGCCTGTAAGACTCCTTTCAGATGAATGACCTCACGAGTTAAGGATAACTTCATGCCATTTAAGCCCCTAGTTGATGACAATTTACTAAAACAGCAATAAGAAACCAATGCATGACTAAGGCAAGAAAGGCCAGGCAGGGGAGCAGGTGGGCATAGGACACTTGTACAAAGCTGAGTCACGTCCCTCTCCTCCACTCTGCGTATTCTCTTGAAGGACACAGCTCCAGGACTGGTGCCATCCTCTTCTAGCTTATTCACCAGTCCCCTTCCCAACCCCATGGTTATTCACTAGCCTCCCTGGCTCCATACAACCCCATTCCTGGGCCAGGCCCTCCCACGTGCTGTAAATGTGCTCTGCCAAGAATGCCATCTCCCTCCACACACACAAAAAATCAATGCACGTCTGTCTTCTGTCATGTGGATTTCACCTCAGATGCCACATCCTCAGAGTGAGAGACCTTCCAGCCATCCCAGCTGAGGGACTGTAGCCACCCAGGCACTCTCTTTACTCTGTCTGGATTCTCTCTGCAGCACATACGACACAGGCATTTTCCTGTCTGGTTTGCTGATTGCCTGTCTCCTGCTCGAGGTCAGCTGCATAAGAGTGGAGACCTTGGCCACCTTGCTCCCTGGACTCGGAATGCAGCAGGAGCTCAAATATCAGATGGGTGGGGGTGACTGATGGATGGAGGGAAAGATAAAAGGATGGGTGGGTGAAAATGGGTGGAAGTTGGAAATAGAGGAAGATGGAAGTGTGGGTGGATGGAAGGATAAAAATGTGGCTTGATGTTCTCATGGGAGGATGGATAGAATGACAGAAGAACAAAAAGATGGTGCATGGAACTATGAGTGGATGGAAGAATAAATGGATAAAAATGGGCATGGATGGAAGGATGGGTGGATGGGAGGATAGAAGGTTGGATGGCTGAGAGAATGAGTAGATGGCAGGATGGGTGGATGGGAAGATGGATAGAGGATGGATGAGTGGGTGGATTGATGGGAGGTTGGATGGGCAGGAAAGATGATGATTAGGTGGGATAATGGGTGGGTAAAAGTATTTGGATGAAAGAATGAATAGCTGCAATGTGATACATGAATGGAAGAATGGAGAGAGGGAAGGGAACATGGGTGAATGGAAGGGTCAGAGAGGATAAGTAGATAGAACAATGGGTGGGTGGAAGTTGGATGAAAAGAAGAATGGATGCGCAGAATAATGGGAGTGAACAGAGAAGAAGAAGAAAGGCAGAAGGAAAGATAGATGTAAAGTTCCCCAAGATGCAGCTATCAGACAGAGCAGGGTAGATATTTCTGGTGCTAAATACTGCCCATCTGTGTTCAGAGGGCTCTGCCTGCTCTGTATCTTTCTAAGACTTTTGCTGTCAAGTGACCGAAGTCAACAGGCTGTTTGCACCTTCAGTCCTCTGAGCCAGATACTATAATCATCTTAACTCATGAGCAAATATCTATAGTGAATGAACTCCCCACCCGATGCCTGGCTCCCCTACACAGCTGTTGGCTTAGCTGCTTTATTTCGAGGGCTTGGGAATCCGGGTTCAAAGCATTAGTGTTTGCTTTTCCCAGCACCCAAGGGGCCCCTCAGTGCTTTGGCTTCCTTCCCAAAAAGACCTGCTCCAAATCATTTCCCTGGTTTAAACTTAGAAATCTGTGGCTCACAGATCTGGTGCAAATGCCAGGGCCCTTAAAGCCCTTCACATCCTGGCCCCAGCTTAACTCATTAACTTCATTCTTTGCCCCTGTGCTCTTCTGACTTTAAATCCTAATCACTACCATGTGAAAACCCAATTGCTCAGCCTGCAATCACCCTAAGGGCCTCTTTTCCCTTCTCTCTGCCTAGGGAAGGCCTCATTCTCAAAGTCCCATTGTCCTGGCATGGAGGCTCCAATGGTTCCTCAAACACATCCTCACCACTGGGGCCATCACGGTCTGGTGCCCAAAGCCAGTCCTACGATCCTCCAGGAGCCACCCTGTTCCCCAGGAGGAGCCCAGGATGCTGCCTTCATCATCCTCCCTGGCTGTCAGTGCCTGGTCAGCACTCTCATCCCGCCAGGACTCCTGCCTCCTCCGCCGCTACTGAGCCCAGGCTCCTCCCACTGATGCCCCAACCCCACTCCATCCTTGCTCCTCCTGCCACCTCCTGTAGCTAGCAATGGTCCTCTCAGCCTGGCCCAATGGGTCTCTGCTCCAGCGCGCATCTGTTGGGCTCAGAATAAACCCAGGTCCCCTCATGTCACAGAGCCTCGTCCACTCTGCCACCCCTGAAGCCCTTCAGCACAGCTCTGCCTTCTACTCTGCTGGGCAGCAGGTTCTCAGCTCTGCCTTGAGCAGAGATGCACCCTCTGCTTGGACCACTTCTCTCACCCCACTTCGCCTGGGCAACCCCTCACCTTCTCCTCCTCTTTCCCATCATCCACAATCACAGCAACAGCAGATGACTTTTGAGAACCTACTACATGCTAGACACATGGCTTGCAAAACTACCTCCTAGCCCTTGGGCATAGGCCAATCTCACCACTTCGGACTGGGCTGATTTCCCCTTCTCGTGGCTTGGCCTTGTGACTTGCTTTGGTCAACAGAAAGCCAGGAGCCCAGGCCTTGGAAGATCAGCATCTCATTTCCCCTCTGATCACAGCTGCCATGCAGTGGGGAAGTCCAGGCTGTACTGCTGAGCAATGACAGCCTTTGTGGACAGATACATCAAGGGCCAGGCCACCCTGGCCACTCCAGACCCAGCCCAGGTGGCTGCCAAACCCCCAGTCACATGACAGGGCTCAGGGAGGAACACAGAGGGATGGCCCCACAGAGCCCAACAGCCAAGCCATGAATCCACAGCAATATCAAAGCCATGGTTGTTTTAAACTCCTAGCTTGGTTCATCTTCCAGCCTCAGTTTGCCTAGCTGAAAAGCAGAGAGCGATTCTTGCCTTCCAGGCTTATTGTAGGGTTAGGTGAAGTATCTCCTAAAAGGAGGTGGCCTGTTTCTAACTGGGGCCCAGCCATGAGAACAATGCTTCCTTTGACCCCTCTCCACCCACTGTGCCCCCAGCCCAGGCCACTGTCGGATCCCTAAATGGCCCCAGTGCACAGCTCTCTGCTCCCTCCCCGTCTCATCCTTCCACATCTGTGAAGCATCTGGGGCCGGGCTCTGGGCTCTGGCAGAGCACACAGTGGCCATGGGACAGATGCCTTCCACTCACCCAGAGCAGCAGCCCTTGGGTTCCAGGGGTCGTGGAGAATCCAGAGAAATCATCCCTTCCAGATGTGAGCACATTGTCCGGGGCACGCCATACCCTGGGCACACAGGGAACCCAGCCTGCTGCAGCCTCTGGCTGTGCAAGGCATCAGTTACTTGGCACAGGCAGCAGAAATGAGAAACAAAGGCCACTTCCACGGGAGGACATTCTCAAGGCCAGCTGTCCCGAGGTCACCTGCAGGGGCCAGGCCGGTGAGCAGTGCACAGACCAGCGAGCATGGGAACAGCTCTGTGTAGCGCCTACCGGGAGCTCTGTGGCCATTTCAGTACAGTCTTTGTTTGTTAACTCCATGTACAAGCCAAGCACTTGTAAGTCATTCAGAAAGAGGACCTAAGGTTGCCAGAGAAACACAGATCAAGTAAAGAGTGACCTGCATTCTTCTTGAGATGACAGAAATGTTCCAGATTTAGTTTGTGGTGTTGGTTACACAACTGTGAATGTGCTGCAAACCAACCACTGAACCATGCGCTTTACATGGCATCTATGGCATGCGAATTACATCTCAATAAAGCTGTTCCAAATGGGATGGCAGAAAAGAGCACAGAGCTCAGTGAATTCTCACATTAACCATGGCAGCACAACCAGCACCCAAGTTGGTTGTAGAGCCCAGCAGGTCCCAAGCCCGATCCTGGGCTCCATTTCATTTCTACACCCTTCCTTACTCTCAGAAAATGAGGACTTCTAACCATAGACTCATGTTTTTTTTTGGTACTGGGGATCAAACTTGGGACCTTGTGCTTGCGAGGCAGGCGGTGGCACCACTGTGCAAAATCCCCAGCCCATCATAGACTCATTCTACTGCCCTGTTCTTCTTATAAAAGGAATCACTCAGGGTATGCTCCCTGTGTCTGCCTTCTGCTCAACATGTTTGTGAAATATATCCAGATTCCCAGGTGGCAGAGATACAGTCATTTTCATTGCTGTAGAGTATTCCATTATAGGAACAGCTGATAACCAGCAATTCCCACGGTAAGCCTTCAGGCCACTTAGGTGTGACACCGTGAGCAGAGCTGCTCTGGGAGAGCATGAGCATGCACACGCACTTCTAGTGAGTCAGGAGCAAGGCGAGTGAGTGGGTGAGCCTGTGCTTGGCTCAGGTTACCTTGCCAGGTTACAAAGAGTCTGCTCTGAACCCCACCTGTCTCCCCCTGTGCTTGTGTCATTTGGCTGCCCCAGACACGCCTGCCTGGGAGCTGCCAGGGTCAGATCCCCCTCTGTATCCCAAGGCCACGTAGGAATAATGCCCCCTCAGTGCCTTCAAGGTCCAAGAGCACTGAGCCAGACAGCACAAGTCACTGAACTTGCCCACACACGTGGCCCTCAGGGGTGAGGTGGGCAGAACAGGGTTATTCTGTTGGATGTAGGGGTATCCAGGGAATTTGCCCCCAAAAGTACTCAAAAATAAATTGATAAAATCATGTCTTATTAATCCTATGTTTTCTCTTTAAAACAAAAAAATTTTTTTTTGTTTTTTGAGACAGGGTCTCACTGTGTGATTCAGGCTGGCCTTGAACTCACTATGTAGCCCAGGCTGGCCTCAAACTCATAGTGATCCTCCTGCCTCAGCCTCCTGAGTGCTGCAATCACAGGTGTGCATGCACCACCATAGCTGGCACTGAAACTACTTTTGAATCATACATTAGTTCTGTTGTTTTAACTTCTGGTTTTCCGATTTTCTTAAGGTCAAGCTCATATTAAAAGTAAAAACATATGTGCAGTTGTTATATTTACAATTTATATTAGAAGTAAATAAAAGCCTTCAGGGTTATTAAAGTCAAATTGATACCAGAAGTAAAAGCACAGGCATTGGCTTCGGGAGCTTCTAAATCTGGCAGGCTCAGAGCAGCATCGGGTGTCTTTCTGTGAAGGTTCACAGCTGGCACAATGTCATTCTGGTGATCTTAGAGATAACTCACAGTCCCTTAGCCACTGTGGAGGCATCAATTTTCCCAGGCACCATTTTTGCAGGGGGACCAATGGCCTGGGAAGGAAAATAGGAGGCCAGAGGGTGAGATGCCCCTGAAGCCAGCCTCATGCTAGCAGAGGAGGCCCATATGTCCCTCGCTGATGATCTCAAGCGGTGAGACTTAATCTCGATAAGCTGCAATGTGTTCCAAATGATCTGGAACGGGCACCCAGCCCGGTTCCAATTTCTTGCCTTTTATTTTTTAATTCTCTCTTGATGACGGCTTAGTATAATTGAAGTGGTAGCTGGGGTTGAAAGATAAAACAGTTATTTGAGGGAGGGAATTTTTCCTGCTGAGCTGGAGGATCAATTAAATCCCCAGCTGAGATATCAGATCATTAGCACCTCTGGACCGGAGGTGGTGCAGCCCAGCCTATCACTCTGGCAGCTTGGAAGCGGCCCCCACTCCGAGCTTGTGCCATCACAGGGTGCAAGGCAGGAGAGAAATGGGGCAGGTGGTTCCCTGGCATCAAGGTGAGGAAGGTAGCAGGAGATAGAAATGCTGTAGCAGCTCCAGAGCAATTTGTGCTTAGGCTGTGTTAGTCAGCTTTCTCATCACTGTGACAAAATACCTGAGTAAATCAACTTAAAAATAAACTTCATGTGAGGCTGAGGCAGGAAGATTGTGAGTTCAAGCCCCACCTTGGGAACTTAGTGACTTAGCAAGGTCCATTTCTAAATAAAAAGGGCTGAGGATGCAGCTCAGTGAAAAGTCCTTCGGTTCAACTCAGTACCACCACCAACAAAAAAAATAAAAAACCAACAAAAAATTTAAAGGGAGGAAAGGTTTGTGATGGTTCATAGTTTCAGAAGTTCCAGTCCACGGTTTTGGCTCCACCACTGTGGACCTGAAGTGAAGCTGACCATCATGCTCCAGAGTGTGGCAGAACAAACCACTCCCTTCATGGTGTCCAGGAGGGGGAGGGCTTAGCTTAAGGCCATGCCCCCACTATGATCTACTTCCTTTCACTAGGCCCCAGCTCCGGAAGTTTCTGCCCCCTCCACATAGCACTGCCAGACAGAGAGCAAGCCTTGGCATGTGAGCCCTGGGGGATATTGCAGATCCAAACCTTATCAGAGAGGCCTGATTAGCACCCTTAGCAGGACTGTGCCCTCTGAGGCAGACTCCTCCTCCCATTTTTTGCTTTTGAGTTTTGAGAGTTGCCTGGCTTCACAAATCGGGCATGGATGTAGGACCCAAAATCCCACTTACCTGCCTTCTGGTGGGGTGGCCGTGTAAATAAGCTCCTGAAAGTGGTACTGTGTGTACCCAGAAAACTAGGCCCCAGTTTTCTTATCTGGAGAATCGGGCCAAATGATAACCCAGTTCTGCAAAGCTGTGGGAATTACAGGGAAGCTATCTCTTCTCAGCCTTTTGGCTAAGATCAAGTGGAATTACAGGGATGCTGCAGCCAAGCTCTTGAGTTGAGCCAGGTAGGTGCTCAGCACCAGCACTTCTTTCACTTCCTTTCTTGGCTCAGCTTTGCTTCAGATGTGTTTAATTTCTGCAAAGCCAGAGTGAGCTGGGTAAGATGGGAGTAACAGAAGACTAGCTCTTCGGGCTTGCTCCTTGCTGACCCAAGCGACCTCTGCTCGAGCTGACATGTGGCCCATGTGTAATCAAATGCCCATCTTGGCCACGCAGCCTAAAGGGTCTGTCCCAACCAATTAGCAAACAGCCTCTCCTATTGGATCCCCAGAGCCCCACACCAGCCTCCATGGTCCCCTCGCATCGTCCATGGTCTGCAACCAAAGGGCCAAGCCAGGGCAGCCAGGTCTCAGGGACACTGAGGGTCAGGCCCATTTGGACAGTGTCAACCGTGTCTCCACAGCACTGCACCATGGATGTGCCTTGCTTGGCTCACCAATGTTGTCAGTCCACCATCTGCGGAGCAGAAGAAACTGGGGTTCTGAGAGGGGACATAACCATTCGAGGTCCTCATGGGTGAGTGGCAGAGTCGAGATCTCCAGAGCCTCCCACATGCCTCCAAACGAGGTAGAAATGAGACAGAAACCACTGCAGGGTCAGAAGACAAACAAACTTCTGGGCCCTTAACCTGTTACTCATTAGAAGCACGACTTGTGTTTTCTTCCAAGTCAGGCACTTAAAAGCTATTTTTGCTTTTTTAAAAAAGTAACTGTTCACTGGACATACAGATGCTCAGTGGGTATCTAGAAGCAGGGCAGAGCTGGACCTTCATTTTGCATCTGTCTCCTTTATTGCCTGACAACTGTGAGTCAGATCCCTGCTCACCTCTGCATAGAGAGAGGCAGGTTAACCCTTCAGGGACTGTCTCAAAGCTGGCCCTAAGTTGATAGAACCTATCTCATCGCCCAGACTGGGGACACCAGGATAAAACATTAGCAGGTGCATTCAACTACCAGCGAGCACCCAGGAGTCTCTAAATCTACAGCCATCTTGGATTCCAGCAAAGCCTCCACAAGACTGAGACTGCGCCCAGCAGAAACAAGCACCTCACAGAGTAAGGGGGAGGACTTCTCTGGAGCCACCTTGCAAAACCAGAACAAGGTAATGATGACCCAGACCCTGGCCCACCTTAGCCCCTCCATAAAACCTGGCATCATTCTTTTGTGAGTGGGCCAGTTAGATCATCTCCAGCAGAACTGTGTCCCCACTAGTGACTCATGCTAATGTCCCTTCCCTTGTTCTCTGACTTTCTAACTCTGCATAAAAAGTCAGTAACTCTGCCTATGCCTCTCATCCTGAAGTGTTTTCCTATGATGAATCTTCAAGAACCTGCCCAGACCCAAGATGAGGTCCCCATCTACTCTTCGGGGGGAACTGTCAGACCTCGTCTGATGACAGGAGTGAGCAGAATGTGTGGAGACATGCTACATGCAACCCATGTCCTTTGCCTCTGGGAAGACTGGGTTTCAGTATCAACTCTCCCATGGACAAGCTATGTCACCCCAGGCAACTAACTGGAGCCTTTTGGCTTCAGTTTCCTCATTCACAGTAAGACAAAAACAAAACAAAAATGAGGGCTTTTCAACCTGCCTACTAGGGACACCAGAAATAGTTCTTTGCCGTGGGACCACTCATGCTTGCAGGCTGTGTGGTGGCATCTGTGTCTACCCTGCTGTCATCAGTAGCACCTCCCCTCCCCCCAGCCAGGATGGCCACAGATGTCTCCAGACACTGCCTTGCATCCCGAGGGGCAAATTCCCCTTCCCCCAGTGGAGAACTTCTGCTTTATAGGGGTGTTCAGAGTACTAACAAGTTTAGAGAGAGATCCTGACATATAGTCATTCATCAGTTAGAACTGAGTTTGCCAATAAATAACAGTAACCCCAAATACTAGTGCCTTAAGCCAGACAGTGGTTTGGGTCACTTGCACATAAAAGGCCCACAGGGTGGGACTGGTCCACATTACTTCATCTCTATCATTTGGCCCCATTTTCAGGGTCCAAGGTGACGACAGCTCCAGACGACAATGGGAGAAGAAGTGTGTGAAAGGCACTTTGGCAGGCTGGCAGATTCCCAGATGCAGACATATTGACTTCTCACTGACATCCCATTGGCCAAAACTTAGCCACATGGTCACACAGAGCTGCATGGGAGGCTGGGAAATGTAGTCTTTATGGGGGGGGTGCCTTGTAGGAGAAAGAATCGGCTACCTGAGATCAGGGACACCCAGGCCTGCTGCAGTAAGGAAATGGGTTAAAGCCAAAGGCTTTCATAGCCGCTAGAATGCAAGGGTGATACAATCCTTGGAACATCTGGTCCATTACAGTTAATAAATCACTGGACAAGAAATATTAGCAGACCACACAAGAAATAAATACACAAGCTCTTCATGTTTCAGAAGAAATTCTGGGAAGTCCTGTGGGGCTGGTGCCCTTCAAAATCACCCTTGTGGTAATGACATCAGTACATCAGAAAGACAGAGCCCTCCTGATCTAACCATCTTTTATCAAGCACTACCTTCCAACAGTATTACCCTGGGGATTCCCTTTCCTTTTTTAAAAATTTTATTTTATTGGTGCATTTTATGTAGACAATATAATGACATTCATCATTGGAAATTTGCACCTTTACATAATCTCTCTTGGTTCTTATTTTTCCCCCCTTCCCCTGCCCTCCCTTCAACCCCTCCATCCCTCCCTATCTACAAAGACTTTGTTTCCATTTTTTCATTTTCTC
>NW_004624746.1:3349097-3417871 GCF_000247695.1 Heterocephalus glaber
TTTGGATGCTATTGTGAAAGGAATTATTTGCCCTATTTCTCTCTCAGTGAGTCTGTCATTCGTGTAGAGGAAAGCTATTGATTTTTGTGTGTTGACCTCATGTCCAGCTACTCTACTGAATTTGGTTATTAAGTCTAGAAGACTTTTCATGGCATTCTTCGGGTCTTCTATATAGAGTATCATGTCATCTGCAAATAATGACAACTCGACTTCTTCATTTCCTATCTGGGTATTCCCTTTCTAACACATGAACTTTCAGAGACACACTCAAATCATACAAGCAGTGCCTCAAAACATTAAAAACAGAATCACCATATGACAGAGCAATTCCACTTCTGGGTATGAACCCCAAAGAATAGAAAACGGAAACACACGCCATGTGTACATCTGTGTTCATAGCAGCATTGGTCACAATACACAAAGGTGGAAGCAACCTAAGTGGGCACTGAGAGATGAATGGAGGAACAGAAAGTGCAGTCTGGCCAGACAGTAGCACATTCGCTCTTAGAAAGGAAGGCAGTTCTGATTTGGGCTACGACAGAGATGAACCTTAAAGACAGGCTAAAATAAGCTGGTCACAAACAGACACGCGCTGTGGGATTCCATCTGTATGTAGCCCGCAGGGCAGTCAATTCACAGAAGCAGAAAGTGGATGGGGGTTGCCAGGGCCGGGGAGGGATGTGGAGCGTGGTCATTCGTTAGGCACAGAGTTTCAGTTTTGCAAGTGAAAAAGGTTCTGGAGAGGAATTGGTGGTGGTGGTTGTCGCACAACAATGTGAATGTGCTTAACACCCTGTATCCTTAGACGCAATGAAGTGGTAAACTTCATGTCACGTTATGGCATGTCACCACTTTATGTTATGTATATTGTACCAGTTTATTAACATTATTTAAAAATGTCTCTGTTAGTATGTATTTGCAGTACATAGTGATTACATTCATTGTGGGGAGCTGGTGCGTGTACATTGCACGTCCTGATTATTTTTACGCCCCTTCCTCAGCTCTCCTTCCCCACTCCCCCTATCTCTCGGTCCTTTTCCCACTTGCAAAAGCTCTGTCTCCCTGTTTCCTATCATCTGTCTTTCATTTTGCTCTCAAATGTATTATATTTGGGGTTTCTCATACAAGGGAAACCATGTGATATTTAAGCCCATGTGTCTGATTTATTTTACTTAACATTAGGGTCTTGTGGTGCATCCATTTTCCTACGAATGACTGAAGTTTAACCTGCTTTGTGGCAGAGTAGTGCTCCACTGTGTGTAAATGCTGAGTTTTCTCCATCCATTCACCTGTTGACCCTGAAATGCCTCTGCACTGTGGAAACACATTGGATAGCAGACTGAAGTGGGAGTCTCTGCACGGGCCAAGGAGCTTGGAGTCTCCGGCACACATCATGGAAATTTAGATGCCAGCCAGCGTTTTGAAGAGTTGGGGCCTTCAGGTCCTTCCTAACCCCCTGAAGCCTGCAGCAGGGAAGGGCAGTCCCCCACACCATGTATAACCGTGCTGAGTCCAGGATGCCGGCAGAGGTGAACAGTTTCTGGAATGGATCCCCTTCCCCTTCCCATCTCCTTCCCAGTGCTGTCAGGACAGTAATGCAGGTCTTCATGTTGAAAGAAAATAATAAAAAATAAATCAAATGATGTTGAAATGAAAGCTGGCCCAGGCTCGGGAGCCTGCCCTGGGGGTGACGCTGGCTGCAGATGAGCTGCTTCACACCCCGGATACAGGCCAAGGCTGAACCTGACTCTCAGAACATTTTGTTTGGGCTTACTCTTTAATTAGCTGCCAACGTGAAAAATTGCAATGTTTTGTTTAAAAACCTATACTTCCAGCTTCCCTTGGACCACGAGGAAGATCTGAAACTGTGGAGCCAGCTGTCCCACCGGGCAGCCAGCAGCTGGCTCTGGGACACTGCACCTGTGACACCGCTCCCTGTTGTCCGCCCGTCCGCTGGTGATGTTCCAGCAGTGTGCGATGGGTCGAGATTTCTGGCCTCTAAGGGTGGCTTCAGGACAGGAAGCCTACAGATAACCCAGATTGAGTCCATGTTACAGACGGGGAAGCTGACACTCAGAGAAGATAAACAACTGGCCCGGGACCTCAGTGCCTCAGGCAGCTGCACTGAAATGAGAAACCAGATCTCTAGGACCCCACTCCTGAGCACTAACCATTCTCGAGGCCTTAAAACATCCACACACCTGTGGACACACGCATGCACACACTCACACATGGACAGATCCCAGCAGAGGTGACAGATGGTCTTAGGGAACCTGGATCTGGACGGTCACTCTGCCAAAGCCCCTCCCCGCCAGGGTTGTCTTTCTGGAAGGCAGGCTTGGAGAGCAGGAGACTACCCATGCGGTTTTGCTCCAAGGCCACTAGCCTCCCCAAGGGGCTTCTTGTGGCCAATCCAGGAGGCCAAACAGCTTCCATTCCCTCAAACTGTCTGAGGGTCTTCCTTGGTCCCTCTGCCTTGGGCCTCCATCCAACTCCACCCCTGCCTGGCCGCCTTTCTTCTCCAAAGAGAGCCCAAGAAACAAGACGAGAAGAAGGCTGGGCCCATGGGCACCATGCTCAACATGGTGCTCACTGGTATAGACTCAGTGTGAGCTCATTTCCCAGAAGAAACACCAAGGCACAAGAGCTCTATGAGATGCACAGGCCAGCTGAGCTCCAGGGCCCGGCTTGATCTTCCAGACTCCACCGGCGCCCTGGGTGCAGTCAGTCTGGGATGAGCACAGGGTGACTGGCTCTGCCTCTGCTTCAGCCCTGCTGTCACCCGGCAGCCCGAGGGCCTGGCTTCTCTCTGGGTGCCTCACCGCTGTTCCGAACCCATAGCACAGGCAAGAGCTGGAAGTGTGCAAGTAAAGCCACAAAGGGCTGCCAGGATGAGACGCTGGGGCAGCACACACTCACCCTCCAAGCCTTCCTGAAGCATCTTCGCGCTGATGCTTCTCATAAAGCCATTCTGACTCAGATTGTAATGCAGAAAGGATTGAACTGGAAACACTGATCCGTACCCTGCTTCCTTCACCTAACAGGAAGATCCTCCCATGGCTGTTGCAGAAGGAGGCCACACTGTTATTTTTAACAGCTGTGTAGTGTTCCGTAACATGGCAGCTAGTTGCAGGTATCAATTTCACTGGGCTGTGGGCTGCCCAGATACCTGTTCAGACCTGATTCTAGGTGGGCCTGTGGGGTGTTTCTGGATGAGATTAGCATTTGAATTGTGAGATAGTAAAGCAGATGGTGGGCCTTGTGTCATCAGTTGAAAGCTGAGTCAGGCTGAGTAAGAAGGAACGTGCCCTGTCTCATGGCCTTGAGCTAGGATGTGGCTTTCTTCTGCCTTTGGACTCAGAGGACTCCATCAGCATTCCCATCTGAGGTTCCAGGTGAGCAGATTCCTCAGGGGCCGCTTTCAACCCACCATCCTTGCCACGACAGTTACACCAGCGACCATCTGCTGATGGCTCCTGCAGAGGCGCACTGCAGAGTCCCTACACCTTGGCCCTGGGCGGGGCGGGGCGGGGGGGGGCACAATCCATGCTCTTCCATGGGGAGACTGGGCTGGAGGATGCAGCTCCCGCCCTGGGGTCTCCACTAGGAGGAGGCCGAGCTGGTTCTGTGTGGTTGTCCTGTTATCCGGTGCTTAGCCTCGGTGGCAAACATTCCCCACTCATGACAGGGCCCATCTTGTGAGACCAAAGCAACTCCATTTTGCCAAAATCCACCATTCCCCTAGCCTCTCACAAATTAATGGTTAAAATGTGTTTGCTCTGGGACAGAAGATACAATCTGTAACAAACCAAAGTTCCTAAGTTAATTACTCAGCCATCTGTTTGCCCAGGAAATGAATGTTCCGGGCCCCCTATCCATAGAACAATCTGTAGATGTGCTGACTGTCAGTACGTAAGGGTCGTGACTAATAGTCAGTGTGTCTGCTGGCCATCAGTACGTGACAGTCGACCACTAACCTTTGCCCTCATTTCCCTCGTAAAACCTACATGTAACCGCCCCTCAACCCCCCCCCCCACGCACCTGGCCAATCAAAAATGTACACTTCGTGCTTGCTAATTGTCAACCAATCATGTAACTGCTAAATGGAAAATCTCTAAACCTTGCTGTAACCTCTATAAAAACCCCGCTAATTTGAAATTCGGGGCTCTCGATCTTGATCCGCTGCGTCGGTGACAATTGAGAGTCCCTGTTCGAGCTTGAATAAACGATCCTCGTGCGTTTGCATCGGAATCGGCTCCTTGGTGGTCTTTGGGGACTTCGCGATCTGGGCACAACAATCTCACCCTCGCAAAATTACTTCAACCCCAGGCGTTTAATAACATGGAGCCGGGAAGACAGTCAGGCCCTCAGTGCTGAGCCCAGGCAGAAGACTGGCTTCTCCCCTGCCCGGGCCACGCCCTCGGAGTTGCCTCATTATGGCCCTGTGGGCGTTGATGGATTCCATGACTTGTAGCCCTTGTCCAGCCCAAGGCAAAACGAGCCTTCTGTGTGACTCCTGAGCACTTAAGTGCCCCCACTCACAAGTCATGAGAATCCTTTTTCTTTCTAAATACATTTGCAAATGCTTGTGTCTTAGCCTCAAGTCAACACCTCGTGAATAAGAAAAGTCCAGATCACAGAGAGCCTCATTGAGCATTTTCTCCAGGAACCAATGTGTCATTCTATTAAATAGGCCTCAGGGGTCTTTGAAAGTTACAGAGACTTGGGTTCAAATTCCTGCTCTAGGGCCTGGGATTTAGCACAGTGTTTCCACTGCCTGCCTCTCAAGCGCAAGGTCCCAAGTTGGATCCCCAGTACAAAAAAACAAAATTCCTGCTCTAGTCTTTGGAAGCTGTGTGATTCTAGGCCAGGGACCCAACCTCTCTGGGCCTTGGCATCACTGTCCACAAGGCTGGAGTGATACACCCAAGCCAGGTAAAGTGAAATACACTGTCGAGTGTGTGTAAACCACCACGCATGATGCAGATGTCTGCTGCTGTCCATCTTTGCAGAGTACGAAGAGGCCGCTGCCAGTGATTGACAATTGGGACCTCCTGGTTTTTAATCTAAGTTCACTTTGCTCCAGTTCCAACTCATTCCTTAAATAATTAATTTATCTTCAGACTTTCATCTTCAAAGCCCCACAGGCTTGTAGTCTTAGGGAGGAGGGGTGAATGAAAGCAATTAAACTCCCATGAGAGCCGACAGTGGCTGGCGGTTAGGAGCTCCCAGCTTGTTCCCGACGTGCTCCACAAGGCCCCTCTCAAGAGGCACTGTCACCTCTGCCACCTCCTCAGCCACACAGTGTGAGCCAGTTGGGAATCGGAAGTCCCTGGGCACCTATCAGCAGGCCAACATCCTTACCTTTGCTCATACAGGACACAGATTCACCTGTAAATCGCCAACATATATTTGCACATTAATTTGGCTATCTTTGTAAGGAAGGAGCACCACAGCAGGGAATTTACGGGCATGGGCTCACAATGCTTGGGTTCAAATCTCAACTACGCTTCTCTTGCTGCTGTGTGACCTTGGACAAGTTGCTTGATGTCTCTGAGCTTCTGATGCCTCACTGCACAAAGGTAATGTGAAGCATCCTGTCAGCGTTGTTGGGAGGGCTGAGGTCAGGATGAAAGGAAGCTCAACCATTTACTGCATGGGTCTGGAAATATGCACAGCAAGATGGAAATGAGGTGGAAGTGTGCATTTAGATTGGTGCACATACATGAAAACAATCATTAGGGACTGAAGGCTTGTGCTGCCCTCCAAATTTATAGGTTGAAACCCTAACCCCAGCAGGATGGTGTTGGGAGTGGCTGTCTTGTTCTCCTTCTGCCTAGAGAAGCCGGTCACCCTGACCGTGCCTGCACCCTGATGCCAAGCTTGAGCCTCCAGAGCTGTGAGAGACACATTTCTGTGCTTACACGCCACCTACTCCGTGGAGTGTTGTTTCATTAACTCAAACTGTCTCAGACAGCTCGAACTCATTATGGAAAACTCTTTGGAAGAAAATAATTGCAAGCGAGCAATCAACTTAGCCTTATTTCCTCTCAGTTGCTTATTTTGACAGTATTTTGGGAGAATCAGCATTTGAGTTTGTACAGATACATATTTTTTTTTCAACCCAAACAAGATTACCTGACATGTTCTGTGCATGGTTTTTGTTTCACTTTGTTTTTGGTCAGTGAGTTCCACCTTCTCCTTTCAGTAAGATTTCCAGTCCATATTCGAGTGACCTTGACATCGACCCACAATTTTTCTCAGTTAGATTGTCTACAGTGGCATCTTACTACCGAGCAGGGAACTGACAGCTCCTGACAAGACCCAAGACCTCAGGCAGCTTGAGGCATGAGAAAGACCCCTAGAGCCACACATCTGAGTGTCTCTCCGTCCATCCGTCCATCCGTCTTCTCATCTATGGCTCACACTGTGCCCATTACGTCAGCCCTGATGCCAGCTGCATACATAACCAGTTCTGGCTCTGGCTCAGCCTTACCTTCTGCAGTGGAGCCAGACCTGAGCCCTGCTCTCCAGACCCAGGCCCTCCCCACCCCCACAGAGCCAGGTGGCCAGACTGCCTCAGTCAGCCAGCACTGCAGGAACAAGGACACCCGGTCCCCAGCACAGTGGTCACGTCCAGACTCGCTCTGAACAGCAGGGCACCCACCTGTCCTTCCTAAGGATGGGGATAGGAAGAGTGTTAGCAGCAAAAGCCAGCATTTCTTCTGGCAGCAAAACAAACCAGACAAAATATTTCCTTTTACAATAACAAACATTTGTGCGTTCCAGCAAAAGGACAAAACTTCTACGTTAAAAAAAAGCAGGTCAATTATTCTATTGGTATTCGCTTCTCACTCTTTCCTGAGTCCTTGCTCCAGAATTCTGAGGAGCCAGAGGAGAGCAGATTTGCCTGGTGACCTTCTCACTCCCTTAGAGGAAAGTCACTGTCCTAGATTTGCCAAATCTTCAGGAAACCAAGAGAGTGTGTCTAGTGCAAACAGCTCTTAACAGGTATAAAAGCAAGTTATGAGATTTTTTTTCAGAAAAAACCCCCACAGTGCTCCTAGTACTGCAGATGCACATGCACGCATGTCTCCGCTCACACACAAGATGCTCGTGTGAGGACACTGGAATCAACTGTGACCCACTTATCTCTTTTCAGAGTTGTTAATCGACCCGCTAAGAATAAGCTCCATGGCTTGGCTCATGCCGAGTACTACAGTAGGGGTTAACATGCAGGATCTTTCTTCATCCTTACAATGGCCCTCTGACAGAACAGCTGTTAGCCCCATTGTGCAGATGACGAAATGGTTCCAGAGAACCCAAGACACTTGCCCAAGGTCCCAAAGCCGGACGTGCAAAGGACGAAGATTTAACCCAAGTAGGCTGATGTAGGGTTAGTCATCACATGACACCTGAGCTTTGCATAAAAGGCAAGTGTGTATGTGCAAAAACAAGAGAAATCGAGTCTCAGTCTTCCAGTCAGAGGAAACCTCTCAGCATCCAGATATATTTTCTTCCATTTTATTTTTCCTCTGCTTTTTTCCCCTACTGAATGTAGCATGAACATTCTCCCCTGCCAACAGGCACATTTCAGGCTGTGTTTTGGGTTCTCAGAGTGTGCCTCAGGAGGCCCAGACTCCAAGATTGAAAGAAACAAGAGGAAGAGAAATCACGATGGATAAAGAGCCCAGAGACCGTGTGTCAGAGCTGGGAAGAAACAGACTTGGGGGCCTGCTCTTCCCAGGGGCTCTTCCCTGGGCTTCTGATGGAGTCTCGTGGTTGGGATGAGGACCCTGTGTCCTCTGTCCTGGGGAAGCTGAAAGGTGGAGATGGAAGGGGAAAAGTGATAACTAGAGATTGCAGAGGGGCTGGGGGAGAGGTGGTCAGATTTGCTGAGTGCACATTGTAGGCATAGATGGAACTATGGCACTGAGCCCCATTAGTCTGCGCACACCTATGATCCCAGTACTCTGGGGGTTAAGGTGGGGGGATCACAAATTCAAGCCCAGCGTGGGCAACTTAGCAACTTAGCAACTTAGCAAGACCTCACCTCCAAAAGAAATTTTAAAAAAGAATGAAAAAATGGGCTGGGGATGTAGCTCAGTGCAAAGGCCTGGGGTTGAGCCCCAGGATCACAGAAAAGAGGAGAAGGAGATATCAAAACATAATTTTCAATTAAAAATTCCCTCTCCCACAAATATAGAGTGAATGCACAATCTAAACTACAGCTCAGAGGCCCGGGATTTAGCTCAGTGGTTTCACCGCCTGCTGCGCAAGCTCAAGGACCAGAGTTCAATCCCCAGTAACAACAAAAAAAACCAAAACTACAGCTCAAGTCAGCAAGGGACCGAGCATGGGACAGAAAACTGGCTGCAGAAGCACTGGAGGGCCTGAGGGCTCCCAGGAGCAAAGAGCAACACTGGGACCAGAGTTCTGGAGGAGACGGAACGACAACGCTGGCAAATGTCCTTCCCAGCCTGAAACCAAACCCCGGGTTCTTGCCAACAGACAGAAAACATTTTTCTCTCCCAGGCAAAACATTGCAAGTTAACCCATGAACCCGAGAATCTGGGCCCTACTCAGTAGTAGGAAGAGAGCAGAACAAGGGCATGATCCCCCAGAGAGTGGAATATAAATAACTCCGGCAGGCCCAAGTACAGGCGGGACGGGTTTGCAAGGACGCGCCAGCACTGTTTGCCTGACTCATCTGCCTGATTCCTGGATTTAGGTCACCTTTCCTTTCCTTTATTTTTTCTCTTTTGGGGGGGCTTTTTGAGTAGGGGTCTTGCTATGCAACCCAGGTTGGCCTCAAATTTAAGGTAATCCTCCTGCCTCAGCCTCCGGAGTGCTGGGATTATAAACTTGTGCCACCACACCCAGCCGTAGGTGACCTTTCTTATCAAGAGGCCTGGCCACAGCAATACTTGCTACCTTGACCACGCAGGTCAGACAGGCACGGAACCCTGGAGTCTTCACCCCATGTTGCTCCCTTCCTGAAATGGACATGGACACCAGAATCTGCCCACGGCCCACTTCCCACCTTGGCTGTGCCGACCTGGAGGCCTCAGGCCCTCCTGCCCCTCCTGCCTCAGGACCCCCAGTCCTCACACCCTTACTGGGCACCTCGGAGGCCCCAGACCCTCAATCTCCACTAAGAGCCACTAAAACACAGAATGATTCTGAAAACATATATGGCTTCCAAATACCAGAAAATCCCTGCTACTCATATAGATTTGGGTGTTTAACATATTGATTGGTTCATTGGCCAGTGTTGTGCTGGAAATGTCTTTGCCACACTGGAAAACAAGCCTTGGGCATCGCTGTCTCCCTGCAAGGCAGCCAGTCTGGGCAGGCACAGCGGCTGCTGCAGACTTGGTGCCAGTGCTGAATTAGATGAGCTTCTCTGAGCCAACAGCTCTCCAAGGCGATATGGTAAACACATTCCCGGTCTTTGCAGAGCAAGGTCCTTTCTCCATGTGAGAAAATGTAAGAATCCAGGAGGACATGAGAAAAGGCTCCCATGTAGGACTGGCCCTGCACCTTCCTTCGCCGTAGCTGTGTCCCCCGAGCCAACAGTTCTCACTCCTGCCAGTGGGATCTCATCCACCACTTCCAGCCCTAAGCAGACTCCACTCCTGGGGACCGACGTGTTCCACCACCACGCCCTGGGCACCACTGCAGCTGCAACTTGTCCTCTATCCGGAGCCTGGCACTAGCTGGGAACCCTCTTCCCCAGGACCTGCTGAGGCCCCAGAGCCTGCCAGCCTGCGCTCCCCACACGGGCATACAGGGACCTGGCCTCAGAGAGCAGAGGGGCTGCAGCTGCCCTGGCCTCTACCCCATGGCCCATGGAGAGGGAGAGCACCGTGCATATCACAGTGACACTGAGAAGCCCCTGGGAAGGGAGCAGCCTGACCCACTGGGCTGCACTTACAGAATAACATCTTTTACCTGGGAGCCCAAGGGGGCTGTCTTTAGGGCCAGCTCCTGGGACAGTGGCCACTGAGATGGCCTCTCAAGGATGAGGTTTCCTGGGAGGGGACCCAGACTGGGATGAGGAAAGATGGATGGGGGCATGGGGAGGGAACCTGCTAAGCACCCCCTTCACCCTGTGCAGGAAATGCCAGCAGCTGGCCAGATGTGGCTGAACCGCACCTGCTCTTCTTAGGGTCCTGCCCCAGTGGGGTCTTCCTTCACGGGGCCACACTCTCTGGCCTGTTCTTCAGCACCTCTGGAGGCCTCAGAGGGCTGGACATGGCAGGAAAGCTGCTCTCAGAGCACAGCTCAAGGCTCAAGAACCCTCGTGGTCCACAGCCCAGGACACCCTGTGAAATCCCCAGGACTGGCTCTGCGGGAGACTCTGTCCCTCAGGGACCCTGGGGACTCTGAACTCACTGAAAGTGAGCAGAAACCCTCATCTGCTGCACCTTTTGTCCACCAAATGCTTCCTGTGCCCCTCTTCCCTTGCATGGGTCTGCAAACCCCGCACTCACTTCCTTTCCTTCACTCTCAAACTCTAGGAGCCAGGGCTCCACGCCAGCTTCCTGCCCCCCCCCCCCCCCCGCTTCACTCTGCAGCCTGTGGCTTCTGCCCTCTATCGCTATGGAAACGGCTCTGAGAGGTGATCGCTGACCTTCCAAGTGCCCAACATAAGGTCCCCGGCAACGTGCTCCACCCTCCTCGTGAGTCTTCGCCAAGCATGGTGATTCACCCTAATCAGGGTGCTCTGCCCACCCTGCCTCCCTGTCCACCCCAGTGCTCCCCACTTCTGCACCCCTCTGGAGGTGACATCTGCCCCTAGATGGAGGTGCTGGACACGCTCACACCTGTGCTTTGGACTCTGACTCCCAAACAGTCCTGCCAACACAAGGGGCTAGAAATCTTGGGGTTGCAGAAGCTTCTTCTCGCTCCCTGCACCCAGTCCCTGCACCTTGCACCCAAGTTCCTCCAGGAGCACCCAGCTTGTTCCAGTCCCACCTTCTCGCATCTTCCCATGGCCCCTACTACAGTTGCTGTCCTGCCTCTGTCTTTGCATTCAATCCTAGATGCATCCTCTCTAAGCTATGTCCCAGCCCCGGTCGTGTGCTGCCCAAGATCTTTCCATGATTCTGCAATGCCTCTGGAATAATGTCCAAGGGCCCAACTGAGGATGGAGAGCCACCTTCACCCTGACCCTATGTTCCTTTCCAATCTAACCTCTGCCTGTCCTTCTGTGATGGCCACACACTCGCTCCCAAGACAAGCCTCTCCCTGTGCACCCGAACTTCTCGAGCCTCCGTGTCTGCCTCTCTCTGGGAGGACACCCAGAGTGACTGCGGAGGCTGTGGGTGCTGAGCTCAGTTCACGGGGCAGAGGAGGACCTCAGCACTTAGTGGCACTGCTTCGTAGCACCCCAGCCAGGCCCTCTCTGAGCTGGGACAAAGGACAAACCAGGAGCCGCGCTGGGGGCTCCCTGGAGAGGGAGCACGGAAACTTCCTACTCAGCTGCCCAAGTCCCTGCGTTCCCGTACCTCCTCCATGCCAGGACCAAAGAATAAAGAGTCAGGTCAAAGCATCACCCAAAAAGCTCACCGATAGCAAAGGTACAGCATGCCCTTGTAAGAGGGACATGTGCTGTGACCATGTGACCGGCAGCATGCCCCAGAGTCACCACAGAGCATAGCCATCATCTCGAATGCCCTGTGTCCTCACCTAAGAGGCATTCTTGACCAAACTGTTGAACCTAAGTATAATGGATACTTTCAACCTAGTTTCTCAAAAGCTAGGGACTCTGGGGATCACGCAGATAAACTGGGAAGGAGGAACTGTCTACAGCAGGCCTGATCACTTTGAAAAGGTCAGAGTCACAGGAGAAAAAGTACAGACTGGGACAGACTGCAGGACAGTTGGAGATTACAAGGTAAAGACACGTCACCGGCAGTGACCTTTAATGGGATCTTAGTTAACACAGCTTTATGGGACATTTGCACAAAGAAAACTTAGATATGGAATATTAGTATTCAAGAGTTATTGTTCATTGCATTACATACAATCACAGTTTTGTGGCTATACGGAAAGTTATCTTTATTTTCCTGACTGTTCATAGGGAAGAAAGAATTGCAGGGCCAAATGTCACATCATCTATGAGTTACTTCTTAGTGTGAGGAAGGGAGGAATACAGAGAATGGTAAAAAAATACAGTGAAGGGGCCAGGGATTTAGCTCAGTGGTTCCGCCGCCTGCCCCGCAAATGCAAGGACCCAAGTTCGATCCCCAGTACCAAAAAAAAAAAAATACAGTGAATATTTGAAATTTTGTTTAAAAAAATTACTCTGATAAAAGACATATTGCCATTAATCCCCTTTGAAATACTCTCCCTCCCTCACTTCAAACACACTTGTCCCATCATTCTTGCCACTTTCTGAAGCAGTTCTGGAAGTAAGTCCTCTTTCGTGTCTTTAGTTGAACTGTAGGAGCTGTCTTGAGGTCCTGAATTACCTTTCAAGGCCATTCTGACTTCAAGGAAGAGCCGGAAGTTGCAGAGTGCCAGATCCAGTGAGTAAGGTAGATGAGGACACACCAAATCTTTTTACAAGCCTGGCTTTCCATTGGATGGCACTCAGCAGTGGCATTCGCCATATCTTTTATCACACCTTGTAGCGACACTCAGGAAAAAGGACTTCCAGGAGAGCTTCAGAAGGTGGCCAGGTGATGGGATCGTGGGTGTGAGAAGAGGGGGAGGATTTTAAGGGGGATCAGTGGCCACGTGTCTTGTACTGTAATAAATGTTTTTCTATTCAAACATACCATGGTTTTGATCAGTGAACATATATACACAGATGTATATATGTACATGCGCGCGCACACACACACACACACACACACGACAAAACGCTAGTGACAGGAGTGTAGGCACTGATTAGGCAGAGCCAAAGCACTGGCACTGCAGCCCGGAGCCTCCGATGCTGGCCTTTGAAGCTGATTCCACAGCAGGTCCCTCTGGGAAGGGGCAACTCTGACAAGCCATGGCTTCTGCACACTGCCCAAAGACAGGCGCTGGCATCTTGTATGGGGGATGACTGCACCTGGAGCCAGAGTTTTAAACAGTTTAAGTGATGGTGAGGGGTCCAACTGTGTCCTTTCCCTTCCCGGAAAAAGGACATGGAAGGTAGGGTCAGTCTGGCAGCGCTCACTCCTCTCAGAAGTCAGGAGGAGGTGGAGGGCATGGTCAAAGGTAAAGGTGTGGGCAGAGAGCTGGCCACATTATGGGCTTCGGCGGTGACTGACAAAAAATAGCTTGGAGCCAAGTGTGGTGGTGGCGCACGCCTGCATTCCCAGCGCTCTGGGAGGCTAAGGCAGGAGAGTCTCAAGTTCGAGCCCAGCCATAGCGACTTAACAACACTATCTTTAAAAAATAAAATATAAAAAAAGGCCGGGGACATAGCTCAGCGTGAAGGCCCCAGGTTCTGGTCCTGCAAAACAACAGCAAAACACCTTGTGAAGCTGGCTACTTGGAAGCGGGCCGTCTCTGCTGCACATGGTAGTTGTTCAAGAAAAAACCTTAACGGTGAACACATCATGCACACTAATATGCACACATCACTTGTCCAACTTGAGCTCCGAGTAAGCAGCCTAGACCTCTCTCCTGAGCCCTCCAACACAAGGCCATCCTTCCCACGACTCTTAACAGTGACAGTGGCAGCGGTGTCGAATTTTCCATGCCTGCTGTTGCACTGTCTGCACTCTGACGCCAAGCTGTAGCACCTGGCTGGGGTGCCGCCTTCTCCTTGCCATCTGGGACTTTGCCTGTTGATCACCGGGATGTCAGCAGGCATCCAACTTGTGGCTTTGTGACTCCGAGCCGTGACGAAGCATGTCATCCTGCCTGCTGGTGAGCATGCGCACCCTCCCTCGTGGGGACTGCCCTGGGAGCGGGATCTCTGGGGCATCAGACGCACAAGTGCAGCTCTGATCGCTGTACAAACCCCCAGCGAGTCGACAGCAGTTAGGATCTGAGCGATCAGCTTAGAACTCAGGTCGCCGCCCTTCTTCCAAGTGCCAAGCTACTGTGATGCGGCCACCTCCTCCTATGTGAGTGGGGGCATGGGCTCCCCATTTTTCCAAGCCCCTTCCCAGCCCTGTTTCACTTGGACTCACCTTGCTGTTGGGACTCTAGTGGTAAATGATTGGTGCGTACTTTTACTTCATGTCCATAATGACAATAAGTTGCCTCAGTTTCCCCAATGGGTCTGTCTACCTGACCCCCGTGACCTGAACACTGTGTTCGTATCACTTCAGTGGGGTCTGTAGCCTTGACCAGGAGTCACATTTCCCTGATATCAGGTGACGGAGGCTAAAGTCACTGAAGGCAAGTCGGAGGCCACCAGCCACCATCTGTCCTGCACATGTCACCCTGTTCCTCCTGTCAACTCCCTGCCAGCCCTGCAGACCAGCCTTATTCACACTTCTGTCTCCCCCAGCCTGGCTTGATGAACACCCTCTTTCTTCCAGGCTGCCTTTTAATTAATTCCAATATCATAATACACAGAGAAAATGAGATCATCCTCACCCTTTCCCCAACCCCCTTAGCTTCCCTCCCAGTGCAACTACAGCTTCTAATTTCTTACCTTTTTTTCAGAAGCAGAACACACACACAGACAGACAGACAGACAGACAGACACACACACACACACACACACACACACACACCCTTCTTGCCTGTGTTGACATAACCTAAGGCTTACGGCATGATCTCCCCCACACTGTGGGCTACCTGGTTCTTCCACGGCAGCACAAACAGACTTCCCTGGTTCCTTCCAGTAGCTACAATTTTCTCTTGCTTCTGTGACCATCTTTACTTCACTAGCCCCTCAGGGGATATCGTTCAGTCACTCCCAGTCCACTACTACCACCACCTACACTGTACTGATCATCTCTGTGCACACTTTGGCACACATCCCCAAGTATTTCTGTAAAACATCTTCCTGACCCGTGGTTATGAGTCTGAGGGCTCTGCATTTCCTCAGTGGATCAGTGTTGGCCCCTAAAGGAGAGACCAGTGTCCACTCTCCAGCGACACGTGAGGCAGCTGACGGAGCTGCAGAGTGGGCACAGCCGATCATTCCCAGACCTGGCTGCACAACAGGACCAGCTGGGGTCACGGCAATCCTGTAAGTGGGACCCCCAGGCCAAGATTCTGAGTTGATCTGAGTGTGGCCCGGTCGTTGCAGATTTCTTAAAACCTCCGAGATGATGCTTGAATGCTCCAAGGTGGAAACCATGGCTTTGAATTCACCAGTAGCTCCCCATGCCTGGCAGCCACAGTATAAACCCACACTCTGTGGCAGGCCATGGAAGGCCCATCATTTCCTGACTCCCACCTGCCTCTGCTCCTCCCCGAGGCACCTGCTCCTCCATAGCAATTCTCTGGCGAGGCCAAATCCACTTCGCTTTCCCAGGTTCACTCCTTCAGCCCAGCTGCCCCTCTGCCAGCACCTGCCCCACTTTGTGAGCCCATCAAGGCATAACCAAGGGTCCCCCCGTTGGGACCCCTCCATGACCCCTCTGGAAGCTACATGTGCAGTGACGTGCTGCAGCCGACCGGCACAGGAGCAGGAGCCTGTCCTTGTCACTTCTTCCCAATTCTGCATTCAATGGCTTTCTGCTGTTAGCCTGAAACTGGTCAGAGAGAGGGGTTTACACCACTGGCACTGGCAACCATCACAGATCAGGAACTTTTCCCTCCAGAAATAGCTCATCACTGTTTACCCTGACCCTTTTTGGTGGCCTGGGGTCACTTCGACACTGGATCTGCTCCTGCTGTCGGAGACTCGGGGTTCCTATAAGAACAAGGGACTGGCTGGGGATGTAGCTCAGTGGTTTCGCCGCCTGCTGCACAAGCGCAAGGACCTAAGTTTGATCTCCGGTTCCAAAAAAAAAAAAAGAACAAGGGACAGTGAAGGCGGTGAGCACGAGAGTGGCCAACATTTGCAAGCATTCACCAAGGGCAAGTGTTCCACGAAAACTCGCTCATTGACTCCTCCAAACGGCACCGGGGGGGGGGAGGACAGTCACCACCCTGGTGCCCAGAGAGGTCGCAGCCAGTGAGCAGCGCGGACACAGCGAAGCAGACTCAGCAGGTGTCTTTCACATTAAGGAGGGGTCCCAGCCTCTGGAGATGAGCAAGATAGACAGGGGACTGGGGAAGCCCCAGCACCAACGTCCCCAGTGGGTGGCTGGGGACCCTCGTGGCCCTCCCCCATGGCGACTTTATTACTTTATTACTTTGCTAAGGCTGCTGTGACAGAGGTCACCACCTTAGTGGCACCAAACAACACACACATTTTCTAAGAGTGCTGGGGCCCAGAAATCTGAAACGGGCCTCATGGTGCTGCGGTCAAGGCGTGGGCCAGGCTGTGGTCCTTTCTGGATTCTGCAGAGGAGAATCCGTTCATTGCCTATTCCTGTTTCCGGGGCCACGATGTTCCTCCTTCCTTAAAGCCAGCAGTGCCCGGCTGAGGCCTCCAACCGAATCACTGGGCCTCTCTCTCCCACACCGAAGGACCTACTCAAGGGACTGACCAGCAACCCTGATTCCACCTGCAACCTCAATGCCCTTTGCCCCGTAAGGTAACACATTCACAGCTTCCGGGGATTAGGATGTAAACGTCTTTGGGATAACACTGTTCTACCTGCCACAGCCTCCTCCTTTGCTTGCTTGTTTTGTGGGAGGAAGATAACTCCTCTTCTGTAGAACACTTCCAGAAAGGGCAAGGCCTGCTGGGCACAGTGTCACACTCCTGCCATCACAGCCACTTGGGAGGCTGATCCAGGAAGACTGCAAGTTTGATGTCAGCCTAGGCCCTGTCTTAAAAGAAAAAAAAAAAAAAATTAAAAGGGCCGGGAGTATAGCTCAGTGGCAAGCACTTCTGGGTTCAATCCCCAGTACCATAAATGAATAAATAAATCAAGCAAGGCTTTGGTGACACCTGAACAGGATGGAGACAGTACCTCAACCCGCGTCTGGACTCACTTCCGCCTCCTCAGATAGTGAGGATGGTGATGGTGCCGATGAAGGCAGACCAAGTGCACAGCAGGCTGATGTTCCCACAGCAGGCTCTACAAAAGTGAACGCCTCTAACATGAGCAGGGATAATCGTCAGTACTGCCTCACAGTCGACACGGCTCAGCAAGGTCCTGAGGTGACGTCTGAGTGGCAGGGCTGGAGAGGACACAGGCAGTCCCTGTCCAAGCCCTCTGCCCTGCAGTCACGCCCCCACTCGCGGGTCTTTGGGACCAGGGACAGGAGCCATCTGAAGCAGGCTCTGCCAAAAACGGAGGAGATGTCTTGAGGGAGCAGGGACTTAGCACTGAGAACCCAGACAGCTGAGGCTCCATGGCCACCAACTGGATCTGGAGAGCGGGATGCAGGGAGCTCCTCCCTCCCTCTCAAGTCCCCATTTTTGCTCCTCCAATGGGACACGCCCCCTCCCCTTCCTCCTTGTGGATTCCTCTGCTGCTGCAGCACCACCTCACCTCTGCCTGATCTTATAGGGCCAGCATCCGACACCTACCTCCAAAGGCCCAGTCTTTTGGTCCAAACTCCCTGGAAAGAGAGGCAAATGTGATTGGTTCACCCAACCTATGGGTGCCATTCCCCCTTGGATTAGATGTCATTCCTTTGTCTGATTGGACGAAGGATATCATGACCCTAGCTGATTGGCTGGGGCCAGGAGGAGCCGGGACACTTGATATAAAAATCTGTGATAGGCAGAATAATGCTCTTCCTAAAGATATCCAGTGCAGCCTGTAAATGTTACCACACATGGCAAAAGGGACTTTGCAAAGGTGATTTATTTAAAGACCTTAAAATCTGAGACAATTCTGCTTTATGCTGTGAATTGATGCAATCACAAAAGCCCTTATAAGAGAAAGAGGGGAAGATGAGTCCCAATTAGAGGAGAAAAGTGAGGCAAGAAATAGAGGTAGGTAGACTGCTGGCTTTGAAGAGGGAGGAAGAGGCCAGAAGCAAAGGGATGCAGGCGGTCTTTATGCACAGGAAGAGACGGGGGTGGGGGAGGAAACGCAGCTCTGCCCACACCTTGGGGTTAAACTCAAAAGACCCCTTGCCAGCTTCTGAACTCCAGAGCCATGTGCTAGTGCAGTTGTGTTGTTACAGTGGTGCAGGACAGTAGTCATGCCACCATGGCCCGCCCCTTGTTCTTCAGAAGACATAGAGGAGGGGCCTGATCATGTGTCCAGCATCCCAGTGGAAGGGGATGGGGTGAGCCCAAGTGTCTCCATAGGGTGGGTCACTGGGAGCAGGAAGACGTGCACAGGCCAGCACAAGGACTCCGAGAATGCCTGGAGAGGGGCGGGCCCGCTGGGCGCAGGTTCAGTGTCAGGGCCCCTGGAGTCTGGGCGCAGCGCCTGTGCTAACAGGCACCCAGAGCTGTAGGAGGAGCTCTGGGCTGTGAGTCCTCACTGTATCCGGGCCCACCACGGCCACTGTGAAGGTCACATGGTCTTTCCCCTTGAGATCTCAGCTCCTTTCTAGGTCCAGTGAAGGGCTTGTGCTAGATCAGTAGGTCAGCTTTTCCTTTTCATAAAGTTTCCTCGCCAGATGTGGTGGCACATGCCTATGATCCCAGCACTCAGGGTCTGAGGCAGGAGGATCACCGTGAGCTCCAGGTCAGCCCAGGCTACGTAGTGAGTTCAAGGCCTACCTGAACTCTATAGCCAGACCTCATCTCCAAAGCCAAACATTTCAAAGTAAATAAGTCTTCTCAGCAGCAGATGTCCTCCTGTCTTCACCGTAGTCTCCCCTGTGACTCGGGAAAGGTTGCTCAGCTGACACTCAGAACCAGGGCAGGCACTGGTCTGCTCGGCACTCATCAGCGCAATGGAGGCACCATAACCTTCAAGTCACAAACGGGAAAAGGGAGGCCAGAGAAGCGAAGACACTTGCTCCAGGGCACACAGCGGGGAGGAGGTGCATTCTGGATTTGAACTCATGCACTGAAGGGAGTCTGATGGGCTCGAGGGGACACCAGCTCAGGGCGTCTCCTCTTCTCCTCTCAGCCACCACCGCCCATGCCAGGCCTTCAACCACTTCTGCAGGACACTGAGGCTCAAGTGACATGGTCTAAAAGCCACACAGGACCACCCACTGCCCGCCTGCCTGCCTGCCTGATGCCTTCGTCCCTGTCACCGGGCTGCAGGGAGCTGGGAAGCCCCAGGCTCTGGTGTCCCTTGCTCCAAGGTGGACCCCAAGTCTCTGTTTTGTGTGGGCTCCGGCCCCCTCAGGTTCTAGCCAGCAAAGTGACCTTGAGAAAGCCTCTCGGGGCCTTGACTCTAAACTGAGTTGTGAAGTTCACCTCCCTTCAGAGGCCAGAACCTTTTAAGGAAATGAAGAAGAACCACTGCATTAGACACGGCTTTGCACTTTTGGCTTTCACTGATTCAACTGTCCTCATTTGACCAGAGAGGTGAAGTGACTCACCAGGGCACACAGCAAGGCAGTGCAGAGTGGAGCTGGCCCGGCCCAGGCTGTGTGCATCTCCTCTTCACTTCTCCCCCAGGGCCAACCCCACAGTAGGACCTGGTTCTGGTGGTATGGATTTGATGCTCCTGAAACCCCTCTTGTTCCTGTATTTCCTGTAGACTGCAAAACTGAGGCTCGGAGGCACTACCTCCCTGCCTGAGGTCACCCAGCCTTCCGAATCAGAGCCGGGGCCTGGTGCGTGGGAGTCCCCAGTTCACACTTCCTCCTATCCCCCTTTCCCAGTGCAGTCTCCCCAGTCGTCCATAGGCTCCAAGGCTGAGGTGTCCCCAGCTGTCCTAGGCACCCAACTTCCTCCAGCACCCCTGGCCCCATCATCAGTACCGAGGAGCCACCAGTGCACGGGGAGCTGCAGATGTCTGGCCCAGCCACCCCTGCCCCTCCCGGGCCGCGCTCCTCTGGGCAGGGAGGGAGGACAGCTCTCCTTGCCTGCCCGGGCGAGCAGCGTTGGCAGAGCAGCGGCTGCTCCTGCCTGCTGCCTGGCTGATGGAGAGATTATTCCTAAGCCCTTCCCATCCCCCCTTGCGGGACCATGCTGGCTGGCTGTCCCCGTGGGACTTGGAGCTCGAAGTCCGATGCTGAGGCAGGACAGCTGGCCCAGCTCCATCTAGCACGGACCTCCAGACCCTCATCTCTCAGGAGCACAGGGGCTTCGGGGTCATCCCCCAAACTCACCCCACTCCCCCAGGACTCCTCTGCAGCTGCCTGAGAGAGATGCGGAATGAATGAACTTCTGCTTTCTGGAGGAGGCGAGGGAGGAGACTGGAAACTAACTCTGCCAGAAACTGCTGCACTTTTCCTTCCCCTTCACCTGCACCACAGACCTGTCCCTTCCTTGGGCACTGAGACATGGGGTCCTCTTGCTCAACTAAGAAGCAGCTGGAAACAGCCTCCCAGAGACAAGAGGGTGAGTTCAGCTTCAGGGGAGGAAGTGGGTGTCTGTTGGGGGGGAGGCGCACAGCATTGAGCGATGCCTTAAGGCATCTGGCAAAAGCCCTGTGGGGAGTGAGCATCTTTCCCAGGCTCTAAAGCAGCTTGCCTGCCAGCTGCTGGGGTGGGTGTGCAAAACTGGGTTTGCTCCATGATTTCAAGGGGGGGCAATGTTCAGTTTCTGGAAAGAGCCCCATGCCGGGAAACTGAGTCCTGGGCTGGATTTGGATCTGCTGTGTAACCTTGGACAAGTCACGTCGGCTCTCTGGGTCTTGGCTTCTGTACTTGGAAAGTAAGAAAGCTCAGGAAAGCTCCCTGGATTTCCAGACCCTCTTCTCTCAGCAGACTGCACTCCTCTGGCTGTTCGCTGTGAGCACATAACACATGCAGCATACGAGAGCCCTGTGTGGGGAGCAGGTGAAAAACTTCAGCTGTGATTCACTTTCCACTGTCTGCTGGAATCCAGCTGGCTCTGAAATTGAGAGGAACTTTTATTTGCATTCAGCCGCCGAGGTTCCCTCCTGATCGGAGTGCATCTGGAAATGTAAGGGTATAGCAGCTCTGGAGACAGCCCTGGCTGAAATGAATAGTGTAAGAAATGATGGCAGAATGCTGAGGGGGAGAAACAGTGGAGACGATCTTTAAGAATATGTGAATGGCCTGGGGATTTGCTTAGTGGTGCCACCACCTGCCTCACAAGTTCAAGGTCCCAAGTTGGATCCCGGGTACAAAGAAAAAAAAGAATATGTTGAATGGGCTAAATCCGCAGGCAAGTGCTCCAAATAGGCCTGACATAGAGAGAGCACTGGAAACGCTTTCATTTTGTAGATACAAGACCAATACCCAGAGAGGGGGAGCAACTAACTCAAGGTCACACAGCAAAGGTAGCTGAGGCCAGCATGCACTGAGTGTGGAGAGGGACTGTCACCTCCATCCCCAGCAAGGTTCCGGAGGGAGAAAGCAATCAAGAGGGGTAGTGCCTTGCAGAGGCCTCCTGGGTGAGGCGCTGGGTGTAGCTGGCACAGCCTACCACCTTGGACCTTCAGCGGCCCTCACTGCTCCCTCCAGGATGGCAGGTGTCAGCTGGCTGTGAGGTGGCAGTGCTCCTGTCTACACCTTGGGGACGCCGGGCACATCAGAAGTGCCTGGAAGTGGCCCCGCCTGTGACCTTCCCTGCTCCCTAGATGTGGCTCCTGATGTGGCCAACACACCACCCCAGGCACCCAGAGCAAGCAGAGGGCCCGGCAGGCTGGGGCTGGGCCTCCCAGGGAATTGAGAGCCTCTTCACTCGCTGTCCCTGGCAGAAGGGTGTGAGTCTTGTCCTTGGAATGAACGAGGTTCAGATCAGAGAGGTGAAGCCACAGGTCCAAGACCATGCAGCCTGAAGGCCGTGCGGCTGTGCTAACACCCATTCCAGGCAGATTCTGTCTATAAGCTCCGTTCCTCTGGGCCAGGGTTGTTTACTGATACGCTTCAGGCACGTAGTAGCTGCCGAATAAATGTGTCCAGTGAAGTGTCAGAGAATGCATGATGCATGCGGCATTGCAGGAAAGCAAATGTGTGAAAATGTCCAGGATGCCCACAACTCCACCAGAGACTGACTACTCCTCGTCTTCTTGCTTTGCCCTCATGTCAGACAGGTGAACCCCCAGCTGCCGGTCTGGATGCCTCCAGGATGCCCACACCTTCCAGATACCGGAACCCGAAGCCCGGGCACCATCCCTATGGCTCCTGCAGCCCCCTGAGCCAGTTCCTGCACAGCCCCCTGGAGCCGCGGGTGGTCAAGGGCCTTTACTACCGCAGGGCACGGAGGGTGGGTGCGCCAGACGCCTCCCCGGCCACCGACCTGAAGAAGGAGATCCTGGTGAATGTGGGGGGCCAGAGGTACCTGCTGCCCTGGACCACGCTGGACGCCTTCCCGCTGAGCCGCCTGAGCAGGCTCCGCCTGTGCCGCAGCCACGAGGAGATCGCACAGCTCTGCGACGACTACGACGCCGACCGCCAGGAATTCTTCTTCGACCGCAGCCCCAGCGCCTTCGGCGTGATCGCGAGCTTCCTGGCGGCCGGGAAGCTGGTGCTGCTGCAGGAGATGTGCGCGCTGTCTTTCCGCGAGGAGCTGGCCTACTGGGGCATCGAGGAGGCGCAGCTGGAGCGCTGCTGCCTGCGCAGGCTGCTGAGGAAGCGGGAGGAGGCGGCCGAGCTGCGCCGCGAGGAGGCGTTGCAGCTGCGGCGCGAGGGCCCGGGGCCCGCCGTGCGCCCCTCGCGCTGGGGCCGCTGCATGAACCGGCTGCGCCAGATGGTGGACGACCCGCAGTCGGGTTTGCCCGGGAAGGTCTTCGCCTGCCTGTCCATCCTCTTCGTGGCCACCACGGCTGTCAGCCTGTGCGTGAGCACCATGCCTGACCTCCGGGCCGAGGAGGACAAGGTGAGTGGTCTCCAGGTGGCACGGGGAGCGCACCTCGGTCCCTCAAGGGCTCCATGCAAAGGTCTTTATTTCTTAAAAGCAAGAAGGAAACACTGCATAGCATTCCATGTGCCCTATGTTCATGTTTAGACCAGCACCGTCATAAAAGATACTTTTTCCTTTCTTCTTTTCAAGGAGGGGGCTCACAAAGGCCAAAGTGCCTGGGCCCTCCAAAGTCATTACGTCCCTGGCTCTGGTAAGGGGCCCTGGATGTTGACAAAGTCACACCTGGTCCCAGCCTCGCCTCACCAGGCTCTGTGGCGGGGGCAAATCACTTCACCTCTCTGAGCCTCAGTTTCCTCCTTGGTAAAACGGACATTGTCACCTCGAAGGTTCACAGTGGGGTGGTGTATGTTAACTGAGCAGCTACTTTATGCCAGTCACTAGCACAGTGTTCCCATGGGGGCCAGAGCTCCGTTTTCAGATGAGGACACTGAGGCATGGGACACATTTGCTTTTGTACCCTAAAGATGATGGCAGAGACTCTCTCAGCCTAGTCTTCCTGTCCATGTCTCAGTCGCAGATCCCTCGGTGAGTCTCAGTGGATGGGACTCAGAGGGAAGGTGATGTGTAAGTGGCCCTCCCCCAGGAGGCCAGAGCAGACATTTCACTTACCCACTCCTCTCTAGGGAGCTGGAGGAGATGCCAAGGTCGCCAGGGGACCAGATGGTCTGAGAAGTGAAGTAGGAACCTAGTAGTTCTCTAGGAGGAGAACTACTTGGAGAACCTCAGACTAAAACTGGATTGTTTCTCATAGGAACCGTTGCTCCTCTTCTGTTCTATACTCCCCTATGGCTCCCATTGTCCCAGCTCAGGGCACTGACCTTACAGGAGATGAAGAGAGCCGATGAAGACATACACAGATGCACCTAACAGGCGTGAGTGTATCTGAGTCCCCTTCCCTTGCAGACATGTCCCAGGGCAAGACAGTGGGGTCAGAGGACTTTCCAGATGGAAAACCTGCTTGTGCTACTCATACAGTAGGCTACCAATAAATATCTGTTGAATAAAACGTGTTTATCCAACCCATAAAGATTTGTCCTAAAAAAGACAACAAAAATACTTAGACTTTCAAACAGCAACCCCCACCCCCACGAGAGCTCTGATTGGAAGCATGTTTTCATTCTTTTGCACAAAAGTGTGGGATTTAGAAGGCCGCTTGCTCACGGACGTGTTTACATTTGGACTCTGTAGTCAAAAGATTAGGACAGAATAAGCCATCTCCTTACCCTGTTCCTCAGCTGTGGCCAGAGCCTGGGTGGTCACAAGCCTCTTCCTCCTAGGGCTCCACAGGGAAAGGAGAAACAGTGAGGGAGCCCCAATCTGAACTGTGCAGAAGCCTAATGGTTTGAAAAATAACTGAGGCTACAGACCCAGCATGGCTTAACATGACCTGGGAAATCAAATTAGAGGTGGTCACAGCCCAAAGCCAGAGTGGAGCAATCAGGCAGCCCTGTCCTTGGGGATAGGAGAGGTTGATGCTCATATCCAGCTGCAGTGTCTTTCTGTGTCCCTGCAATGAAACCACCTTTGCACATGCTGCTCAGATGTGCAGGCCAAGAGGGTCTGTCTTTGCTGCTGGGACAATAATTCAGAGATGCAGGGAGGCCGGGGATTTTTGTTCTTTCAAGTCTGAGGGTCACATTTGCATAAAAAGCTGCTGTTCCTTCTCCAACGCGTGCCTTGTATTTCATATTTGCCCTCCGAGACATCAGGCTAGAACAGCCCTATTTTATGAGCCAGCTGCTTTGCTGGCCAGCTGCTTCTGGGGCCACCCCAGAAGTTAATGTCACACCCTGGGGACATGATGACCCACAGAGCTCCTCCTGAGATGGAGGGGAGTGATACTTGTTGGAGAGAGAGAACCCCTAAGGATGCAGGTTCCCGTCCATCTCTCCTAGCTTCTCCAGCAGCGTACCTGGCTGTTGGGAGGGTTAAAGGTCTTGGCCCCAGATCACAAATTTAAATGGAGGAAGAAAGAGCCTCCTGCCAAGTGCCCGAGCACCCGAGAGGCAGTGGAGCCTGGAGCTCTGGGTTTTCTTGGGCTCCCTCTAAAGGGCCTGGCAGAACCAGGCCTGGGGTGTGGAAGACCTCATGGTTCTCGGGTCACACTTCCCCCACAGCCTGTGCTGGGAGATTCCGGCTCCTCACTAAGATTGGGCTGAGGAAGGAAGACACAGGGTGTTTTTGTTATATTGTTTTGCATTTTTGAGACGAGATTTTCCTGTGTAGCCCGGGCCAAACTCTCAGTCCTCCTGCTTCATCCTCCCGACTGCTCGATTACAGGTGTGCAGCACCACCCCAGCTACAGGGAGAGTTCTAAAGGCCAGGTGGGACTCCTGGGTCCCAGAGCCTTGCCCTCTTGTGCCATTCTAATTTGGCCACCTCCCCACTGAAGTTTCCACCTGCCCACTGCTGCCTCCTCTTTCTAGAAAACTCTCACATGCAGCCCGAATCTTCCCTCCTCTGTCCCTCTCCAGGATCCTGAGTCAGCTTCCCAAGGAGGCCCCTGCTCTCTACAGCTATTCTATGTTCAGTGGCATTTGGCAATTGTGCTAGCAATTCTTCACAGATTTCTGCTTTACTTGGGCTTTTTCCTCATCAAATCTCCCTCTATCCTGCCCAAAAAGATGCATTCCCCACTTTCTGGGCGGGGGCCACCTTTCCCGACTCTACTTCACACTGTTCCCTGCCCCTCATCACACGTGCTCAGCTCTGTGGGTTCCACTCCTGGCCCCCATCTGGAGCCTATAGCTGGGGCACAACTGGTGGCCCAACCCCATGAGAAAGTCCTCCTGGGTGGCCTCTGCCTGCCAGGATTGGGGGCCTGAAAGTCTTCTCCTTTAGTGACCATGGCCTGAAAGTCTTCTCCTTTAGTGACCATTCAGGACCCCAGCTTTGCAGCTGGGGACAGTGAGATTTGGAACTAATAGAGTTGTATATACAGGACTAAGTTTAGGGCACTCCTCACCCACCTGGGTACCAAAATCCAAGGATGCTCCTGTCCCTTCTATGAAGGGTGCCGTGTACCAACGTTCAGTCATGTTTAGATGACTTGTAACATCTAACACACTGCAAGTGCCGTGTAAATAGTTGTTCTGCTGTGTTGTATAAGGACTAGATTTTTTACAGAAAGAAAATCAGTATGTGTTCAGTACAGATAAAACTTTCCTTCTGAATATTTCCAATCCAAGGTTGGTTGTAAAACCGGTGGACACGAGGACCCGACTGTGCTTATTAGACCCGTGCTGTGTACCCAGCCCTGTGCAGTTATTTCCTTTGATTTCCTGATTTAATCATCATGACAGTTCTATTCTAAAGTGGGGAGACCGAGGCCCCCAAGGTTCCTGACTTGCCAGAGCTCAGCAACTCAGTGTCCTTGTATTTAGTGGAGCACCAGCCACCCCACTGCCCACGGTGTTGGGCCCAGGGCGGCAGCAGCAGCAGAAGAGGAAGGAGGAGGAGGAGGAGGAGGAGGAGGAGGAGGAAGGAGGAAGAGCGGTTAGATCAGGAAGCATCTCTACAGTGCCAGCCCTGGGGCCTCACCCCAGAACATGCCCTGGGGGTCTTTCCCCATCAATCCACTGTGCCTGGCGGCAGTGCCATCCTGACAGCCATTCCGAGCATCCTGTAAGTGGGGACAGGCCCACAAGCAAGGACACCAACCATCCCCATTCGCCTCAGACAGAGAGGGGTCCCAGGACCTGAAGTTTCTGTGTGCAAACCCAGGAAGATGGAGCAAATCAGGGCGAGTCACTTCCCTCCCTACAAAATACAACTGGAAAGAAACTTTCTCAGAGAGACAAAGAGAAAACTTCTCTTTCCTTTCTTCTCCTCTCTTTTCTCCTACAAATATCTGCTGGGCTGGGGATTATTCTCCAGCTGGAGCCAGAAATGCCTCCGTCCCAGTCTGGCTGCAGAGGCTCTGACCTTTCTGACTGGTGCCTGTGCCGGGCTGGTTAGGGATGCAGAGCAGAGCCAGGTGCGGCACAGTGACTTGGCACAGCCGCTTGCTGCAGTGTGGGAGGAGCTGGCCAGGCCCAGAGGACGGAGAGGTGTGCATGGCTTGAATAGCCAAGTGACAGCATTGCAGGCAGCCTGGGACGGCCAGGTCTCTCTGGGCTGGGAGTCGCCCCCCTGCTCTTCCCAGGCTGCCAAGGGGGAAATTTCCAGATGTCAGCGAAGGAGGAGGCCTGGTTTGGAGGATCCAGCCCAGTCTAGCACTTCCAGCTGCTCAGAGTCCACAGGGAGTTGCCAAAGTGCGCAGTCCTGGACTCGGCTCCAGGGTTTCGTTTAGCGATGGGGGGGCCCTAAGAATCTGCATTTGTAACCAGCACCCTTGGGGATTCTCATGGCAGGGTTTCTGAACCAGCTATGAGAAATCCAGATTGTGTTTCAGCCTCTTCATTGGAAACCGAAGCACAGAGCGGGGGAGGCGTAGGGATCACTTTGAGGTCACATAGCAAGTTTGGAGCAGGACTAAGAAAAGAGGATCCAAAACTCCTGAGCCCTCCAGGATCCTGGAGCAAACCTCAGCCAGGTGGGGCAAAGCCCCGTCGGTGGGTCAGAAAATGTGCTCGGCGTCCTGTAAAATCCAGCAAGAGGAGGAGGTATGGCATCCTCATACTGAGCGGGTAGACTGTCTGAGGCCAGGGTATCCAAGTGGGCAGCGTGCTAATAGTTGTCGGCAGCATCATTTGCACTCATCACAGCAGCCTTTCTGGGCGGAGACCAAGCAAGAGTTGGAATTAGAAGCCAGACATGGTGGTGCAGAGTTGTAATCCCAGCACTTTCGGGGGCTGAGGCAAGATCACAAATCGGAGCCCAACCTAGGCAATTTAGCAACTAAGTGGGGCCCTGTTTCAAAAAGGGGTTGAGGTGTAGCCAATGTGAAGGTCCTGGGTTCAACCTCTAGTATTGGGGGACAAAAGAGGTAGGATTTGAACCTGGCCCATAAGCACTTAGGGCTCCATTTCTCAACAGCTCCGGCTCCAGGGAAGGGAAAGACATGCAGAGCAAGGGACAGGCCAACGGGGGTCGGCATGGGCCAGGTCCTTTCCTTTTCCGTAGCAGCCAGACTTAGAGAACATTTCGATTTAGGGTTCCTCTGAGCCTGGGCACTGGAAGTAATTTCCTTTTCCACTTTAAAGCATTTTAATGCAAAAAAATTACAGTTGCCAACATCTTGCTTTTCACATAGGCAGCTGGCTTTGGTCATTCCTTCACTCATCCATCAAGTGAGTGTGCACGTGTGTGCGTGCATGTGCGCATGTGTGTGTGTGTGTGTGTCTGTGCATCCATATGCATATATGATATTTATTACCAGATTCTCAACCCTGGCTCCCCATAGAATCATCAGCAGGGGTTCTGGAAAATTCTGCTGCTCAAGCGAAAACCTAGATCAATTAAATTAAAGTGGGGGTATGCTGGGCATCAGGAATTCTCCAAGCCCCCACATGATGTTAATGTACATCTGAAGCTGAGAACAAGGCACTGGAGCAGTTTCTCAAACCTGAATGTGCTGAGCATGGTAGCGCACCTTTATAATCCCAGCGCTCGGGAGGCTGAGGCAGGAGAATCACTGAGTCCGAGGCCAGCCTGGGCTACATGGTAAGTTCAAGGCCATTCTGAACTACATAGCAAGACCCTGTCTCGAAAGAAAGAAAGAGAGAGAGAGAGAGAGAGAAAGAAAAAGAGGAAGAAAGGAGGAAAGAAAGAAAGGAAGAAAGAAAAAAAAAGAAAGAAACCCAGAACCCAAACAAACAAACCAAAAAATTCACAGCAAAAAACCCAACTTTAGGGGCTGGGGATTTAGCTCAGTGGTTCCACTGCCTGCCTCGCAAGTGCAAGGTTCCGAGTTTGATTCCTGGTACCAAAAGACAAAAAACAAACCTAACTTTAACGTGCACCAGGGAATCTTGCTAAAATGCAGGTGATGAGGCTGGGTGTTCCTAACAAGCTCCTGGGAGACAGGTGTTTTGGGCTCTAGGCCCACACTCTGAGGAGCCAGGGGCTGGGGGCTCTGTGAAGAGCCAGGGCCAGGGAGCCAAGCCACACAACAGTGACCACAGATCAGCCGCACCTAGCTGGAAGCAGGCCAGGTCCCGGGGCGGAGGGTCACAGCCTCGAGTCACAGGGCAAGACAGCTGCCCAGCCCAGGCTCCTAGCCCCCAGAGCCATGCTGCTTCTGCACTGACTGAGACCCCAGAGCTGGGACAGTATCTGCAACAGGATGGGCCCCAGAGGGATTAGGGGTGGCACGCGGAGAAGTCACCAAACAGCCTATAGGGGCTAAGAGACCTGAATCGGGCTGGATGCTACCACCTACTAGCTATGTGAGCTCAGGCAAGTCACTGAGCTGCTGTGACCATTTTCTGGGCCTATAATGAGGCCATGCTGGACGTGAAGGCACTCTGGCTGTGACATCTGTCACCCCATTGATCGCCAGGGTTGATTCAGCTCATCTGGCTGGCCACCCGGGTGTTCCCTTCCTCTCTCTCCACTCCATGTGCTTCCCTCCTGAAGCTGCACACTCAGTGGAAGAGGACGGCCACCCCAATAGAGGAGGACCATTTCCTCAGTCAAGGGTATACGAGCAGCTGTGCTCCCAGGCTAGAACCTCCACACAAGCTCTCAAGGTCCATAATGACGCCATGCCACCTGCTCACAGCATTGTCATGTGGCTAAAGGGACAGTAGCAGAGCAATGGCGGTACCCAGAGATGCCTGTATCCGTGATGGCAGAGGTTTCCCTGTAACAAGGAGATGCAGGATAGCTCAGCTTCCAAAGCAGGGGCTGCTGATTTCTGTCTTGTGAAACACTCCCCGGGGGACAAACTCAGGCAAGCGGGCAGCTGTCCCTGTGAGACCCAGATTTTCCACCCAGATGTTCCATCTCCCTGGGGTGCTGGTCTGGTCTGCCTGCTGGGGTTGGTTGCAGCCCCATCTGGGCTGTGCTGGCTGCAGAAGGGGCTGGGGGTGCAGGAACTCACGCCAGTGTCTGACACTCCCAACCCAGAGGTGGTTCTAGGTAGGTGACAACTTGGTCATCTGGCCACACTTGGCTGGAAAGGGTAGTCTCCGACCCAGCTGACCTGCCACGTACCAGGCACTACCTGAAAACCATGCAAAAGGAGGTTGGGTGGAGAATTAGTCTATGCACAGAGCCGAGGCCCACACCTGTCTGTGAAGGCTTCTCCCCCGAAGGCGTCTCCCCTCGCCAGCGCTGCCAACCCCACCTGCCTTCTGTTGCTCTCCTTCGCAGGGTGAATGCTCTCAAAAATGCTACTACATCTTCATTGTGGAGACCATCTGTGTGGCCTGGTTCTCCCTGGAGTTCTGTCTGCGGTTCGTCCAGGCTCGGAACAAGTGCCGCTTCTTCCAAGGGCCCCTCAACATCATCGACATCCTGGCCATCTCCCCTTACTATGTGTCGCTGGTGGTGTCTGAGGAGCCCCCAGAAGATGGGGAGAGGCCGAACGGCAGCTCCTACCTGGAGAAGGTGGGGCTGGTGCTGCGTGTGCTGCGGGCACTGCGCATCCTCTACGTGATGCGCCTGGCCCGACACTCGCTTGGGCTGCAGACGCTGGGGCTCACAGTGCGGCGCTGCACCCGGGAGTTTGGCCTGCTGCTGCTCTTCCTGGCCGTGGCCGTCACCCTCTTCTCCCCATTGGTCTATGTGGCTGAGAACGAGTCTGGGCGGGTCCTGGAGTTCACCAGCATCCCTGCCTCCTATTGGTGGGCCATCATCTCCATGACGACGGTGGGCTACGGGGACATGGTCCCCCGCAGTGTGCCTGGCCAGATGGTGGCACTCAGCAGCATCCTGAGTGGTATCCTCATCATGGCCTTCCCGGCCACATCCATCTTCCACACCTTCTCTCACTCCTACCTGGAGCTCAAGCGGGCACAGGAGCGGCTCCAGGCCCGCCTCTGCCACCTGCAGAGTGCCCATGCGGCCAGCACCAGTGAGCGGGAGCTCCTGGCTGACGTGGACGACCTGGTATCCTCCGAGGGCCCTGCCCTGCCTGCCGCCTACCTGTAGCTCAGATGCCTTGTGTGTGCATGAGTGCAGCACGTGGTTCCAACCCATCATCCTTGCCAGAAACAAGCTATCTCTACAGATTCCTGGAGCTCTCCCAAAGCAGCCACTGTAAGCCCAAAGGTGTCATCTGTGTGACCTCTGGTCCTCCTGACCTTGAAGCCCTGTTCCCTTGTCCAGTCTGCTTGCCTTGTCCTCCCTGCCTGTCTGCTCAGCACAGCCCACCTAGCTGGGCAGGCTTAGTCCTCCATCTTCACTCTTCCTGCCCTGCCGAGGCTGTGATGTCCCACATTGGGGTCCCTGTGGCTGCAGAACTTCACAGTCAAAGTTCAGTCACTTGTCAGCGTCTGCCCTGGGACTTGCAGCAGTGGCAGCTCCTGCGCCCTCCCTGCCTCGGGATGCTGGGGGAACTGCTGGGAGGTGGCTGCTAACAGATGAGAAAACAACAGCGGCAAACAAAGAATGGCCAGAACGAGTCTGGGGACAGATCTAACCAGGGTCTGTGCCCCAGTCAGTGACCATGGTCCAGGAGACGGCAGGGGACTGTCCCCTGGACAGTCAGTATGGCGCCTGCAGAATCCCATTCTTCCCCTCCAACCCTCTTCCCTGGCTCTGTGGGAGGGGCGTGTTCTCTGTCCTCAGCACCGCCAGTGCTGTTTCCTAACGAGGCCACCATCTCTTCTTCCCGGGTTTGTGCAAACCTCCCACCTTCTACACCTCCCTCCCACACACACAGCATACCTGGGGCCGTGCGGGATGCCACTCGCCAGCACAGAGGCTCTCAGGGGCAGCTGCACTCTTGGCGGGATGCCCTCCAGCTCCCCAACCCTCTTAGGGCTCTGCACTGTCCCTGCAGAGACTCAGCTCTCTGTGCGTGGCTCGGTACCAGGGACATACCACAGCTTCGGGGAAGAGTCACGAGCAGCCTCAGCGTCTGCCCCACACAGACCAGGACCTGTACCCTGGGCGCAAGTTCCGAATTTCAGTGTGTTGGTTCATCCATGGAAAGATTCCTCGCCCTTCATAGCCCACAGAGGAGGCTGATGCAGGACCGTGTTGGGGCTGAGGATGGCAGGCCTCAGTGCTTCGTGGAGGGCAGAGTGATGTGAACGATTCCAGTGAGGATGACGGTGACACTCAAAGGGTCGTGCGACCAGACTGGGAGGGGAGGGTCCGAGTGTTTCGGGGAGGCCTGTGGGCCCAGCTCCTCTGGGTCCCTGACTGCAGCACCTCCGTCAGGCCCTGACCGGGAGCTCTTTGGCACTTCCCGGAAACGACACGGTCTGCACTGTTGCTCACACTGGCTGGGAGTCTATGGAGAAGGTGGCCAGGGTGCTCATGGGTGGGTGGGGCCTGTGGGTCTGGCCTGGGTGGTACGGGGCACAGTCGGCCTTCTATCATGGGTAATGAGTTCTTAGAGTTCATTCTTCCCTCATCTTTATTGTAGCACTGGGGACTGAACCCAGGGCTTTCTCATTGAACCACATCCCAAACTTTTTAATTTTTTTTTTTTTTTTTTGAGACGGGGCCTGGCCAAGTCACTAAGCTGCCCAGGCTGGGCTCCAACTTCTGATCCTCCTGCCTCTGCCTCCCAGAGTGCTGGGGTTACAGGCACGGACCATCACACCCAGCTTCTTCTGCTAGCCATTAGCAAGGCCTCCGGTGCCCCACACAGGCTCCCCTGACTACTGGGCAAGGCCGGGGGCACTGGCTCGGGGGAGCACTGGCATCTAGCTTGAGGCCAGGCCTGGCCTCCTCCTAGTATCCCCCAGCTGACCCAGGCACATGACCCCATCCATGTAGAACCGGAGTCCGGGGGGGACCTCAGAGCCTCCCAAGCTGACAGTCCTCCAAGTAAGCTCTTGGTAGAGTGGCCCATGGTTGTCACACGGGGAAAGCTCTGCAGCCTGTCAGACCCGCCCTGGGCACGCCACTGTGCCCCGGGAAGTGACCAGCATGGTCTTGTGGGCCTCTGGTTGTGTCCTGGGCACCTTGGACAACAGCCATATGAGTCTTGTTCTGGGCTAATTTGTCTGTGTATGGGGTGCTTGGAGTCAAGTCCAGGGCTTTTATACTGAGCTACATCCCCATCCTTTTCTTTTTCTTTTTTTTTTTTTCCATTTTGAGATGAGGTCTCACTAAGTCTCCCAGTCTGGCCTCAAACTTGCAATCCTCCTGCCTCCGCCCCCCAAGTAGCTGAGATTACAGGCATATGTGACCTCTCTGGCTTAATTTTTTTAAAATAACTACTCTTAGGCAAACTATTACTCTCACTGAGAGTTGGATAATTTGGGTGTCTACTGGGACCCCGTTTCTCACTCCCTCTGTGACTCTGGGTAGTCCTCATTCCCTCTCTGTCGCCTGTGGGTTTGGCTGGCTGTGTGGTTTTCTGACAGGTTCCCCCAGGCACCGTCAGGGGGGGTATAGCAGTCCAGCTGGGCAGACGGCTCTCTGACATGGCAAACCCATGCTGTTTAGAAGAATCTGAAATTTCCCAGATGCCATCTCTCCTCCAGTCAGTGCCTGTCCACAGCCCCAGGACCTGAGGAAAAATGCTCACCCCTCCTTCCCATGGGAAGCAGAGAAGAATCTTCCACAGCCATCAAAAGCCCTGGAACCTCCCCACACCCATTTGCTGCTCAGCAGGGACTGAGGAGTTTGTTCAAGCTGCAATAATTCCTAATTACCACTCTGCCCATTGCTGGAACCAACTTCCACCCAGACAGCTCCATAAAGGCCTTCCAAGGCTAAACAAAAAGTTTAAAATAAGTCCATCATCAATATTATAAGATTCCAGAGTCCCGGGGCCAGCGATTTAGCTCAGTGGTTTCGCCACCTGCCGCGCCCAAGTGTAAGGACCGGAGTTCGATCCTTGGTACCAAAAAAAAAAAAAAGATTCCAGAGTCCCAAACACTCCTGGTTGAAACTCTCTAAATTAGAGGTAGATAATTGGAATTGATTGCTTGCATGTGGGGCTTAATTAAATGCTCTAATTTTCCTCCTGGGTAACATCCCAGATGACAGGTTTAAATTGCCTGAGTCTCTCCTTGCTGAGCAGCCTCTCCTCCTTGTGGTTGGATGGGGTGGGAATAACAGGCAGGTGGCTGGCAATTTCTTCCTCCCCACAGGCCGGAAACCAAGTAGCCTTCTTCCTGCAGAGTGCTCTTTCTAGGGTGTCCTGCTGCTGCTCTTAGGCGTGTCCAAGGCGAAGTCCAAGCCCTGGAAGGAAATATTCAAACTGAGCTTAAAGCCCATTCTGCTGGGCTTTCCTGACAGAGGAAGTGGGGTTGTCTTGCGGTGTCCCTGGCACTTTCTGTGACAATGGACATGGACATCGCCTCCGTGGACCTCCTGACTCACCTGACCTCAGACAGGCTGAAAGTCCTTCCCAGCTGGGGCCGTGTGGGATTCTGGGAACGGTTTACACCACCAATCGGAGCAGGAGCAAAGAAGGAGAGGGGTACGGAGAGAGCCATACCGTGAGCCCTCTCCTATCCACAAAGATGCGCCTTCGACAGAATGTGGAGTAGTCCACCCGCAGATGGAAGTTCGCTGCAGTCTTTTCCTGCCCTCTGCCCCCAGCGGTTCCTACTGCCTCCCACGGGCACAGCTCTGGCACCCCCAGCACAGGGCCATCAGCAGTGGATTATTAGCCCCCTTCCTTTTCTTCATGCTGATGTGCCAATAAGGGGCATCGCCTTCTGAATTATTACTGGGTGTTGAGAACCAATCAGGTTTGCATCATTTTATTTGGAAAACATGTCAAATTCACAAAAAAGTTGCAAGAACCTTATATAGGGATAAAGCATCCGAACACACCTCTTTTTTTTTTTAACACATCATCCCATTTGCTTTGTGCTTTGTCCTATCTATATTTTAATTTTGTATCCATAGAGCATTCCACTAAACCACTTGAAAGTAAATTCCCTACACCATGGCCCTCTGCTCTCGAACCTAATTTTTTGGGGCGGGGGGGTACCAGGGATCAAACTCAGGACCTTGAGCTTTCCAGGCAGGCATGGTGCCACTGAGCTAAATCCCCAGCCATGAACCTATTTTTAAAACTATTATCAAAGATATATTTCATTGCACAGTAATAAGGAGTCACAAGCTTGGAATATGCAAAAATATCAATAAATGCCAACACATTTGTTAATTTAAGTAGATCAAAAGAAGATCATCTATGAGCGTTTCATTGCCCTGAGGAAATATAGTGTGGTTCACCCCCTACTCTCAGAACTGTAGAATGTGCTAACTGCAAGAACTCGCAGGCACCATCCGCCCAAGGATGCTTAATCAAGTTTGTTGGGTTTTTTTCTGTTGTTAACAGGGATCAAACGCAATTCCTTCTGCTTGCGAGGCAGGTGGCAGAACCACTGAGCTAAATCCCCGACCCACTTAATCAAATTTTTATGTGGTCCCAGAGGCCCAGGAACCTTTCCAGTCCAAAGTGTCTGACAAGTCCATCAGATTCCCATGGGAATCTATGGCCTCTGCCTGCCAAAAGGGCAGAGAGTTCAAAGGTAAACCAGCTCCTTCCTCCGAGGTAGAAGACCCTCAAGGATGACAGTGCATGGATCCCACACCCAAGGTCACTGCTGTCCAGAGCCACAGCGAGGAACTGCCACAGCACACTGACAGCAGATGCGAGGTTTTATCTCCTGTCTGCTCCACTTTGTCCACTAGCCTAATAATCTCCTTGTACAAGCCTTTTCCTTCCATCCAGCACAGAATCCAGGATCAGAGTGACTTTTCCTTGTCCTGTTGCCTTAGCCTCCCGCAATCTGGCCATTTCTACGGCTTTCCTTTGACTCAGAGGACATGACGTCAGGGTGACCACATCATACACATCACCCTGCACAGAACGCGCCTCCTTGTCTGTCTGATGTCTCCCCATGCTCGGGCTGAGGCTGCATGTGCTGGGCCAGGCCACTGCATGAGTGAGCTGTGTCCCTCCAGGATGTCACATCCGGGGGCACCTTGTCCCCCACAAGCCCTCTCTCTGGGAGGTGACCCCAGGAAATGCTGGCAGGGAGTGGGCACTGAAAAGGAGAGGAAGAGGAGGAGGATAGAAAAGTGCTAGCCTGGCCTAAAGACATCCAGTAAGAAACCAAAATGAACCCTGGTCCTCCTCCCAGCACAGCCATCCAGGTCGAATGTGCCAGCCTAGCCAGCCACGTGCCACCTCCCTGTCCACCTCACTCCGAGGACAGCATTTTCCCTGTGCAGATAAGCCGGTCCCCAGGGCTCGGCCTGTCACCTCTACCTGTGACAAGGAGGGAACCTCTGCTGCCCTCCCTCACCTGGCCATCTTCACCAATTCTTAGAGCTAAGAGGACCGGGGTGGTCACTGGGTCCAACCTGCCCATTTTACAGATGCAGATGAGACGGTCCAGGGAGGGGATGGAATTGGCAGGACACAGAGTCAGGGCCAGCCAAACCACGACCATCCTGGCTCTGGGCACACAGCCATGTGCTCCCCGCTCTGGGAGATGGGTCCCAGACCAGCCGGTCTCTGAGCAGCATCTGTCATCTACCCAAGGGACACCTCCAGGAATGCGACACTGGTTAAAAATAAAACAAAAGGAGCCAGCCCCACTCTGCAGTGGCTGCTTCCAGAGACACTCAGAGAACTACACCGTGTGTCTGTCGCAATTCACCTTCGCCGTCCAGGGAACAAAGCCAAGGGGCCATCAGGCTCCGTGTGATGCGACTTGGGAACACATCCCAGCACCCTGAACTAAAATTAGCTGATCTTGCTGCTTCCCAAAGCTCCCATTGTCCTCAGCCAGTGACCAGGCTAAGGTCCCCTGGGGACCAGTAGCAGGCTCACCTTGCGCCTTCCCGGGTGAGCTTTTGGGCCCCCTCCCTGTGCACCTGAGGGAAACATTACATGACACTAAGGCATAGTGCAGTGGCTTCTCTGGTGTACTGGGGACCACCTAGTCATGAGGCCACTGGAGTTGACCCTGGGGACTTAGAAAGAGATGGGGAGGATGTCCTGGAAAGGGATGGCGGGGCCCCGGGGTCACCCACCTCAGGCCGCTGGTAAGACCCAAGTCAGGAGTTGAGCAGGGTGAGGTCTTTTGTGTGAAGAGATCTATTAACTTATAGAAAATTGACAAGGAGGTGCAAAAGACATAGCATTTATTTACTAAACGGAGATTTGCAATTCAGTCCACTAAATCAGGGGGCCCTGAAGAATGTGCCCTATCTAGGACATGTTTAGTGTGGTTTGGTTTGGTGTGGTTTGGTTTCGGTTGGGTTGGGTTTGGTGAACCCAGGGCCTTCACGCTGAGCTACATCCTCAAGGTATTTTTACATACTTTAAAAAATTTGAGACAGGGTCTTGCTAAGTTGCTAAATTACCCAGACTAGGCTCAAATTTTTTTATCTTCCTGCCTCTGCCTCCCAGAGTGCTGGGATTATAGGTGGGCACCACCACGCCCGCTGGAACAGGCGTTATATGGGGGTTTCCAGTGTAAGTGTTTTCCAAAGGTGCTCATTGGCCGGGCACGAGTCTTAAATCACAAAGCTGATTGGACAGGTTAGTTAATTAGGGTCCTCGGCTGAGAGAAGCTGACCTCGCTGGCAGGGGCTCACAGGTCCATAGGATGAGTGCACGGTGAACATCCAGCATGCAGCATGTTACCCTGATGAGGACAAGGCACCCCTCCGCTTCAGAAAGCCTCAGCTTGAATGACCACATTGTCACTGACATCCAAAAACCACTAGTAGGGGGAAGGGGGACTCAGAGGAGGAAACCGCCCTCGCAGGGGCTGCTCAGACCTACTCATCACTGGGCAGCTGGAGTGAAGCACTGTGTGCTCCAGGAGACAGTGTAGGTGGAAACGCAAGGGCTCATGGGACAGATGTAAATTCCCTCTCATGCTACTCTCCCACTCCAGTGTCCCTGCGGTAACAGTGCAATACTTAGAATAACACACCGGTAAGTCTCAGAAGTGACTTCCTTCTATGTTCAAGAAGCTCCGTTCAGACTTCATTAGACAAATAAATGAACAAAATAACAAAGGAGGAATTGTTGGCTCGCATAGCTGAAAATCCAGGTGGAGTTCAGGTATGGTTTAATCCAGTGCTTCAGCCAGGAAGCAGAGCAGCCCTGAGGGGGGTAGGAAGCCAGGTGTGGACCTTGCATTTGCACCCTGGGCAGAAGCAAGGTGGGTTCCTGTGGGGACTTGTGGCCGTAGGGACACAGGGACAGGGGCAGGCTTGGGTCTGCAGCAGAGAAAGTGCTGGAGGGGGCAAGAGAGGAAGTCCAGGGCTGGCAGGGCCACAGTGATGTGGAGCCTGTCAGTCATTCTGGCACCTGTAGAGTGACAACTGACCCTGTGAGGCCACCCACCCTTACCTCCTCCTTCCTGGTGACAGAAAGGATCTGAGGTGAAGCCAGAGCTCTCTTCACCAGCCCTGTAGTAAGGTGGCCTGTGACTGGACCTGGACCAGAGGAATATGGGCAGGGGGACTCCAGGATCCTCCTCTAAGAGCAGGCCACCTTAGCTGGGTGTGGTGGTGCATACCTATAATCTCAGTGCTCTGGGAGGCTGAGGCAGTAGGATTACAAGTTCCAGCCCAGCCTGGGTGACTTAGCTACTTAGCGAGACCCTGTCTCAAAATAAAAAATAAAAAGGCCTGGGGATGTAGCTCAGCGTGAAGGCCCTTGGTTTAATCCCTAGTACTGCAAAAAGGAAAATGAAAGATAAAAAGAGGAGGCCACTTCCCTTAGAGGTGAGGGCGGCAACACACACCCTCCTTGCAGCAGCCTTGTGAGGAAGAGCCTCCTTGGAACCAAAGGACTTGGCTGTTTGCATCACAGCACCTCAGCAGGCGCCTGCTGTGGACACAGGGACCTAAGTAGAAACTGGGTCTTTCAAAAAATAAGAACCAAGAGACTCATGTAATGGTACAAGATCCCGATGATGAATGTAACTGTATTTTATACCTAAAATGTACCAATAAAGTTAATGGGGGGAAAAAAAAGAATGTGCTCATAAGCCAAACATCCTAATTATCACAGTTTTAGTAATACCATATTTCAGTTATTCTAGGTATTTAAAAAATTTTATGGCTCAGGGAATCGAACCTACAACGTTTGCATTGAATTACATCCTCACCCTTTATTTTATTATATTTTCTTTTATTTCATTTTTTGAAACAGTGTCTTACTAAGCTTCCAGGTTGCTGAGATGGGGCTAGAACTTGATGTCCTCCTCCCTCATTCTCCCAGTGTGGCAGGATTAGAGCCGTGCACCATCATGCCTGGCTCTTAAAATTTATTTTAAAGTAATGTTTCATAGAATCTAATGGTTCCTATGGTCCAAATACTATTATTAGATTGATAATAGATAGATATTTTATTATACTTTAGGTAAAGCGAGAGCTGAAATCTTTCCTGCAGATTTTTTTGGTTACTTATTATCTTGTCTTCTCTAGTTGATAATCTTAATAAAAATTGATATCCTTGGGAAAAAAACCTGGGTCTTTCAGACAGCAGTGCACAGTCAACTAAGTTTTAAAAAATATTTCCTGTAACTACTTTTCTGAGATAGGAGCCACATACCATATGATTCACCCTAGTGTGCAACCTTTATACTTACAGAGTGATGCACCTGTCACCATATTCAATTTGAGAACATTTTCATCACTCCAAATGAAATCCCATACTCATCAGCAGACACACACACACACACACACACACACACACTCCATTTCTCCATCCCCCTAGCCCCAGACAGTCTCAAATCTACTTCCTGACAACAGATTTGCCTGTTCTGAATGTTTCATATAAACAATCCTACAATAGCCATGGCCTTTTGTGACAGCCCTGTTTCACTTAGCATCATGTTTTCAAGGTTCATTTATCATTCCACCGTATAGACAGCCACATGTGGCTCATCCACTCCTCAGTTGGTGGCATTTGGGCTGTCCCCACTTTGGGAATATCATGATAATGCTGCTGTCAACTTTTGTGTTCAGGTTTTTGAGAGAAGAATACATTCTCTGAGGATGATAGCTAGAAGTGGAATTACTGGAACTACTTTGAGGAACAGCCAGACATTTTTGCGCCCTGGCTGTGTCATTTCTGTTCCCCATGAGCAGGGCTTTGCCTCCTCACTAGCACTGTCCTCTTTGTCCTTTGATTGGAGCCATTGGTGGGGTTTGTTTTGCATCCCTTGATGGCTAATAATAAAGAGCTTCTTTGCCAGAGCATGCTGCCCTTTCAGGATCTTCTCGGGGAAAATGTTTATTCAGACCCTTGGCCTCTTAACTGGATTGTGTTGTTTATATACTATAAATACAAATCCTTTAACAGACAGATGTTTGCAAGTCTATGTCCCCCATTCTGTGAATTGTCTTTTTACTTTCGTGGTCCTTTGAATAGGAAAGTTTTAAATTTCAATGAAATCCATTTTTTTCTACTTTTTCTTTTTTTTGTCTGCTTTTGGTGCCATGTCAAAGAAAGCTGTGCCTAATTCAAGGTCATGACGTTTTCCTCTTCTATCTTTATATTTTCTTCTAAGAGTTTTGTAGCTTTAACTCTAATGTTGAGTGTATGACCTGAGTTGGGCTTTGTGCATGGCGTGTAAGGAAGGGCCCATCCCTATGCTGTCATCTGGGTACCCAGGAGAATGGATGTTCTGGAAAGCTATATCCCCAGTCCTCAGTAGGTCTTTATTGGCTGCTTCTGTGGGAGAGATATTTTCAAAGGGCCTGCAATGTCCTGTTAACTTAGAACAGGGTTCTATTCTCTCCCACCCCCTTCTGTAAGGCCATGCCCGAGTCCTAATTGCCAGTCAGTCAGTGCTTATCTGTCAGGCACTTTGATGTGGTAGCCCCCACAGGAGGGCATGGAGAGAAACAAGGAACCATCCCACCCTGGGGCTGATGGCAGAGCCAGGGACAGGTCCAGCCCACTTCCCACTGAAGGTCACTGAAACCTTGCAGCCTGCACATTTGTGAATGACCCTCACTCACTTGCCGGATGGAGAAACTGAGGCGAGTGGCCCCTTGGGCTCCCAGGTCCATCCTTCCACTTGGTGACACCCAGGGACAGTAAAGTGCAAAGGGTGCCCAGGGTCCAGCCAAGACTCCAGAGCCCCAGGCGACAGAGGAGGAAGGCTGGGGGCAGGGAGGAGCCGAGGAGGCAGTGCTGCCGAGTGCCAGGCGAGATCCACCACCTCCCGATTTAAAGGTGCTACTGTTGGCAAAACGTCCCCAGGAGGAGATTAGGCCAAGAAGACATCACCAGGCTCTCCGGTGCAGAAGTGGCATTCATCATCACCCTGCAACACTAAAGCTGAGTCAAAGAAACAAGCAACTGCTATGGAATGAAAGCACTGTCTGGGGAGGAAAAGGTGGGGCAGACAGACATCTGCCATCTGGGGGCGCACTGTACTTATTTGGCAGAGCACAGAGCAGAGTTGATGTCATTTCGGATAGCCTGTTTACCCAGCAAGTATGTGATTAATGAACACCACAAAGCTCACGGCACCAAGCTGAAGTCTGAGATGGCTGGTGTGTTTCTTCACCATTGCAGTACGAACAGTCAATCAATTTAAATTATCTTCCGGGGTAAACAATGGGTAATAAGTGGGCTAATCGAAGGGCTTGGGTGTTTCAAAAACTCTGGAAAATTATAAGCATGATATAATTATTTCGAAGTTGGCCCAATTTTTTAGAGATGATACCTAACGCTGGCTCAAACCTCCCTCCTGCTTGTCTCTCCCTCGGCAGGAAGTCACCCAACCTTCCCCTGGGAGCCCTCGGCACTCATCCCTCCCCCTTGGCAGCTCCCCCTGTGCAACTCCTCCCTGGGCTCTCCCAGCACCCATTTTCTCAGCCCAGTGACAGAGTTCTAGCTCTGATGCTATCTCCCCAGGCCCCTGGCCTGCAGCTCCCTCCCTGGGTGGCAGCTGGCTTCTTCCTGGCCTCCTGTGGCTTTCAGGAAAGGGCAGAGCAGAGTGACTAAGCCAGAAAAGGACCTCAGCAACAACACTGCCCAGTCCTCCTTTTGTAAATCAGTAAATTGGGACTCAGGGAGAGTTGTGTCCAAGGTCATAGAAGGGAATCCAACAGCAGCCCAGGCAATGCCAGAGGCGGGGGACCAGGGGGTTCAGACCTCAAACAGCTGGAGCTATGTACTGCCAGAAGGTTCCCAGCCTCACCCCACAGTTTCCTCACCTGTGCAACTGGGCTGTGGTCACACCTCTCATGCACTCCGGGCGGTTTCACTGTCCAGCCTGTGGAGGGCCTTGGGCCTGGGAAGGTAAAGCTCTCGCTGGTACTTTTCTCATGCCGTTTCCCAGCTGTCATGTGATGAGCAACTTCCCCCTACCACACTCTTCCACTATGATGGTCCTGCTGTGAACCAGCCAACCATGGACTGAGAGCCCTAAAACTGTGAGCCTAATTAAACTTCTATTGGCCCAAGGTGTGGGTATCTGGTATTTTGTCCCAGCAAGATGAAAGCTAACAGATATATCCCAAATGGCAGCAGCTGTGGTGCTGTAGGAATAGGGGAGAAGGGCCGAGCCAGGCCTCAGATTTGTCCTCCCTCACTGCCACTGCAGATTGGGCCCACGACCTCTGAGAATACCGAAGTCTGAGGATTCCAAGTCCTTTACTTAAAATGGTGCATGTTCCAGTATCTCCTGCACATCCTCCTGGTTTTGTTTTTTTGAGGTGCTGGGGATGGAACCAGGGCCTTGCACACTCTAAGCAAGTGCTGCCCCTAAGCTATGGTCACGGATGCTTCACGTCATCTCAAGCTTACCTATAATGCCTAATACAGCACAGTTGGCACACTGTGTTGTCTGACAAGAAAAAGCCTCTGTACCTGCAGTACCAGTGCACTTTTTCCAAGTATTTTCCACGTGGCTTTTGGTCGATTCTGTGGACATAGGACCTGAGGATTCACAGTTGCCACGCTTCTCTAGATGAGTGCACCATGTGCCTGGAGGTTAAGTGGCTGGCCACAGCCATGCAGTCAGTGGCGGGGACAGGCTGGGGGGAGGGGACCCAAACCTGGGCTCCAGGTCAGGACTGACCTAGTCCTGTGTGATAGCTCTGAGGGACCCGTTTGTCTTAGGTAAAGTTCTCCACAGAAACAGAACCGACAGGATGCACACAGAGTTACAGAAAGATTTATGATAAGGGTCGGCTCACACCATGTGGAGGCTGAGGAGTCCCATGACTTCTGGGCTGAACGTTGGCAGTCCAGAACGCTAGGCATATCATCTCAGTCCTAACCCAAAGGCCTGAGAACCCAGGGACCAGTGTGGGTGCTCTGGTTCCAGTCTGAAGGCCTGAGTACCAGGAGCGCTGATGTCCAGGGGCTGGAGTGGATTCATGCTTCCTCCACCTTTTGGTCTATTCCAGCTCTCAGTGGGTTGCACAGTGCCAGCCACGTGGGGGACGGCTGTCTTCCTTACCCTGTCTGCCCAAGTACACACCACTGTCTCCTGGAGACACCTCCCAGGCCCCCTCAGCAGGGATGCTCTGGGAGCACTCGGCCTAGTCATACTGACACATGGAATCACAGATGACCAGCTTTCCAAGGCCCATCTCTGTCTGCATCATGTAGTTCTGAACCCTGAAACTGCTGGGGACCAGGGAGCCTTAGACTGTAGAGCTGGGGCTCAGGATTGGCCATGGTCCTCAACTGCCCTCAACCCCAGGGCCAAGGATTTCAAAACTGCTGTGCTCCAGAACTGAGTGCATGCGCACCTACACTAGGCACCCTCTTCCACCCCAGCAGGGGCTGCAGAGCACCCACCACCCTCCTGGTTCACCAGGACCCCAGAGAGGGGGGAGGAAGAAGTACAGAGCTGGAGCTGGAGGAGCACTGTCCCTCGCCACAGAGGAGCAGGCAGGCTCTGGAAGCCACAGGACCTTCCCAGTTCCAACAGCTGGGTGGTCTGGGACAAGAACTGCTGAAGCCACTGCCCAGCCTGCACCCTTCAGCCTGGGGCTGCTCAGACCCATAGGGCTTCCTCCACAGGCCAGGATGGGCCTACGTGTCCCTTGCTGCTGCCCCAGGTCCAAGCCCTGGACAGGAAGGAATCAGAGTCTCCATAGTGAGTGGCCCTGCACCCACACTGCTGGAAGCAGCTAGGGCTCCACCACGGCCCTGTACACAAGCAGCGGGCAGGGAACCTACCTTCCTCCAAGCTGCTTCCACCAGTGTCAACTAGTGCCCACAACAGTGCAGTGACTGGGAGGAGGGGATCCAGGTGAGAGCCCAGCAGACGTGAGGCTTCTCAAAGAGAGGTGAAACACTCCTCCCAATCCCACTGGCCTCTGGCTCCCCCACAACATGCACATACCCAGAAACACCAGAAACCTTTTCTTTATTCGAACCCAAATGGGCAGCAGCCCTCACCCCATACTGCAGCCCCGACCCAGTTCACCCGGCATACCCCACGCCCTCCCTGCTCCCAAAGGGCCTTCCCTGGGGTTGCAGCTCTGCAAGGATCTCAGCCCCCTGAAAGTCCAGCTCAGCTCCCGAATTTGCCCACCAGTAGCTTGGAAGGCCAAGAGCCCAGGCCCTGCTGGTCCAGGAGGAGTGACAGCTGCTGGCGAGCCTCCTGGTAGGGTCCAGCCTGGACGGAGAGGGCAGGAGAGGTGAGAGGGCCCTTGCAGGGGCACAGAGGGTCTAGGGGAGGGGCGGGGGGAAGAAGACCCACCTTGGCAGCCTCATAGGTCTTTAGGGCCAGGAGGTGGGGCTGACCCAGAGCAGCAGCGGCCTGGCGGAAGGCCCGCAGGAAGGCAGCCTTACAGAGACGGGAAGGAGGCCCAGGCGTGGCCCTGAGAGGACGCGTGGAGGTCAGGGGGACATGAAGAGGCTAAGGGAAGAGCACAGTAGGCCTGGCCCACTCTTCACTCTCATTATGTGGCACTATCACAAGCCACAGGGTACTGGCCACTGCCACTCCCTGTGAGGGGCTGAGCCAAGGTGAGAACTACGCAGGCTCTCACTGCCCCCCAGCAGGGAGTGGGGAGCCCCCCACCCAGACCTCCCTCAACCCAGCTCCATGGAGCCTCTCTCACTTGGCCTTCACGCGGCCAGTAGCCACATCCACAACTTCCACGTCAGGGTCCCCCAGGCTCCAGTTGAGGCTCAGGCCGTGGGAGGCGCTGGAGACAGGGTTGGAGGGGGCCACAGGGGGCCCTGAAAACAGGTGCAGGGTGGTGCGGACGTAGGGAGGTGGCAGGCACGACCCCGAGGTGCTGTCTAGGCTGGGCCGGTCGTGAATGGCCCTGCTCAGAGTCGGGGGGTCATGGCAGGGATCAGCTGGGGGCAGAGGCACAGGACACAGCGTGAGTCAGCACCACCCCAAGTCCCCAGGGCCTGCTCCCTGCCCTGACGCCCCTCCCACCCCTTACCCAGGATGAGGCTGGTGGCGTAGAGTGGGGGCAGGAAGTGGGCCAGCAGAGCGCCACCCAGCCCCAGCACTGCCCAGCGCGCCAGCTTGTCGCTGGCTGACAGGCAGCCCACATGGGTGTCTCGGAGTGTGTGCGCCACGTAGGACACCGGCTTCAACTGCCCGCAGATGTGGGCCTGGAGGCGGAAGGAGGAGCTGAGCAGAAGGCCATCTTCCGAGGGCGGCGGGAGGCTGCAGACGACAGGGCATTTTTTGACCATGGTTCCTCAGGGAGCCAAGCTGGGGACCCCGGCCTCGGGGACCCCACATACTAGATGTCGTGGGCTGCTCCTTTGGGAGTGTTGCTGACGTACAGGTGCAGGAAGATCCGGGGCTTGAGGGCAAAAGGGGGCCCGGGCCCAGGCTGGGGGGCCAGCACAGAGCGCTCCTTGCCTTTGGGGCCCCCCTTCGTGGCCAGCAGCAGCTGCCGGAAGAAGAACCTGGAGTGACAGGCAGAGGACGACTTGGGACCACTGTCCCCCCAGGGCTGTGGCAGAGCCTGACCCACCTACCCTCACCTCATCAGGGCCCGGCGTGCGATGATCAGACCATGACAGTCGTGCAACTGCCGGCCCGAGAACTCCAGCCAGCTGGCACAGGTGCCACTGCCTGTGCCCAGTGCCACCAGCTCATAGATCTCCTTGGTGTGGCCCTTGGCACCCGGGAGCTCTGTGCAGGGAGGAGGCAGAAAAGGCTCAGCCCAGGGCAGGGGCCCAAGGGGGCCGGCCAAGGTGGGGCAGGGGATGGGGTGAACCCTACCGTGCTCCAGGATGACTGCAGCCACTGTCCCCATGCAGGCCCTGTAGGGAGAGTCATCGCCCAGCAGGCGGTCCAAGCCGGCACTGACCACGGCTGCGCAGCGCTGCTCGTGGGGCAGGATGTCCTCTGCACAAGGGCCAAAGGGCAGCAGTGGGGCCCACCGGTTTGCCTGCCTCCCCGATCTGGGGCTTGGGCCAAGAGCCAACCTATCTTTGCTTGGGTCAGTGACCGTAGGCTGGCAGGGGGTTTCGCGGGGCTCTGAAAGAGGCAAGGGGAGCTGGTTGCCGTGGGTGCCAGGCCTGACTTCCCACCCTTCCAGAAGCCAAGGAGAAGAGCTGCCACTTCCAGACAGAAAGGTCCCCAAGCTGCTCCACTCGCTCGTGGTGCTGGCCCCAGTGCGGGCAGGACTTCCAAGGACCCCAGAGCAGGGGTCAGCCCAGTTCCCTAGCCGGGAATGCCAGATGGTCCTGGCAACTACCTGGCCCACACACAGCCTAGAGCCGCTTCCGCCTCCTCCTAACCACTGAGACCCTGCACCTCCTGCCCAGGGGCTGGGTTACCTGTGCTCTCCAGCTGACTCCGGATGTAGCACAGGGCAGAGAGTGCCGCCTGCTGCTTGGCCTCCACTTTGGTGTTCGCAGTGCCCAAGGGGCACACCATCCCATCCAGTTCTGCACACACGGAGAAGGGGGAGCCAGGACCTGGGGAAGGAAGGTGTGGGGGAGGAGCCCTTTCTAGGAAGGGCCACCACAGCCACTTTCGCTGAGGCTCCCTGCTGACACCTGCTCGAGGACAACCAGAGTAAGGACCAGCCCTAACCCTCCCTCTCCGGGGACTCTGTGGACAGAGCTGCCGTGACTCCACTGTGTGGGGAAGCACAGGAAGGCAGGCAGTTTGGCCCAGCGAGGCCAGGACCCAAGTCCAGGTCCACCTCCGAGCCTGTGCTGTGTCTCAGGACCAGGACCTGAGCTCCCAGACAGCTTCCTGCCGGCTGCCAGGCACATCCTTTTATTTCCTTCCTCCTCCAGGGACCCCAAATTTGGAAGATTTTTCTCTCCAACACCATCATTTCATGTGTTGCTTATAACAGGACAAAGACAGATGAAAATCCTAGAACTGGGGTCACAGGTCAAAGGGCCAGAACATTTTAAAGTTCATGGTACTTGCTGCTAAACTGTCTCTCCAGAGGCCTGGCCTTCAGGAAGGGACCCCCCTCGGCACTGAGATGCACCAACCCAAAGGGTGACAAAACCAGCAAGTACAGCGTAGATGAACACAGAAAGAACGCTGCCTCTAGAAAACCACCATGCGGCAGCCACTGCAGCAACTGAATTTGGCATGATTGCGTCTGGAGGCTAAAACCACAAAGTAACTGTGCTATGGGACAGGATATTTACACAGGCTCCAAATGCTTCCCTTCAGATGACCTATTAAGCACAAAGAGGAAAGCAAAGACACCTGGCGGATTCCACCCTACCCTCATGACTGCCAGTTGAAAGACCCACTGAGATCCTAAGACCCCCATGGCCACCATTACAATGCAGACTGGACCAGATTCTGAGAAAACAGATGTCCAAACTGAAGGACAGTTGACAAGACCACTGGGCATTACGTTTCAAAAATATCAAGGTCAAAGACACCGAGAGATAGAGGGAGGGAGGGAGGTGGAGGGGAGGGGAAGAGGAAGTAAAAAGAATTAAGATGTGTCATGTACATGCATCAACTCCCCCATGACGGATGGAATCATCATGTACTGCAAACATGCAGTAATAAGAAAAATCAAAATTAAAAAGAGCAAGGTCATGCAAGACATAAGAGGGAATAACTGTCTTAGATAGAAAGATAAGTGTGATGGCCAAGTGCATTATGTCATGCTGGGAAGGGGGCAAAACGGCCCTTATGGAGCTGCTGGGACAAACTGGGAAAACGTGAGTGTGAGAATGGGTGTGGTGACGTGCATCTGGAATCCCAGCACTCTGGGAGGCTGAAGCAGGAAGATCACAGATTTGAGCCCAGCCTGGGCAACTTACTGACTTAGCAAGAGCCCATCTCAATTAAAATTTTAAAAAGGGCTGAGGATGTAGCTCAGTGTGATGGCCCAAGGTTCAATCCTCAGGACCATGAAACAATGACAACAGGAAAGGGAAAAGAGAAAGGGAAACAGAAGAAGTGACTATGGCAACTAAATGATAGCGTTTATTAAACTTCCACAAGTTGATCATTGTACTGTAGTTCTGTTCCATGTCTTTAAGAAATATATACTACCATGTCTAGGGGTGCAGAGCCCCTAGACATGGGGTCTGAAATTAACTTTCACACTGGGGCTCTGTTTGAGTTGGAGAGCTAGAGGTTGTACTCAGGAAGAGAAAAGGACTGGTCATGATTATTCTTAGGCTGTGTGTACAGTATAGTATTGCCTTTACCAAATTGTGTTCACTATCTGTGGTGGATTGACTAATGGGCCACTTGTACCACCCAGCTGAACTGAATCAGCGCGGTCTAGGCGTGAAGGATCCACCTGAGGACTGTTACCAATCGCCATAAAAAGAACTGGAGTCCCTTTGCCTGTTGATTTTTCTAGGAGAAGCTTGCTGCGGATGGTTTTCCTGATGGGAACTAGGCTGTTCTCATCGGAGGAGCTCAGGCCTCCCTGTCCTTGGGAATGGCTGCTGTTCTCGTCAGGGGAGCTCTGATCTTCACTGTGAGCATCACTTCCTGGCTCCAATGTAGATCTCTCAGCCTGGTGGCACAAATCCTTCATCTCACTGGCATAGGTTTTCTAGCTTCCACCACTGGCCTTTGAGCCCTCCAGGTGCAGCCCCTCAGTACAGACAAGCATGAGACATCGCCATGGGCTCTAGGCCACTGGCTGGACTCGAGGAGGACATTGCCTTGGACTAAGCCTTTAGCTGGACTTGTGTGGGAAGCTTCTGGGATCCAGGCCCTCAGCTGAATTCTTTGGGCTTCTAGTGTGTGGTTAATCTCTTGCACTCCTTTGCATTTGACTTTTTGGGTAATTATCATAAAATAATCTTATAAGTTATATGTCTTGTATTTAATGTATTCCTTTGCCAAATCCTGCTGACTACAACAAAATCTTTAAGTCATGGGCCAGGCCTCATTCAGGAATCTCCTACACTGGTGTGGCAAGGGAAACTGCATATAATTGGACCTTTAAAACAGTGTGTAGATGCTGGGTGGCACATGCCTGTAATCCCAGCACTTGGGACGCTGAGGCAGGTGGATTGATGCAAGTTTGAGACCAGCCTAGGCTACACAGTGAGTTCAAGGCTACCCTAAACTACCTAGCAAGACCCTGTCTCAAAAATAAGTGTGCAGAAGATAATAATATTCATCTAGCCATAATCCTGCCACATCTGACCTCAGCAGATGTTTGGTGGACCCTGCGACCCCACCGCCTCCCTGAAGGTCCCAGGCTCAGGTCTAACTCCGTCTTTCTCTCGTGTCCCCTGGGTTCAGCAAGTCACCCATGAGCCCTGGACCCCAGCTGGAGACGCTGCCCTTCCCCTCCCAGTCCCGTCTCTGTCACCACCTCACCTGCCGCAGGGTCCTCGTGGAAGGTTAGCGTGGCGCCCAGCCCCGCAGCGTACTGCGCCAGCAAGGCCACGGCCTGGCCGGGGGGCGGGTCCGCGGGCGGCAATCTCAGCTGCCCGGCCACCTTCAGCAGGTCCCCCGCCAGCCCTGTGGGTGGCACAGACACCCTCGCGTCGTCCCCAGCCCGTGTGGTCCCATGCTTCCCGCCGCCACCGCTGGCCCCGGCCTCCGGGCCACAGTCCCCTGCCGCCGCAGCTGAGGCCTGGGGCTGCTCACGCCCCTCCACGTCCTCCTCAGCCTTGCGGGCGGCCGGGGATCCCCAGGCATCCCAGCCCATGCTGGCTGACGACCGCCAGTCGCTGCGTGGGGGGTTGATCTGCAGCGACGCTGCCAGGCGGAGCTTCCTGCGGCCGACATCCTCGGCGCCAGTGCCCGTGCCGGCCGGCGAAGCCATGGCGGAAAGCGAAGGCCTTGACTATGGAGGAGACGAGATCTCGTGCCGCCTGCGGCTTTTTACACGCCAGCGCTCCCGCGTGGTGAGCACGTGCCTGATAGCAAGCTCCGCCTCTACCTAGTTCTGGCCAATGAGGGTGTACAGAGCTGGGGCGGGCGTGGTATGACTGACCAATGGGAAGGCAAGAGTGCAGACCTTGGAACTGCGGAGCCACCCGACCAACTTCCAGCTGCAGGGCGGGGCTGTGGGAGTGGGGTGGAGTGGGGTGGAGTGTGGGGGGGGTGTCACTGCATCTGCCTCTTCTCTAGCCGTGGGTGGATAAAGGAAGAGCAGGAGAAGATGCTCTGTAGGACTCACACTCGGGCTTCTACCCCAGGACACCCCCAAACCACAGTTCTATCTAGCCACTTCTCCTGAGACTGGGTCCTCCTCCGCCAAGGGCAACTGTGCACACTGTAGCAGCTCCACTGAATTATTAGCATCCTTACTGCAAAACTTCACCTCAGGCCTTTCTTAAATTAAAAGCAAGTGCATGCTAGCCAAAAACTAGCTCTCCCAGAGTTCCACCTGTGAGCGCATGAGGCTTTAGGGGGACATCCAGACACAAGCCGAAACAGAGATGGTCCTGTGCCGCAGACCAGCTGCAGTCGATGCAGGGTAGGAAGGGGAGAGGTCTCAGGCCGGCGAGTGAGAAAAGAACCTTCACAAGCAATGTGCAGGTTCCCTCTGAGAAGTCTCAGGGTCTGATTTATTTTTATATCTTTAAGCAATGGCCAGGAGGCATTGGGCAGAACATGTTTACATTTTAGGTTGCCTTAGCAATTTCTATAGAAATAAAGGTTATTTTTTACTAAACAAAGTATATTTTTCCTAAGCTGATTCATTTCATTGAACATCATGAATACATTTAAAAATTACAATTGTCCCCTTATTTACCCACACCTAAGCAGAACAGAAAGTAACTTAATCAAAATCTCTATATCAGCGGGGATACAAGCAAGATTTAGTTAATTAAATGTCAAACTTGTGGTCGTCAGCTGGCCCTTGAGAAACTGCACAATGGTTAATATAGTTTGCTATTAGCTCTCTATTTTTTCTATACCTTTATTCATCTTGCTTAAATGTTATTTGGGTTCATGGTCCATGAGCAGGAAATGTTTACAGTACTTTGAGAAAAGCTGAGTAACTTGCCTCCTTAGTGTATTTATCTGTCTTAACTTTCTTTCTATTTCCCATTTTCCACTGTGTCTTACATCTAAAATCTGTCCTTTCAATCTCTTTATAAGACCCCTTTAGTAAAAAGAAAGTCATCAATAGAAGAAAGGAGTTACAGTGTCAGGAAAACAGAGGGATTTTTAGGAGGGGTTTCTTTAGAAGTGGGTGTGACAATAAAACTAAGAGAAACAGGAATTTGGGACTTTTGAGCAAGATCAGATTTCACTACAACATTGCCAATTTGCATCATGGAGAATATGTTGTTAGTCACAAATACAATGATTCCTGTGACCAAAGTAACAATTGTAAACATTAGGGCAAGAAAAAATAAAACATGAGGGTACGATGTGTTCCACCCTCCTTTTCCCCCAGCTGGAACTTTGTCAAGCAGCATTGGAGGTTGGTTGGGCTTCGCCAGTCCTGGGTTATCCAGGTGAGTTCAGTGTAATCACAAGGGTCCTAGAGTAGGGAAGAGAGACAGCCACACAGATAGCCTCATTAGAAAGATGTGACTGGCTCCTGTTGGCTTTGAAGAGGGAAGGAGGGGTTCGATGAGGAATGAAGCCAGCTTCCAGGAGCTGGAAAAAGAAGACAATGGATTCGCACCTTAAGCCTCCTTAGGGAGCACAGCCCTGCTGACACCTTAACCTGAGCCCAGTGCCACCTGTGTTAAACTTCTGACCTTCAGAGCTGTAAGATACTGGGTTGTCTTAAGCCATTAGGTTTGTGGTAACTTGTTACAGCAGCAACAGGAAACTGATTTAAGTGTCCCCCCCATTTTTTGCAGACATACACCCTCAAATAATTGTGAAAAACCTATGGACCCTGATTCTTTCATCACAAGTTTGGTTACAAAGATGTAATTTCTGACTTATTATATGGTACAGTCATCCTTTAAATATATTTTTACCCAAACCATGGAAATGGCATCTTAGCTCTTCCACTTAGGAAAAATGCAGACCCAGATAATGGAATGGCAAAGCTCATGCTCTGAGTCAAACAAGTCAGCTAAGTCAGACCTACTTCCCATCAGAAAGCCTGACTTCATCTTTCAATTTAAACAAGTGTGCTGACATTTTTCCAGGAGAACCATCCCATTTCATTACCTCTTCACTGACTCAATATTTAAGGAAAATTTGCTCTTCTAGTTGTTAGGGATACAACAACTTCTGCGAGGGACTTCTCCAGACAGATTTCCTGACCTTGTAGGGAGACATCTCAATTCCAAGGTAGCTGGTTAAAAATCCATAGCCTAACCAAGAGTTGAAGTCTTGATGGGAGAAGGCATCATGGCTAGCAGTGTTCTTTTCTTTTCTCTCTTGAAAAGATGTTTTATGGAAGTATAATGTTACATATATAAATCATTCATTGAATTTTCACACACTGCCCATATTCATGTAACCAGTGCTCTGTTGAAGAAATAATAGCTCCCCAAATCTCCCTACTACACCCTTCAATCGTTGTTGTTGTTTTTCTTCACTGAACCTGCTTTACTTAGTCTTATAAGGGTTCTTTCTCATAAGAGGTCTGCTCTTTAGAATCTCCCTCTTGTTCAGTGGCATCCTAGGCCAATACTCCATGGTGGGAAGGGAGTACCTGGGAAAGGGAAGATGGGAACGGACCATCAGATTCCAAGCACCGTCCTCCAGTAGAAACTATGCAGAGATAGAAGCTGAGAATCTGCAAATTGATCCTTTAATACAGCATTTCTCAAAGTGTGGACCCTGTAGCATCAGCTTCACCTGGGAACTTGTTATAAGTTCACATAATTGAGCCATGTCCCAGACTTACTGAATCAAAAACTCTGGGGTGGGGCTCAGCAAACAGTCCTAACTAGGCCTCCAGATGCTTCCAGTGCACACAGAAGTTAGAGAACTCCTGGGCTAGGATAATGGTAAGATCTGTGACTGGATGGTGCCTCTTAAAGTGTGGCCCTGCTGGATGTGGTGGTGCACACCTCTAAATTTCAGCTACTCTGGAAGCAGAGGCTGAAGAATCATGACTTCAAGGCCAGCCTGGGTAACTTAGTCTGGGGGCGGGGCACAAGACTTACTCTGTGTGGGGGGGTAACTGGGGGTTGCTCCTGAGAGTATAGCTCAGTAGGAGAGCATTTGCTTAGTATGTAGGAGACCCTAACCCTAATCCCAGTGCGCGGGGGGAGTGGCAGGAAGCAGGAAGTCTTCACTCCAACCTCAATCTGACAGAGTTTAAGAACCACCCAGAGGGCTGCTGATGTACGCTAGTTTGAGAACCACTGCCTAAAGCTATTCCACCTGGGCATCCCTGGGACAGCCTCACATCCAAGGGCGTTTGTGTCTTTATTTGTAAAGCCAGCTCCTTAGCATTTAAGGACAATCAGGAAGGTATGTAAGACTAATACAGTGCCTGGGTTACAGTAGGTGCTCAGCGTTTGTTGAGTGAATTAACTTAGTCCTCACAACCGCTCTGTCAGATAGGAAGTTGCTGAAGCATAGGTGGGGTTTGAATCAAAGTCAATCCCGGTCCTCCAATTCTAAAACTTGATGGAATTTATTTCTACTGCTGTTCCACTTCCACTCGGTAGGTGGAGATCGAGGGCGCTCGTGGGGTCGGGCTGGGAGGCGGGAGTTCCTGTCACCCAGGGAGCACTTCCGGCCCAAAACGGAAGGCCGTTCACTGCTGCTGTTGGGGCGGGCTCTGTGTGAGTGCCGTTGATGGAGTGCTGCTTTCGGGTTCCCTTGTGGCACGAAGGTTAGGCGAGTGTCTCGGGGTAGTCCATTTCCCCGACAAGCACACGGAAGTGCGGCCACGGAAGTGCACGCGCAGACTCGGCGCGGGTCTGGGATGTTCGAGAGCGCGAGGAGGTGCCGGGGGTGCGGGGTCCGAACCCCGGTCCCCTGTTCCAGGCCCACGTGTGCTCCGCCTGGAGCTGATGCCGGCGCAGCCGGGTTCTGCCGCCCTGGAGTGGAGGTGTAGGACCTGGGGAGCTCCGGCGGGGGCGGGAAGCCGGCCAGGGGTAGTCGGGGCTGCTTTGGGGGGCTTTACTGAGGCGCCCTCGCCTGCCTGGGCTTGTTTTGGGCTATTGGAACCTTTCTCTTCCCATTCAGCCATTCCTAGATTTGTCCTTCTTTCATATTTATGTACTTCTGTGTACTGGTTGTTGCCATTGTAGGAATCACTAAGGGTTAGGGAGACTATACAGTTCCTTTTGTAAGGGGCCTGTTTGGACAGTTTTGTTTGTTTGTTGTGTGTTTGTTTGTTTGTTTTTGAGACAGGGTCTCCCTTTGTAGTTCAGGCTGGTTCTGAACTCACCATGTATCCCAGGCTGGCCTCGAACTCACGGCGATCCTTCTGCCTCAGCCTCCGGGAGTGCTGGGATTACAGGCGTGCGTCACCACGCCTGGCTTGTTGGGGCAGTTTTAATCGGACAGCTTCATTTTTAAATTCCAATCACAGCTTGCTACACACACTCTGGTGGGAGGAGACAGGGTGTAGTGGGAGTGTCATCAGGCAGGGTCTAGTGTAATGGTGGGATTTGGGTCCACGTCTCAGGAGGTCAAAGAATGAAGTTGAAAGGAGGAATCAAGAATAGAAAAAGGAAAAAAAAAAGAATAGAAAAACAGCTCCCAGGAGTTGGGAGGGTATCAAAAAGTGGGCTGCCATGGGAACTTTTTGTCTAGGAGTTTTTATACCAGAATGACCAGGGCTCAGACTTCTGTGGTTCAACCTATAGAACTACAGCCAGAGTCGAGGCACATAGCAAGGGTACATCTGCAGTGCTTCTGGGCCTCTATCCTATCCAAGTGGTTTATTAAAAAAAGAAAGTGAGAAAGAAAAAACATTTTCCAGATATGTAGGAGCAGAAGTTGTCATAGTGACCGTCCATCACCTTGCTTGTTAAGTCCCTGGACTTAATTGTCCATCTGGTTCTTATCTACTCTTGCTTGACCTCTTCTTATCTGACCACAGCCTGGTCATTCTGACTCTACCTTGGGCCCAGTCCCACCCCAGCAGCCTGGTGTCTTCTGCCTAAAGTACTAGGAGGTCCCCCTAAAGAGGAGTTGGGGACCTCAACTGTCCCCACCCACAGTGTAGGTTCTTTTTTGGTACCAGGGATCAAACTCGGGTCCTTGTGCTTGCAAGGCAGGCAGGCAGGCGGCAAAACCACTGAGCTAAATCCCCAGCCCTAGGTTCTTGACTTGTCTTGGAAGAGCATTTCAAGACTTGGACTTTGAGAGGAATAGATAGGTTTACTAAGCAAAACTAAAGACGTACGCACTTAGAAGGGAGTGTAGGCGTTCCAGGGGAGAGGTGCATTAGGATCAGGGTGGGCATATTTATGTGTTCTTGAGGATAGAGGTCCTGGGATTTATGGATCTATGGTAAAAGAAAGCATGGGCCTGTTGTATTTTTTTAAGGCTTAGGAATTTAGGAGTGAGCATCCTGGAAGGGGCAAAAAAATTTATAACCTTGGGTAACTTTGGTTGTGTCCTAAGGCTGCAAGTTTTTTAAAGTACAATTTTGAAGTTAAGATTTCCCTTGTCTCCTTTCTACCTATCTTTTATTCTATCCTACCTCGTGAGCCAGGGGTTGGGGAACTGGGAGAGGCATCCCTAACTCAAGAGCCAAAGGGCTTTGCAGTTGGGAACGTGCTGGTGCTACCAAGCAGAGACAGGATGGGCAAAGGCCCTGTGGTGAGAAATAGCATGGCAAGGAAGAGCCTAAAGGAGATCAGTGTGTTTGGAGCCCAGAGGCAGCAGAAGACCTTTTCTGTGCGTCTTCCAGTTTATCAGGAATGCAGCTATCTCTGGGAGGGCTGGGTGCTGTCCTGTGAAAGCCACATTTTTCACAAGGATTCACTGAGCACTTCCTCCATCCCTGGCAACTGTTCCCTCCTGTTAGGGAAAGGAAAGTGACAGCAACCACCACAGCAGGGACTCGGGGATGAATCAGATGCAGTCCCAGTCCTCAAAGAGCTCATGTCGTAGTTGTAGTGGTAGTGAAAGTGGAAAAAATACATGCCCCTCAGGGCATGTGTCAGTCTTGTTACAATTGTGGCACTTGTGTCTAATTAGAACAAGAGGACACATGCCCTGAGGAATGAATAGTCTTCTGTTGGCACATGATTACTTGAACTGTTAGGGGCTATGTGCACAATGCTGAGGGTTCATGGATGTTCATGGAGGTTGCAGAAAAAATGGATAAAATGCAGCAGGAGTTCCATGGGGAAAGATTTTTGCTTACTAAGACTGTAATGCAGGTTTTGCTTCTGGTGCCCGGGAGAGTAGTGGCTCACAACTCCAGCTCTGAATTCGATGAGGATCAGGGTGTGGCTCTGGCAGTCCCTGCTGTCACACTTGAGCAAGTTACGGCTTCCTGACCCTTAGGGTCCTGAAGCCCAAAGTATAGTCACTAGAAGAACAAAGCATGGAGCAACACACCTGGCAGATGCTGGTGTTCAGTGATGCTGCTGTCTTTGTAATAAAAGAGGAATGATGGGGCTGTTTGTACTCCTAGAGGGCTTTGTATTTAGCAGAGCTCTTTGGTGTAAGTTTATTTTTATTCAACACAAGGTACATTTTCTGATAAGCACTGTGCTTGACAGTTAGAGACAGATGAATGAGATTCACTCCCTAGCTGTGGAGGGACTGGAGCGTAGCCTTATGAATGTAGTGTGGTCTGCACAGGTCATTGTAGTACATAAGAGCTATGACAGAAGCTGACCTCACCCCCCCCCCCCACTCTCCTTGTTCATCCTGTGACCTCCTAGTTGTTTCTCACGCGTTTCTCCCCCAGGACTTTCGCATTTGCAGGTTATTCTACCTGGAACGCCTCCCAGGTGCGTGCGGTGTCTCCCTCATGAGGTGCGGGCTTTCCTTGGTTGCCATTACTGAAAGTAGGTCCTTGCCCAGCACCGCCCCCTCCCTCACATTGCGTGCGTGCGTGCGTGCGTGCGTGCGTGCGTGCGTGGGTGGGTGGGTGGGTGGTTTTCTGTTTACTACTCTTTGGCTTTAGGCTGCATATTCGTTTGATTTTTAGTAACTGCTTCGTCAAAGAAAATATCCCTGTCTTAGGGCGCTTTGTGCACTCCCCAGGAACTCTGGGAGTCTTTTTCAGTGTCATGCGTCCAGAGAATGCTGGTGTGACGCTAGGTGGTGTTTTCCAGGATGGACTTCCCCAGCTCCCTCCGCCCCTCATTGTTCCTGACTGGCCCCCTTGGTGTGAGCGATGTCCCCGACCTGTCCTTTATGTGCAGCTGGAGAGACGCGCTGACCCTGCCAGAGTCCCCACCCCAGGACTGTAAGGTGAGGATGGAAGGGGCCCCGGCGGCTCCCGGCTAGGCCCTTTTATTCGGTCCCCTTGTTAGCAGTCATACCCGTTGGCATGGTGCAGAGTGGGCGGCATCAGTGCAAGTGTGCCAGTACCCAGGCCACGCAGGACCCGCTCCTTTGGGGGCAAGGGGACTGCCATCCATAGATCACTCAGTGGAAGCTGTAGCTCCCTCTTGCCTGCCTCCCTCTCCCCCAGACTCTCATCCTGTTAGGTTCAGCAGCCCCTGTCTGCGCCAATAATGCACGCTGTGTGTGAATTGGGATGGGTCAGGTGATCCCTGCCCTGGACTGGGTCAGGATGAGCGATCACATGAACGGACCCGTGGGTAAAATGACCACTCCGTGTGCTTATGGCTCTGAGCAAAACCCAGGGGGTTCTGAGGCAGCAGAAGGGGGCGGGAGGGAGGACAGACCGCCCAAGACTTGAACTGCCTCCTCGAATCCTGAGCCACAGGCAGTCAGGGGCAAGTGGGTGAGCGGATAAAAGGTTTCAGCAGGGCAGGAAGAGGAATCAAGAGTCAAGGCCAGTCCCTCTGGGAGCCTCAGTTGCGGGCCCTTTGGTCTGCCCTTGAGCCAACCCAGCTCTGGGAGGTGGAATGAGCTTCCGGTTCCTGATATGAGGGACTGGAAGGAGAAAGTGAGAGTTAGGTAGGATTCTGGTCAGCCAGTAATGGCATCAGGGCCTCCTTCCTTGAGAGCTAGCACAAGCAGAGATCAGAAACACGAACTCGGCCTGGGTTCAAATGGCAGCTCTTCTCTTTATCAGCTGTCACCTGGGCAAGTGGCAGCCTTCCTGTGCCTCAGTTTCTGCATCAGTGAAATGACGCTGACACTCTACCAACTTTGGAGGGTTGTTGTGAGGATTGTCTTGTCATCGTGGTGGTTTTTTTCCCTCCAGAACACAGCTCCGCACTTGGCCGAGGCCCTGCTATGGGAGCCAGCGATGCCTGGGCCCCTCCCGCTGCTGCCTCCCTGTCCCGGTAAGGGTCTCAGGCCTCTGAGCTCCCTGTCTGTCACTGCTCAAGCCCACCTCTCCACGATAGCCTGTGTCTTCCCTGCCCTTCCCTCACCTCCCTCTCCCCTCAGACCCCTGGGACCCTGGTGTGACCGCACAGGACCTCCTTTTCCGAGGCGGTTTCCGCTACCGGAGGCAGCCCCAGGTCGTGTTGGACGTCACTGAACAGGTGAGTGGTCCCACAGTGGAGGGCACTACATGGCCTGGGGTGTGCGTAGTGACCGGGCTTCTCCTGCCCCAGCTCAGCAGGTTCCTGTGGAATCATGGGGACATAGCCTTTGGTCCCCTGGGGAAGATGATGCTGGAGAATTTCAAACTGGAGGGAGGCCGGGTGAGTAACCCCCGCTGGCTGGGAGAAGAGCCCCCAATTCCCATCCTGTCCCCTCCACCTCGCTCAGAATCCAGGCTGTGAGAGCCTGACAAGGCCTTTCCACACAGAACCGCTCTAAGAAGATGACAGTGGTCAGCGCTAAGAGGCTGCTGCAGGACCTCGGTGGACACCAGCCCTGGGGGCAAGTGGCGAGGGGGAAGGGCCGGGCCAGGTAGGCCTAGTGATGGTGGGATGTAGAAGGCACTGGGACGCCGATCCAGGTCTCCCATCGTGTTCCTTCCCAGCCCAGCAGCGTGAGCCACACCCCTTCCAGCTGGCTTAGGGGAAAAGCGGTTTCGGTCCATGGGCTTTGTGCCTAGCTGCGGCCTGGCATTAGAGTCATGGCGACGGGGCTCCATGTTTTTATTTTCTCACTGCTTCCCTCTGCCTGCCTTAATTCCTAGCAAGGCTGCTGTCATGTGGCAGCAAGATGGCTTATGATTCCAAGGGAAGAGTCAGTGTCCTTCCTGAGGCACCGAAAGTCCCAGAAAGGACTTTGGTTGGCCTGGCGGGGGTCTCACGCCCAGCTGTGAACCAATCACTGTGCCATGGTGGTGGACAGCTTGCCCAGGTGGGGGTCTTGTGGCTGCGCCCCGGTGAGGGGACAGGGTGGTGGCCCCCAAAGAAGGAAACTAGGTAGATGAGGGCCATGTGCTCTGTGCCTGCCCTCCCTCGGGATGGTCCCCAGTCCTTGTTCTCACCACTGCCCCAGTGAGCCTCTGCTGTCCCCAGGTGTCCCTGGGCCCACCTCAGCCACCGACTGCGCCGCTTCGCCATCGTTGGGGGCCCGGTGCTGGGCAAGTCAGTGTCGAGTCTGCTGGGGAGGCTGCTGCACGAGGAGCTGGCCACGCGCTGGGAGCAGCTGCTCCTGGATGAGGCCTTCACTGGAGGCACCCTGGCCTGGCTGCCTGGAAGGACCCCGCAGGTGGGCCAGCTGGTCTACCCAGCTGGCGGTGCCCTGGACAGGCTTCGTATCCTTTCTCATCAGGCAGGGGTCCAGGGAAAGGGCAAGAAAGTTGGGGCTTACAGTGGCCAGAGCTCATCCCTTTTCCTTAGCCAGAGGCTCAGGTTTCCAGGAGGTCAGTCTGACCTCAGGCAGTGACCCCCAGGTCCTTGGGGACCCTGGGTGCATCCAGCTCCAGGGACCTGTGCGCCAGGTGGTGACCAACACTGTCCAAGGAGAAAGTAAGGCCCTTAGGCACCCCTGTCCCTCCGTGGCAGGCCTGCAGCCTGGCCCCAGGGCCTGATCCTTCCATCCCTCCTCAGCGCTGCTGGCTGTGCGCTCTGACTACCACTGTGCTGTGTGGAAGGTGAGGAGGCAGCGGCGGCCGGCCCCTCTGCAGGTGCTGCGGGTTGCGAAGGGGGCCACGGGGATCAGTCTCAGGTGAGGGGTGTTCAGCGGGGAGGTGGGCCTAGGCGGAGGGCGCCTGGCCACGCTAATCACAGTGTGCCTGTAGCCCTCACCTCCCTGGGGAGCTGGCCATCTGCAGCCGTTCCGGAGCCGTCTGTCTGTGGACCCCCCAGGATGGGTAATGCCCTTCCCCCTAAAAACCTCCACCACTGCAGAGCCCGTGCTCCCTCCCCAGTGTGTCCCGACCGGTCTTCGGTCCGACCCCTCAGCACACACGCCCTGCCTCCAGCCGTCAGCCCCCGCTTCCCCATCCCCCCAAGGCTGCAGCAAGTCTACAAGGACCCAGAGACCCTGGTGTTCCGGGACCCTTCTCCCTGGCGTTGGGCAGACTTCACTGCCCATCCCCGGGTGCTGACTGTGGGTGACCGCACTGGAGTGAAGATGGTCGACACTCAGGTATGGGGCGAGGGCTGAGGGGCAGCAGAGCCAGCTAGTGGCGGCAGGGCAGCTGACCTGTTCTCCGCAGGGCCCCCCGGGATGTGGTCTGCTGCTTTTCCGGGCAGGGGCTGAGGCCTCCTGCCAGAAAGGGGAACGTGTCCTGCTCACGCAGTACCCGGGGCAGTGCAGCCCCGAGTCACTGCCCCCGACTCTGCATCTCATCTGTACCCAGGTGAGCAAATCCCCCTTCCCTGTGCCATCCTGAGACCCCCCTCGCCGCGAGCCAGACCAGCCCCACGGAACCTGACCAGTGAGCCTGCGGGCAGGCTGGGAAGCCCTCTCTGGCGGTGTGGTCCTGCTTTGCTCCACTATGGATTAGCAGCTGCAGACAAGGAGGGGTGCCGAGGCCAGGACGCCTGCCCGCCGGGTCCCGAAGTGTGCAGAGGGAGGGGAGGAGTTCCAAGGTCACTTGAGGGTCTGCCCCCACCAAGGATCTCAGATGTTAGGTGGGTCCCAAACACAGGCCCAGGTGGCGGAAGGTCAGGTGGCTTCTGTGTGAGGAGACTGCTGCACATCTCTTCAGAGGCCCCTTCAGTCCATCCCTCTGCCTGCTCAGGAGGCACCTTCTGTTCAGGGCAGCACTGCCTGTTTAGAGTGCTGTCCCTCCAGGGTGTGCAGAAATCCTGAGAGCCCTGGGGCCTGGAAAGGGCTACCATACAGCTGTGCTGGTCTCAGCCAGGCCCCTCCCTCGTGTCCTTCTTGGCCTCCAGTTCTCGCTCTACCTGGTGGATGAACGCCTGCCCCTGGTGCCCATGCTTAAGTGGAATCATGACCTCCCCTCCCCCGCCCTGCTGGCCCGCCTGCTGCCTCCAGCCGGTCCTGGCTGCCCACAGCCTCTGTTCTTGGGTGGCCTAGGTGGGCAGGTACAGCTGCTGCATATCACAGGTGAGGCCTGGGGGGCGAGGCCATGGACAGGTGGGCAGGGCTTGGGAGGAGGGGGCCAGAGCCAGGGCCTCAGTCCTCTGTCCTCTGTCCTCTGTCCTCCTCTCTCCTCTCTCCTCTCTCCTTCCTGCAGGAAAGGAGGCCTCTGCACCCCGACTGGCCGGGCCCCCCCAGTCTCTACCTTCCCTGACTGACTGCCTCTCTGCATTTCCCCTGCTGGAGCCCAAGAGCCACCAGCAGCTGCAGGAGCGACTGGAAGCGCCAACCATAGGTGCGCGGATGGGGAGCTAGCTCGGGGCTGCGAGGGCTGCAGGCCCTGTGGGTCCGGGTCATCGTCATTCCTTCCCCAGGTCTGGCCTGTGCCTCCCCGCCCAGTGCCTCCACTCCCACAGCGTGGCTCTTCCAGCTCTCGGCAGCTGGGGATATCTTCTACCAGCACCTCGCTCTCCAAGCAGCGACCAGTTTCCACCGAGACTGCGGGCCTCCTGGCGACCCCAGGCCCGACTCCCCTGCACCCAGGGCAACAGCACCTCCTATGGATCAGAGGCCCCCACCCTCCTGGTCCCCCCAGGTCACTGCCTGGTGCAGCCGCTGGCTGGAGGCCCTGCTGCAGGTGCCGCCTGCATCCCCTGTGTGGACTGCACCCACCTTTTCCCATCGCCGCCTGCTAGGCCGCCTGGAGCCCCAGCCGGTGGAGGGGAAAGTGCCTCAGGCTCTGCGGGCGGCCATGGCCAGGGGGCGGATTCTGCAGCAGAGGGACCTGGGCCTGCTCCCTCGGGCAGAGCCACCCCCTGCCCCTGAGCCAGGCCCACAGGATGAGCTCAGTGAGCGTCTGGAGGCAGCCTGGGAAGGCCAGGGGGCTACATGGTGGAAGAGACAGCAGGGTAAGGCCTCGGAGCCAGGGAAGCAGACCAAGCGGCCCAAGCGCCGCACTCCGCTGTCCAGCACCTTCTCTTCGCTCACCAGCTGCTTGGACTTATCAGATACCAGCAGCCCCCCTCACAGCTCAGAGCTCAGGCCCCAGCCCCCTGTGACCCCACACTCCCAGGAGTCAGCTCAGCAACTGTGGGCCCAGGGTGACCACTCAGAGAGGTGGCAGACCCTTGGGGACTACATGGCAGAGCTGCCACTTACAAAGGGCACCCCTCCCCTGGGACATGTGCCCACACCCCCCTCCCAGGCCTCCAGTGTCCAAGCCACACCCTCCCGGCTTCCTACCCCTGGCTCTCAGCCCCACCGGAAGAGGCCACGGATGGGCTTCTGAGGGCACCAGTGCTGCTCCCACTGAGCCCGTCCTCCAACGTGGACCAGCTGTCCCTTCCTCAAAACAAACAGAACTTCCTGGTGTAGAGCTTTCTGCCTCTGGAATGCTATTGGAGACCTAGAAGAAAGCAGCTGGAACCAGGAGCTGAGTTGAAGGATCAGGACAAAGCAATAGTCTGTGTTTTGGACATCTGCCTACAAACAGACCCAGAAGCCTCTGGGAAAAGGCCTGGTGTGAACCAGTGTTGCTGCTGTTCCTGGAGACAGCAGGGCTGTGCTGGGAAGCAGGGCCCTTGTGTCTCCCAGCGTCTCAACTTCAGGAAATGGGGGCACTTGTCCCACGTGTCTGACCTGGTGGCACAAGGCCCCATAGCCACTCCCTGGCATGGCCTCACAGGACGAGGGGGGCAGGCATAGCGCAGGCTGGCAGCTTGTGAGGCAGAACAGTCCCGTGTGTGTCTGTAGAGGGCAACACTTGGGTGCCAGGCTCACGGGTGGAATAAACCTGGCAGCCGAATGTGACCTGGAGTACTCATGTTTGCAGGCTGCGTGGTGTCCCCTCTGCTGGGGGTGAGGGGACACTTGCTTGAGGTTGTACGGACACTAAGGTTTGATCCACTGGGAGGGAAACCTCAGCACAGCTGGCAAATGCCTTGCACAGACAGCGGTCCGGGAGCACACTGATAGTACGTTTTCATCATGCTGACGAGACGTTTATACACTTTATCCTGTAAGTGACAGGGAAACGGGCTCTGGGCACAGGAGCGTCCAGTGAAGGCCGAGGGTACAAAGGGGGGCAGGGCCACACAGGCAGCTGTCACAGCCAAGACCCCAGAGCACGCTGAGCAGGCGGCAGCACTGGGGGGAAGAGGTGACCTGTGTCCACTCCTGTCACTGCTGGTGCGATGGTGGGGACCCTGGGCTCAGTCCAAAGGGAATTCCACGTCCCCCCAGCCTGCCCGCATGCTGGGCTCCTCGGAGGCCACCTCAGGCTGCGCTTTGTCCTTTTCAGTTTGGTCTCCTAGAGTTGGAAGAGACCAGGACTCAGTATTCCTAGGAGCAGAGCCAGTCCCTCCCCACTTCCCCTTCCATCAGGAGGGCATGAGGAGGTAGAAACAAGTCATGCCTGGCACCCCAATCTAGGTATCAAAAGGCCCTCAGCTCATTTGTTCTCCATGTGCGCTCACTGGCTTCACAGGCTGCCCCACAGTGCCAGCCACCAGCACAAGGGGTGGCCACTGGGCACTGTCCCTGCTTGGTATGTCAGGCGCAGGTTCTCCTGCCCCTGGAGCACCATACTATGCCAGCTATCGCCTTGGTTTTTTTTGCTTATTTGGGGGGGGGGGGTTACCAGGGATCGAACTCAGGACCTCGCACTTGCCAGGCAGGTGCTGTGCTGCTGAGCTAAATTCCCGAGCCTTTATCACCTTGTTTTGTCCCCCACCCTTCCTCCCTCCTCCGGAAGCCTGGGTCTGGAAAGGCCAGGGCTGGGTAGTGAGGAGGGGAAAGCGGAGGTTCCGCAGCCCCCAGAGTACTGAGAGCTGCATGGCCACAGGGCCGGGGCACTTCAGAGTCATGGACTTAGGAGCATCACCTGTCAGGTCTCACGGCCCATCACAGACGCCTGCCAGGAACCTGGGGTTCTCGGGCTGACCGAGGTGCAGCTGGTCCCCCACTTCCACCCCAGCGTCCTGGGCTGGGTGCCTCACCTGGGGAAGAGGTTCCAGGCGGGTGCCCGTCCCTGTCCCTGCCCTCCGAGGTGTCTCTCCGGCAACACGGGGAGGCTAGTGCTTGGCCAGAGGGCTTGTCGAGGAGCTCCTGAATGAGCGGTCTCGTGGACTTGGTGTCTTGACTTCGGATTTCCACGTCCCTCGTCACTTCTTTGTTTAAAATACCTTCGAAAGGTGCCTTGGCCTTCTTTGAGGTGTCCCTGGAGACTGTGAATATGTGTGAGAGCGCACCTGTGGGTGAGCGTTCTGGGCTGGGGAGCGCTGTACCGTCCAGCTCTGTGCCGCTGTCATGAGTCATGCTTGAGACGGCCTCGATCTTCGGAAAGCACAGCTCCTGTTGCGGGAATAGGTGTGTTTCAACATGCTGCTTTCACGACAGTCACTCTAAACCGCACCCTGCCAGCAGCTCTTCTGTGCCCACAGTGCGGTGACCCCAGGGAACACGACTCCAGCACTTTCTGCTGAGTGCTGCAGTCTGCTGCCCCCCACCCCGCCCTGGACCCCACACTGCACCCCGCACTGGCCCGGCCCCTCCCTGACACGGCACGCCTTAGCCCATCCTTGTGCAGAACACTCTGGAACTTTGCTCTTGGACACCAGTGCCCCATGGTGACCACAGCCACAAGGACCTGTTTCCTTTGATGGCGACATCATGCAGAGATGATGTCCCATGCTTCCTTTTCCCTCAGGCCCCTGTAATGCTGGGAGAGGGCAGGTGAATTAGGAAAGTGCCCGTGGGCCTTACCCACTCATACCTCCCTCACTTCTCCTTTTCCTTCCCTCTGTAGCTTTAGTCAAACACCTTCCTAAGATGAACATGTAAATGCACCATAACAATAGAAAATGCTTTCCAGTAATTATGTACAGTGCACAGTTATTACAAATAGCAATAAAATGGATGTGCAAGAAAACCCAAGTGGCCAATAAGAACACCTTAAAACAAGCAGGAACAAATAGCTACAGTTCCTTCAGGCAAAAATGTGAGCATATGCAATGCTTTCTTTGATCTCAGGACTTTTCCAGAGAGGAAACTGTGCTGAATGATAAGAACAAAGTGGAATTCGGTCTGATTATGGGACAAATGTGTACTGATAACCTTGTCCTGGTCTTCCAGAGGTGCGCCTGTGTCATCAATGTCTTCCAAGTCAGGCAGGTCCTGAAAGAGGCAACGAGCCACAGGTCACCAGACAGGCAAGATCAGGAAACACGGTGTGTGGGGAGCCTTTGGGATAGGCCTGCTGGGCACAGAGGAGGAGCACCGCTCCCACGCGGATGTCACTGTCACCAGCCCGGTGCTGCCTTTTCAAGCAGGGGCTCTAAGCTAGGAAAGTGAGAGTTTGCAGGCTGTGCCAGGCTCCAAGGATCTCCACATCTTTGCTTCATTTTATTTTGGAGACATAGTCGGTTCATTTTGGGAGAAATAAGGGGACCCAAATCAAAAGTACCGGTGTAGAGATGAGTCTTGGAACCCTAGTGGGATATTTTGTACCTCCCCAAGCTGGTAGATCTTTCACTTTGTTCTGTGTTTGTTCATCTGCACGCAGGGGAAAAGCACAGTGATTAGATGTGTGAACCCTGCAGCCCTGCGGCCTGGGTTAGAATTCCCACCCTGCCGCTTCTTAGCTGTGTGGCTCTGGGCGGACTGCGTAACCTCTCAATTTCTCCATCTGTAAAATTGGGATAATAGTATACACCTCTTAGAGTAATTAGAAGGGTTACATCAGTCAATGCAAATCATGCTTAGACCAATGCCACACACTGAGTAAGAACTCAAAAAATACAGGATACTAATATATAGTCAGTTCTCAAATGTTAAGCGATTAGTTGTCCAATTTTGTTTCTTACCTAAAGAACCAGAAAACTAGAAACCTCCTGAGGATATTGACCATGATCAGTTTAACGCTGAGTCCTGAAATTTTGAGATTTGGGTGTGAGAAATGAAACGCCAGTTGAGAAGTTTAACAAGATAATGATGCAGGGAGAGAGGGTGCCAGCTGCCCAAGGGGGGTGCGGTGACAGGTGCTGAAGAGCACTTCCCTGTCCTGCCCGTCAGAGTAGTTCCTGGGACACTGCGGCAGGGGTATGGGTTCCCACGGTGGCTGTCACTCGGCCAGTGTGTCAGACTGCAGTCACCATGAGGACAGCTTCAGGAAGGAAGGGTCCTGAGGCTGGGGTCTGACATTCACTCAACAGGCCCAAGGGACGGGGCTGGAGCAGTGCGTCTGGAGGGCGATGAGAACTATGCCGGCCGGTAAGACAGAGAAGCTTGCCAGGCAGGAGACAGGGGCTCTGAGAAGCCCCGGTGACCCCATGGGGCTCTGGGGACATGAATAGCCCCAACTGCTTTGCTATTGACTTCGGGAAAACTTGTCTGGAGCTGGGCAAACAGCACTTGCTGGGCCCTCGCTGTGTGCCAGAACCACCTGGGCAGGTCTCCCCGCCTGCTGCCCCAAGGCCACACCGCAGAGGGTGGCGAGGACCACAGAGGTGGAGACTAACACATTCTCCAAGGCGGAGTGTGCCTGTACCTCGATGAAGAGCTTCTCCTCAGTTCCCGGGCTAATGGCTTCTGCGTCCTCAGTTCCGGTCCCACAAGGTTCTGTGGCCAACGCGCCCTCAGCAGCCGGCACCCTGGAGGAGGTTGACACTGGGGAACACAGCAGCAGTGGTCAGCCCTGGGTGCCAACAGCAGCCCCATGAGCCACAGCACAGGAATCACAGCTGAGGCCTGGTGGCAGACACCCTGAGCCCCTCGTGGAGAAAAGACCAGAAGAAGCCGCCCCTCCCTGCTGTGACCTGGAGTGAGGCCCAAGAGGAGGTGCCAGCTGGCCCTCAAGCAGGAGCCGGAGGGGGGACCTGACCCACAGCAAGAGGAAGACAAATGTGCTCACAACAGGGCCAGCTTCCCACCACTGGCCTGTGCCACCTTCCCGTCAGTCAGGGGACACTGCCCTCAGCCTCCAGGGCCCAGGATTTGTTCGAATCAGGAAGAGTGGATGGCAGGCCCTCCTTCCCAAGGCTCCCTGCGGGGCACCTGGGCCTGGGCACTACAGAGACCGTGTGTGACAGCAGCGAGCCCGAGGCTGAGAGGGCAAATAGCCCTGAGAGCTTCCAACAGAAGTACCATGCCTGTGGGGTCACAAGGCCCAGAGCGCCTCCATGGGGAAAGCTTTCTGGAAAATGTGGCCCTGCCAGGGAGAAACTCTTCCAGAAGCCCAGGGATGGTCGGGCCACGGAGGTGTTCCCTAGGGCGAAATCCAAACAAGGCAAATTTCTAGATGGACACAGGAGCCAGGAGAGGAGCAGTGGCCAGCACCTGGCGAGGGTGGCCGGGCTCCCTGGAGCAGCTTCTGTCCTCAGTGGCTGTGGCTGCGGCTCTGTCCTCTCTGTACTCTGTGGTTGGGCCTCTGCCTACTCTTCCTTCTCTTCATTTCTGACTCACCTGGCACCCAGTCCCAGTTTCAGGGAATCACTGATCCCAATTTTTGACAGGACAACGGCACGCGCACGCACGCGCGCGCGCGCACACACACACACACACACACACACACACCCCGTCTCCACAGCCTGTTCCCGTAGGCATTTGCATTTCCCACATAACTGTTTCTCTACAAAGATCCATGCTATGAGATTCCTCAGATGTTATTCAACATATGGGAAATGGCTAATAAGCCCGAACTCATAGAAGCACTAAGGCCAGGCATGGTGGCATATTCCTATAATCACAGCACTCTGGGAGGCTGAGGCAGGAGGAACAGGAGTTAGAGCACAGCCTGGACAACTTAGCAATCTAGCAAGAACTTGTCTCAAAATTTTTAAAAAATGGGGGAGGGAAAGGGCTTTGGGGCCACCATCCATCCTGCCACTCCTGGCCCAGAGGAAAGGGCTTTTTGGCTGCCTTCTGTCCCTCCGCTCCCAGCCCAGAGGAAGGGGCTTCTGGGCCACCATCCCTAC
>NW_004624746.1:3423073-3435545 GCF_000247695.1 Heterocephalus glaber
AAGTCTTTGTAAATAGGGAAGGGTGGAGGGGGTGAAGGGAGGGCTAGGAATGGGGAAAAAATAAGAACCAAGATGCATCATGTAAAGGCACAAGTCCCAATGAGAAATGTAATTGTGTTGTATACCTACAATGTACCAATAAAGAATTTAACAAAAAAAAAAAATGGGGGAGACTGGGGACGTAGCTCATTGTTAAGAACTTGGGCTCAATCCCCAGTACTGGGAGGAGGAAGGTATACAAAGTATGATCAAAAATATGGTGTTTACTTTTTTGACAGTAAAAGACAAACTGTTATTAATCCTCCTCAAAATACTCTCCGTGGGCCAGGGATTTAGCTCAGTGGTTCTGCTGCCTGCCTCACAAGTGCAAGGTCCCGAGTTCGATCCCCGGTACCCCTCAAAAATACTCTCCCTCACTTCTTACACACTTATCCCATCTCCCTTGCCACTGCCCAGAGCAGCTCTGTAAGTCCTCTCTTGTGTCTTTACTTGCATTGTCATGGGTGCCTTGACGTCCTGAATGCGATCAAACTGTTCTCTTTTCGTGGTCATTTTTGTTTTAGGGAAGAGCCAGCAGTCGCATGGTACCGGATCTGGTGAACAGGGTGGATGAGGACACACTGCATGTGTTTACGACCTACCTTTCCTACCTTTCTGCATGGTACTCGGCAACAGCGTTTGATTTTTGGTGTTTTTTTTTTTTTTTTTGGTTCTGAGGATCAAACTCGGGACCTTGTGCTTGCGAGGCAGGCGCTGGAACCACTGAGCTAAATCCCCGCCCCAACAGCATCTGTTTTTGATCACACCTCCTAAAGAAACTCACGGAAGAGCACTTCCAGAACTGCTTCAGAAAGAGGCAAGAGTGATGGGGTAAGTGTGCTCGAAGTGAGGGAGAGGATTCTGAGGAGGACTCATGGAAATGTGTCTTTTGGTATAATAAATTGTTTTTGTGGTTTTGAGATAGTCTGTGCAGACCAGGCTGACCTCAAACTCTCTGTGATCCTCCTGCCTCAGCCTCCTGAGTGATGAGATTACAGGTGTGCACCACCATGCCCAGTGCTACTATAATAAATTTTTTAAACTTAAACATTTGCCATGTATTTTGATCACACTGTATATTGCTAATAGCTTTACATGTTTTTACTTTTTTTTAACACAGCTACTACAAGGTCTCTTCTCAGTGGCTCCTGCTGTTTTTCTGTTGACAGAGCTGCTCTGGGACATGGGACAGCTTGTGTGCTTTACAGTCTAGGAGCAGCAATAGAGAGGTGAGGCTCAGGTCCCAGATGGCACCCTTGCTTGGCCTGAGTTACCTTCCAGGGGCACCAGGTTCAGGTTTGGGTTTGGGTTCAGAGCAGGCAGGCTCCCTGCAGGCGGCCTGCCATCCACCTTCAGCCAGTGACATCCCCAGGCCACACCTCTTCCCCGAGGGCCTCCTCTAGGGACAGCTCCATGTTCTGCTGCCCCTCCCGGCAGTCTGCCAGTGGCATCACCCCTGAACAAAGGATGTCACAGGTGAGCGTGGGGAGAGCACAGAGTGGTGCACTTCTGAGCTGAGCACAGAGGTGTCAGGCATCCAGGAAAGGAAGAACCCAGAGGGCTGGGCGTGGAGCACACCTCTGTAATCTCAGCCTCTGGGAGGCTGGGCAGGAGGATCACAAGTTTGAGCCCAGCCTGGGCATCTTAGTGACTGAGCGACACCCAGTCTAAAAATGAAAAATTAAAAAAAGGGACGGGGATGTAGCACAGCGCAAAGGCCCAGGGTTCAATCTCCAGTATCACCACACATGCACACACAACTGAGAGCGATGTTCACGGGAGTGTGGTTCACACCTAAATAAAGGGAGCTCAGTGTCCTGGAAGAGATTACTGAGTGCCTACTCAATGGAAGGGACATAGCAGTTGAGAAGACATCCAGCAGGAGGCCCTGAGGAGACGCCTGTAGGAGCCGTCATGTTTAAAGCCCACAATGTCCGCCTATACTTCCAAATGGTTCAAGAGAAAATTCAAATTCCTTGGGAGGCTGAGGCAGGAGGGTCTTGAGTTTGAAGCCAGTCTGCCCAACACAGGAAGACCTTTGCAAAAATAGGACTGGGGGTGTAGCTGTGCCCTATGAGGCCCTGGGTTCCACCCCTCAGACAAGAGGGGCAAAGAGTGAGCACAGAGACATGGAGATGCTGCACTGCAGGCTCTGAGGGCCCTGAGCCATGGGAGGTGGCTGCCACCACAGCTGGAAAAGATGAGATTCTCCCGGGGCCCCCTGAAGGGGCACAATGCCCAGGCAGCCTTGTGTGTGCCCAGTGAGACCACGGGGAAGTTTCACCCCCAGACCTATGATGAGACTAAGTGGGAACTGCGAGAAGCTGGAGTCACGGCCCGGAGCTCCTTGGGCCTGGACCCTGGACCACCTGCACAGTTAGTGCCTGGTCCTGGGTCCCAGTTCCTGCCGCAGAGGTCCCAGGCCCTTTCTTCCAGGGGGCCCGGAGCGCCTATTGTTCCTGTGAGGCGACCTCGGTGGGCATCTGGTGAGGGCTGCACGCCCCTCCCACTCCGTTCTCCAGGGAGGGGAGGCAGCAGGATGGAGCTGTCATCCACCATGAAGAGCCCTGAGCTCTGAGGTCAGCACCTCCGGGAGGTGCACATGGAGGTGGCAGGAGGGGGCAGCCCCCATGCCCCTGAGCTCCTCCCCCACACCTTGCCCTGGGCACAGCCCATCCAGCTGTTCATCTGGAGCCCTTTGATGTCAGAAACCAGAAGATGTGGCGCACACCTGTGATCCCAGCACTCAGGAGGCTGAGGCAGGAGGATCACCATGAGGGCAAGGCCAGCCTGGACTACACAGTGAGACTCTGTCTCAAAAAAAAAAATCCTACACATTAGAGACTGAATTTGACAGCCCAGCCTGGCCTGATTGACATGGAACTGCTGGGATGCCAGCACGTACCTCCCTCTCGGCCTTTCTCTCTCCTATGCTCCTCTGCCCGCTGCTTGATCATGGCCAGGGCCTCAATGCTGTCTGTGATCTTCTTCTGCTCTCTGCTCTCCCAGAGCTCTCTCTCCTCCTTCTCTGCCGTGTACCCTCCTCGGGCCCAGGCCTCTGCGCATGCTCTACATGTGAAAATAAGACAGAAGCAGGGGAGACCCAAGGGTAAATCCTGTGCAGATGCTGTCTGACCAGACTTGCTCAGTTCCTTCAAAATCAAAACAGAAGGCACAAAAGACAAATGATTTAGGAACTTACATCCACACAAAAACCTGCATGTGGATGTTGACAGCAGCTTTATTCTAACTGGCAAAAGCCAGAAGTCCTCTATAGGCAACAGGACAAACTGTGGTACAGTGCCAATGCAGTATTATTCAACAACAAAAAGTAAGCTATCGAACCACACAGCTGCTATTAAGTGGAGGAAGCCAGTCTGAAAAAAGACAACATGCTGCAGATGCCAGCTCCCTGCATCTGCAAAACAAACGCACAACTGTGGTGACATTAAAGGACCACGATGCCAGGGGGGCTGGGTGGGGATATGGGTCAGATTTGCAGGGACTTTTGGGCATGAAACTACTCCATCTGGTACTGTAACGGGGCACACGTGATATGCATTTGTGTGACCCAAAGAATGAGCCCATAAGTACCGTCCATTGTAGAGTTCAGTGAATAATAAAGTGTCAGCTGCGAGACCCAAAGTATAGCAGATGACTCTCAGGTGTTAGTAACAGGGAGGCGGCAACGGGCAGGTGTACAAGGGAACCCTGAGAACTTTCTGCTTAACTTTTCAGCCAACCTCAAAGTGCTATCTTAGAGAGTCTATTTGTTTTAAAAACTGAGCAAAGAAACTGGATAGTCATTTTCCCAAAGAGTACATACAAATTGCTGCTAAAAGGATGCTTGACTTTCTTTTTTTTTTTTTTTGGTACCGGGGATCGAACTCAGGTCCTTCCGCTTGCAAGGCAGGCGGTAAAACCACTGAGCTAGATCCCCGGCCCAAGGATGCTTGACAATAGCCACTGGGGAAATGGAAATCAAAAGCACAATGAGACACCACTTCATGCTGCCTTCGAGGACCAAGTAAGAAGGTGGGTGGTGACAGGTGTGGTGAGAATGAAGAGCCAGAGGCTGCACACACTGCTGGGAGAAATGCGACATTGGCACAGCTGCTTTGGGAGACAATTTGGCGGCTCCTCAAAAGTTAAGCATAGAGTTCCCGTTTGATCCAGCATTTCTATCTGTATGCCCACAAGAACGAAGCCTACATCCACACAAAAACTTGTGCACAGAGACAGCAGCATTATTTACAATAGGCAAAAAGTAGAAGACCCAAATTTCCAACAATAGATGGAAAAACAGAATGCGGCAGGCCAAGATGGAATGTTATACAGCAATAAAAAAGGATGGAGCCATAGGTATGTGTGGTGCCATGAGTGAAACTTGACGACATGATGCTGTGTGATTGAAGCCAGGCACAGAGGCCGTGTGCTGGCTGAGTCCATCCATACAGAACATCCAGAACAGGCAGATCTGCACACAGAAAGTGGCCTGTGGGTTGCCAGGGCTGGGAGGAGGAAGGAACGGGAAGTGGCAGCCAATGGAGACGGTGTTTCCTTTCGGGGTGATGAAATACCCCGAAATGGTATTTCCGCAGATACGCTAAGAACCATTGCATTTAAATGGGTGCGCCATATAGGGAATGAGTTATAGCTCAATAAATCTGTTGTGTTTGTTTTTTTTTTAAGTCCAGTGGCTTAAAAGTAGGAGGTTTAACTTTACAGAGAGGAACAGATTCCCACTGGGTAAATCAAAGGTACAGAAGGTATCTGGTGCCACACCTGCCCGGCAAGCACAAGGCCCTGAGTTTGATTCCCGCTACTGGAAAAGAAGAGGAAGGAGAAGAAGAAGAAGAGGAGGAAGGGAGAGGGGGAGGAAGAACAGGAGGAGGGGCGGGGGGGAGTCTGGAAACAGTCAGGGTCTTGTGAAGTACACTAGAGCGGAAGACCACAAGTCCCCCAGGCAGAATGTGCTGTAGGAATTGACTCTGTTCTGGTCCCAGCCTCTTATCTCCAAGCGGACACCGGGCACCATGCTAGATAGGGGCTGAGGCCACGGTGACCCTGACACCCAGGGCTCCCAGGTGGGGTTGCCCTGCAGTGCGCTGGGTGGGGGGGAACAGGCCTTGAGGAGGAAGTGAGTCTGTGCTAGTGCTGGATGCGTCATCCCCAGGCGACAAGAGACAGAGAAGGTGCCATGCAGGATGGGTGGCAGGCCATGAGGTCCCTCCGAGGACAGCAGCACACACCTGCAGCCGTCAGGACAGCATGGGGACACCCAGGGTGGGCACTGGGACACGGCTGTGAGCAATGCCAGCCTGTGCTACCCTGGTGTGGGTGGCGGGGCTCACTGCTCACGGCTGCGTCTGCACTGAACTCTCATGAGCCTCGCCTGGCTGGGGTTCAGGCGGGAACCACAGGGCGCTGCTCCTTGGTTCACTGCTAGGAGCCCCATTCCAGGTTGGGGCCCGGCTGGGAAACCTGGCCAGCCTGTCCAAGACCTCCCGGAGCCCAGGGAATGGTCAATCACCTGGATTTCCGCTTTTCTTACCTGGGGAGAATAGGGGCTCTAACTTCTACTTGAATTGTTTGTTAGTTTGATTTCAAGTTATGAGCTCAGAAACACATTACAAGCTACATTTCTTTTGAAATGTCATATGAGTCAAAATTTGTATTTCATTTCTCCTCAAGCATTCCACTTTAATACACAGTTTTAGCCTAAATTAGAATTACTACTGACCTAAATCAAAAGGTAAAGACACAAGTGAAAGCAGTGACAGTAGCTGCTTCTCAGGAGGCTAAGGCAGGAGGATCGAAAGTACAAGGCCAACCTGAGTAACGCAGAGAGATCCTGTATAAAAATAAAAAGTTTTAAAGAGCTGGGAATGTATTTGTGTGTGTGTATATGTGTATGTGTATGTGGTTTTTTTGTTTTGTTTTGTGTTTTTTGAGACACGGTTTTGCTTTGTAGTTCAGGCTGGCTTGAACTCACTATGTAGCCCAGGCTGGCCTCAAACTCATGACGGTCCTCCTGCCTCAGCCTCCTGAGTGCTGGGACTACAGGCATGTGCCACCATGCCTGGCTGGGCTAGGGATATAGCTCAGTGGGTAGAGTGCTTGCCAAGTATTATCAAGGCCCTGGGTCTAATCCCCAGTACTGCCAAACAAACAAGCAGACGAAAGCTCATTTTAAACAAGGAAACTGGGGAGAAGTCATGAACGAACTATTCATAAAGGAGGGCTGGAAAATGACCAGCCTCATCAGGTAACCAAAAATGAAACTTAAAACAATGAGATACCATTTTCACTCAGCAAGTAACTTGGCAAAGATTCTTTTACAGGCTATGTGTGGTTAGATTGTAAACTGCTACAAACTCTCTGAAGAACAATTAGAAACTGTAAGAGTTTTTTGAAATTCTCAAACCATGTGTGTGTGTTACTGGGGATTAACTTCAATGAACCCAATGGTTTTACACTGAGGTATCCCCAGTGAGTTTATTTTATTTTTTAAAATTTGGACACAGTGTCTTGCTAAGATGCTAAGTTGCCCAGGCTGGGTTTGAACTTTCGATCCTCCTACCTGGCATGCACCACCACCCCTGGCTTCAAGGGACATTCTTTAACCCAGTGACACCACTCCCAGAATCCCATCCCAAGGAAATCTAGCAGTGAGGTAAAAAAGAAAAGAAAAAAAGCTTGTCTACAAGGACAGTTATCAAAGGAGTACAAGATTCTATAAATAAGTGCTTGGATTCTATTACAGGCAGATATGTGGCCGTTAGACTTGTGTCCAAAGAATATATAATGATGTGTGAAAATACACAAAAATCAGAAATGTAAAAAGCCTAATATTATGCATACTTGACATTACATATCCAAATATGACCCAGTGGCTTCTCCTTGTTCACCTGTCCTTTGGAAAAACTGGCCTGTCATCCAGGTAGGTCAGGTATTTCAGCCGCACGGTGACTGTCCTTCGATAATTTGGAATGTTCTTGATAACAGGGTTTCCCATCAGGTTCAGCACACGCTGTAAAGCACACAAGCAGAGCCAAACTTAATAACTGAAAAAAGACTGGATTAAAGTACATGTGCAGGGGCCTGGGATGTGGCTCAGAGGTGCCACCACCTGCCTCGCAAGCGCAAGGTCTTGAGTTTGATCCCAGGTACCAAAAAAACAAAAAACAAAAACAAAACAAAATAAAATAAAATGAAGCACATGTGCCGAGCCCCGAGAATAACTCAATACAGGGTCTCACTATGTAGTCCAGGCTGGCCTCAAACTTGCAGCGATCTTCCTGCCTCAGCCTCCCGAATGCTGGGAATACAATATATTTTCTTGAGCAAAATGGAAGTGCCAGGTCCTGTCCCGGTATGCTGATTGGCAATATCGGGACGTGTTGCCGCTCTAGTGCCGTTAGAACTGGCCAGATCACGGAGCGACCCTCTCTTCTGCTTGAGCTTCAGGCCTCAGACCTCAGTGTCCTTCCCGAGCAATACTGGAAGACATTTCCTGAGGCCTTTGCCAATTGCAGGGATTCTATTAGTTTTGCTGCCCAATCTCAAACTGAAGTGCATCTCAGAAAACTGATTGTTTTCTTTCCTCCCAGGGCCCATTTTGAGAAGACATTCACTGGTGACAGATAAGGAGCATGTGCCACCACGGCTGGCTGGGACTGAAGGGTGGAAAATGTCCTCATCCACTGTGAGCACCACAGCATGGAGGGCCTTTCTCATGGGGCCGAGGTCACAGACCAGGAAAGAGGAAGGCCCAGCAGTGGCCATGCTGTCCTGCCTCATCTTCAAATGCCAACCTCCCCATCTGCCCAAAGAAGCTCAAAGAAGGTGTATGGTTAAGACTGAATGAATCATTTTAAATCTGTTTGCCTAAGAACACTAAATATTGTTCATGTCTAAGCCAGGCATGGCAGTGCATACCTGTAATCTGAGCACTCAGGAGGCTGAGGCAGGAGGATCACTGAAAGTTTGAGGCCAGCCTGGACTACAAAGTTTTTGAGACCCTGTCTCAAAAACCAAACCAAAACAACACAATATTTTTCATACATCTAAACTGGTTTCTGTTGCTGCAGAAGATAAATGTGTTGCAAACTAGTTAGTTTACCATTTTTGACTCCATTCTGGTACCATCTGTGCCGAATTTTCTTTTTTTTTTTTTTTGGTACCAGGGACCGAGCTCAGGACCTTGTGCTTGTGAGGCAGGTGGTGGAACCACTGAGCTAAATCCTCGGCCCTGTGCCAAATTTTCAAGGAACTTTTTCTTCATGGGCAGGGGCAATATCCAGGGCCAGGTAGTAAAGGGATGTGTTGCATGAGAAGAATTTAAAGCAAAAAATATAGCAATATAGTTTTGTTAACATTACTGAGGATTAAACCCATGGGTTTCACACTGTGCTGTATCCCTAGCCCTTTTTTGATTTTCTATTCATTTTATTTTTTTAGCTTATTAGTACATGTCTAGTACATAATATTTACGTCATTCCTTGTGGGAAGCTGGTATATACATAACACATTTTACTTCCTTTTTTCATTCCCTTTTCTTCCCTTCCCCCTCCCTCCACCCAGTATTTTTTATTTTTGAGACAGATTCTTGCTAAGTTGCTGAGTTGCCCAGGTTGGCCTTGAACTTGTGATATTCCTGCCTCATCCTCCCAGAGTTCTGGGATTATAGGCGTGTGCCACCATGCCCACCTGCAACATGGCTTTATATTATCACCAAATGCTGGCAGCTCTAGCTGGTCCTTCCAGATAGGTCCTTCTGCAGATTCAACTGAAACTACAATTTGCTTACTGTTTTTTTTTTAGGTGGACTCACTTTCCTCTCCACTCATCCCACCCTAAGCAGTCAACAGTGAACTCGAAGGTTTTGCGTGGTTGTTTTTGTATTTTTAAGACATACACACTATCAAAACATATTTTTAAGATAAATGGGGGAAATTGAACATAGACGAGGTATTGGGTGCAGTCAATATGTTTTAAATACAATACCGTTATTCTGACTATGCTTAAAAAGTCCTTATCTATCAGAGATACTCTAAAATATTTGTGGGTGACACGACAGGTGACATTTAAGATGCTCCAGCTAAAAACACACTAAAAAGCAAGGAAGCTGTCAAAGGCCACTGGAATCGAGTCAAAAGGATACAGGAACCCACCTGCTGAGGCTTTTACATCTAAAATGTCCTCCAAAAGTCTCACATTTGGAGAGGGGGCCAGGTTGGAAGGGCCGAGTTGCTGAGGGTGTGGCCTGGAAGGGGATGTTCTCATCCCTGGCTCCTGTTTTCTCTCTCTGCTTCCTGGCTGCCATGGAGTGATCAGCTTTTTACACTAGCCCCTTTTCACCATGATCTTTCTGCCTTGGAGCCAGGTGGCCATGGACAGAAACTGTGAGCTGAAATAAACCTCTCCTCCTTTAAATGGTGGGTGTCAGTATTGTGTCCCAGTCATAGGGGAAGCTGGCTAATATAGATGGGGAAACCTGGACATCAAAACTTAAAGTGAGAGCAAGATACTATGCATCAAAATCCATGAACTCACAGTGACCACAACAAAGGAGAACCCTTTGGGGTCACAATTAGAGGTTGAGAATCTCAACTTGGTTTGCTAAAAATGAGTAAGGTAAAATGAAAGACTCAAACATTTATCCTGGTCTTTTCAGTGTAAACCGGTTCTGATGGGTGAAAGTTCTTTGTAGAAGCATCCCAACTGTTCCATGCAGAAGGAATAAGAATTAGAAAAGGTCACTGTGGAGTCCTAATGAAACAGCACATCCAGGGCTCCTCACTGGCTGCCAAACAGGAGAAAGGTTGATGGGAGCTTCCTGATGACCTGACCAAGTGCAAATCTGTACCCACTATACAGTGGACACCAGATGCACCAGTGTGGTGCGATGGAGAACACTGAACCAGGAGCTAATTAAATCTCTGACTTCATCATTTTATGGGAAATATTGTGGACAGCAGAACATGTCAAATGACACCATGAGGGTGCGACCAACCAAATCCAGAAGGTGGGAAGCTGCTCGACGGAGGGCCCCAATTTCTCTACAAATGAATGAGAGGAGGAGAAAACAGGGAAGGGAAGTTGTCACAGACCAAGACGGACCAAGCTGACAAGTAACCCAGGGACAACAACTACATTTGGTTTGGATTTCAACAACCCAACTGTCAAAACATATTTTTAAGATAAATGGGGGAAACTGAACATAAATGAGGTATTGGGTGTGATCAATATGTTTTAAATACAATACCGTTATTCTGACTATGCTTAAAAAGTCCTTATCTATCAGAGACACTCTAAAATATTTGTGGGTTACATGACAGGTGACATTTAAGATGCTCCAGCTAAAAACACAAAGATGAAAGAATATGAAAGAGGAAGGAAAAAAGAAAGAAAAGGAGCACAGAAGCAAGGGTGGGTGGGAGGAATGAAGGAAATGAGACTGGTGGTTAAAATAATGGTGGTAAAATAATGCAAGTTGGATCTGTTTTGCGTTTACCAAATCAGGTATGCTTTCAAGGATGTTCAGGATCTCTGGATCGCTCAGCTTATTGTGGGAAAGGTCAAGGACGCAAAGTTTCAAACAATCCTTTAGGTGCTGGATGTCTTCCACCATCTCCAGGCAGTTGTGGGCGATCTGTAGTGTGTTCAGGACTGGGAGGCACGCTGGAAGGGAGCACAGCAGAAGTGAGCAACTGAGGGCTGAAAACGTTTCTTGCCTATGATATAAACCCCTAGAGATTCTCCTTTCCTGGCTAGGTGGCTGTAAGGCAGAGAGAAAGTTGGCGGAGGCTCTTACAGAGGTTCTCGATGGTCTTGATGTAATTGTTGCTGAGGTTCAGAGAATCCAGTTTCTGCAGAGGTTCCAGGTTCTCAATTTTATGAAGCAAGTTCATTTGCAAGAAGAGGCAGCGCAGCTCAGTTTGGGCCTCCAGGTTCTGGATTTTCTGTATTCCGTTGCACTCCAGCCAGAGACAGCGCAGACCCGTGTACTCCTCCAGGTTCTCAATGCAGTCAAATCCTGGGGAGAGGGAAGGGGGTGTTGGCCGAGCCCCTAATACACAGGGGCAGAGGGCTCGAGGTCACCTTTGTTTTTGTCTGTAGTTAGGGAATGGACGGTTGTGTCCCCTCAGAATTCATATGTTGAAATCTCTTTTTTGTGTGTGTGTGTGGTACCAGGGATCAAACTCAGGACCTTGCGCTTTCGAGGCAGGTGTGCCACTGAGCTAAATCCCCGGCCTGAAATCTTTTTTGGTACAGGGAGTGAACACAGAGCCTTTGCACTGGCCTATATCCCTAGCCATTTTATTTTATTTCATTTTATTGTTTTGAGTCAGAGTCTCATTAAGCTGCTAAGTTGCTAGGCTGGGCTCAAAGTCATGACCCTCATACCTCAGCCTCCTAGAATGCAGGGATTTCAGGCGTGCACTGCCACACCTGGCCATACATGGAAATCTGAACCCCTGCTATGATAGTAGTAGGAAGTGGGAGCCTTTGGAAGGTGACTGGGTCGTGAGTGCGGAGCCCTCCCTCACAAATGGGATTAGTGCCCATATAAAACGCCTCTGAGAGCTCCTTCACACCCACTCCATGTGAGAACCCAGACAGAGGGCTCATCTATGAGCCAGAAAGGGGACCCTCATTGGACACCAAATTTGCCAGAGCCTTGACCTTGGACTTCCAGCCTATGGCAGCCCTGACGGGACTAAGACACCTACCTAGAAACCATCCACATCTCATCCAGTAACTTTTCTTTGAGCAACCATTGCTCTCCCACTGCTGCCCCCAGGCTCTCAGGGTAGCCGGAGTCACAGTGATTCATTTGGAGCTGGTCACCCCTAGCCAAGCAGAGCCAACTTGGATGAATCCTGGGGAGTTTTGAAGGCTTCCCTAGAAAGAAGGGGTCTTTCTAGTGGGGCAATGCCCAGCACTGCAGCAGCCACCTGCCCAGAGGCTGGAGTGGCAGTGAGTGAGGGGTGAGCATGCCTGATGGAACCAGCACAGAGGAGATGCGGCCAAGAAAAGTAATGAGGAGCCTGGTGGGAAAAACTGTGAACCGCAGATCCAGCCAAGCCCAAGGCCAGTGCAAAATGTGGGCCTTGGCTTGTTCTATTTTTCGGGTTTTCTTTTTAATTTTTTTTTTTTTTTGAGACAAGGTCTTGCTGTGTATGCCAGGCTGGCTCCAAATTTATGGCAATCCTCCTGGCTCAGCCTCCCAAGCACTGGGATTATAGTCATCTACCACCATACCTAGATTACTTTTCATGTTCGGTTTTATGAGCCAAAATTGCTGTTAGAGAAACATTGTTTATTTCTTTTAGTTACTCATTATCAATTTGTAATTCATGATTCATCTATTACCAAAACTTTAAAAAGTTATGTATTTTTGTCTGAAAAAGTTCTGAGTAAACAT
>NW_004624746.1:3445690-3576123 GCF_000247695.1 Heterocephalus glaber
GGAAGAATAGGAACAAAATCTTTGTAAATAGGGAGGAATGGAGGGGTTGAAGGGAGGGCTGGGCAAGGGTGAAAAATAAGAACCAAGAGAGATAAGTAAAGGTGCAAATTTCCAATGATGAATGTCATTATATTGTATACCTAAAATGTACCAATGATAAAAAAAAAGTGCCTTGCAGCCCTTTCGTGGAACCAACAAAACAGTGTACATCCGCATGTGAGTTGTGTGTGCTTAGATGGGACAACAGTGAAGGCCAGCTCTCCAGCTGCAAGTTGTGGGTGGGTTTCCATCACATGCTGTTGTGCAGGAAGCAAGCCACCACGGGACACCAGTGATGCTCAAACCAGGCGGTGTTCAGCAGTGCTCGTGGTTCTGGATACGAATTTGGAGTGTGCACCTGGCATCCCAAAAGCCAGGGAACGATTGGGTGAGAGTCTGGGGGGTACTGCAGGGGGCTGTGGCCAGGCAGGAAGCTGAGGGCTCCCAGGATGCTGGTTTTGTTTAAGTGGGCTGATGGCTGAGCAAGGTGGTTTTATTTGTCTTTGAACTGTGCATAATAGGTCTTGCACACTTGGATATATCTTTTAAATATTTTTAAAGTTTTAGATAGAGTTACTGCCTCAAGAGGCGTGAATGCTAATTGGAAGACCAAGATTAAACACTTGGATAGGGCTGGTTGGTGTGGTGGTGCACACCAGTGATCCCAGCACTCGGGAGGTTGAGGCAAGAAGTTTGCTGCAAGTTCCAGGCCAGCCTGGGCTGCATAGTGAGTTCAAGGTCAGCCCAAACTACTTAGTGAGACCCTGTTTCCAAAAAACCCAAAACATTTGGAGGGGCACAGAGTAGTGTGGGATAAGAGAGGTACTCAGATTGTGTGTGTGTGTGGGGGGGCTGTTCCCCAGGGCTGACACAAAGTGGGTGCTTGTCAGCAGGTGCTGGGTTGAACCCAGGAGAAGGGATGGACTCCAGTTGGAAGAATTTAGAATATGAGTGCAAGACAGATTCTGAAAAAGTAAGACGTATGTGAAAATATTTTTAGCGAAAACTTACCCCTCTAAGAGCTGGACATGCAGGCCACGGTGGCTGAAGATGGTGAGGAGGACCTCGGCTTCACCCTGTCGGTGCAGGTCCAGGGAGTCTGGGGAGACCTGGAACCTGTGCACTGACACAGACAGAGTGTTGCTGTCTCCACTGTCTTGAAAGCCAGACCTGACAGTTCATTCATCACTCCACTCCCCTCCCCACTCCACCTGTATCTCTTGCTGTGCAGGTTACCATCAAACCAGTGGTTTAACACAGATTTGTTACGTGAAATTCTGAAGGTCAGCCTCTGAAATCTGTGTGCCCTGCGAAAGCCAAGGGGAACAGTCCTTGGCCCCACCTTTGCCAGCTGCCAGAGCCCCCCCCCCCCAGTCCTTGCTAGATGACCCTCTCTCCTTCCCACCCAGCAGGCCTGCACCCCCAGTTGTGGGGCACATCACCTGCTCCGTGTGTGTTCATACTGCCCTCCTCTTACAAGGACACATAGGATTACAATTCAGGATCATTCCCCCTCTACGGGTCCCCACACGGCTACTGAGTTCCTCTGCCAAGTAAGGGCCATGTTTGCAGGGCGTGGGATTAGGATGTGGCTGCCTCTGGAGAGCGTTATTCGGCTGCCCGCCCTACTTGCACTTGGTGGTGCTCAGATTGTCTTTCCCCTGCATCCTCACTTTATTTTTTTTTTAAGCATCTTGACCACTGGGAGTGGTGGTGTTCACCTGTAATCGAAGCTGTGTGGGAGCCTGAGGTAGGAGCATCGCAAGTTCAAGGTTAGCCTGGGGAATGTAGTGAGTCCCTGTCTAAAAAATAAAATGGCCAGCGACTGTAGCTCATGTGCAAGGCCCTAAGTTCAACTCTCAGTACCATAAGAAAACCAAAAAGTAAAGCGAAAATCATCTTGACCAGCCTGTTCTGTGTCCTTTTATCATGTTCCCAGGTCTTGTTTGAGTAGCTTGGTGACATCTGTGTTTCAACCAGGACTTTTCTCTTGGAATGCTTGATTCCTGGAGGTTTTCCTACTTGGTTTGGTTGCCCTTGGCACTGCTCCATCGAGGCTGCCATGCTGTGGACCAGGATACTGTTGTTGCCGCAGCTGCAGCAGCTGTGCTTCAGAGGTGACTTTGCTCCTTGAAGTTCTTTTTTTTTTTTTCTTGAAGTTCTAATCATAATTTTACATGACACTTGTGCATGTAATGTTTCCTTTAGTCCCCCCCACCACCAGTACTAGGAAATGAACCTAGGGGATTCACACTGAGCTACGTCTTCTGGTCTTTTTTTGCATTTTGAGACAGGGTTTCCCACATTACTAAGTAGCCCAGGCTGGACTCAAACTTGTGACCCTGCTGCTTCAGCCTTCCAAAACAGTGGGGTTACAGGCGTGTGGCACCATGCTTGGCTCCTTTAGGGTTTTTAATGAATCTAGCCCTGATGAATATTGTCCTATACAAGTAGAAAATGCCTTAAAGATACAGAATTACTCTTCTTTTTCTACTTTGGGGACAATTCTATTTTGTTTGTTTACAAATATTTTTTTCTAGGGCCGGGGATTTAGCTCAGTGGTTCCACCGCCTGCCTCACAAGGGCAAGGACCTGAGTTTGATTCCCAGTACCAAAAAAACCCCCAAAAACAAATATTTTTTTCTGGAGAGATAGGGAAACATCTCTTTAAAAATCTATAATTTATTTGAACTGCGCCTATTTAAGATGCACAGCACAGCATGATGGATGATTTGAATATATATACATTGTAGGTTAAGGTATCTGGTTACTATTTAGTGTGCCTAGAGCACTTAATCTGACCTCTTAGTACATCTCAAGTGTGCAGTCACCTTGCTTTACATTAGATCTTCAGAACTTGTAACCAAAAGTTTGTACCCTTTGACCAAATTCTCCGAGTTTCCTTCACCTCTAGCCTCCCACCACCACCCAGCTACTCTTTAAGAAAACAAAGCTTTATAATAACCTTACGAGTATACAGAATCAGGCTTTTACTGTGCGTTAGTATTGTTGAGTTTCTCTCTAGTCTTGGTCTGCGGGCTGCTACAACAATACACTAAACAGGGTAGCCTGTAAACAACATTTTTGCTTCTCACTGTTGAAGAAATTCAAGATGAGGGCACTGGCAGATCTGGTGTCTGGTGAGAACCTGCTCTTCCTAGATGGTGCCTTCTGGGTTTGTCCATGCACAGGGCAGAGCCCTGACCCAATCGGTCCCCACTGGGGTAAGGGTCCAACCCATGAACTTGGGGAGCGGAGGACATGAACATCAAGGCCTCAGCATACACTGATAGCTTTTATCAGTTCACAGAAAAACGAGTCCAGGTCGGTGTCTGTATGTACTTCGGTAGGCTTCTTAATAGTGTGATAAATGCCTTTAAAACTTTCAATGGGAGGCCGTAGAATTTTGGAATTTAATGGCTTTGGGGAAAGTGCAGATTTCTGCTTTCATTAGACATTTTCCACCCTGTGGGTGAGGGCAGGGCAAGGACTGGGAAGATGAAGTGAGCCGGTGATTTCCTGTTATTTCCCATTAATGGTCCCGGGGGCTCTGACCCCATGTGTGGGACACGCTGGCAGGGGAGAGGGCTGCAGAGCCTTGGGCTCTGGCGCAGCCCCCAGCCCAGCTACAGCAGCCCAGGACCTTCGCCTCCCACCTCCCTGCTGCCAGTCGCCTTTGGGAGCCAGCCTGATTGGCGCCCTCCTTTGGTGCCTGGGGAGTCAGTCCAGGCACTTCCATGTGGCTTGTGACCATTGCACAGCCTGGCCTCACCCAGCCCCGATGCTACTGTGCACACACCACGCTGCACACACTTTGGGCTTTCACCACGCCGAGTGGGCAGGCCTGCAGCAGTGCAGCAGCCTTGCCCTCTTTGCCTGTCAAGTCTTACTCATCCTTCAGGGCCCCTTTCCTCCGGCACTGCCTCTGCTACCATGCATTGCACTTGCTCAGTTTGTCTTCCGGAGTTCCCTGGTTTCTTCATCATGGTGCTCTCTGTCTCTGTCTTTGATACTTAGTTGTCTTTTTTCATGCTGTTCGAGTAGTTTAGTTTTCTCCATTGTGTGAGATCCTCCGCAGACTTGTACCGTGAGCCTTTCGTTAGGTTGTTCTGTATTCATAAGCAGGTTGGTGTTGACTGATCAGGCTTCCGGGGGTTTGGGTTTCTGTACTCCAAGGCAGTGGACTAAAGCTTGGGTATATCAGCCCTCCTGACTCTGTGACTTAGGATGGCACACATCGAGGGTACTGTGCACAGTGGAGCTGCATGTCAGCACTTTGTGGCAGTGACAAGAATGAAAGGTTCCCCAGTGGGAGATCTGGGAAGCTGGCCAAGGTGGGCCCAAGGCCCCTTGCCAACAAGTTAGGTACATCTGTGCTGGGAGGCCTGAGCAGGAGGTTCCCTGGTGGATTATGGATGCAGTTTTTCTTTCTGTGAAAAGGTCTGTAGGATTTGTGAGTAGCCCCATCCTAAGCTGGGAACCAAGATGGTTGCTGCCATGGGGGCCAGGGCAGGAAAAGGCTCAGCCTGAGAGCTACAGCCAGAGCCTCGGTCATGCCATGTCACTCAGCAAACCCATTGAGCTCCTCTTGGAACGGGGGCTTGTGGAAGGAGACGGGCTGGCCTGTGGCCTGGAGGAGCTCAGCCCGCTGGAGGTGGTGCTGACGCAGCTGTGTGGTGGGGGGTGAGGGCCATTGTGCACACAGCTGCTTCTGCTTCCTCCTCCTTAAAGCCCTGGTCCTTTCACAGCACAGGGCTGCCCCAAATATCACTACGCCCTTTCTCCATGCCACCCTTCCCAGGGGATCAGATACGTGTGGGTCCCTGAGCTCAGGTGGGCCAGCCAGAATCTGCCAGGAATGTGGAGCAGAGGTGCCAAGGTGGCCGCTTCAGTGTGGAGGTTGAGGTGGAGTCCAGGAAGGTGGCCCTGGGGAAAACCCCGGCAGACAGCGAGAGACAGGTGGCACCAGTGCTGTGGGTGGCTCTGAGGGTGCCCTTCCTCAGATGCTGGCTGGCTGCCCGAGCTCTGTTTCCTTCAGGGAACCCTGCTATCCTTGCAGATCAACATCTGTCTCCAAGCTAATTTGGATGGATTTGTGTCCCATTTGATGAGATGTTCCTAAGAAAATAAAGTGTAAGATAGCAAGAGCGCTCTGCCACTGAGCCTTGAAGGCTGAGTGGACTGTCCCTGGGGCGGCCCTCACGCCTCTGGATTCTGAGATGAGGGCATTGAGTGCTTCCTCAATACTTTCAGCAATACCCCTACTTAATGGCCTGAGAATTTGTGTTTTCTTAATCTTGCAAACTTTAATCTTAGTTTCATAGAAGGTATTTCTAGCTGAGCTGCAAGAAAAAAAGAAAAGAATGAGTTAGTCTTGGTTTTTGTTCACAGCTTGACCTTAAGAGGAGGACAGAGCTGCAAATTGCCAAAGGCCCAGAGCCAGCAGAGGGAAGGTAAGAGAAGACCAAAATGGGGGAACAACCAGAGCAGAGGACCCCTTGAGGTCAGGTGCTTTTCCCTCGAGACCCATTTTACAGATGCCCAAGTTCTTGAAAAAGTTGGATCCGAGGGGCAGAAGTCCCTTTCTCCAGTCTCAGTTCGGGGACCTGGGAGGCCCGAGGCCTTCACTTCTTGGAGCTTTAGTACAAGCACATGGATCTTGATAGGTGGTATTTATTTTTCATTGAAAATGTTTTCTAGCATCCTAGATAAACATCCACTTGTCATTAGAGCAACAGATGTATTATTCCAAGCGTCTAGGTGTTTTTCAGTCATAGGCTTATTCCTCATTTTGTTACATTTTGTTTTGAGGTGTTTTAGTGCATACAAAGAATTTCTTCTGTGTGTTCTTTTTGCATGGTGCAGTGTTTAGTGAAGACTGAATGTACACGAACACTTGAAAAAGATTATGTCAGGGGCTGGGGATGTAGCTCAGTGGTTCTGCCGCCTGCCTCAAAAGCGCGAGGTCCTGAATTCAATCCCCAGTACCAAAAAAAAAAAGTAATGGCTGAAAAAGATTATGTCGGGAACTCTGGGCTTAGCATGGCTTGGTCCAGCATCTCAACTTCTAATGTTCTTCCTTGTAGGAAATCAATGTCCGGGTCATTCTGAGGGCAGGTGCTGTAACAATTGAGACTTTTGAGACACTGCAGCCAGTGTGAATACTCTGATGCAGCACCTGGTCATTGTCATCTCCAGCCAGTGGTGGCATGGGCAGGGACATGGTGTACTGGGACAGCAGAGCACAGTGCTGTGGGAATGCTTACCCCTCTCCCTCATCTACATCAGGAGGCTTGGAGAGGCAGCCTCTTGCACAGCGGAGAAGGAGGGACATTTTTGAGACAGATGACCCTAACTTTCCATGTATTTCAGAGGGTTTGGGAACAACAAGGGGTGTTGTTGACCTCTATACAGAGGATTGGTCAGAAAAAAAGACATGTTTCGTGCAAACTTTCTTATCTTACTTTCCTCATTGCTGGGACACAACACTCGACACCTGCAATTTAGAGGACGAGAGGTTTATTTTGGCTCATGTTACAGTCCATGGTTACCTGTCTCCGGGCAGGAAGGCATGGCAGGGGCCAGAGCAGAATAGAGCTGCTCAGGGCGTGGTGGAGACTGAAGTGAGGAGCCTGGGGGCAGCCAAAGCCTCCAGGCCAGTGACCCCATCTCCTACCAGACCCCACCTCCGGACAGCGGGCAGCAGCACTCCCGCAGTCCAGTCCCCTCCCAAGCATCTCAGGCTCTTGGGGGACATCTAGATACAAACCGAACTCAGGAGTTCTCAGCTCTCCTGGTCCTTGAGGAAAAATTACCCCAAAGGGGCGTGCATTTGAATTGTTCTCATTAAATATTTGGTTTGTGTTCAGCAGAGTTTATAATGTTTTCTCTTCCTGGTCCACTTTAGCATTTTTATTGAAGGCGGTGAGTTTCTCTGAACAGAGTCCCAGTGTGTACAGCATTTTACCTATAGGAAATAAAGTGGCTCGATTTTTTTATTTGAAAAAAACATTTTTTTTTTAAACTTGATGTCACATCAGCTTAATTAGTACAGTGGTAGCGATGTGAAACTTACTGCTGGAGAGGTTATGTCCTTACCTGGGCATTTAGGAGTCCTGCCTGTCCACTTACTCAGTTTTCTGTTGTATTTCTTTCATTGCTTTGTAATTTGGGCTGCATTTTCATATTTATTCATAACTCTCTGGTGTCATGTATGGTCATTAGTTTTCTCTTGCTTAGTTCACTTTTTACTTTGCAAGACTTGGTAGAGATCAAATTATATCGCAGTGTTGTACAAAGGAATTCACTCATTCTCCCTTAGGCTTATGCCAAGTTTTGCTGCTGTTGAGTATTTTCTTAGTTTCAGGACTTTTTTTTTCTATTTTAATGAGATTTCTTTAAGACGAGCCACTCCCAGAAGTTTTATATTTCTTTTTTTAGCTTAAAATTAACTTTCTTACATATAAGCTGTATCTTTTTTGTGTGTGTCTGAGCTCCTATAATTTAGTTTCACCTGTGATTTAATTTTAGTGTATTCTGGCCATTGGGTGTTTTATCCTGCAAAGACGGCACAGAGTTAATCAGCCCGCAGTGGCCCCCAGTTCAGACGAGGATGAAGTTCACCTTTGTTAGTCACTCTCCAGGCCCCTGTGCCTGGCCCTTGTCAGTCTCTCTGGGGTTGGTGTAAGTGTGGCAGACACACTATACCACCAATTGTCGTTTTCATTCCTCTTGTTAGGTTTCTCCTCTTCACAGAGACAAAATCATTTACTTTCTCTTTGAATCTTAGCATCTTTCACAATATACAGAACATTGTCAGTGTTGGGCAGTGTCTACCATATGGACGCTGATAAGAGTTCTCCTGGACTTGTCTGCACTCAAACTTAAGGGGTCAGGCAAAGAAAACGGTGTACAAATCAAGTTAGTAAGATACGTCTGGGTAGGAAATTATTTTCTTCAAGTTTAGGAGGTATTCCCTTTTTGGAATATACATTTTAAATTTATGTTAAAGTTTCTGAAAGCTTAGTTTTGTCCCTAGGGGATTATAAGCTGCTGGAGGCCAAGGGCATGTCCTAATACTACCACTGCTTCGTCTGCCATGGGTAGCAGGTCCTCTCACTGGCTGTAAATAAAGCAGAGAGATGGATGTATCTCCTGGCTGGTGTATGAATTAAAAAGTATGCTTCTGGGCTGGAGATGTAGCTCAGTGGTGCTGCTGCCTGCCTCGAAAGCTCAAAGTCCCGAGTTCGATCCCTGGTACCAAAAAAAAAAAAAGTACATTTCTTTTTACTCTAGAGTAGGAGCTTTATCGGGGCAAGAAGCACACCATGTTTGTCTCTGTATCCAAAATACTAGCACAGCATCAGAGTTTTAGGAAGAATCTGGCAACTCTTGGTATTCATGTTGATTAATCTCCTTGGAAGAAAAGAACTTTATAAACTACTGGTGCTAAATAATGAGATTGCAGATTGACTGTGTCCATGGCTGCAGGCTTTGCGGAAGTTTCTGTTGTTTAGATGCAGACTGTCAGGATCTGATCTCCCCGAGTGTCTGTTTCACTCAGGCGATGCCTGTTCAGTGGAGAACATCTCTCTCTTTTCCCCTCCCTGCAGGCTGCCATGGCTGCTGTTGACAGCTTCTACCTCTTGTACAGGGAAATTGCCAGGTCTTGCAATTGCTATATGGAAGCTCTGGCTTTGGTTGGAGCCTGGTACACGGCCAGAAAAAGCATCACCGTCGTCTGTGACTTTTACAGCCTGATCAGACTGCACTTTATCCCTCGCCTGGGGAGCAGAACAGACCTGACCAAGCAGTATGGAAGATGGGCCATCGTCAGTGGTAATGCACTTGAAAGCCACATATTCTTTTCTATTTAGGTTGTATTTTAAGTTGGATGTTTTAATCAAGGAGCTGTTGAATTGAATGTGCCATTTTTGTGGGAATATGATGATGAAAAAAAATCTCATGATTCTTGTTATGATTATATTCACATGTTCTTACTTCTGTTTCCTAATAACAGGCCTGCTCTACCCCCACCTCCCCAGTCCTCACTTTTCCTTTCCCTTTTAAAATTTTTATTTTTTGGTAGTACTGAGGATTTAACTCAGGACCTTGGTACTAAGGTACATTCCCGGCTATTTTTATTTTTTATTTTGAGACAGGGTCTCACCAAGATACTAAATTGCCCAGGCTGAGCTTGAGCTTGAGACCCTCCTGTCTCAGCCTCTCACTTTTCCTTTTTGCTGTTTTGAAATCATCCATAGAAACTCTCCCCACTTTCAGAAATGCTTCAACTATTTGGAATTTCATTTTAATTTATCATTGTGTCCCAGAATGGCACTTCTTGGCACCCGTGCCAGTCAGATGGAAGTCTGGAAACAAATCCTACTGTGTTTTTCATCCACTTGGTGAATGTAAAATGACGCCATGTCTATTGGGGGTGTGGGAGAGGCTTTAGCGTGCAGCATTCACATTATGGATTCAGCATTGTCTTTGACTGATAAGTTATAGAACTCATTCTTTCTAGTGTCATTATTTTCTGGTTAAACCTGGTGGGTAGTTCAAGTTCATTTTAAAGAACATCATGCACTGAGCACACTCATGTTTCCCGGCTTGCATCGTAGGTGCGACCGATGGGATTGGAAAAGCCTATGCTGAAGAGCTAGCAAGCCGAGGTCTCAATATTATTCTGATTAGCCGGAACGAAGAGAAGTTACAGAATGTTGCTAAAGACATAGCTGACACCTACAGAGTGGAAACTGATGTTATAGTTGCAGACTTCAGCAGAGGCCGTGAGATCTACGATCTGATTCAGGAAGCTCTGAAAGACAGAGATGTTGGCATCTTGGTGAATAACGTAGGCGTGTCTTATCCCTACCCCCAGTATTTCACGCAGGTCTCCGAGGACAAGCTGTGGGACATCATAAATGTGAACATTGCGGCCGCCAGTTTGATGGTCCACATAGTGTTACCCGGAATGGTGGAGAGAAAGAAAGGTGCTATTGTCACCATCTCCTCTGGCTCCTGCTGCAAACCCACTCCCCAGCTGGCGGCATTTTCTGCTTCTAAGGTCAGGCTTTACTTGGTGAAAAGTGGAATCTTCATGCAGTAGAGCGTTTATTACAGTTGTTAGGTCCAGTTTGTTGTCAGCAACTTAAGTTGTGCTTTTTATTTTTCCCGAAATAATGATAGGCAAGTCTCTTTTACTCCTGACTTTTCCCGCAGATTCTGGATTAAAAGGCTTCTCCTCCCCTCTGCTTTAACAGGCTTACTTAGACCACTTCAGCAGAGCACTGCAGTATGAGTATGCTTCTAAAGGAATCTTTGTGCAGAGTCTAATCCCGTTCTACGTTGCTACCAACACGGCTGCTCCTCGAAGCTTTCTGCACAGATGCTCATGGTTGGTGCCTTCGCCAAAAGTATACGCACATCACGCTGTCTCTACCCTCGGAATTTCCAAAAGGACCACGGGGTACTGGTCCCACTCCATTCAGGTACCAGCACTCCTGGAGTTCTTGGGATTGGGTTAACACACTCTAAAGCTTTCCGAGTGGCACATGGGAGCCTGATTGAAGCCTGACACGGAAAGAGGAGAATCGTGAACTTGGCTTTTTAAAACCTTATTCTCTTACTGATTTCAGTTAAGATCCTCAATTCTATTATATTCTATTTGTTGTAATAAAAATTTTCAGAAGTTTAATCTGTCTGACGCCTGAAAGATAAAATACCTTGCTTCAATATAACTGGATAGTAGGAATGTAAAAATACTAAAAATTTATATGACAGTTCCAAAGTAAAGATGCTAGTAAGGTTTGAAGGGAAGGGGTACCTCTATAGTGAAGTTTAATCCAGAAAAAATACAACCATAAAGTAGATCAGACAACATGTCAGAATATACTTGAACTCATTTGCTCAAGAAGCACAGGATTAAAATTTTTTTTCAGATCTGACAAAGATTTGGGTCTTTTAATAATATTTTAATTTTGTTAAGTATTTAAAATTGTGATTTTTAAGTATTAGAGAGAGAACTTATGATTTATATTAAACTATTTATAATAAATTTTTGTTTTATTATCTAAAAAATAGATATGCCCTCATATAGATAGTTTTCTTAATACTTAGAGTTTTTTAAATTACCAAATATTTTTGAGACTGTTGACATAAAGATTATTAAATTTACTACTACAAAATAAACCTACAAGTAAATCAACAGTTAATTTTTACTTTAATCAAAAGATTTAGCTAAAGATTTTCTTTAATAAAAAGCAGTTTATTTAAGGTGATTATTTTTAGGTACTTAATTGCTTGAGAAAAGCAGAAAACCTAAGTAGTTGTTTTAGAAACCACCAACCTTGAAGTCCTCTTAGAAATGAAAATAGAGTGAGGATAGTGTAGGTACTATAGATATTTTCACTGTGTTTATAAAACACCAACATTTTAATCACAGTTAAACTTTTTTCTTATTTCTTAAGGACATGCTTTTCTGTCCAATTCTGTGAAGCTAATGTAATTCCTAGAGTAGCTTTCTATACAGAGTTGTTACACTTTCCCTTTTTAAAATTTATTTGTTTGGTTGGTTGGTTTGAGACGTGATCTTAGTGTGTAGTCCAGGCTGGCCTCTTAACTCAACCGTGATCCTCCTGCTTCAGCCTCCAGAGTGCTGGGATTACAGGCATGTGTCACCAGGTCTGGAAAAAAATTTTTTTTTTTGGTACCAGGGATCGAACTTGGGTCCTTGCACTTGCGCAGCAAGTGGCAAAACCACTGAGCTAAATCCCTGGCCCCAAAACTTTGTTTTTTAAATTTCATTTTCACTTTACTCAAATTGTTACTCAAACACTGTTTTGTTTTCAATTTTACAACAAAGATTAGATGCATTGAGTACTGTTTTATTTGAGACATAATTCTCTGGTAGCTTATGCTACTATGACTTATATTTTATAGATACTGTTTCTTGTGAATGCAGTTCCCCCAGGGCACAAAGATCTAAATTTTATCAAGATTTCGGTTCTCTGTGTTTAGTATATGAGAAAGAAATTTGATATGTCAGACAAATGGAATGAAGTTTTATTTGGTGCTGTTTTTTCCAGTTTGTCTTCTATACTGTGAATGAAATAAGAATGCTATGCTGAATTTAGTATTAGTTGAGGAGAGGAGGGAGTCAACAGTAAATGTGTCTGTTCAGCCTGTTAGAAATCTGCATTAGCAATTCAGATTGCATTCACATTCCCTTTCCAGCTGGAGAGACCATGAGATACCACCTTAGACACCTTAGAGGGGTTGAAGGAAAGGTTTGTGCTTCAGAAAGTCGGTAGTGCCATGGCTCAGATAGGTAGCACTGGAGGAGGAAATGAGGGATGGGGAGAACTAGTCCAAGCTGGCTCTGAAAATCCTGGGGAAGATTGAAAACAAGAGGAGGTGGCAGGTGTGTGTGGGAGACAGAGGTGAGCAGGTGAGGAGCATTTGGCAGTGTGACAGCTGTGAGGGGTGGGTGGCACACCTGCCAGAGCATGTGGGAGAAGAGCATTTAGTGTGAGCCTCAGCGTCTCCAGCAGGGCAGGGAAAGGCACAGGAAGGAGGTGCAGCAGGGGCTGGGTTCGGGGGTGAGGGCACGGGGAAGTCAGGTGGGGATTGCAGCGGTTCCTCAAGCTGGGAAGGGCAGTGCAGATGCACATCTCTCCGGGCAGCTCTTCTTCAGCCTCTGAGGTAACTCCAGCTTGAGGGCCCTAGCTTCTGTTATTTATTTATTTTGGTTTTTTGAAACAGGGTCTTGCTGTGTCATTCTCGCTGACCTTGAACTCACTGTGTTGCCCAGGCCGGCCTTAAACTCTTGGTGATGCTCCTGCCTCGGCCTCCTGAGTGATGGGATTACAGACATGCATCACCACACCCAGCTTCTAGCTTACATTACTTCGGCTCTTTTCCGCTCCCGTTTAGTCCTTACATCTTTAAGCCCCACCTGTCTCAGCCTCTGGGGAAGGGATGCCATCTGTATTTTAATTGCTAATGTAGATTTCCACAGAGCTGAACATGCACTCTGACTACTGACTTCCTCCTCTCAGGGTCCCCAAGTCTTTCTGCACAGTGTCACTCCAGGGACTGCCACACCTCAGGAGACGAGGCAGGCGGCGGAACCACTGAGCTAAATCCCCGAGCCTAAGGAGTGGTACTTTCTTAAGCCTGGGCAAACTGGTCAGGACCCTGATACGGAGCAGACCTTCTCCTGTAGCCCACCCTCCAGCCCCCGGCACGTTCCCTCTTCCCTCCATTTTGGTGTACTCTGCCTCAGTTCCCTGTACACAGAGCTTGGCATTCCTTCTTGGTAACCTTTGTCAGCTAAAGGACCAGTGAGTTGGCCGCTTTAGTTTATCCAGGGAATCAAGGTCTCTGTCCTTCCAGTGCCTCCTCCACCCTGCTGCCCAAGGGGCCAGCCCCTCTGGGGGCCAGTCAGAGATGGTGCAACATTGAGTCCCCACTCGGCTCCCTCGGGAACTGGGGAACATGCCTTGATGCTATTTCCCAAATACATAGTGGTCAAGAATGGAGTGAAAAAACAGATTTTTTTGACACCACTTCCACATTAAATAATCACTGAAAACACCTATATAGAATATCACATCAGAGGGGGTGCTGTTGATCTAGACTGTGTCAGCTGCCCACATTTTTGTCCTCCTAAGGGACCCCTACAGGACTCCTTTTATCTCCCTGGGTTTAGAATGGTTTGTCTTTGGGCACTGGCTCCGAGGAGGACTGATCAGGCCTTTCCTCACTAAACCCTTTAAGGAGACCCCAGGATATTGCAGTTATTTGCCCCAGAATGTTCCCCGTGGCTGCAGGCCAGATACAAGTCTCCTGTCTTGCAGGTGGCTGACCTGGAGCCTCTGCAGAGCCTGCTAGAAACAGCTGCAGCTTTACAACTATCATTGGGTAGTTAGTGATACGAGGACTCATCCTTATTTGATGTGGGCCCCTGGAGGTGCAAAGGAAGTTGGGTCCACATATTGAGAAGAGGGTTGAGTGACTTCCGTGTCATAGTTCTGTTCAAGGTTAGAATGTAGACAAGTTGTAAGAACTTCCATTCAGTCCTGAACAGATGTCAGAGGAGCACAGGTTTCTCCGTCCCAGCACCGTTGGCACCAGCAGTGGATCATTCCCTGACAGAGGACTGTCCTGGGCATTGCAGGATGTTGAGCAGTGTCCCTGACTATACCCACAGGATGCCAATGGCACCCATGCCCAGTCTGACACCTAGAAAGGTTTCCAGACAATGCCATCTGTCCCCAGATTGAGACAGCAGCAGCAGCAGCAGGACTCCCTCCTGGTTCCCTGAGCACCTCATTCTGTCCCCAGACACAGTTCCAAGGGCCTAGTGTTTCTCAGTTCTCTCATTTAATTTGCTCCAGCCTGCCCCTCAAAACCTAGTTTTCTCCTAGGATATTAACCACATGGACATCTCTTTATTCCAACTGACTTTATTGCTGTAATGAATTTGCAGTTCTTAACTGGTAATTGTACCACTCATATCACATTAAGTAAAGATGGAGTTATCTTCTTTTTTGTTTTTATTTATTGTTTTTATCTTGAAGGTTTCTCTAGACTCAATACAGAAAGGGGAGTGGTTCCTCCTGGTAGTGACCATGTTTGTGTTCGTTGTGGAATGTGGGGTGGGGTGATGTTTTATGCAAAAATAGATGCTCAATACAGAAATGCCCAAGGGCTTTTTCCTTTGTTGTATTTCCTGTGGTTGGTAGATACTTACTGGATTAAATCATGTGCTCATCTGTGTACCTGTTTCTTCAGTGGTGATGGTGATGGATGCTAACCTTCTAACTGTTTTCTCTTTCCAGTTTCTTTTTGCCCAGTATATGCCTGAATGGCTGTGGGTATGGGGAGCAAATATTCTCAATCGCTCGTTACAAAAGGAGGCCTTATCCTGCAAAGCATGAATCCAGATGATCGGTGAAGTTTTGCCAGCTTCTGGTAACCTGCAGTATTCCGACATTTGGAAAAGGACATTTAATTTATCGTATGTGTTTCCTTTCGTGACTGATTATCTAGCATCCTGTCGATTCATTGTTTGCAAGGCAGACTTCGAGAGTGCTGTGGAAAAACCTCCAGGGCTCCACGGATGACACAGAGTAAATGACGACTAGAGCTTAAAGAACTGATGGAAGAAACCTAAATGTCAGTGCTTTTTACCCAAGCTGTTCAAAATTTGTGTAATTTACATTGTTCTAGGAGCCACAGTGATCTAGCACTTTAGGATTTGATTAGTCACCTCTTACAATTTCAGATGTCTTGTGAAGGAAATTACCTATTCCCCTTTACACGTGACTCCTGGTCTGGTGTTCAAGAGTTGATCAGGAAAGGCCAGGGATTTAGCTCAGTGGTTCTGCTGCCTGCCTCGCAAACACAAGGTCCTGAGTTTGATTCACGGTACCAAAAACAAAAAGCTGATCAGGAAGACTACTGAGAAGTGTTATTTTGTAACTGAGAGTGCAGTGGTTGCTGGTGTCAGTGGTAGAAGTCTGTGTGTCCTGCTGCATAGCTCCCCGTGTTGGGGTGTGTGTACATGCTGCTCTTTCCCGAGGTTTCCCTAGGGAAGGATGTGCGATGTGTGTGTCTAAGGAACTCTGTGTGTGGTTGAGTTACTTTAAAAGAGATTTCTTGTGAAGGTGACATGGAACCTTACGGGGTATTAACACTAGGTTATTCCTTCTCACAGTGAACAACCCTACCTGCTTTTGTAATGTAGGTTTGGTATGTCTAGTACTGCTTCCTTGAGATGTCTTTGTTTTTTTAATTCTACAGAATGAATTCATTCCTCGATTTGGATATGTCATCTTTTGATTTATAAGATAATGTTGTGGATAAGTAGTGATTTCTCAGCCTATGATCCATTTTATAACTGAAATTTAGCCCTGTAGAGCTTGTTACATCTGTTGTTTCATACAGTTTTCTATGTAATATCCCATTCCAGTAGCATTATTGATGTATTTATGACGGGTGGATAAAATATTGACAAATTATGTGTGTGATATATCTGTTGAAATAGGAAGTTAGAAGCTCATTTTTGGCTATGTAATGAGTTTACACGTTATAGTGAATACTTTTATTGGTGTGAAGATAATTATGCACAAGCCCCCACAATATGAATTAACATTGAAACCTACTGTGAAATATCTTTAATTCAGATCCTGTAAACCCTATAAAGTCATTTTGGAGGACCACATACCTAGCACTTTGAAAACTTTAAGTCACTAAGAATATGGCAGCACGTATAGATTTAAAATTAAAACTTAATATTGTGACACTTATGTAGTTTGTAGGATGTAGGATGTAGTTTGAGGGTCAAGTCTGATTGTTTTCTTGTGAAGGGGTACTCCACTGTAAGCCTGACCATGCTTTTACATTAAGCACACAGGTTGACTTGTGATATTGCCTGCAGCATTTCTAACTGTGACTTGGAGTCAGAAGATCAGTGTTCCAAAGCTCTTTCACTCCTTAATCAGAATGTAAGATGTGGAGAACTACGCACTCGGAGATGCTGTGTAACAGCAAAGGTTTTGGTGGAGGTAGCTCAGAATCCTCCTGACTTTGTGCCATACTGATGAGAACTTTGATGGATGTGTAATAAGCAGCAGCAACTTTATGTAAACACATTGTCAGTTACTGGTAAGGTTGTGTGTGCTATGTGATGAGAACAAGTAAACACACATCGTCAGTGATGTTTTAAATTTGCCTTGGCAGGACCTGGCTAAACACGCTGATTGTTGTGGTGCAGCACAGCTGTCTGTAGCTTCAGTGAAAGACCGAGCCTGGGAATTTCCTTAAGCATTCTAGCTTTTATAAAATACTTTTGCCTCAAAAGCTCACGTGAGAGTTAATCAGACCATGATGGATAGGGTTGCTTTTTAAAAAATGTGAGAAATCTGAACATTTAAAACTAAGTGTGTGGATTGAAAATGTAACAATAAAATCAGTTGCTCTGTTTCCTCTGGACAAGGTTTTGCTGTGTTTGCAAGCTGGTTGTTTGGAAAGAGATTAATTTTTCCTTGTAGAAATGATAACTGAAAATTACCCTGTGAACACTGTGGTTGTAATTCATTAAAAGCTGATGCTAGCCTGGCATGGTGGCCTGTAATCTCAGCTACTTGGGACACCCAGGCAGGAGGATCAAAAGTTTGAGCCCAGGGCCAGGGATGTAGCTCAGTGGTACCGGACCTGCCTGACGAGCGCAAGGTCCTGAGTTCAATCCCCGCCTGGTACCAGGAAAAAGAAAAAATCTTCCAAAAGTTTGAGCCCAGCCTGGACAATTTAGTGAGACCCTGTCTCAAAACGAACAAACACATGCGTACAATTAAAAGGCTGTGAATGTAGCTCAGTGGTAAGAGTGCTTATGTAGCATGCACAAGGCCTAAATTCAATCTCCAGTCCTGGGGAAATGAAGAAAAGCTGATGTTTTCATAACAGAGTTGTGTGTACCAGTGTGTCTGGCGAGTCTTTGAAGCACCTGTCTTGATCTCATCTCCTGATGACTGAGTAGGATGGAGATGGGTTTGGTTGTTGAATTTGGTAGTGTGGTAGTGGTAGGTGATTTGCCATGAGCTGTTTCAGCTGAGTGGTGGGACTAAAGGCAAGATTATGATGTGTTCAATAAAATATACCTGTAATCCTAGCACTTGGGTGGCTGAGGCAGGAGAATCACTGTTTGAAGCCAGCTAAGTCTGCTTAGTGAGTTCAAGGCCAGCCTGAAATACTAGCAAGACCCTGTCCAAAAAAGAGCAGCTGGGGATTTAGCTCAGTGGTGCCTTGCCTGCCTTGCAAGAGCAAGGTCTTGAGTTCTATCCCTGGTATGAGGGGTGGGGTGGATGACAAAAAAGAGCAAATAGAGACAGTTTTGAGGAGTCTTTGTTTTTTTCCTACCTCAATTATGTAAAATTTTGTCACATTTGGGAACCAAGGGATTAGATGGTGTGTCCTCACTTGACGTTCTGTGTCCTCCAAAACCAGGTCTAGTTTGTCCATGACCGTCTCTCAGTACATACAGCCCCTGACTTAGGACTTATAATGATCTATATATAATTTGTTGACTTTACAATGGTGTGAAAGCTATATACATCAAGCAGAAACTCAAGTTTGTAATTTGATCTTTTCCCAGGTAAGTGATAGGCAGTTTGATCCTGGCTCTCGGTGCTGGGCAGCCATAGTGAGCCCAGGACCTAAGCAGGCATGTGGGCACAAAGTTACCATTCAGTCACCCCTTGGTGTTTATGTGGGGTGGGTTCCAGGACCCAAATTTGTGGATACCCAAATCTGAAGATGCTCAAGTCCCTTATATAAAATGGTGTAATATGTGGATATGATCTATGTGTATCCTTCTTTAGACTTTAAATTATATCTAGGTTACTTCTCACACCTAATCTTTAAATGCTATGAAATGGTTGCTATTGTTTAGGGAAGAATGACAAGGAAATAGAAGTCTACACATGTTCAGTATGGACACAATTTTTTCCCAAATATTTTCAATCCAAGATTAGTTGAGCTGGTGGATTTGAAACTCACCAATACAGAGCCAGCTATATAAAATAGGCTTTGTGTTAGGTAGTTTCGCCCAACTGTTGGTTAATACAGCGGAGTGTTCTGAGCACTTTTAAGGTTGGCTGTAGTTGTGGGGCCAGGTATACAGTGTTGATGAGCTTGGGAATACTGGATTCATTCTTGATGGAGAGGGTGGGCTTTTTTAGGCAGGAGGTCTCAAACAGTGCCCACTATGTATACGTGATGGACCACACGTCTGCCTCAAACATGTCCTTTCTGGCTTGCCACCTTGGGAGCTAGGTAGTTAGAACCCATGCAGGGCCTTCCTCTGCTCCCTATGATATTCACCACTTGTTGCTTGTTCCAAATCCTGTTTGACCTCCAGTTCCTCATTTAGGAAGTTTGCCCACCCCAAGGTGCCAGTAAATAACCCAGTTTTGGTGTAGGTATTGGCAGCCCAAGACGATCTGTTGAAGGTAGTGGCAGGCCTCGGGCTCAGTCAGTGCCTTCTTCCTCTTGTGCAGCTTAGGAGAGACCTCCGGGCAACCATGAACATTAAGCTGTGGTCCTCAGAAAAGCCCTGAAACCTACAGTGTGCTGGTGAGGAAGCTATGGAGATGGGTATCTCCATGGGCAGATTGAGCAGCAGTGTTAGCAGTCTTGCCTCAAGGTCTCAGTGTCTGTGCCAAGTTGAAGCTGCTGTGCCCTAAAAGGAGCTCCATACATGGCGCTGCTGGCTGTGCAGCTCCACTAGGACCTCTGTGCTTGTAGAGTAGAGTAGCTGTCAGAGCTGGGACCTGCAACTTGGGAACTCTGGCTTTCCCCTGTTCGGCTGATGCCTGCACCATCTGCTGTTATTCTATAAAATAACAATTGGAATACAGATTCACTCATCCATGGAATTGCAGATGCTTTGTTCTGTACATGAAGTATGAGTTTAAGAAGTTATCTTAGGACCTGGATTGGTGGAAAAGTGCCAGACCAAGATCCTTTAGGTTTCAGCCCTTGGTGATATCCAAGGGACTTCTCTGCCCTGTGCTCCAGCTTACAGGCATTCTAAGGAACTGGCAACAGGATCCTCTTCCCTTCGGGGCTTCAGGGATGTTTACAACCGAGTAGTCTACCCAGTTCCAGATGCCTGGGCCATAGTCAATGGCATAGTGACTACAGAGCTGTTAAAAGAACCCTGGTCAAAATTATTTCACCCCAAGTTAGAACAGAATGACTTAAGTTTAAAATCAAATGCATTTATGTGGTGGCAGAAGGAAGTACTTTCAAGATTTGGAAATACAGAAAGGAATTCTCTGAAAGTTCCTAACATCAAGCTCTCTGGAAAGATCTGAAGAATCCACTACCATTTATTGATTATAAATGGGTCATCTACATTATGTGTTTCCTGTGGTCCTCATCCTGTGAGGTACGTTATTAGTATCCCTGGCTTTTGGGTGAGAAGGCTGAGATACAGAGGTTAAACACCTTGGTTAGCGTCACAAAGTATGTCTGAGGTGGGATATGGTGTTGGAGATTGTCTTATCCACTGTGTTGAAATAATTTAAATCATTGTTAAGAAAAAGGTGCTGTGCCTTCTTGCCATATTGGTACCACTCAGCATTACTATGGTGCCGTGGAATGTTCAGGTTCTACAGTTTTGTCTGGCCAGGTAGCACATCCTTGCCCACTAGTTCTACTGGAACATGCTTGCTGTTCTGCGCTTAGGACCAAGCAGGGGCCAGCTCAACATTGAGACTGAAAACCACCAGTCATCCTAGTATCTGAATCACCCAGGTGGGGTGGGTTTTTTTTGGCAGGGACACTTTTCAGTGTTTTACACATCTGTTTCTTCAAAAAAGGAAAGTAAGCAGTTGGCAATAAATAAGTACTGTTTTCACAAAGCCCAGAGATCTGTCGCAGCACAAGAGCCCTCCCAGCACTCAGGCCAAGGCCGTGACGGTTTAGGAGGGTGCGTAGATGGGATTTAGGGTTTCCATGTCTGGGTGGGTTCAGATTCATTTCAGTCACCTGCCCGGGTCTCAGCTTACGGGTGGGTGAGAGAGTTGTCCGGAGGAGGTGCCTGGGGGTGCCAATAGGCGAGGGTGGGGATCCTAGGCCACCCTAGCGCGGAGGACCGGAATTTGCTTGGATTTGGACTCCGGCAGGAAGAGCTATCGCTAGAGTAACGCGCTTTCCTCACGTGGATGGCAGAAGCCGGCGAGGCGGGGAGCTTCTCGCCACGGACAGGAGCTTCTCGTCCTATCTAGAACCCGGCTGCTTTCAGGTCTGTGCTGCTTTCCCCAGCTCTTGGTTCTAAAGCCCAGAGAATCCAAGCCCGAGACTGGCGCAGTACACCACACACGCGAGCGGGCTACGCCCACTTAGCCGGGCCTGCAAGTATCGCGAGACTTCAGTCCACTCTCCCGGTGTGCATCCGCGGCCCTGGGCCCCGGGAGCGCGCACGCGGTTCCCGGTGCGCGCACGCTGGGCCGACTGCCCGACCGTGGGCCCCTCCGCCAGTGCCGGAGTCTCGCGAGAGTTGTGAGTAAACAGCCCCGAATGGAGAGTCGTAGCGTGTTCGCGGCGGAGGCTCCGTTATCCCTGGCCTGCCGGCTCCGAGCCTGAGGCGGCCGAAGGTACGTAAGCAGCCCTCGCCCGGGCACCCGGAGCTGCCGCCCCTTCTGGCCTGCGGACGGCCGCACGCGTCCCAGGAGCCGGCCGCGCCCGAGGCCCGAGGCGCTGGGCTCCTCCTGTCCCGCCGACCCTGCACTGCGGCTAGACGGCGCCGGCCCGGCCCTCACCGCCGGGACACCTTCCCGGCACCATTCGGACATCCCCCAGCCACCCGCAGCGCCGGGCCTGTCCGGCGGGCTCCCGCACCGGCACACGGTTGGGTAGCTTCTGCCAGTCTGTTATTTCTTTATGTGAAATAAACTCTAACGGAGCGGTGCAGTGTGGGCTCTGGCCCGGGGCTTCCAGACAGCCGCTCATGTCTGGGTGCTTCCAGGCAGCTGCAGGTGTCAGGTGTTAAGAGACCGCAGTTCCGGCCCACATTTTAGCTCGTCTGCTTTGCACCGCTAATGCTTAGAACGCGGCCTGTGACGGATAAAGACGGGAGAGGTTGGTAACTCAGAACCATAAAGATGATTCATAGAGAACTTTTAAACCTCCCTAGATCTTGACCTGCCACGGACGGCATGGTGGTGCTACTACCGAAGACTGCTGTCGATCGTCGGCTTCATTTTTATTAAGATGTTTACCCCGTGCCTGTAGAGCCCCTGAAAATCTTGGTCTGCTGGTCTGTACAAATTAAGTTAAATATTTACTTTTACATTAAATTCTAAGTGACGCTTCCAAATGACAGGAGCAAGAAGACCTGGAGGTTGAATTGTAGAGCCTTTCGTGGCTCTATGCTAGTGAGCACCTCTAATATTTTGGGTTTCAGGTTTACAAGTGTATAAAAAGGAGGGGCTTGCATAAGAGCAGTTTTCTCTCCAGTTTTTTATTGAGCTGCAGAATCCTTTCTTAGTATAGCTATGTTTTCATATAAGAGCTTCATTTTGGTAGAATTTATATACTGCATTAAATGCAGAGTTGTGCAGTTATCACCACAATCCGCTCTTAGAATATTTCCATCACCCCAAGAAGACCCCTCTGTTCACTGGCAGTCAGTACCCATTTTCAGCCCCATTAATCTACTTTGTCTCCCTAGATTTGCCATTTCTTAGTATTTCATCTCTTCAAATAAGAAGTCATGATATTTGGCCTTTTGTGTCTGGCTTCTTTCACTTACAGTGTTTTCAGGGCTCACCCAAGCTGTAGCTAGCATGTATCAGTACTTCATTCCTTGTTATGACCAAATGATATTCCATTGTATGGGTAGCCTACATTTTAAAAAATAATTCATAGAGAACTTTTTTCCCTTTGGTTTTTTGAGACAGGGTCTCGCTATGTAGTCCAGGCCGGCTTTGAACTCATTATGTAGCCTGGGGTGGCCCGGAGTGCTCAGCAGTCCTTCTGCCTTAGCCTCTTGAGTGCTGGGATAACAAGCATGTACCATGAAGACCAACATGCAGAACACTTCTTGCAAATAAAATTTTATGCTACAGTGTGTGATACCCATGACAGCAGCTTTTTATTAGGGCCTCCTAAGTCTCCACTGAGTTCCCCAAGCAACAGCAAGAATTTGTCGTTTCTGTGTAAAAGTGGAAGTTCTCATGCAGTGCTGGCAGGATCTTTTTTTTTTAGTTATCGGGGATTGAACTCCGGTCCTTGTGCTTTCGAGGCAGGCGGCGGAACCACTGAGCTAAATCCCCAGCCCAGAGATTTTTTTTTTTTTTTTTTTTTTTGGTACGTGGGATCGAACTCGGGACCTTGTGCTTGCAAGGTAAGCGGCGGAACCACGGGGCTAAATCCCAGGCCCACGATCTTTGACTCACATAGGAATGAAGGGGTGTCTATTTTGGTCAGATGTTTATCATTTCTTGCAAATTCATGTTCTTTGATTGTATTTTCTATCAGCCCATGACAGGTTGTTCTTGGACTGCCTTTTTATTTGCATGACAGCCGCCACAAGTGTCACAAATAATTAGAATAACAAAAGTAGGAAGACTGAAAGCAGAAGTGAACTGCACATTTCCCATTAGTGTCTTTAGTGGGGCCTAATGCCCTGTCTCCTCGCCCTTTTAGGAATGACCACTCTAACTTTTGGAAACCTGAAATACTAAGAACAGGAGATTTGACCTTCCTTTTCATGTTTGGGTGGGGGACGGAGGTTGAAGATAGAATGGTCTCTTTCAGTGTTTTACTTTGAGGCAGGTTGAAGTGATTAAAAAAAGTTGATTTCTGTTTCCTTGTGGCCTGATCCGTTTTGATGTGCTGCAGAAATCCATTAAGTAGATTTATTAATTTTGACAAGGTTCTGTTTGCCTAAGGAAACTGATTTAAGATGTGGTAGGATAGGAAGTTTGGTGGCGCCTACTGTGGCTGACTAGTTTTAGATGGCAAAAGGATAAGAGAAGACTGCTAGGAGCCCAGAGCAAATATGTGAAAGAAGAGGCAGTGATACACTGTAGACAGGGTGCTCTACTGACACATTGGGCTAAAGAATTTTTTTTTTTTTTAAATACAGTACTGATGGACAGAATGTGCCAGAAGAAATGGTTCACTCAGGCTTAAGAATACACCTTTATTTTAAGATAGTTTGTTCTGGTATTGCTTAATTGTTAGCCTGTTAAACAATGGTACTACAGCCGACTATGCAATTAGTTACAAAAGTGGTAGTTTTTCAGGCAGCTTTTAATTAAACTGTATAGTACCCTTTCATAATCTAAATACAATTCAGTCTTTGGTGTTATTTCAGTAAACTAGTTTATTAAAAAGCAAGGTATAACTGCATAGTTAGATGATTATCATGTGATACAAGTAATTTCCTCTCACCTGAATTATGTTTATAAATTATTTTTAAGGAAATAGTTTCAGATATATTTAAGTTATACCCAGGAGTATAATCTTTGTGATATTCATTATGCAAATTATGAGTTTCAGAACTGCAAGGCAAGTTAGGTGTCAGCTAGATCAGTTGCCTGCCCAAATTATGTATTTCCTCTGCTTTGTCTCCTTTTCACACATTTTATACCGGAGCATACAATTTAAACTGTATCTTTCATTTAGTATTTGATCTCAGGTTTATCTTTTTATTACACCTGTATTAAAGGTATAGGAAAACTCATGGAAAAGTTCATAGGTGGAAATACCATCTTTTAGGGTATGCCTTTTCTGGGAAGATAACTCAGGTATTCCACATAAAGAATTCATGGAAATTAAATCTAATCACCATTTAGTGGGGCTGGTAGCAGCCTAAGTAAAAGTTCTGAGAGTAAGTGATAATACAAATGATAAGCCTTTCCTTAATGAACCAGCTAGGAGCAAAATGTTTTCAAAGGGTATCTTTTCTATAGGCTGGTGGTAGCTGGAGACAGATTTTTCTCTTCTCTTCTCTTCTCTTGTCTCCTCTTGTCTCCTCTTCTCTTCTTGTACTGCAGATTGAACCCAGAGTTTTTACATTACCCTACATCACCAGCCCTTTTTATTTTTCTGTTTTGAGACAGAATCTCACTGAGTTGCCCAGGCAGGACTTGAATTTGAGATCCTCCTGCTTTAGTCTCCCAGCATAGTTGTTGGAATTATAGGCATGCACTTCCACACCTGGCTTGGAGACAGATTTTTTTTTTTAGAAAAATTCCTAGGAAATAGATCTCTTTTAAGCTCACTGTATGTACACAAAAAATAAACACAGTTGAATTTTTGTGCCACTTTCTCACTAGAAATTGTGATTTGTTTTTCTTTCAAAAATTTTTTAAAAGGTTTATTAAAACATTTAAACAGCATGTTTAATTATAAAAGTAACATGCTTTTTGTAAAAATATAAATAAAATAGAATTTAAAAGAAAATAATTTGTGACTATCCTATTATAAGGTAGGACTGCGGTTACCGTTTTGGTATATTTTTTCAGTGTGTTTTTTTTCCGGTGCCCTACACATATTTAAAAAATAAAAAATTGGATCATACTATCTATGAAGTATTTAATATTTCATTGGCATTTACTCATATTCTTATTGCTGATATAACAGTGGCTTAATCAACACGGATTTCCTGTCTTACACGTCTAGAGGTCAGAAGTCCTAAAGCAGGCTCACTGGGCAAAGTCAAGGCACTGTCAAGGCTGGTTCCTTATAGAGGCTGAGGAAAGAATCTGTGTCTGACCTTTTCCTTGCTAGTGTCTGGAGCTCACTGCTGTGTTGCCTCCTGACTTCTTTCTCCTCCCTCAACTCCTTGCCTCCATCATCACACCTCCCACCACCCACTCTGCTCAACTCACGTAATCACACTTCCCCCACCTGGATACTGGAGGAAGCCTCACTGTCCATAGAAAGTAATGTTCATAGTTTCTGGGGCTGAGGACATGGACATTTTGGGGGGACCATTGTTCAGCCCAGCACAGAAACAGTCTGAAATTGCTGCAAGGCATTCCCTACTACAGATGAACCATAATTATTCCACTTGCCCTCTACTATTGCACATTTAGATGGTCTCTCATTTTTCTCAATTATAATCTTCAGTACATATCCTTGGACATAAATCATTGTGTGCTTTCTGATTCACACATGTTGGAATGAATTCCTAGGGGAGATTATAGAAAAGCAGGCTCCTTCACTCTGAAAAGTTTGGCCTCTGGAACCAGACCTATTGAGTTCCCGGGCAGGGGTTGGGGAAGGCAAATGGCTTACCTCTGCTGGACCTCAGTTTTTCCATCTGCAAATAGGGGTCATAGTCATTTTTTGTGAGGATTAAATGAGTTAATGCATACCAGTTACTTAGAATAACACCCAATAGATAATAAATGCTCAGTAAATGCTTTTATTGTTACTATTGGGTTTATTAAGCCAAAAGGTTTTTAATGTCCATTATAAAGTGTTTAATACCTATCAGCAAATTGTCACTCTAAAAGATTATAAGGGTTTTTTATTTTTACCAGCAACATATGAGAACATTTATTGAGTTTGCTAAATTCTTAAATGTGATTTGTATTATATATATATATATTTTTATTATATATTGATTGCTTCATTTTTTTCTGTCACAAGGTGAATCATAGAAACACTAAGGTTAATTTTAATAGATATTTTCTTTAGTGTGAGTTTCCTCAGGAAATCTGTCAGGTCCTCAGCAGACCAGGTCTACTCTGGTTCCATACCCACAGAATCAGCCAGCCACTGATTGGAAATATTTGGGCAAAAAATTTACATCTGTGCTAAACATGTACTGACTTTCTCCCTTGTCCTTATTTACTAAGCAATATCGTATAACAACTGTTTGCATAATATTTACATTGTATCATGTATTATAAATAATCTAGTGGTGATTTAAAGTCTATAGGAAGATGTGCATTTTATGTAGGGCCCTTGATCATTGTGGATTTTTTTTCCCCATTAAGTTTATTGGTACATTTTCGGTATACAATACAATTAGATTCATCATTGGGATCTTATACCTTTACATGCTGTATCTTGGTTCTTAATTTTTCCCCATTCCCCTGCCCTCCCTTCCCTATTTACAAAGACTTTGTTTCCATGTTTTTGCTTTCCTCATATTTTTCCTTTCCCTTCTTTCCTTTCCCTTCTTTCCTTTCCCCTACCCCTTCCACCTCCCCTACTCCTTTAGACCTTTTCTCCCTATTTCACAATATCAATTGAGCATTGTGGATTTTGAGGGGTCCTGGAACCAGTCATATTAGGCCTCATACCTTTAATTTCACTCGAGGTATAGCTCTGTCCCATCTCTGGGGATCCTTGAGGTCACTCTGTGTAACAGTCCAGGAGTGTAGCGTTTCCTTGTGGAATGTTCCTTGTGTGAGGTCCCTTCAGAATTTATGATTTGACTCCAGCTGTGCATCTTTGGCAAGTCATCGCAGAAGCAAACCTGGGCTCTTCTCAGTGCCTCTGCTCAGGCAGACCTGGGCCTGAGCATGCTGTGGCTGGTTAACTTGGATGACAGGATGAGGTTTCTCTACTGCCGTCACCCTTCTCCCTTTGTAAATAGTGTTCATTGGGCCCAGGAATGGTCATAAATGTCTGGCCTTACGGGCCCCTGTCCATGCTGTTGTTCGTTGGTTTCTAGCCCCCTAGTGGCATTTTTGTTTTCTCAAGGGAAACTTATTTTGAGGCCTTCTTATTCTAGGCTGGGAAACTAGAAATTTCAGGATCTTACATCATAATTTTGAGCCATGGGTCCTTCACATGGCTCTCTTCCGAGAGCCTGGTTTCAGTTTACCTTTAGGAACATAAGCAGCTAGACTAGATCCAAACAAAGCAGGGAGGTGCTTGGTCATTTTCGGTCATTTTCAGCCTTGCCATTTATCCCCACAGGACTTTTGTACGTGGTGTCTTTCCTCATTCCTTCCTTCCAGTGCTGGTGGGTACAGAGATGAGAGCAGGTACCTGGAGTGGACAAGCCTGGTATAGTGCGGTCTGGGGCTGGGCTGTTTGTACACTAGGGTGGCTCTTTGCTGGCAGGGTTCAGTGACTTTTTAATCACTAGTCAATGGTCTCTTGGTGGCCTTCCCTTCTGTGATCATAGTCTGGATTTGGTTTTCTTTTGATCTTCTTGCCCTCTGTCTGTTGTCTCCCCCCAAAGAAAAGGCCCTGGATTGCCTGGGATTCTGCCCCCAGCCCTGCTCCTCAGCTCTGATGTTCATCCTAAACTTCACACAGTCATAGCTCAGCATCTCCTTGTGCTCCCGAGCCAGCTTCGCTGTGGTCTTCATCTCAGGGGCATGTGTCATTGGCTCAGGTGGCCAAGAGGCTTGGTGTGACCTTGACCCCTTCCTCGCAGTAGCCCTCCCATGGCTGGTCATCGGCAGTCCATCGAGTCTGCTTTCCTATCTCTGTAACCTGCTCCAGGACAACGTCTGTCCCTGGTTTATTAAATGCATGAGCCTTCCAGTTGATCCTCCTTCTGCCCCTGCCTCTTCTGCACAGAACCCAGAGTGAGCCCTGCCCCCTTCCTGCTCAGAATCAGCTCGTGCTTCTCCTCCTCTTTGAAAATGAAGTCCTCTGTGACTTGCAAGGCCCTCCCTGGTCCGGCTCCCTGTTACTTATCATCTCTGCCTTCCCTTTGTTCACACTGCTCCAACCACACTGGCTCCTTTGCTTTTTCTCGCACACTCCAGGCGTGCTCCGTGTCAGAGGGCTTTTGCATTTCTCCCATTGCCTGGAATGTTCTTTCCCCAGTGAACATGGCCAGCTTCCTACTTCCTTCAGGTTTTTATTCAAAAGTTCCCTTCTTAGAGGCTTCTGTGGCACTCCAACTACACACTCAACCATCTCCGCTTTACCTTTTCTCCTTTCCAAACGTCATGTTCATCACTCACTGAATGCTGAATGTTTTAGCTTGTTTCTGTCTTGCTGCACTGAATGGTAAGCTCCATGAGGTCAGAGGTTGCTCAGCAGTCTCATCCTGTGGCTGTCTGAGCTTGCACAGTCCACTGCAGTGTGTGGAGATGTCTGTGTTCCAGTTTAGGAGTTGTTCTGCTCATACCTAGTATCTGCCTGAGCTCCTCACCCACTCAGTCTTTCAGCCCCTCCAGGCAGGCAGCTCTCCGCCTCCCTCTGGGCCTCCTGCTGATCCTATGTTCTCTGCTCAGGGTGCTGTGCTCCTCCTCCCCCAGTCCTGTGCTTGAGGCTCTGCCCAGCTCAGCAGTGCTGCCTCATCGGCAGAAGCCACCTCTCCACTGAAGAGGGGACCCTCAGTCTCAGTTCAGCTTGCCTGACAATATGCTCTTGCCTCTCCTTGTATAGTACTTTCCTGTGTTTTGTGTAGGTGTTGTGTTTGTGCTCGGACTCCTTCGCTGCCACACATGTGTAGGGCTGTGTCCCTGACTTAGGTCTTTGCCCTGCTGCAGTGTCTTAATTCGGTAAGCCCTCTATGAAATTGCATGATTATTTAATGACTAAGGCAGACTGCCCTGTGATGTGACCTTCTTGGTGATCTGTTTTCCAAAAACCTGGAGTTTATATTTTTATGTGGGAAGAACTGAATACCTTATGGACTTTTTTCATTTGAAAACCTCCAGATCACTTATTTCCAGTCAAACCTCCACCTACTGTGTGAGAGAATATTAAATATTAGTCCTCTTTTACAAGAAGACCACAGTACAGTAGAAGTTCAGTGTCGCTACATGTGAATGAATTATTGAAACAGGCTCAGTTAGAGTTGATTGAACTCAGTTAAGTCTTAGATCTTCTCACTAGTATTGCTCACTAATATTTGTATTATATGTAACCCCAGAAGGTCATAGTCTTTAGCTTGAGGCAAAAGAGTTTTAGGAGATCTTTTCGGTCATTTTTCAAAAAATTGAGTGAGAGGCTCATTTAAATCTTTTAAATATGTATTAATTTACTATAACATGAGAACCACTATTATCAGTGGCTAGTTTTATCTTCTTTGGCCAGCAGTCTTTAATTACGCTGTGTATGTGCTTCATGAAATTATATTCTTGGATACTCCATTGTGGGAAGCATCAACCAAAAGTCTGGGTGGCGGCTGTGAAATGTGTTGGGGTAGCTGTCAGTGTCCACTGCTGCTGTCCTACTGACTGTGTCTTGTGGGTTTTGTTCTCATCATCTTTGCTCTTACAGTTGGCATGCTGGTGCTCTTCCTGCTGAGATGGTCAGAGATAAAGTAAGGTCCACTCATCCCTGCTGAGTCTGTCCCACCAGCCATAGCGCCAGTTCTAGAGATAGGCCTGTTTTCCAGGATCTTTTGTTGTCACAGCAACAAAGTTCCTACTTGTTAAACTTTAAAAAACCCTGTACATGGTTCATACCCTTTGTACTTTCTCTGTTTTTCCTGTTTGCAGAAGTACATGTGGATAGTTACAGAAACCAGAAACTCTCCGTGCTCTGAAGTACCAGTTCCTGCCAAAGGAATGATTTGAACAAGGACCGCCTCCCTGGAAAGGTGGCTCACTCCTTGTTTTGAGTGGTTTCTTCTTGTCACAACACAAGGCCTGTCTTCCTTCATTATCTCCCTCCGCTGGATTATTTATATCTCTGGTGTGATCATCGTAATTGATTTTTCTGGTCATGCTACAGCCACCATTGTTTTTTTTTTTTAGCTGCTGTTCTTTTTCATTTTGAATAGTGACTATTTTTTTTCCTACATTTCAGATATTTTGGAAGATATCTGTGCCCATGAGTAATTTCATACTCAAAATAACATTTTCCTTATCAGCATCTTTCCATGCTAATTGTCCTCTCTTGTTACTTTCAGGAAAGAGATAACCTGGTTTTATAACAAATTTAGGAGTTTCAGTTTGAGACTTCATGTAAAGTAAATTTAATGCATGGGGAGGGGTGAGGGGAATGGGATTAAATTTCAAAAAGTAAATTTAAAGACTAAAATAATTTTATCCTCTTCTTATAGAATTGGCAGAAAGTATTTCAATATTTGAGTAATTTTAATACAGTGTCTCTATACTTTAACCTAAAAAATTGATGAAATTTGGGGAAAATTAAAGTGCTGGCTTGGGAAGTGCCCTAGAGATGGAGAGTTGCAAAATAGAAAAGTGGAGCATCTGAAAAAGAAGCAAAGCGAAGCATTATGCTCCCTTCTTCTTTGGCTGCTGGGATCGTCTGGGCCAACCCACTTCCTATTCCTGGTGTTATTTAGTCATTTTTTATTTCTTTCATTTTTCTCATTTATTTTATTCTTTCTTTCTGTCCTTCCTTCCTTCCTTTCTTTTTCCAGTGCTGGGGGTTGAACTCAGGACCTTGTGCTTGCAAGGCAGGCTCGGTGCCACTGAGCTAAATCCCTGGCTTGTATCCTTTTTAATTTTTACTTTATTTTATTTCATTTTGGGGGGGGTACCGGGGATCGAACTCGGGACCTTGTGCTTGCGAGGTAGGCACCAGAACCACTGAGCTAAATCCCCGGCCCTCTTTTATTTTTAAGACTGCCTTAAAACATTTTTGTGTGTGAAACCAGTGAGAAGTAAATAAAAGTGAAACAATGAGATGTTTCATGGCTGTGTTACACATTCGTCTTCTAACTGGAGTGTCTTTTTGACTCTTTTATCTAAATTGTAAATATAAGTCATATGTGGTATGTCAGAGTGCTACAGGTGTATATGTATGATGTTTTCTGTCTCGCAGATTGGCTCACAGAGCAAGTAATCAGCTCCGTTGGACTTGGTTCTGTGGTCCAAATGGAGTCTAGGACTCAGTTGTCTCGGCCCGAATGAGAGAGGCCTCATCTCCAAGATGGAGAAGAAGCGGAGAAAGAAATGAAAGCCTCTCTTCAGGCCAAGCCACAAAAGGCCATGGGACTTCACTTTTATTTACGTTGGACAAGACTGTAAGACAGCTGATCAGTAATGTTGCAGCTCTTAGCCAAAACAAAAATTCACTCCTAACCAAGGAAGACAAAAGTGTGATTTGAATTTATGTGATTTTTATGACCGTATTCACCTATGACCATGAAGCTTGTCAACATCTGGCTGCTTCTGCTAGTGGTTTTGCTCTGTGGGAAGAAACATCTGGGTGACAGACTGGAAAAGAAATCGTTTGAAAAGGCCCCATGCCCTGGCTGTTCCCACCTGACTTTAAAGGTGGAATTCTCCTCAACAGTTGTGGAATATGGTAATGACATCAGCTTACATTTTAGGACCTCCCACCCTGTTGTCTTCAAACTTAATATAAGTATTAGCTTTTGCCAAGGAATTTGTCCTTTTCAAATTCATTTCAGGTGGGATGAATGGGCAACACCTGGATGTCAGCTTTGCTTAAGTTTGTTTTCCCAGGTTGTTTGCTCCTGTGAAACAAGGAAGTTAACCTACAGTTTGATTTTGGATCACATGCCATTGTAGCTGTTGAGGATAGGTGGTTTGGAGGTGCTGAATGTTTGCTCTAAAGTTCAAGTGACCAGATGAAAGTAACTAAGAAAATAATGTGGTATTATCTATTCTACAGTTCTGGTTTTTTCAGTAAAATTAACTGAACATTCAATTCTCTGAATTTCTTTCTCCTATTTGAAAAAACTGTGTTTCCTTAATGCACGTTTAAACACCTATAGAGACTTGCTTTTTAAAAATCTCACAGGTGGGATGTGGGAGAGTGCAGGGTGAGCATGTAGGCAGCACCCCCCCATCACAGGTATCTGGTTTTGAATGTTGTATGCCATGTGATCAGGGGATTCATATAAAACAAAATGTTTAAAAACATTAAAACATTTAAATATGTTAAATGTTAAAATAAAGTTTGGCAAACTGCTGCTGTTCTGGACATTTAAATTAGTCTTTCTGTTTTTTGCACTTTGTTTTACTGTGAGTTTTCAGATCCATAATTTTTCTTTTACCAGTGAAATCTCAGGTTAGATATAATCTGAGTTACATATACATGAATTTTTATTTTTATTTGTGGTCATCGATTTCAGAATATATTGTGGCTTTCAATGGATACTTCACGGCCAAAGCTAGAAATTCATTTATTTCAAGTGCTCTGAAGAGCAGTGAAGTAGACAACTGGAGAATTATACCTCGGAACAATCCATCCAGTGACTACCCTAGTGACTTTGAAGTGATTCAGATAAAAGAGAAACAGAAAGCGGGGCTGCTAACACTTGAAGATCATCCAAACATCAAACGGGTAACACCCCAGCGGAAAGTCTTTCGCTCCCTGAAGTTCGCGGAGTGTGAGTATTGTGCCCTCTGGTCATCCCGTGCCCTGTATGTGCAGCTTCACTTTGAGGATTACATGCTGTGCAAAAGCTGAAAGTAGGTCAGGGAACTCCTGTGTCCCTTCATCTCGTTCACCAGTTGTGAATGTTTTCCTGGCAGGCACTTTTTTAAAGAAGAGACATGTTACTCTTGTGGTGGGGAGGCTCCGAGGGTCTGCACTAGAGGGTGGTGGTGATCTCCGTTTCTGCTGGAGTAGTCTCTGCCCAGGTTCACCTGGAGGCGCAGAGCCCTTTACATGCTGAAGGGAAAGACCTTGCCTCCTCTGTGCTTCTCGGTCCTGTGTCTTCTCTGTGCTTGCATTTTGTTCAGTATGGCAGTGTGGAGGTTTGTTTGTTTTGGCAGTGCTGGGGATTGAACTTAGGGACCTTTGCACTGAGCTGCATCCCAGCCCTTTTTTATTTTTTGAGACAGACAGGGTCTTGCTAAGTTGCCCAGGCTGGGTTTGCCTCAGCCTTCCACAGTGCTGGGATTACAGGCATGTGCCACCATGCCCAGCAGGGTTTTTATTTTTTCAATCACTCTTGTAAAAGATCTTTTCCTTGGGTTTCATTTTGTTTCTCTTCCAGCCCTCTGACCATGAATAGCCGTGCCTCAGCTGGACTTGTCTCCACCACCGGCCTGCAGGTGCAAGGCTGGAAGGAGTTGGTGCTCCCTTCTCAGCCAGGGCTTAGGCTTTCCTGCCCCGTCACAGCTGGGCTACTGAAGAGAGAGTTTATCCTTAAGTAATGAGTTGTATGTTTATTGTGAAATAGTTTACAAAGTCTATGTATTACCAGAGCATAGGCTTTTTCCTGTGTATTATAAACCAGTTAATACATTGCTAATTGTGTTGTTTACTCTCATTTTTTTTCACTAGAGGGAAAAGGAGAGAGAATTGGGCTTTTTCTCCTTTGTCTACCATCAGACTGGGCCTGAGAGGCTCAGGTTTTGTGCGTTTTAGGAAGAGTTAACCTATTTCCATAGTGTGACAATCCAGTTCTTGAGTCAGCTGTAGACTTCTGACATCTGACTTTAGAGCCTTTTCTGCTAGTCCAGATGTTTTATATTATTTTTCTCTATAAAAAGCAGTAGTCCTCTAAATGATCCAGGAAGAGAAAAACAACTCAGACTTGGTATAATTAGCCAAATGTGTTGTGCCGTAACTTCATTTTTATTTTTACTTTACTACATTCGTCTTACAGAGCTCTAGAAAGTTGTAGGTGACTCTGAGATGCCTAATTTTAGTACAAGAACTGTAGACCGTTCTGGCAGGGATTCCCATCTGTACCATCTCCACTGTGTTAGTCACATGCTGTGCCTGACACCCTGTAAGGAAATGTGCTGCCTCCTGATGTGTTTGTTATTTTTATTTATTTTTTTGGTACTGGATATCGAACTCGGGTCCTTCCGCTTGTGAGGCAGGCAGCGGAACCACTGAGCTAAATCCCCGACCCGTGCCTGTTATTCTTATATTTAGCCAGGACCTTGAGTAGTAAGCTCCTTTTCATCACCAAGCTTTGCTGTTCTTCGCCCCCAGTGCAGAGGTGCTACCTACTTGACTGGTTCTCATGAAGTAATGTGTGGGAAGAGTACTTAGCAGAGTGTTCAGGTTGCTGGAAGTAACACTAAATGATACTTCTTTTCACATCTCTTGTTGGAAGAAGGTTTTGCCGTATTTGGGGTTGAAGCCTGTCTCATGCTTGTTTTATCCCGTGGGTCCTAACGCCTAGCTAACCCATTTTCCACAAGACAACATTGAAAGTCACTAAGAAGATACCGTCTTTCTAAAGATGTCCATGGTGTCTTCTGCGGTGGTTTTTCCTCTGAGAGCTAATCCCAGTTCCTTCAGTGGTTATTCATGACATGGTTCATGTCCCTTGCCATTTTATTTGTTTTCTTTGAATCCAGCTTTTCTAGATTGTTCTTAAAGAGAGAAGGCCAGACATACAATACTTCAAATGTAGTCCTGTCTGCTCAGGGCAAAGCAGAACCAACCCCTCCCTGTTCCAGACGTTCTTCATTGGTAACTCCCAGATTGTCCTGCTGTTGACTCAAGGGCCGGAGCCAACAGCAGGTCAGTGCAGAACAATTTCAGTTGGACTGTGCAAACAGTTATTTCATGGAATTGACAGGAGTATGTATTTCCCAGGTCCCTGAACCTTCATGAGTGTAGCCTGATAAAGGCTGGAAGAAAAAAGGGAGCAGTTTGTTTTAGAGATGAAGTGCAATAGCATAGATTGCTCTTAAAACTGACTTGAAATATGGTTTGCTCTTCATTATAACATGGACTTTGAAAGGTAAATCTCTTGTAGTATTTGTTTCACACACCCTCCTCCTACCCCTTTTATTTTAAATAAAGAGATTTACAGATGATAAAATTTATCCTTTAGTAGTTTGGCAAGTTTGGGCAAAGGTACACAGTCAGGTGTCCAACCAACAAAATTAAGACAGAATAGTTCCTTCACCCTCACCCTGCTGCCTGGTTTGCTGGAAGGTGAAATTCTTGTAGGTAAGAACATTGAGCAATATACAGTTTTTAAAAGGTTCTATTGCTGTTTGGCTGCAGATATGTTTGGTGGGGTAACACAGCTTTTTCCTATCCCAGAAGTACAGCACAGTAAAGCCTCATGATCAGTCAGTGGCCAGTTTTTCCAGCTTTTTTTCTTCCTTCTTCTGGTTAAGTGAGAATAAGCTGCTGATAAACAAATCCGGGCTTTCATCAGTTTTAATAAGATGATTACTTTATTTCTTTACAAATTATTTTTTTAGTCTATCTTTGCTGTACGTTGGTTTGAAAATTCTCAGTAAAGAAACATTTAGAATAATAAGGCAATTAAATAATGTCCCATAATTATAATTTAATTTAGAAAATCTTTTAAAAATAGAGCGCTGGGTATGGTGGTCCACACCTGTAATCCCAGCACTTGGGAGGCAGAGGCAGGGGAATTGCCTAGAGTTTGAGGCCAGCCAGGGTTACATGAGTTCAAGGCCAGCCTACACTACAAAGCAAGACCCTGTCTGAAAAAAAACCAAAGGAAAGGCTGGGGATTTAGCTCAGTGGTTTCACCGCCTGCTGTGCAAGCTCAAGGACCCGAGTTTGATCCCTGGTACCAAAAAAAAACCAAAAACAACAAAAAAAAAACCAAAGGAAAAAAAATAGAGAATCCTACCTTCCTTCCAGTAGGACTTCAAGGTAATCATCGCATTGCAGGGTGACAGTTTTGCCCACCAGGACAAGGTAGCATGTTTATCCTCTTTGGTTCTGATTATTCTCTTTCTTGACTCTAGCTGACACTCTCGTACCTTGCAATGAAACCCAGTGGAGCCAGAAGTGGCAGTCATCACGTCCCCTGAGAAGAGCCAGTCTGTCCCTGGGCTCTGGCTTCTGGCACGCCACAGGACGGCATTCGAGTAGACGGCTGCTGAGAGCCATTCCACGCCAGGTTGCCCAGACGCTGCAGGCAGACGTGCTGTGGCAGATGGGATACACAGGTGTGTGCTGCCCATCGGGATGTGTAGAAAGGCCAGTGGCCAATGAGGTCCTTTCTTGGAGTGCCTGGTGCCACAGCCCTGCCGCCTTACGCATCTGTCCTTTTTGCTGCCCTTTGAATTGGAGGTAGTAAAGTACCCCTGTCTTTAACTCCTGATATGTGGGGCATCTGTTTCTGTGATTTCTAATTGTCACCAAATGAGCCTTAGTTTTGTTACTGTTTTTGAGGTTAGAAGGGGCAGATTGTGGAGCATTTCCTTCCCGTTAACACAAACACCAAGAAGCACAGCACTGCTCACAGCCTGAGCTGGCTGGCAGCACTGCCGAGGTCTGTGACCTTACACAAAAAGAGATGACATTCAGAGATGGTCACCTGGATGTGAGCAGATTCATGGCAGTTCATTTATCATTTGGTCTTGGTCCCCTGTATGAGGAGTGACTAGGTGATTGACTGTCACACTTGCTAATCATCTGCTTCAGAACAAGAAACAGCATTAATCATCATACCTTCTGAAATAAAACTCACAACCAATAAAGCTTTTCCTTTTTTTTTACTGACCTATCGTGGCAGAACATTCCTATTTTAACTAATGTGAAAACTTTTAACCTGACTTAAGTGTAAGCCAGTGTCTTGCCCCCAGTTACAAGTGGTTTGGTGTCTTACCCTCCCCCCAGGGCATAAAGACAGACTTTCCTATGATTTCCTCAGACCCTTGGCCCTCATCAGGTCTAAGGTGCTTAGACTTTTAACACCTGGCCAGTTGACCTTTTTTATTAAAATAGTTGTTTCTGGGCCGGGGATTTAGCTCAGTGGTTTTGCCGCCTGCCGCGCAAGTGCAAGGATTGGAGTTCAATCCGCAATACCAAAAAAATAAATAAAATGAAATAAAATAAAATAAAATAATTGTTTCCTCTTGCCCTTTTCTTTTTAGAGTGAGAGCTTCCTCACAAAACAAATTCTTTAATTAGAAATGCATTTTTATTCCTCTAAAATCAGTTTTATGTATTTTTAAAAAGCAATAATTTTAGTAGTTACCATAGTGTATTGATTATATAACGGTACCTTGATATGTACAGGAGTCTCAAAGCTGAAACCCATTACTTTCATTACATTGGTTAACTGTTAAGTAATACATGTGTCTTGGGTGCTTTTTTAGATGTTTTCTAAACTGACCGACCATTCACGTATCACATGAGTGCAGGTGCTTTTGGCCAGTCTGTGAAATAGATGTACTACAGACAAGTGCATATTGGAGTGACTTTCCTGACACTGATTAATTCTTCACAGTGCCCTTCTGCAGAGTTTGTTGTTATTAATGAGCAGCACTGAGTAAATGGCTGTCTTTGTCAGGAGCAGGGACAGTTTCCCCTCATGTTTGCCATGTCATGCTCCTTAGCTGTGTGCTCTGTGAGTCTTTGCAGGGCCTCTGAGGAGGTGTATGGGAGGGTGGGTACCTAGAGTAAGTTACCAGAAGGGGAAGCCACTCAAAAGGTCACAAGCCTGGAGTCTGAGGAGCCCACATGGGATGAGGAGCAGTGGTTCCATTCCTGAGTGTTGTGACAGTTGTGACAGTTGAGGGGCTCCAGAGAGATGTTGCTTGTTCTCGAATCTTGATTCACAACTGAAAGGCAGCATTTCCCCTTCTCAAGTCCTTTTTTAGTCTTGGCTCAGCCCACAGCCCTTGGATCCTCTGAACCTCTGACCTCTTGGCCTCAGGCTCTGGCAGTTTCTGTGGATCCCAGGATTCTAGTCTATGTGTTTTATACTTTTTTTTTTTTTTTTTGGTACCGGGGATCGAACTCGGGTCCTTGAGCCTGCACAGCAGGCGGCGAAACCACTGAGCTAAATCCCCGGCCCTATGTGTTTCATAGACAGGAATCCAGAAAGATGAATTTATTAAGCATGATTTTGCTGCTTTTTTTTTTTAATAAGGTGCTAATGTCAGAGTTGCTGTTTTTGATACTGGGCTGAGCGAGAAGCATCCCCACTTCAAGAATGTGAAGGAGAGAACCAACTGGACCAATGAGCGAACCCTGGATGATGGTGGGTCTCAGTTGAGAGAGTGTTTTTCTGTTGTCACCCTGTTTTTGTTGTGGCAGCTTTCCTGGAGCTCTCAGGATGTGAGGAGGCAGGGTTGGAGAGGGAGGGGAGTGCCTGGTGAGGAGAGTTTGGTGGCTGCCCCTCGGTGATGCTGGTGCCAGCTGGGTCTAGGTGGAGGCTCCCCACCCAGGCCACACAGGGTGAGCCCATGTGAGATCAATGGTTTGGAATTAGTGTTTTGTAGCATGTGTTGTCAGCCCTGTCTCACGGGCCTCTTCTTTCTTGTGGGCACAGGGCTGGGCCATGGCACATTCGTGGCAGGTGTGATTGCCAGTATGAGGGAATGCCAAGGGTTTGCTCCAGATGCAGAACTTCATATTTTCAGGGTCTTCACCAACAATCAGGTAGGTGTTTTGAGGCCCCTGAAACTTTAAGGAATCAGTATTGAAATGTAAAAAATAAAGCAGAAGAACATAAACACCCATTTGAAAGCAGCCCACATCTGTGACTGAGCTGCCTGTGGCCTAACATGTGCTGCATCTCTCACCATTGTCATTCTGCCTTTGGGTGGCAGGGCCCTTCTGCCACCCCCTTCCAGTCAACTATGAACCCCGACTTTGAGGTCACTGTGTTCAGGGATTATTTCTTGTTTCATCCTCCTTTCAGGCTTGCCAGAGGCCTCTGCTTGACAGAATGATTCAGGGTGTGGGTCACCTCCCTGGCCAGATTCCATCCGCTGCAGGGTTGAGCTGTATTATTGGCCTCTGTATTCCAGCATGATGTTGGGATCAGACTCATAAGCTGTGTTCTTCCCTTTTCATTTGGAATCTGTGTAGAAGAGGACAAGGATACTTACTACTATTTGTTTATTTTTAAAATGTAATTCTCGAGTAGGCGATACATAGCTCAAAAATATCAAAAGGCAGCACAGTGAAGACCATTTGTCTCATCCAGTGGGTTCTTAGTTGGCTCCCCACATAGTTCATGTGATAGTATTCTGTTATGGCTTATGTCTAGATGTCCTCCCAAAGCCTCAATGCAGTCAGGGGTGGGGCTTTTTCAGAGGTGGCTGAACTAAAGTGTGTGATTGATTCATGGTACACGGCTAGGAGTAAGGGTGAGTGATTACTAAATTAGTCCACTGATTGGTTTGGCACTGCCCTAATCTTGGTAGCCTGGATGCAATATAAGGGACAGAAGCTTGTCTTGCCCCTTGCTTGCTTGCTTTGCTACCTTCTCCCCACCATGAACTGATTCTCCTCTGTGATACCTACCTGCTATGCCACCCTGCCTTGAAGCCAGCTGATTATGTACTGAAACCTCTACAAACTTTGAGCTAAATAAACCTTTCCTCTCTTGTGGGTATTGGGTATTTTGTCTCAGCAACAAAAAAGGTAACTAAGACAGAATTTGGTACCAGAAGTGAGGTCTTTGCTGTAATTGTACCTGACCATTTGGTTTAGGAGCCTTTGGAGCTGGTTTGTGGGAAAGGGAAGAATAAGGAAAGGTTCAGAGATGCTGGCTAAAAAAGTAGAGCTGGGATGCCTTAGGCTGTACTTGATGGGAGATTCTGATCAGAGCTCAGAAGACCAGACTGCTGACAGAAATGATGCTGGTAAAGACCAGGCTCAGGAGTTTCTGATGGGAATGACTGCATTGGCCATTGGATTCCAGATGATGTGTGTTGTATCTTGACAGAAAGGTGGTCTACATTTTCCTCATGTCCAGAGACTTTGCCTGAGACTGAGATTAAGGGCAGTGGACTAATAGAAGAAATTTCAAGATGGTGTAATGTTAGGGCAGTGGGAGGGCTTCTGTTGGGAGCTTTTAGCCAGATTTATGTTGAAAATCAAGAGCAAAGAGCCCAGCATAATGATTCAGAATGTTTTGAGTTTGGCCAGAAAGGAAGCTGCAGTAAAGTTGGGGCATGCAAAGATGGAAGAGAGGAGAAATTGGTTGCTGAAAAGACTAGAAAGAAAAAGCCAAGTGTTCAGAAGAAGACAACAGAAAAGATGGTCTGAAGGCATCACAAGAACCAGCAGACTCCAGCCTTTGTAGCCTCAGGGTTGCAAGGGTGAAAGACTGCTTGGAGAAGAGAGCTCCACAGCACCATATTGAAGAATGGAGATGGCCTAGGGAAGTTATTTCTCGGGATTTGCTTCACGGTCACTTGACTCCTATAGCCAAGAGAGAAGAAAGCCTGGCTACAGCTCCAGCTGACAGCAGACCTTGGCATCATCCACATGGTGCTGGTTTTAGGTGCATGCAGAATCCAACAGTTATGGAGTCAGGAAGGCTTCCACCCAGGCTTCAGATGAAGGGGTGGGGGGACAAGCAGTGTGCCTCTGGGAGGGCAGTGTGTGAAGCTGTGAGTGTGAAGCCAAAGGTATAGTGGAGATCCCAGAAGTTTGGAAAAGCCAGGAATGTGGATCGTCTGAGGAAAACTTCAAGGAGGGAGCAGAGCCGGCCCAAGAGAGAAGCTGTGACAGGAGCTATACCCACCAGAAGTGCTGTAGGGGCAGAGCCACCCAAGCCCTTTGGAGTTCACATCTTGCCACAGATTGACGTGGATCCTGGACATGGAACTACAGGACTTAATGTTTGCCCTACTAGATTTTGGACTTGCTTTGGTCCCATTCCTTTATATCCCCCTATTTGTACCTTTTGGAATGGAAATGTCTACCTGGTGCCATTGAATGTTGGCAGTGTCTAACTTCCTTTTCATGTGTACAGGGGCTCGCAGCTAAGAGTTTGCCTTCAATCTCAGTGGAGACTTTGGACTTGGACTTTCCAGCAGTGCTGAAACTGTTAGGACTTGGGCAACTCTTGGAGATGGACTAAATGCCCTTTGCATAAAGGGATGTGCATGAGTCTTTGAGAGGCCAGGGTGGAATGTTAAGACTCGTGTCTAGGGCTGGGTATTTAGCTCAGTGGTTCTGCTGCCTGCCTTGCAAGCGCAAGGACCAGAGTTCAATCCCCGCTACTGAAGAAAAAAAAAAAAATACAAAGACTTGTGTCTAGATGTCCCCCCAAATCCTCATGTAGTCATAGGTGGGGCTTTTTCAGAGGTGGCTGAATCTAAAATGTGTGATTGATTCATGGTGCAATGCTAGGGATTAAGGGTGTGTGATTACTAAATCAGTCCACTGATTGGTTTGGCACCACCCTAATCTGGTAGTCTAGATACAGTATAAGGGACAGAAAGAGGCTTGTCTTGCTTCTTGCTTGCTTTGCCACCTTCTGCCTGCCATGAACTGTTTTTCCTCTTCGATTATGGACTGAAACTTCTACAAATTGTGAGCTAAGTAAACCTCTCCTTCCTTAACTTGTGGGTGTTGGGTAGTTTGTCTCAGCAACAAAAAACTTAACCAGACATGTTTTTAATTTTTTGTCTTCTCTTAGGATTTCTTTTACATATACAGTGGTCTCTTGGTTCACAACTTAATTCTTTCCATGATTCTGGTCGCAAACTGAATTGGACAAGAACCCACTCGGTTTAGGACCAGAATCGTGGAGAGAATTAAGTTCATGAACCGAGGTACCACTGTATAAGCAAAAATATAAGTCTGTACCTTCACTTTTCAAAGCCTTTTAAAAATAATTCTTAATCATTAGGCTACTTCTCTTTCCACTGTAAATTAATCTTATATTTAAAAAAATACAACTAAATGATGATCCACAAAGTAATTTAACTTATGTAAGGAAAGTAGGAGGAACTGGACATCAGAAACCTAATACTCTAAGTATTACTGCTGCCCTTTGTCCTTCATTCTGTTTAGGCTTAACAAATATTGGACAAACATATTAAACTGGTTAGAAATGCTTGACTTAGGGAAGTGCCTTAGGGCACATCCGTTTCTAAAAGAGGCCATGAGAGGTGAGGTCATCCCAGAAGGCACGCTGAGTAAGAACTGCCTATCACACCTGAGGGAGGACACCTGCAGCACATAATCCCACTTCCTTGGGTCCAGCCTCAGGGACTTCAGGTTTCTGGGTATAGTATTGGATATTCTAGAGCATTATTCATACTTGGGATTTATTTCTGTTGTTAATTTCAAAAAAGATTAAAAGAAATATTTCATGCTTTGGAAAGTCTGTGTTCTACTCTTAGAAATAAAAATTGTTGGGTGGAGGATGTAGCTTAGTGAGGCCCTGGATTTAATCCTCAGCACTGGATACAAACAAAAACCAAGAACTATTGTGACATCTTGAGACTTTTACGGGAACACTAAGAGGGTTGTTTTAATTTAACTAGGTATCTTACACATCTTGGTTTTTGGACGCCTTCAACTATGCCATCTTAAAAAAGATTGATGTGCTAAACCTCAGCATCGGAGGTCCCGACTTCATGGATCATCCCTTTGTTGACAAGGTTGGTCTAGTCACCACACAAGGATGTTGTATTTGGGTGCAGCTCCTGCTCTTTTGCACCTCAGCTTTGCATCAGTTCTAGTGTGCTGGTGGCTTTTCACCCAGGTGGTGACAGCTGTGTGAGAACAGACTGTTAATGACTTGAACTTTAGTGACTTGTATGTCATAAACCCAGGAGACGAGGGACCTTGGAAGTAGGTTTTTGTAAGAGGCACCTGGCACCTTGTTGATTGCTTCTTACCTAAACCTGCAACTTGTTTTCCTGAGAATGTCTGGGAGCTGGGGTCTACCCTGGGTATTGCACCACTCTGCCTTCTGGGTGTTGTTCTCCTTTAACCATCCTGCTCACCAGAGGGTCCTCTGTAGTGACCAGTGCTGCATTTGAGGAAGCTTCCCTACTTTTTGGGGACTATTTGTAGAAGTTGTGGGGTTTGAGGAATAATTACATATTGATTAAAATCGTATATTTTTATTCAGTAAACGCTTGCTAATTTTGTAGGTGTGGGAATTAACAGCTAACAACGTAATCATGGTCTCTGCTATTGGCAACGACGGGCCTCTTTATGGGTAAGCAGCCCCAACAGAGATGACCCCTGAAAAAATGGAAACTGTTATCAATCTGTTTGTATATCTAGCCATGTGTACTTGTTTATATCTGTCTGAAACTTTGTATTATGAAAGTTTCCAACGTTTAAAAAATAGAATGTGTAATGAGCTCCCGAGTAGTCACTGCTGGCTTCAGCAGTCAGCTCAAGGTCAACCTGCTAATTTTTTTCTAAACATTGCTATAAACAGCAGCTAAGAATCTTAAAATTTTTTTCTGATTGCTTTTTTTTTCCCCTTAAAATTCAGTCAGGAAAGTGAATCTGTTAGAAAGGGACTTTGAGTATCTGTTGAGACCCACTGTGTACAGAATGCCGAGGGAGGGAGGGAGGAAAGAGGGAAAAAGAGAAGGTGTCCGTCTTTCCAGGAAAGATCAAGTGCACAGTGAATCCATGGTGAGGAAGCAGAGGGTGCTGGGGCTTGGTGGGGACACAGACGGTGCCTTCAGTTAGAAGAGTAGTCACAAGTCACCAGTCTTTGTGCTGGTTGCCATGGGTTGAAGCAGCAGGAGAGATGGAAATGTCCCCACTGAAACAGCCTGTAAGCTTTGGTCTGGTTTGAGATCTCAGGTCTCTGGCTGCTTGCCGCTCTGATTTTGATGCTGCATAGAAGGTATGCTTAAGTATTTCTTTTGCCATAATGCTTTCAGAGGAGGATGTTGGTCATTGTCCAGTATTGAGTAGAGAGAGTGGATACAGGTCAGTATTGTAACAAAGTGTCTCAGGCAACTCAGGAAAGAGAGACAGTGACAGAGGGTGTGAGCTCACGTGCCATGGCAGAGTGGAGGAGAGATGAGTGTCTGCACTGTCCTTCTGTGTGTGCTTCTGGCTGAGACATCCTGGGAGTGCTGCTGAGGGAGAGCAGGCTGTCTGAAGGCTCAGAGCATTCAGACAGCATGAGGCTCAGCTGTGTGAAGGTGATGCTCATAGAGTCAGAAAATAAGGATGTCAACAGTCATGTGCTTCCGGTCTAGTTCGTGGGAGAGGCCTGGATTCTGGATGTGCTGTGGCCTCCCCAATGAGTGTTGTGGTTGGTAGAAATAAGCAGCATAGATGTACCTTCACTGTAGCTCTTCCATGAAAAACACTAGTTACTGAGCCTCGGGGCTGCAGCTGCCCCCTTTTCAGTACTAGCAGCAGTATCTTTATTTCCCAGCACTCTTGGTGCTAAGCATTACAGGGGTTGACAGGAGAGAGAGGGTGGGAAGTGGTGATCTCCTGCTGACTTCAGTAGGTGGTTCTCCGTGACTCCTGTACTCATCTTTGTTCCTTTCTTGGATGGAAATTTGTGCACTTTTTGCATCAGGTGATGGAAAACGATTCTGGTTCCTCTGGATGGCCACCTGGTAACATGTTGGTGGTCAGCAAGCTCAGAAGGCAGAACAGGTGTTGACTCGGTATAGTTGAAGTTGGTGAGTACAATTCCATGCTCTAGAATCTTGTTGCTATTATCCCTTAAGCCACTTGGACTGGGTCATAGTTTACAAATCGTCAGAGTATGTTTTTCTCAATAGCGGAGCTGTAATACAAAAAGTTTAGAAATACAGTGTTGTGCCAGGCATGGTGGTGTGCTCCTGTAATCCCAGCCTCAGGAGGCTAAGGTAGGGGGATTGCTGAGAGTTCGAGGCCAGCCTGGTTTACAAAATGAGTTCAAGGCCAGCATGAACTACGTAGCGAGACCCTGTCTCAAACAAAAACCACACAAACAAGGAAGGCAGACTCATAACTGATTAGTTCATATGTTCAAATCAGTTTCTTCGTGACTTGAAATGTTTTTGTCGTAATTCATTTCACTCTAGCTTCTTTGCAGATCTAGTGCACTTGTGTAGGGAGAATGGCATGGTTTTCTGGTCTGTCTTTTCTCTAAGGTGCTCAGGGTTGCAGAGTAATAGCAGCTGTTCCCATGTGCTTCTGAGGAAGTTGGATATGCTGTAAGAGCTCCATTGAAAGCTTTGACTTTGGGCTGTGGGTCTCCAAAAGTGTGCCTATGATGTCTTACCAGATTCCATCTAATATAGTTGAGGCAAGAAGAATGCACTTGGAATGATTGAAAAGTGACATGAGAATGTGTAACTAGGTGGTGCATTGTGAAGTGTGAACTCCTGGAAGTTCAGGGACAGAGAAATCAGGGAGCTGAGAGGAGTGAGGGAGAATGTGTCTGGAGCTGGGCGCAGTGCCCAGCAGTACGGTGACGAGGAGGGGAGAAAGCAGGGCTGTTCTGTTCCTGATGAGAAGACGGAAGTTGACAACAGCGCAGAGGTGGCGGGAAACATGGCACTTGATTGGCACTTGATAGGCACCTGTGAGGAGCAGCAGCCTGTTAAAGCCAAACAAGTCTTGTCAGGGAAGGACCTTTAGTAAAGCCTTACATTTTTCTCAGAGTATTCACTTTTATTTGAATTATTCACTTTAAACTATTTCTCCCCTCCCCTTTTTTGTGTGTGTCTCAATTTAGCACTCTGAATAACCCCGCTGATCAGATGGATGTGATTGGAGTGGGTGGCATTGACTTTGAAGATAACATCGCCCGCTTTTCCTCCAGGGGAATGACCACCTGGGTATGGCTTTCTGTTTAACGTGGGTCTGGAGCCATCGGTCTAACACTTCAGTATTTGTCAGTGCACAGGGAGAGAAGCGGCTTGTGACGCAGACCCTGAGCTCCACAGGTCGGGAACTAGGGCTGTGGGTTGTGCCTGTCATGAGGTCTAGACTGGCGAGTCCGGCAAGTCCAGAGCCACCTCACAGGGCATGGGTCACTTCTGAGCAGTGTCTTCCAGTTCCGCTTCTTTTTAATTTATTTCCAAGTCATCACTTTTTAGGTGAACTGGACTCATGCTCACTTGTCCTAACTAGTAATAGGAAGATGAACAGTTCCCTCAATGTAAGGTGAGATTGTTTTCTCCCCGTAGGAAGTAGAGGCCTACTTCCTCAGAACAGCTTAATAGCAATTCTCCTAACACAGAAATAATTGTATTTAGTTGTACATATTAAAATAACTCCAACAAGTTAAGAATTCAACTGCTTGGGGTTTGATTATGCAGCGAGTTCACCTCCTTTACCCGTCAAAACAAAGTTTGATTCAAAATTAGGTACCTCTGGGCCAGGGATTTAGCTCAGTAGTTCCACCGCCTGCCTTAAAAGCAGAGGGTCCCGAGTTCGATTGGTACCAAAAACAAAAATTAAGTGCCTCCTCAAAGCAACACTCCAGGTCTTTTCCCCCTGGCTACAGGGAGCTGGGTACAATTGCATGCTCTAGAATCTTGCTGCTGTTATCTCTTAAGTCACTTGGACTCAATTGTAGTTTACACATTGCCAGAGTACAGTAGGTTTTTTTCAGTAGCAGAGGTGGAGTTGTTTTGGAGTTGTTCCTTGTTCTGACTTGACATGTACTGAGCTCAGGCCTTGGGTAAGGCCCCAGAATGACTCACAGCTTCCTGGGAATGTCTGGGCTGGGTCCACACCTGTCACACTCCATGCCATAGTCTTCACTATGAGTCTTAGTTCAAGACAGTGCTGGCTCCCAGGCATGCACGCAGGTGCGCGCGCGCACACACACACACATACACCTACACCCCACCAGACTGCACGCCTCCTTGTGGAATTGATCCTCTGCTTGATGCCACAGACTGGCCAACCTCACTCTGATAGGCAGGTCCCCTGCTCTGTGTCCTCTCTTTTGTGCTCCTCAGCCCATCCTCTGTGCCATTGGACCCTAGGGACATCTGCCACCGTGGGTTTGCAGCTCACCCTGCACTGCAGATGTGATGTCATGCCCTTGGCCTTCACAAGAGCATTTTGAGAAATGTTTCTGAATTTATGCAGAGGTGTGGCTAATGGTACCTTCACTCAGGGCCCCATATACAAGAAGTGATCAGAATACAGTGAATGTTTAGCTAAAGAATGTATTGCAGGGCTGGGAATTTAGCTCAGTGGTTTCGCCGCCTGCTGCACAAGCGCAAGGACCTGAGTTCAATCCCTGGTACCAGGAAAAAAAAAAAAAAAAGAATGTATTGCAGTAAAAGCTACATTGCTATTAATCTCCCTCAAAATATTCCTTCTCTGAAACACACTTATCTCATCATTCTTGGCACTTTCTGAAAATCCTCTTTTGTGCCTATAAGAGATATGATAAAAAATAATTGGGTGAATGTACTGCTGAGTGCCATCCAGTGGAAAGGCAGGCCTCTGAAACAATATGGTGCATCCTTAACCACCTTATTCACCGGATTGGACACTGAGCAACTTCTAGTTCTTCCCCAAAATGACCACGAAAGGTAAACATTTTGAATTGATTCAGGACATTGAGGGTAGCTATGGCAGCACAACTAGAGACACGAAAGGGAACTTCCAGAACTTCAGAAAGTGGCAAGAATGATGGGATGAGGGTGTTCAGTGTGAGGGGGATTCATGACAGTGTGTCTTTTACTGTCGTAAATGTAAAAACAATTTTTTTTAGCATTTAGCTTAGTTTTTGGTCACATGTCTTAAGTGGTTCCTGTTTATTGGTGATTGATTGCCAGGGAAGGTTTTCTCATTCAGTCAATATACTTTTCCTCAACACAACATAATATCCTATTGTACTTCTCATTTTGCCCCAGTTTTCAGGGAGCTTAAGAGTAGACATTTTTATTTGTATCTTAAAATGAGTCATCTGTTTTCATAAAAATAAAACTATTAAAATGCTGTTTGATATATATAATAACTTGAATGATACTTCTACAAAAAATCATAACTAATGATATGTTTGTAATAATGGCGATTGTTAGATTTTTATGAAAAATGAGTAGCTGGAAATATGTAGCAATACTTAGTTAAAATTTTGGACCTCAGATACTGTGGCTGTCTAATGTAATCCTTTAAAAATTCTCTGCATTGTCAGTAACTGTAGTATACTTATTGTATAGTACTCAGTATTTTTTTTAAAGTTTATGAACTTATATTTATCAAATAAAAATTTTCCTACATTAAAAAAAAAATCTTACATGGACCTTCTTGATCATTCAAAACAGTTTCTTACCCCTATGAAACATCCAGTTATAACCATGTACTTTTTTCCTTATAAAGAAATATTTTTTCCTAATTTTTAATTTTAATTTTCTGATTCTTCCAATATATTTCTAAGTTTTGATTTATCTAGGGATAAAAGCAGTTTCCAGTTTCTAGTCTTAGTAATAAATCTATGGCTAGTTTCTGGTCTTACATGTTAGCAAAAGTGAAATATTTACTTTTGATTGCTTTATAACCTTGCTGTTGTACTGGTTGTATAAAACATTCTAAAAATAAATCTATTTTCTACATTATCACCTAAACTTTTTTTTTTTTTGAGTACTGGGAATCAAACTCAGGTCCTTGCACTTGTGAGGCAGGTGTTGCAACCACTGAGCTAAATCCCCGGCCCCCTAAGCATTATTTTTGTTTTTTGGTACCGGAGATCGAACTCAGGTCCTTGTGCTTTCGAAGCAGGCAGCAGAACCACTGAGCTAAATCCCCGGCCCTCCTAAGCTTACTTTTGATATGCACTGAGTTTCAGACCCAAACCCATACCTTCCCCAAGTGACACTGTGTTGAAGTCCCCATGTTTCTCTTCTGCTTTTATTCCCTCATGACCCCATGTGGCCATGTACCCGCACATGTGATGGGGAACCTGAGTTACTCTTATTCGTAGGAGCTACCAGGAGGCTACGGTCGTGTGAAACCTGATGTTGTCACCTATGGTGCTGGAGTGCGGGGTTCCGGTGTGAAAGGGGGTTGCCGAGCCCTCTCAGGGACCAGTGTCGCCTCTCCGGTGGTCGCAGGGGCCGTCACCTTGTTGGTGAGGTGAGTTTTGCACAGCTGAGATGGGCCGCTCTAGCCTCAGGAAAGGGGACATGGTGCATCTGACCTGGTGGTTGTGGGGCTCGAGGCCCGCACCGTCTCTGCTCCTTCATCTTTCCAAGAGGGGTAGGGCTCCCTCCTGTGGTGCTTCAGTGATGTGTGCCCAGCATACTTTGTAAGCCTAGAGTGAGCTGTAAGGCGTGTGCAGGGCAAATCGCTATTACTCCTGTTGTGGGCTGCATTTTTAAATACATTACATGCTAGGCGTGGTGGTGCATGCCTGTAATCCCAGCACTTGGGAGGTTGAGGCGAGAGGATTGCTGCGAGTTTGAGGCCAGCCTGGGCTACATAGTGAATTGAAAGCCAGCCTGAGCTACATAGTGAGACCTTGTCTCCAAAAAAAAAAACACTTGGGCCAGGGATTTAGCTCAGTGGTTTCACTGCCTGCTGTGCAAGCGCAAGGACCTGAGTTCGATCCCCGGTACCAAAAAAAACACAAAACCCAAAATAAAAATACATACATTTATATGCTGGAACTGTGTATAGATCAGGCAGGGAGCATAGAGTAAGCTGTTTCCCCACCATGCCCTTGAGGATGTACCTTTTGTTAAATTTTATCGTGTTTGTTTAAGATGTACCACATGATGTTATGGGGTATGTGTAGGTAGTAAAAGATTTCACCAGTGAGGCAATTTAACATTCCTGTCTTCTTGCATATTTACCCACTCTTGTTTTTGTGGCAGAGACTCTCCTCCATACCCTTAGCTAAGGGAGGCAGTCAGGGCCTCCTCATGGGAGACAAGTTTCTCTGGGCCATTTGTACTCATTAAATCTCATATAAATTGGAATAAAGCTTAGTCACTGGCCCTTACTTTTGCAGATAAGAGAACTAGAAAAAGGTCCTCAAACATAGACCAGCTTTAAAGCTCATGTGCTGACTTTTAAGTCAGGTAGGCCTTGTTTCCTTATTCTCAGAGTTATCAAAAGGATCTTTGGGCCCGAGATTTAGCTCAGTGGTTTCGCCGCCTGCTGCGCAAGCGCAAGGACCCGAATTCGATCCCCTTGGAACAAGCATTCATTTTGTCACAGTATGTCCCCCAAAATTAATCTTTCTTTTTTCTGTCTAGCTGAGGTACTGTGTTGTGATAACACAAAACTCTGCATATTTGAAATTTATAATTTATGCCAATTAAGGAATTAAATTAAAACACAAGTGATATTAAATGTTTTTATACTTAAAATTCTCTATAAAAAGTGAATTACATGTTGATCTTTAGCTTCTAATGCCAGAGATTATTAGTAATCTTTGATGGAGGTAGCTGTCTGCCTCTTGCTCTATCCTGCTCTTACAGGCCAGAGCCAAAATTCTTAAAAAGGTTGACATTGGCCAGAGTATCTCTGGAGACTCAACCTTGTGCCTGCTAGAAACTCTCTCTCCCTAATGTGACATAAAATGAAGCAAAGAAAGAAGGAATCAATACTCTTGGATTTACCTGATGGTGAGGATTCAGCTAAGGCTCCTTTTTCCAGGCCTGTTGAATCTGGAAGTGGAAAACACTGGTCGATTTCTCCCACTCGCCGTGATGTAGCAGGGAGCAAGGGTTCTGGCTTCACCACTGAGCCCATCAGCCATCTCTGCTGTGAAAGTAGCAGGGGGTGAAGAGCCTGTGTTTTCATCCTCAGCGCAGCTCTCACTATGCATATTTTGAGCATCAGGGAGACCTTTCACTCTCCCCATATCCTGCAGCAGATGAAATGCTTTTGTGATGTTCAGAAATGCTTTGTGGCTTGTCAGTAGCTTGTGATAGATGCCAAGCAACAGGGAAGTGGAGCGTAACCTTTAGTTTGGCTTTATAGACAGGAAGAGGAAGGAGGATTGTTGACCTATAGCTTCTAATAATTCTTTTATTCCATTATTAACAATCCTATAGTATTTCCTCTTATTGTCAGACTTCCCATTTAAAAAGCCTGCCTAGACCTAGAGACCAACCACCATCATATAAAAATATTTATGAACTTGGGCAAATAAGTTTTCCCTTTTTGCCTTCTGAATTTTTTTCCCTCAATTTAGGAAATAAAATTTACTTGCATAAAATGCACAAAAATGAATGTTTTAGTGCTAGAGTTAGCCAGGTTCCTGGCCCGGTAGAGCTGTGTTAGTTTGCTCAGGTGCATCTTAGTGGAGTGCTGCAAGTGGCCTGAAGTCTGCATGTTGTGAGCCTGTGCTGGAGTGGTTCACCCCATATGGGCCTTCAGATCTGGAAACGGCGGCCCTCTCCCATGTCAGCCCTTCTCTCTGGCGAGATTGTCTTCGCCCTTGCCTAGCAGCTATCCCCGCCCTTGGAAGTCAGTACCTCTTTGATGTTCTTGCATCCTGCAACCTGCATGGTCGATTTAGTCAGATAATCAGGGAAATTTGTGTTACTCCTAAATTTAGCATAGACATAGCCCATAAGTCACTCACTGCTGAGAAAAGGAATGTGGGCTCAGTACTGAGAAGTGTAGCTGTGAGCCATGTCCTTGTCTCATGGAGCACCACCAGGGAATGCTAGTTAGTTATAAAGCAAGGTTGGAAACTGATTTTCACTCTTTTACTAAAAAAAAACAACAAATGCTTGATTTTTCCCCCAGCACAGTCCAGAAGCGTGAGCTGGTGAACCCTGCTAGCATGAAGCAGGCCCTGATTGCATCCGCCCGGAGGCTGCCTGGTGTCAACATGTTTGAGCAAGGCCATGGCAAGCTGGATCTGCTCAGAGCCTACCAGATCCTCAGCAGCTACAAGCCCCAGGCCAGGTTGGTGCGAGGCTTTCACAGCAGCCTTTCTCCTCCCTAGGTGCTGGTCCCCTCTGCACCCAGGACCCTGCCTCACATAGCTCCACTGAGCACTCAGCTGCTGCTGCTGCCTGGGCACTGGATAGCCAGAGTCCTGTTACTTTTCTGAGAAATTCATAGTTTGTTCAACTTTTTAAACTTTTAAGATAATCCTAGGTTTACAGACATTTTGTAAAAGTAGTTTTTAGTTACCATTTCCCTGGCTTCCCCAAATGCCAGCCTCAGTGGATCATAGTACAGCTGTTAAAAGTGATTCATCACCATTGGTACAGTACAGTCCTGCAGGGATCTGCAGCCACTTGCACCTCAATTTTTCCCTGTTGTCACTGAGACACAATGCCCAGCACCCACAATTTAAAGGAGGAGAGGTTTAATTTGCTCCTGGTTTCAGTCCACGACCCACTGGCTCTAGAAAAGAGACATGATGGAGAAAGGGTGTGATGGAGGAGAACTGCTTCGTTCATGGTGCCTGGGAGCAAGCCGGGGAGAGTGCCAGCGTGGAAGGGCCTGGGGCCAGACAGACTCCAAGGGCACATCTCTGACCCGCTGGACACACCTGGAAGTGTGCTCCACCAATCCCCTGCGGACCCCAAAGCCAATCAAGTTGAACTTCCACTCTAAGTGCCACACCCCTCGTGTTCCTTGTCTGGTTCAGGGTCCAGGCTCGGAGTTGAATGCTGTCATCTTGGTCTCCTGTGGCTGGCACTTTATCCTTTTTTTTCTCTAATACTAGGGATTGAATCCAGAGCCTTTGTAATGAGATATATGCCACTCCTCTTTTAAATTTTTGTTTTGAGATAAGCTAAGTCTCCAAGTCACTAAGTCACCGAGTTGCTCAGGCTGACCTCGAATTTGCAGTCCTCCTGCCCCAGCCTCCCGCAGTGCTGGGACTACAGGCTTGCACCACCATGCCCAGTTGGTTCATCTGTTGTTGTCATTCCTGACCTTGACTCTGATGGAGAGTGCCAGTCACTTAATGTGTAGACTCTTGATGTTGAGTTTATCTGATGTTTTCAAATAAGGTTCTTTTTCACCAAGAACATTTTTTTCACCTTTTATTTTAAAATGATTTTAGCTTTACAACAGAACTCCACAAGTAGTACACGAGAACCCAGGGAACCCATAAATCTTTCGTCTAGCTTTCCCTGGTGTTGGCTTCTTCCATCACCACACTGGCAGCCTCGTGGCCTGGAGACAGACCGAGTCGCGCTGGAGACAGCCACTGGCTGGCTTACCCACTGGCCCATGCAGGCCCTGTTTCTGCCCTGGGACCCCACGCTCCACTCAGTTGTCCTGTCTCCTTTATCTCCTCCATCAGGGCAGGGCCTCATTTTTCTTTGTCTTGTGCTAGTCCTATTAATTGTCAGTGTTAATGAAGATGATGTGTCGGTCCTGGAGCAGGTGCGAAGGTAGGCTGCAGTGGCCGAGAGAGGCACTGGTGTGTGTTGGGGGGCCCTGTAAGGGCCAGGGGGAAGGTGAGGCAGGGGGAGTTTGGGACTGTGGAACAGCTCTGCTGCCTGTGAGGGGCAGAGGGAAGAAGGGTTGGTGGGGAAGAGCCACAGACCGGGAATAGTTTTGGCTGCTGAGAAATCCTGGAACTGAAGCTGCCCAGTGGAGGAGTGCGGTGTCGCCCCACTCTGTGCTCGTTCACTGGCTGGAGCAGCCAGAGGAAGCACAGCCTTGTCACCCATGGGGCAGGATCATAGGGCAGGGCTGCATTGTCCCCAGCTGTGTCCTGCAGCGGCGGCCAATGGGCACAGCTGCTGCACTCCTCCCCTGGGCAGCGTCTGTTCTTGCTGGTGACTGTTGTGTGCTCTTCAGGACACACTTTGAGATGATCTTGTTTCTCAACAACTTGCACTCCTGATTTTAGCATCCACTGATGGCCTTTGCTTGCTGTGGTTACTACTGAGGAGTTTTACATGTGCTGGTTTTTGTTTCCTTTATTCTGCATTCATTTAATTGATAATTGGAATTGTGCTGGAAGGAAGAAGTACTTTCTCTACTACTTACTTAATTCAGTTATTTATATTGGTGTGGATATTTATTTTATTCTATGAATCATAATCTGTTGGCCTCATTGTTTCATTTGTTGCTCAAATTGTCCCAGCAATGGCTGGTGGGAGCTCCTTCCAATTGGCTTCTGTATCTTTTTAGCGTGTGTCTCCGTCTTTTTCTGAGCATTTTCTCTCCTGGGCAGCATAGGACATTTCACCATGTATTTCCACACTCCAGCTTTGGGTTCAGTTCTTCCCTTTAACTGAGAATGATATAATATTTAGAAACCAAGATGTGGGCACCAGGTGTGCTTTTAGCTGATGCATGTACTCACATGCGCACGCACGCACCGTCTGTACCTATTTCTGTATCTCCCTCTATATGTAGTTAACTAGAAACACAGTCACACTTTCCAGCCCACACCGTCATACTCATTCTAGCCTCCCACTCCTGTTTGGTGCTCCTTTCTCCAACAGGGAGAAGCCTGGCTCTCACCAGCCACGGTGCGTGTGCTGATTTGCACCGTCCCAGTGTGTACCTACCACGTTGTTTTAGAATTGCTAACCTGTACCCTTGTGAAGAACAGATTTACTAACAAGTACAGTATTTAAGAATGGTGCTTTAATCCTTGCCATTATAGACTAAAGGCATACTGTTTTCTAGAGTTACTTAGGTTAAGTCTTCTTGCTGTTCATTTTTTAATATAGGTGGGCTCATTTTAGTATTTGTTTTCCTTTCTGAATTTCCTCACCTCCTGGCAAATTTTATCCAGCCATTGAGTGTGTGAGATGTTCCCATGGTTGTCAAGTTAGAATTGTGCACAAAGGCAGACCCATTGTACCCCACAACCCCTTTCCTTGCTTCCACACTGCTTGTAATGTTTGTGTTTTTTTAAATGAGCAAATACACGGGAGGGTATTACTGTAGACATTCCTTTGCGCTTTGCCTTCTCACTTAATAATGTACTGGAAATCACTCTGTCAGCAAATAGAGAACTCCCTCCTGTTTTACAGCCACATTGAGTGAATGCACCATTGTTTATTCAACCCTTTATCTGTATATGAGTATTGAGGTTGGTTCTCTATTTTGAAGTCATAAGCTATTGCAATGAGTGACCGTGTGCCTTTTTTTGGAGGGGTTTCTTCCGGGTAAAGCCCTAGAGGTGGCATCGCTGGGTCATAGCTCTGCGCAGAGACAGCTTGTTAGATGTTGCATATCCCCCCTGAAGGCTGGTAGCAGCGTCTCATTCCACCAGCAGTGTCGGAGATTGTGTTGTATTTGTTACTTTTACTCCAGTTTAGTGGATGAGAAATGGTGTCTTTGTACTGTTTTAATTTAGAGTTCTCTAGTTTGAGTGAGTGGACTATTTTTCTTTCTTGTAAACTGTAGTTTCTTTTTCTTATTTTTCTATGAAATGTTTGGTCCTTTTGTTTTGAAGAGTTCTTTGTGTATAGTACTCCATGGCCAGTGATACATATTGTAAATCTTTCTCCCAGTTTGTCAGGTGTTTTGGTTTGGTTTTTTGAACTTACGTAAGAGGTTCTTTGCCTTGTAGTTTTTCCTTTTGTTTTTTAAAATAAATTAATGTTAGTCATTTGTTGTTGGTGCCTCTATTTTGAGTCGTTAGCCTTTCTCTGGACTGAGTGAGGTTAAAAGGAAATTTTCCCATCTTTTTTCTAATACTTGTTTGCTTTTTTGAGATCCCCTGATCTGTTTGAAGTTTATTCTAATGTGTGGTGTGAGGTCTGGGTCCAATTTATCTTTTAGCAAGTGGCTGCCGATTCATTACAGCTGTGTGTATTCAAAAGTCCGTCTTTGCCTCGGTGATGTGAAGTGCCGTCTTCGTCATGTTCTGACTTTCATGTGCACACTTGGGTCTGTCATGGGCTTTCACTTCCTGGCCACTGGTCTGCTGGTGTACATGTGTACTCCACACTGCGGTGATAGTGAAAGTTTTCCACCTCTTCATGGCTAACAGCACTAGTTCGCTGCCAGTTTTTTCAGTGTTTTCTTGGCTTTTATTTTTTTGTTTGTTTGGGGTTTTTTTCAGGGAAGGTGGTACTGGGACTTGAACTCAGGGACTCCCACTTGCCAGGCAGATGCTGTACTGCTGAGCTACCTCCCAGGCCCTCTTGGCTTTTCTTGAATGCTTGTTTTCTTCATGTGGATTTTCCTGTCAACTTACCTAATTCCTTAAAAGAAGCTTTTAATGCTGAGCAGAGAATATGTTTCCATTTGTTGAAGGCTTCCATGTATCCAGGTTGACCATTGCTTGCCTGTAGGTTTCACACATTTTTTGGTAAACTTAAGTGTTTATTCTTTTTGTTGTTGTTGTAGATAGCATTTTCGCTTCTATTCTCTATTAAGTCAGTTTTGTTACTGTTGGTTTTATATCTTTTGAATTACTGAGTGAGTTTTAGTATTAATTCTTTTGGGTTTTCTAGGTACTTTATAATGTGCCAAATGGAAATAAAGATAGTCTTACCTCTTCTTTATCAATTCCTTCCTGTAGTGCTGGCAGTTGAATCCATAGAACTGGGCTACATCCCAGCCAGTTTTGTTCATTTGTTTTTTTGGTTTTCCTTACCAGTTCTTAAGCCGTTATTGCTTTCTTCTGTCCAGCTGCATTGGTGAGGACCTGTAGCATCGTGCTGAATAGCAGTGGAGATGGTAGGCATCCCCGGATTGTTCTTCATCTTAGTGGAATTGCCTCTTGTATTTCTCCATTAACATGCTGGCTTTACAGCCAAGAAGTGTAATATTATCATAGTAGGGTATTATCCATCAGTTACTATTTTCTTGAGTGTTTTCATCAGGACTGTGTGTTCAGTTTTGTGGATTTTCTTCGGCATCTGTGAAGGTAACCATAAGACTAGTTTAGGCCAATTAATATGGCTTAAGCTATTAATGGCTTTCTAATATCAAACCAATCTCACATTCCTGAAATAAATCCCATTTGGTTGTCGTGTATTGTTTTCTTAATATGGTGTTGAATCATTTGCTAATGACAATTTCTTAGTTGGTTCTCTTTAGTTGGAGTAAACTGTTTACAGTGCACGAGTACCAGCAGAGTTTCCCGACGTGTGTCAGATAGAGCAGGTGCCTTTGCTGCCTCGTGCACTGGTAGCCACCACTCAGGAGTTTTAAACTAGCTTGGACCTATTTTAAATGACTGAATGTGACACATATTAATTATAACTGCTGATGAACGTCCTGGTATCCCTAAAGGTATTTTTTGGGTTTGTACATATTCACTTGGCCCTGATAAATGTTTGTTACTATCAACTAACCTAAAGTCCTGCTGGCATGTTGGTATTCACAGTAGGTGAGCCATCCTTAGTGAGGTGAAGCAGCAGAGCAGGGCCAGGTTCACGTGCTCCTGACTTTCTGGGCAGGGTTCTCTCGGGTCCCATCCTGTCTGAAGCACTCACCTCCCCCATGTCTTCTAACTGACCCTGGAGCTGCTAGGAATGTTGACCAGCACACATTCTTCTCAGGTGAGGGGAAATGGTGACGCAAACAAAAGCATGGGAGCACTGTGTCTGCTCCTCTGCACTACTTCTGTCTGGGTCCCAGGACCAGTACAGGCTCAGTGCTTTGCTAGAAGGACTCACAAGGTTCGGCTAAGATGAGGGTGTGGTTGTGCACTGCAGTGGCACAGTAAGGGTGTGGAGCAGATATGTAAAGGAAAAGGACACTTAGGTGCAGGGAGTGTGGAGAAATCCAGGCTTAGGCTTTCTTAGTGCCCTCCGTCATGCCCACCCCAGATCTCTCAGCTGGCCCCTCCCCCAGTAGCAACTGCATGAACACGTGTGTATTTCTGCCCAGGAAAGCCCCCTCTCCACTTTTTGAGCCTGAGGTTTCCATCAGGGCTGGTTGCACATGGATTGTCTGCCAGTCATAACAACTACCAAGGCCCCAGACCTGCAAGATGCAAGAGGTCGGTATCCCTGTGCACTGTGCTGTGCTGTTTGTACCAACGGTCTAGCAGACTGGCACAGAGCCTTATCGGCACAGGAGCACTGCACAGCTCAGTTCCCAGGTGCCACCCAGAGCAGCCGGGCAAGCACATGTTTCTGAAGTGCACTGACTGCTTCCTGCTCATGGCACTGTTCTCTGTCCTCCTCACTGTGGTCTGCGCTAACGCTGCATTTCTTGTTTCAGTCTGAGCCCCAGCTACATCGATCTGACCGAATGTCCCTACATGTGGCCCTATTGCTCCCAGCCCATCTACTATGGAGGAATGCCAACAATTGTCAATGTCACCATTCTCAATGGCATGGGGGTCACAGGAAGAATTGTGGATAAGGTAAAAAACTCTCAGACTCATTGGTGACTTAGATACGGCTCAAACCTTTGTGCCTTAGGTATCTCTGCTGAAGCTAAGAAAGGAAAAATGCTCCTCGCCTCTCTAGGGTCACAGCCATTGTAAGTGGTGGTTTCCCGTCCCTAATACCTGAACAAAAAGGTTAGGGCATAAGTTAAGGAAACCAGTTTCATTTTTTTGCTTTGACATGATGAGTTTGATTCTTCATATTTTATTCCTTAATAAGCGTGAATGGGCTGTCGTGTTTACAAGGTATGATCTTTCTTTTGAATTTTGCTTTTATAATTTTTTCATGACTTATTTTGTAGACATTATCACAACAGTAAGGGACTGGGGAAAAAGAGTGGGAAGAACTGACTTCTAGCCCCAGCATACTAATACAGGTCTGTTTTTAAAATATTTACCAATCCCTGACCTGAAATACATACTTTTTGTTATCTTTGTGTGATACATAAAAATTTACCATCTTTTTTCAGTTCTCGTTATGGTGTAAACCTTTAAAAATGTACCAGTGTACTTTTAGTGGTTTTTTAACATGATACTGAGTTGATAGATTATAATTTATTTACTGTTTTCCCTTGCTTGAGCAATTAGGTGGCTTTGAACTCTGAACATTTCATTATATTTGAGTGTATGGTTTCCTTAACATAAGCTCCCTGGTTTGGAATCCTGAATCAGAGAGTGTGAACACTTGCCACATACAAACAAATTCTTTCCAAGAGAGTTACGTCAGCTCAGACGGCTGCTGGTATTTGGAGGGAACATGTCTCTAGCATGTCTGTATTGATGGTACAGCTATCTCTTTTACTCTTTTATTTCATGAGTTTTGTTAAAAAATGTACATGTAATTTACATACCATAAAATTTAGCCTTTTAAATTGTGCGATTCAGTGGTTTTTAGTATATTCACGAGGTTGTGCCAACATCTCATTTCAAAACATTCCCATCGCCCCTTACAGAAATGTTGTACCCATTAAGTAGCAGTCACTCCCCATTCCTTTCTCCCCTGGGCCTGGCAGCCACTAGTCTGCTTTCTCTGTCTGAGTTTGTTCGGCATTCTTTATGTGGATGGGCTCGTATGGCATTTGTCTTGTGAGTGGCTTCTCATTGGGTTCATGGTGAGTGCTTCGCCCCTTTTTATGGCTGAGTACTACTCCACTGTTGGAGTGGGCGTTTGGCTTTTCCAGGTGCTGTGTCTTTTGACTTCACATTTAGAGGGATAGGCACTCTTTCAGTTATTTGTGAGGTGGATCTCTCCATGTGAGATTACTGATTATATTTCCTCTGTTTGAATTCCCCTTTTTGTTGGCCCATTTTTATACTGGGATTGAGATTTTTTCCATCAATACTAACTGTCATAGAGAAACTAGACATTGATATATTTTATACAAAAGTTCCTGCCAGGTTCTTTATCCTTTTGTAAGAATTTATATTTTGATGTAGTTGCACTTTCTTCTTTGGTGATTTCTTCTATTGTTGCAAAGATTAAAAACTTGTCCCCACAGAGACATATATAACCTGTTTTTAATTTTTTAAATAATATAATCTGTTTTAAATTTCCACTAATTTTCCTGTTAAATACTGCATTTTTTCCACCTATGTTAGTTTGCTGTTTGGCGTAAGAGATGGGTGAAAGTTGATCTTTCCCAGTTTCTAAGCAGTAGCCCTGAGAGCACTCATTAAAAACCCCTTCCCTTCTCACTGTTGTGATGCTGTATCCTACAAATATTTTTCTTTCCCAGATTTTTTCTTTTTTTGATATACTGATTCACTTGGGGAGTATGTTCTTGCTCTGTGGCTTTTGAGGGAAATGAGTAATTTAGGTTCATTTGAAATATTGGCAATTATAAGAGCAAATGCATGTTTCTTCCAGCTGGTCTCACTCCTCACTCCGCTTTCCTCTGATCTCAGAAGAACAAGGGCAGTCAGACCACAGCCAGGCCTGCCCTGTCTGCATCATCCCCTCACTAGATTCGGGATTTGGTTAGGGACAATCGATGTTCATGGCATTTGATGCTTTTCAATTAATGGATTCTTTCAGTATACAACTAACTGCCATCTAAGAGGTTTCATTTGTATAAGTTCTTTTTTTTTTTTTTTTTTGAAACAGGATCTTACTCTGTAATTTAAACTGGCCTTGAACTCATTGTGTAGCCCCAGGCTGGCCTCTAACTGAAGGCAGTCCTCCTGCCTCAGCTTTCCGAGTGCTGGGATTACAGGCATGTGCCACCATGCTCAGCTGAGATAAGCTCTTTAATCAGAATTTTCATCAAAGAACTTGGCATGTGTCTCTCATTCTTTATTGGGGGGGGTTCTGTGAAATTGGAGAATAAAATAGTGGTATCTGCATACATTTCATCTTTCCCAATGTAATGAAGTACAGAATTTCTCGAGAGCTGATGTAGATAGTGGAGGAACTGAGCTTTACCTGGTGCCCAGTGTTCCTGCTATGTGCCTTCACTTCAGCCTGGCCTGTTTTCTTTCTCCTGCAGCCTGACTGGCAGCCTTACCTGCCACAGAATGGAGACAGCATTGAAGTCGCTTTCTCTTACTCCTCGGTGTTATGGCCTTGGTCAGGCTACTTGGCCATCTCCATTTCTGTGACCAAGAAGGCAGCTTCCTGGGAGGGCATTGCCCAGGGCCATGTCATGATCACGGTGGCTTCCCCAGCGGAGACGGAAGTAAGCAGAGCCAGAAGTGGCTTGTTTTCTTTCACCTTTTACTGTCCAGGGAGGAGGGGCATCCTTAATGCTGGGATCTCAGTTTACAGTGCAGTGGACGGACAGGGTAAGCTTTGCCGCCACGAGCAATGGTCCAGGGCCCCCGAGCAGTGGAGCTCACCACCAGCTCTGCTGATGGGACCATGCTGCTGTTCTCGGTGCGGCACCAGGGATGAGCTTGTTGGGCAAGATTTCGGGCTCAAAATGAGGGCATTGGAAATGGCCTTCTCTAAAAGGAAATGTAGGGTCATCCTCTGTAGCTCTCATTTTTTGGAACAAAGGGCCTTAAATTTTGTCTTCAGCTCTTAAGAATTTGAATGGAATGTAGCTGTGGCATGTGAACCTTAAATCATACACATATGTGTTGAAGTTCTCATGTTCAAATTTTGTGTGGTAAATAGAAATGACTTCTTTAAACCTGAAAACCTTGGAGGTTTTTTGTTTGTTTGTTTGTTTTTCTGAGAAAAGGAGACATTTCAAGTCTGGGATTTTTTTTTTTAAAGTCAAAAATTGGTGCAGAACAGACATCAACGGTGAAGCTCCCAGTTAAGGTGAAAATAATTCCTACCCCACCCCGGAGTAAGAGGGTCCTCTGGGATCAGTACCACAACCTCCGATACCCCCCTGGCTACTTCCCCAGGGACAACTTGAGGATGAAGAATGACCCTCTGGACTGGTAAGTGGCCACCATGCTCAGGTGCTCTTTACCCCTCCTTCCACTTGGGGCTGAGTGCCCGCATCCCTGCCACCTTGTCGTGCTCTGAGGACACCCAGCCTCCTCCTTTGAGCTGTTCATAAGTATAGTTGAGTAAAGTGAAAACCTTGACGTCCCCCTCTACTGATGTCTGTCCCTGACTTCTCCCATTAGTCGACCAGCACATCTGATCAGTCCCACGGTCAAGCTGTTGCCAGCCCTTCCCTGTGTGGCCTTCTCCTCCGCCCCTAGCTGAAGCCACACATTCCTCTCTCGGCTCCTGGTGGGTCTCATACTATTGGTTTTGTTCCCCTAAATTCCATTCCATTTCATGTTTGAAAACAAACCACAGTTTTCAGTGATAGTCAATAAAGGGAGCCTAGGTGTGAAAGCACAGACTCCATCATGATTTCCTTCATTCTCTAGTGACTGCCTCTTCATACATGTTCATATGGCCAGACCCCCTGGGGTGAGTTGCATGGCCCTCCTGGGGACGAGGCAGCTTCCTTCCCAGCCCTCACATGGCCTGGCTAGCTGCTGACCCATGCCAGGCTGCTGGGCTGACTCTCTCTTGGCCCAGAAGCCAGGCACATTTCTGTTGTCCTCCTCTGGGCTCAGCACCGTGCTCCTTCAGAGATGGCCAGGTAGGCCTCTGTTGGGAGTGAAGATAGCTCATTTCAGTGCCCGGCTTACTGCCTTCCAGGAACGGTGACCATATCCACACGAACTTCAGGGATATGTACCAGCATCTGAGAAGCATGGGCTACTTTGTGGAGGTCCTCGGCTCTCCCTTCACGTGCTTCGATGCCACGCAGTATGGTGAGCAGAGGCGGTGTGCTGGCCAGATGTTCTTCCAGCCTGAGTCGAATGTGTGTGAAGTGTTTGAAAACGAACCACAGTTTTCAGGGACACGTCAATAAGGAGAGCCTGGGTGTGGTCTCCACTTCCTGCTGGAGGTGGAGAGCAGACCCTGAAGACCTGCATACCAGTTGCAGGTTTGGGCAGTGACAGTTCAAATACAGATGTGTCCCATTGATTGGGAACAGGGACAAAAGAAGCTCTAGAACTGTATTTTGCTCCTTGAATAAGTGAAAATTTTTAGAGTGAGCACAAATGAAAACCAAAGACCACAATTCACTGTTCCCTGTGTATGGCCAGGCTCTGATTCTTTTATTTTTCACCCTCTTCTATGGTGGTACAGGGTGGCACAAACCAAATTATAGAAGCCATTAACTTGAGGTATGGATCCCGGTAAAATAATGTCTTTCTAAAACAGTGACATCCTGTCATTCAGAGGTGACAGTTCTCAAACCTTGGCACTTTGTCCCTCAGGAACTTTGCTAATGGTGGACAGTGAGGAGGAGTACTTCCCTGAGGAGATCGCCAAGTTGAGGAGGGACGTGGACAATGGCCTTTCGCTTGTCATCTTCAGTGACTGGTACAACACTTCTGTTATGAGAAAAGTGAAGTTTTATGATGAAAACACGAGGTAGGCAGAAGTTGGCATTTGGATAAAAGCATGACTTCAGGGGAATTAAATTTTACCTAGCAAGTACTTTGTGACTCTCTGGCCTGCTAGTGGTCTTTCTAGGCAGCAGACAACATGAGTGGAAAAGCTCTGTGTATATTCAGGAGAAGGCTGCTCATAAAGTAAGATGCTGGTTGATCCCAAGTGGTAATTTACAGGCCCATTGTCTTTCTTTATTGATCTTAGATACAAGGACTTTTAGCTTTTGTTTAGTTTTCTAGCCTCCCATCTCTCATTACTGAATATGTGCAAATTGAAATGCACCAAAGGAACTATTATTTAAAGAGCACTACTCGTTAGTTAAGTATTGACCAAGGATTCCTAGTGTGTTGCAAATATGTCATCTTTATAATATACTTTGAATTTTTCTCTTTGGAGTCTGTGACTTTAACTTATATAAGCTTCTTTCTTATTTACTTTGGTTCATTGATTCTGGCTAGGTCTGGTTATATGTGGTGCATTTCAATGAAGTAGAGTTTTAGTTCATTCAGTGAAGCCGTACTGTATTCTGTACATTGGCTGAAGCAAGTTATGTTTGCAGTATTTCTGAAACCCAGACAGCTGGTTTCAGTTGACATTTTCATGTGGATGAATGGACTGGATTGTGGCAGGAGACATTTAGCTTTGTCATGGAAAGATAAAGTATGCATTGGGGGTTTTTTTGGTTTGGATTGGTTTGGTTTGGGATTTTTTGTGGAACTGGGAATTGAACCTAGGGTCTTTGCCCTGAGCTACATCCTCATTTTGAGACAAGTTCTCACTAAGTTGCCCAGGCTGGTTGTGACCCCATGATCCTTCTGCCTCAGTCTCCCCTTGTGAAAGTGTTTTAATTCTTGCCCTCTGTGTGCTCTTACTACCTTCATAGGCAGTGGTGGATGCCGGATACTGGAGGAGCCAACATCCCAGCTCTGAACGAGCTGCTGTCTGTGTGGAACATGGGGTTCAGTGATGGCCTGTATGAAGGGGAGTTTACCTTGGCCAACCATGACAGTAAGGCTTTGTATTGTATATAGAGGGTGCTGCTCCTGGGGAGGAGGAACACAAACTGAAGTCTGGGGTTCAGAGAGAATGGTGTATTATTCGATAAGCTGGCTAGAGCTAAGTCAGCATTTTCAGAAGTGCTTCTGTAACAGTGTCAGCCGTTCAAGTTTTGTCTTGGTGTTTAAAATGAAAATATTTTGTATAAGCATTCTAATTTTAGTACTGCCTGTAGGATCTACATTATATATATATATATATATATATATATATGTTCTCAAATGGGAACTACCTCCTAGGTTCCTGGTTATTTTTTAAATTCTGTTTATGAAATAACTTTACATATCCCATTTAAGAAGTTTCTCCACAGGTAAGTTTTTGGTTCTAGTTTCTAGAATAATGTCTTGAACACTATTAGTGGTTTCGCAAGTACTGATTCAGGCTGTTTTGAGTCTCTGACTTTTCTGACTTACAAGGTCTGTTCAGAATCCTTATTTTACAAAAAAAAAAAAACCAACGAAATCATTGGGCCGGGAATTTAGCTCTGGTTTCACCGCCTGCTGTGCAAGCTCAAGGACCTGAGTTTGATCCCTGGTACCAAAAAAACCCCAAGAGAATCCCTATTCTAGTAGTATTTTTTTACTTGAATTTTGAGACAGTTATTTGTAGTGTAAGTGTGATAGGCAATAGCAGCTTCTCTCTTAAGATTAAAAACAATCTTTAAAAATATACGATGTCTGAAGAATGTGTTTTGGATAAATTGGGTAGCTGTGGATCGAAGTGTTCCTTGTTTCTGTAACTTTGACCATCTGTTTTCCAGTGTACTATGCTTCAGGGTGCAGCATTGCTAAATTTCCAGAAGATGGCATAGTGATAACACAGACTTTTAAGGACCAAGGTAAAAGACACTGCTCATAGGCTCTTTGGTTCCTTTTTCTCTTCCTCCCTCACTCATCTCCTATTCTTGGCTTCTTTTTTTTTTTTGGACCGGGGATCAAACTCGGGTCCTTGTGCTTTCAAGACAGGCGGCAAAACCACTGAGCTAAATCCCTGCCTTCTTGGCTTCTTTTGATAATAGCTTTATTCTATAGAATTTACATTCTGTAATGCCTTCTAAAGTATTCAATCTGGTTTTCAGTGCATGCACAAAATTGCACACCGATCACAGTCTGCCTCCTGACCCAACTCCCACCCTAGAGATCCAGTCAGTTCTGCTTCCTTTTGAAACTCACTGCAGTGCTGTATGGTGCCTGTCCTAGCGTGGCTTCAGCAGGGCTCATTAGAGGAGGCAGAGGTGGGCAGCACAGACTTGTGCTGACAACTGGCGTGTGCGTGTATAGTGACCACTGCAAAAGAAGTAGAATAGCTGTGCACAACTGTTTGTTTCTACATGAACTGTTCTGCTTCTGATTGTCAGATGATCAGAGAACATTTTGACTGTTTTGAAGTTCTTAGCTGTATAAAGATATAAAAACATTAATTATAGAGTAGCCTCTAAAATTCTCAAGGTATGTTCCGTTCAGTACTGCTTCAGCTGTAGGCAGACATCAGTGTCTGTGACAGCACTGAGTGCACACAGCCCACTTGGTGAGCCGGGGCAGGATGGGCCACCTCTGCCTTTGAAAGCCAGGGCAGGCCAGTAGTGCAGAGAGGAGCCCAGGACATCCTTCCTGTGCCTTGCTTGAGGGCTGCTGTTCTGAGCCATGAGGGTCCTCTCCTCTCTCTCACAGGCACAGTGAGGCTGTTAGGTGCCCCAAATGACAGCCCTGTGGAAACCTGCAAGGCGATGGTGTGTGTTTCTGAATGACAAACCTCTGGCATTGTAAAGATTGCTATTTTCTGTGATTGAGAAGAATAGTTTTATTAGTTGAAAATGTAGAGCTTTAGGATTTCTCAGCTTATCTATCTGCAGTTCCAAGGTGGAACTTTTATTTGTATTACCTAGAAGGTTTTCCCTTCCTTTCATCAAAGCAAGGTCAGTTGCTGAGCAGATCTGTAGTTCCTAGGGTTCTGTTTTTTTGGAGTTTTTTTTTTTTGGTACTGAGGATTGAACTCGGGACCTTGTACTTGCGAGGCAGGCAGCAGAACCACTGAGCTAAATCCCCAGCCCCAACCTAGGGTTCTGTTTTAACCTTAAGCACATAGCGACCTTGTCTTCCAGCCCTCGGCACAATTCCCTGTGGTTTGGTGCCTCTGTTTAAAAGCAATTCTCGGGCCGAGGGTTTAGCTCAGTGGCACCGCACCTGCCTCGCAAGTGCAAAGTCCTGAGTCCGATCCCTGTTACCAAAAAAACAAAACCAATTCTCACAGGCAGCATCAGTGCAGGCAAGGGTTAAAAGGGTGGTCTCCTGGTTTGCTGCCTTGTGGCCACTCATTGTTCTGGTGGTGGTATGGGGGGATCAAAAGTAGATACGAGGATGCATATTTTATTTTGTCATTCTGGTATAGTCTGAAACTAAAAATCAGTTGCCTTGATGGGGTGAATAATCATTTGGGTGCAAAGTAGAACTTTGAAAACCCAGGTCGTGCTGGATCAGAAAAGACCTAGTGTCAGAAAAAAACCCACATCAAGCCGCGAGGCCAAATGACAACACAGTGCACATCTTCCCTGCTGGGTCTTCCTCCTTCCAGAGATTATCGTGCTTTTTCCCCCATTAGCTCCTAGTGAAATGATACACAGTGGACAGCAGTGTTACACTTATGTAGCTGCAGACATTTTAGACTGTATTGACACAGAGAGTACTGGTTTCTGATGCAGCTATGCATCATTTGCCAGCACTAAGGAAAGCATCTGCTTTAAGGGTAGAGATCCTGGGATTCTGTGAGGATAGCTGCTGCCCATGGCATTTGTATATTTTTTGCTTGCTGATTCAGTAAACATTTTAGATTAGTGTCATCTGTTAGGGCAAAGATAAGAATAAGAAGGCTTTGCCATTGGAAGTTCATATTTGTGAAATTAATGTAAAGTTCTTAAAATCTAAATTGAAAATAGTATGTGGATATACATTTTAAAAATCAGTTACGGTTGCCAGGGATTTAGCTCAGTGGTTCCGACGCCTGCCTCGCAAGGGGAAGGACCCGAGTTTGATCCCTGGTACCAAAAAAAAAAAAATGAGTTACGTTTGTACTTGCCTTTAACAATAAACACAACACCTCTGTTGTCAGTCTGTGTAACTGTTCAGTTGAGCAAGAGCTGCTGGCTGGCTGCCCCTGGAGAGCAGGTCCAAAAGCACCTTTCAGCATAATAAGAAAAATAGAAGTTTGTTTTTTAGGATGAAAAAGAAGTTACATCTTTAAGATTGTAAATATAATGTGCTGCTGTTTAAAGTGAAAATGAAAGAGAGTGAGTACAGCAGTGCATGCAGAGTGAATTCTGCTAAAACCAAAATTAATAATACTTAAGATAATGCTTTTCTGCCTTAAAAGTTTGCACTGTTTTGACTGAATACTATTAGATTTTGCTTTTTTTTTTTTCTGGTCCTTTTGATTAAATCTCAAGTGGCAACTAAGAAATCTTTCTTCAACCCAAAGGCTCATTACTGCCTTGTGTTGTTTCAGGCTTGGAGGTTTTAAAGCAGGAGACAGCGGTCGTTGAAAATATCCCCATTTTAGGACTTTATCAGACTCCAGCTGAGGGTGGAGGCCGGATTGTGTTGTATGGAGACTCCAATTGCTTGGATGACAGTCACCGACAGAAAGGTACGAGAAAAGCAAATGGGATTTAGTGACCTGGGCACACAAATGCCTTCTTCCCTTTGTGCCTGGAAAAGCAGTGACAAAATGCTGGTGAGTAAACAGACATCTGCTCATGCGAGCTGGGGACAGCTCAGGAAGTTCCAGTGGCTTTGATGCTTGGAATATCTTGATGGCATTTAATAACCAAAATAAGCCTGCCTTTGCAAGTTGCAGTGCCCTCCTCCATCTTCCAGTCCCATAGCCAGTGGCCGAGTGTCACCACACTGAGTGACTCAGGTTCTGCCCTTCCTGGACACCCCCCTCAGCTCACCGGTTATGTGCACCTCGGGGCTGCAGTGACATGTGACGTATGTACCCTGTTCTGGTCTGAGCTGGTCTTCAGGCCATACTGCCCAGAGGCCTCTCCCCTAGCTGTGCCCCAAGACCTACAAGCCTGGGCTGTTGAGACCCTTTCTCTGTGAGGCTCTTCTGTTATATTTTTAGGGGTACAGGGGAGGAAAGGGGCACTGAACTCTAGAGCTCTTCTGCTCCTCATTGCCAGCCTCCTTTGGTGAACCTTCCCAAGGTGGGGGGTTGGAGCTTAGACACAGACTGTTTATTTTCCTGATTTTGTGAAGGAGGAAACAGTGGTGAAAGTGTTATGTGTGTTTATCTGGTGAGATGGTGACAAAACCAGAAGAGAACCTGACTTTGAGGGACTGCTGGAGAGGGGTGGGTGGGGAGGTAGCAGGTGAGGGCCCATGGACAGCAGGCAGCTCCTGTGGGAAGCAGGTCTCGGGTGGGCGAGGAGAGCTGAATGTTGTACCTCTCTCTGACTTTAAGGTCTGGTTGACTAAACTCCAGTCATTTATGTAAATCCTGAGAATATGATTGGTCTTTTTAAAATAAAAAATGAGAGTTAAAGTCACAGTTGAAAGAAGATTAATGTTTTATATCCACAGAGATTGTCTTTTAAATTCTGAGATCTCCTGGTAAGAGTCTTTATTAAAATTTTAAATACCTAAGAGACTGTCCTCGTCTTTAAATTTCAAACAGGAGCTTTTAGGATCTTTCAGGGCCTTCCTGCACTTGACCAGAGTGCTCTTTTGAGAAAGAAAAGCGCTTTGCAGCGTTTTCCTCTCCTGATGCTCATGTCATCGTAGGTGGTGTTGATGAGCTGGGCAGGCAGGCTGGGGAGAGCAGTGTGCAGGCAGAGTTCCAGCCTGGTACAGCAAGGGGCCATCCAGTGGCTCTCAGTGGGGTTTGTGGACAGTCTGGAGCCTCAGCTCCAAGGTATCCCCAAAGAAGAATCACCCACTCTGGCCAGGACCCCCTGATTCGAAGGCCAGCCCAGATTTTTGACTCTGCTGTGTGCCTACCTGGAGCCCATGTCCCTGTGGTGTGTCCTCACGGTGCGAATCAACTTCCTGCCCTCCGGAGTACTTCTCGGACAGTGGCAGAAGCTGAGAGGCTGTTGTGCCCTCCTCTCTTCCCCTTTTCCGTGGCGCCCCTGCTTTCCAAGCTGTTCTTTCCTCAGTAGGAGACACGTGCTCTCGCCAGCACTGAGCTCCATCCTGTCCTGGTCTGGGAGGGGCCCACAGCAGTTGGCCCAGCCCAGTGACAGTGGCAGGAACCTGCCTGGAGCCCTAGGCACTGGGAGTGCACCCGCCGTTGGCCAGTACTGGTGCATGCTGACCGGAGTGGGCTGTGATGCCTGCTGTGGAGAGTCTGGTCCCACGAGAATGGGGGACCTAGTGTGAGCCAGGGTTAGTTTAATCTCACTTCTGAGTCCTAGATACCAGCTTCCCCTTCTTTTAGGGAGCTAGCTTTCTTTTATTTCACTGTAGAGATTCCTTTTTCTAAAACTGGATTCCTGAACAGCATGCCTGTTACCCGCAGACTGCTTTTGGCTTCTGGACGCGCTCCTTCAGTACACATCATACGGGGTCACCCCGCCCAGCCTCAGCCACTCGGGGAACCGGCAGCGCCCTCCCAGCGGAGTGGGCTCGGCTGCTCCCGAGAGGATGGAAGGTGAGTAGCCTCCCGGTGGCCTCATTGCTGCTTCAGGAAGTGGGTTAGCGGGGATCATGGACGGCGTTTCTTAGTGGCTGCTGGTGCCGAGCAGGCAGGGGCCCAGCCTCCTGCTCCCGGGGTGGGTGGACATAGGGCCCATGCAGCCAGCCTTCCCATGGTCACTGCTGCCCTCACAGGTAAGACGTCTGTCCCCAGGGTCTTCAGGAGCAACCACCACCATGCTTGGGCACTCACTGGGTACAGGCACCGAGCTGGGGTCCTTTTCAGGGATTAGCTCACCAACCCCTCCAGGAATCCTGTGGAAGCAGGTATTATCATTTCAGCTTACAGATGAATAATGTGGCTGAAGGGAGCTCAGGAACTGCCCAGGTCACGGGTAGATGGGCAGTGGAGCTGGAAGCTGGACCTCCAGGCCTGTGTTAGCGCTCTGGGGCCTCCACCCACTCTACACACAGCAGCCTAGGTCCCATACCCGCCCTGGCTACAAGTTCCAATCCTCCAAGCACTGTCTCTAGAAATGAATGTGATGTCATTTCAAACTTTCAAGGTTTCCAAACCTTAAAAAAAAAAAAAAGAAAAGTGAAATTCATTTTAATAGTATACTTTAGCACAGTACATCACAGATACCATCTAGACATGTGACACTGAGTACTTGTCAGTTGCTCAGTGGGCACATGTAGCTAGTGGCCACAGTACAGGGTGGGGCAGATCTGAGAGGATTAAATATTTCAGAAGAGAAAGATTTCTTTTGTGACCACATCTCTGGATTCCTTGAAGGTGGCCTTGTGTGTGGTGATGGTTAGCAGAGGTTGGCCGACCAGTGCCATGCGCACAGATGAGGAGGCTAAAGGGAACTGAGCTGGGTTTTCCGCACCCCTGATTCAGTGGGGAGGACACGTGCTCTCTGGGCAGCCCGTCAGGTGGGCCCGAAGCCTACTGGGGGATGGCTGCCAGGCCACAGAGGGCTCTCAGCAGGAAGCGCAGACAGGCACATGAGCCATGTTTCCTCCCTGTGTTCATCACAGTGACGGTTTCCTTTCTTGTTGACATTGCTGCTAACCACAGGAAACCATCTTCATCGGTACTCCAAGGTCCTTGAGGCCCATTTGGGAGACCCGAAGCCTCGACCTCTGCCGGCCTGTCCACACCTGTCATGGGCCAAACCACAGCCTTTGAATGAGACAGCGCCCAGGTCAGTGTCTGACTGCACTTCCTGTCCTTCTACAGGGCATATGACTCATTCTCTTTTTTAATAGGAGAGAATGGAATTCTACTGGCATTATTAGTGAATAATCAAATCATCTGGCTTGTCATTTTCTGGTGGTTTAAATTAGTGAACCCCCATCGTGACCTTTAGAAATATGTTCTTTGGTGGCATCCTGCATAAAGGAGTAAGTATTTGGAGCATCACCATTGTGTTGTTAGTCATCCCATATTTGAAAGCCATGGTCCAGCTGTGCTGCCACTGAACAGCAGTGGCTCCTGAGAGGTGCTGTGTGCAGTGACGCCCCATCCAAGGTGTCAGTACACATAGATCCCTGTGCCACCCCCAGGCTCTGGGTAGGTGTGGATCCTGCCACAGCAGCCCAGCCAGGAAAACTGTACCATTTGCTTCCTGTCTGGTTGTGTGGATGGTGGAGCACCTCAGTCTCAGGGAGGCCCTGACTTCGTCCACCAGTCATTGCATAGCTGCATGTGGTGCCAGAACATATTACTTGCTTCTCTGTCTCAGTGTCTAAGCCGACCTCTTGATTTACGTCATTTTCCTTCAGTTGCCAAAACGTGAATTATTGGTACTGTTGCTGCTGCGGCTCTCTTCACCCAGGCCAAGCCAGTTGTATCTGATTTCACCTCCTTTCTCTCGAGCCAAGGAAATGTGAGATGAATGGAGGCTTCTCCTGGCATGGTGAAGCAGGAACCAAGTATCGCAGTACCTACTTGCCCACCTCCTGACCTTTGCTACCTGGCACCCGCCACACACATCTAGCCATTGGTGGCCTCTGGAGAGGTTGCCTACCTGCCTTCTTTCCCTGCTCTTGAGGCTGCCAATGTGCTTGGGTCAGGGAGAGACAGGCCTGGGATGGCCATGGACAGACAGCAACCATCCACGCTGTGATGAGGAGGAGGATGCCCATGGAAGGCATTGAAGTGTTCTTGGCTTTACTGTTCCCACAGATAGGGGCCAGGGATTTAGTTCAGTGGTGCCGCCGCCTGCCTTGAAAGTGCAAGGTCCTGAGTTTGATCCCCAGTACCAAAAAAAAACAAAACCATTCCCATAGGCAGAAAGGGCTAATTACACCACTTGGTGACCACGTGCCTTCATTTAAAATAGGCTTGATATTGTGAAAGTTGTGGACATCACATTGTCTTCTCAGAAGCAATTTTCTTTGTGAATCCTTTAATTACTGAGTACTTTTCCATTCCACTTAATGTCCCATCATTTAAAACTTTGGAGATGTTTCTGTTTTTGCATCCTATTTATTTATAACCCATTACTATCCTAGCATGTAGATCAGACTTAAAATTCCAGACATAGCAATTCATACCCAAAGGACAGTCTAAGCGTTTGCTGAAGTTCCAGAGAACAAATTATGCTCAGAGTGTTGTCCAAGACTCTGAGAAACAGATAGCAGCATCCTTTGCGATCCATCTGTCTACGTCAAATAACCCTTCAAAAACTGAGCCCATCAAGGGTGCAGATAACGCACTACTCCTGAAATTTAATTTTGACTGTCGTTTTCAGTAATTTCTTTTCCTTAATACACTGCCACGTTTCACATTTGTCTCACATTTCACATCTTGTTGAAGATTATTCCCAGTCCTCAGAGACCTAGATAGAGGCATATTCTGAATCTCTAAAAGTCATTTTGAGACCAGCTTTGGATAGCTACAAGCAGCCATGGGCCATGCTGAGGGCAAAATTCCATCTTTGAAAATTAAGAATTTTCTGGGGCCGGGATTTAGCTCAGTGGTTTCTGCTGCCTGCTGCACAAGCACCAGGACCTGAGTTTGATTGCCCTAAATAAATAAATAAATAAACAAATAAATAAATTTTAAAAATGATGAATTTTCTGATATTTCACTGAATGTCAGATGTCCTTACTTAAGAGTCACTGTCTGTGGGAGTGTCTCTGGAACCCCTGTTTGGACAGACCTCTGTCTTTGCATCGTGTACTGTGAAATTCTCTCAGGTGGCGGCACAAGGGTGCTGTTAGGATGACTGCTCCATCAGGAAGTGCCATCACCAAATGATTAAAATGGACAGCACTACTGGAAGGACAGCGTAGCCCACTGCTGAAAGGACTGACGTTTTTACCTTCCCCTGGCCAAGGCAAAGGCGCAGGCCAACGGTGTGCCAGGGAATAAACAGCACAGACAGGGCTGCCCTCGTTGCAAATGTTTCCCCTTGGGTTTCCATTTGCACCCTTTGCTGTAACCGAGGCGTGTTCCCAAGCTATCTGCTGCCATTGCCGTTCCCAGCAGGGAAGCTGCTGGGCTCTGCAGTTCTCTTCACATTGGCCCAAACAGGTTCCTCCGTGGGCTCACGGAACGCCCAGGTTCCACCACATGATGGTCACCCAGCCCACAGTGGGGTGGGCACGGGCTTCTGCACATTCACTCACCCTCTCTGGACTGGCCCCCTTGAGGACGTGATGACGTCTGGTTCTCAGCACCCATCTGCTCCTGAATGTGGTGGCTGTGGGGTCCCTTTTGCTGGTTTGCTTTGTGCTCATCAGAAAGCAGGTGTGACCGCTCTGGCACCTCAAGGAGAGGACCTGGTGCTGCCCTGCAGTCCCAGCTGTGTCACTCACCTGGCTTCAGCTGCTCCGTGCTCCCCAACTGGCTTCTCAGGTTGCTTGGCGATGTGTCCAGCAGCGAGCTGTTGTTGGCAGTATTATAAACCCAGTGGGACAGACCCCTTCTGGGAGCACGGACTTGACGATGACATTTCTGCCTCAGCACCTGGAAGTGGCCCCTTGCTCTGGTTGCTCCACAGTGGCAGTGAGGCCCAGAGAGATGGAGATGCCCCAAGGCACCGTCTAGATCACTTGCTATTTCTTAGGCATCTCCAAGCTTCCTAGGCTGGTACAGTTGCTTATCTTTATTTTGTTTTAACCCCATTTCTCTCAAGTAATCTTTGGAAACATCAAAAGTTGCTCTCCATCGACTTGGACAAAGTGGTGTTACCCAACTTTCGATCGAATCGCCCTCAAGTGAGACCCTTGTCCCCTGGAGAAAGTAGTGCCTGGGACATTCCTGGAGGTGAGGCTCAGGAGCTTTGTCATTGTGCTAAATTGTTCTGTGTTTGTCCCCTCAGGAGTGGACCAGGCCCTTTGTGTCCGAACCGTCCTTGGTGGTTCTGGCTTTCTGTATAGTATAAATCAGCAAGGCCAAGGGCAGGTCAGGATGAAGACCTTGTTTCTCTAGGAAAACTCTGCACAGACTTTCAAACTTCAGTTTCTTTTATATTAGCCAAGTGATACATTTACATTTTTCTGGAGTAACTTGCACCTTCTGAAAATTTTGCAGTCATGTATTATGAACCCTAGGAGTGCCTGTCCTCTGATGGTTTTGTAGTGGCCTTGCTGGTTCCCCAGGTCTCCGGTTCTCTGCCCTAGCTGTCTGGGATGGCTCTTGACGAAGCTGGGGTGACATATCCTGTCCCCTCCCCATAGACTGCCTTTGGTCTGAATCGGCTGCTTGGGCCGCCACCTTCCTCTGTAGCTGGGATGATTGGTACCGGATCACTCAAGCGAGTGTGGGCAGCCCCTCTGCTCTGGACACCACCGCAGTGTCTGGGTTCGGTAATGACCCCAGCTTATGTAGCCCAACTCTGGGCACTCCTGAGGTCCTTGTGTGTGAGTCACGGGGAGCACTGACGGTGGGAGCTCAGGAAGCCTTGGAGTGGCCCAGTTACAGTCCCTGACATTCTAACCGAGGGTCCTCCAATGGCCACTCAGCTTTTCAGCCACACGCCCCATCCATGGAGACCACCTGTCTGACCAGGGGACATGGCACGCGGTCCTCACTACCTCTTTCTTCCTGCCGCTCAGCTAAGTGGGACTGGAGCATGCCCCTCTTCCTCCCTGGACTGAGGCTTGGCGTCCTGTTGGTGTTAGGAAAACAAAGCACCTCTCTGGGCCCCGCTGTTGTAGGCTGTCCGTGTCTGCAGGGAGCCCGGGAGGAGCAGCAGGTGCCCCACCCCGAGCCCACAGTGTTGCTGGCCTGGTCACTGCGACCGAGGTTTAAAGTGAGGTTTGCACTGCAAGCCTGAGCGGTAACCTGATTCGTAGAAGAAGGCTTCATTGATGGCACTGACACTATTGACCATTCCCTGTCCTCTCGCAGGGATCATGCCTGGCCGCTACAACCAGGAGGTGGGCCAGACCATCCCTGTCTTCGCCTTCCTGGGAGCCATGGTGGTCCTGGCCTTCTTTGTGGTGCAAATGAACAAGGCCAAGAGCAGGCCAAAGCGGAGGAAGCCCAGGGTGAAACGCCCGCAGCTCATGCAGCAGGTTCACCCTCCCAGGACCCCATCCGTGTGACACCCGCCCTGGCCGTGTGAGCCAGAGTGCCTTCCAGGATGGCTCTGGTGGACAGGCAGACCCTTCGAGGGTTTCCTGGGATGGCCTGGTCTTCATCTGTGGCTCCAGCCATTGGTCTGCACGAGCCTCCCCTGTGATGCACCCAGGCCTGCAGTACGTCTTGAAATACGCCATGGCCAGGGACCCACCTGGGGGAATCCGCTCAGCCTGGAGCAGCGTCGCACGCAGCAGCTCAGTGCACCAAAGACACGGAGGACTAGAAGGCTGTTGGCCTCGGCCCTGCAGGGGAGGGTAAGCTTTTTAAATAAATGAAACAACCTTGACCAAGTTAAGATACGCTTGTTAAAGGCTATTTTCTATATTTATTGTTGGGAAAAGTCACTTTAAAGACTTGTGCTGTTTGGAAGCAAAACTATTTTTTTTGTCAATGGAATGCCGTTTTGTACTATTCCAACATGCAGAGTCACAGATCCATCCGTCATCTCCTTTGTGATGAGAGGGCAGACAGATCTGAAGAAACAGACCTTCGCTTTATTTTTATAAGTATCAACTGCCACCATGTTTTGTAATTTGGGGTCTTGGTTTCACCGTTGTTGGTGAAGAAAATTTTTAATAAATATGCGTTACCTGTATGAAGCTGGGAAGTGTTGTGTAATGGCTCTTCTTCTGCCTGTCCCATTTGTCCGAAACAATGTGGAATGAGTTCCGAGTCAGCCTGCTGACGTTTTTTGTTTGTTTTTTGTTTGTTTTTTGTTTTTAATTGAGACAGACATTTCCATTTCTTACTTATTTATTTATTTATTTTTGGTACTGGGAACTGAGCTCAGGGCCTTGCACTTTCCAGGCAGGCGCTGTGCCACTGAGCTGTATCCCCGGCCCAATCTCCATTTTAAAGTGTACAGTTCAGTGAGTCTCAGCGTATTCACTGGAGTATGCAACCATCACCACTCGCTTCCCAACTCCACAGTGTTTCCAGGGTTCCCCAGAACACCCTTGTGCCATTAGCACAAACACCCGCATGCTGTCCCTACCCCCCAGGGCCTGCCAGCCAGGCTCCTGGGCATGCGACTTCAGTGGATCCACAGTATGCAGTCCTCCCAGCTGGCTTTCCCCATGTCAAGTCCCCAGGGCTCATCATTCCTCCTTATGGCTGAGCATGGTCCCGCTGTACAGATGTAGCACCAGCACGGCTTGTTTCTCCAGATCTTTCCTGCTCTTGTGAAGCGAGCTTCTGTGAGGTTCCTGTGTGTATTTTCATCCAGGAGTGATGTATGGTTCTGAGTTAACTTTCTGAGGAATTGCTGACCTTTGCTGCAAAGGGCCTGCACTCTTTTACACGCCTGCCAGGACTTGGATCCTTCAGCCCAGAGGTCCAGTTTCTCCACATCCTTGCCAACTCTTGTTATTTTCTCTTTCTCGTTAAAGACACCCCACCAAGGGTGAAGTGGCATCTCACTGTAGTGTGACTTGCACTTCCCTAAAAACAGGATATGGAGTATCTTTTTGTGTGTTCATTGGTCATTTTTTAAGAGTTGTCACACCCTCAGCCTCATGCAGTTCCTGGAACATATTAGGTCTTTGTTAATTTGTTGAAGGGTATCCTTGTCATTTGTGTATCTTTAGAGAAGTGTCGCCCTCTTTTAATTGGGCTGTTTACATCTTTATTCTTAAATTGTAAGAATTCTGTATGTATTTCAGATAAAATCCCTTAGCAAGTATTCTCTCTCATTCTCTGGGTTGTCTTTTCACTTTCTTGATGTTATCTTTTGAAACATAAAACCTTTGGATTTTGTTCAGGTCTGGCTGTTCTACTTATTTCTTGGTTGGTTGGGTCATGTCTGAGAAGTCATCACCTGACCCAAGGCGGCCTGTCCCTGTCATCCCTGCCTGACAGGTGTGTTCTGTGTGCCTCCTAGCCAGCGCTGCCCGCAGACACAGGGAGGGCAGAGGCCCGGGGTGTGACAGGGTGAGGCAAGCAGGAGGAAGTCGCAGAGGGGAGAGGGGAGGAGGGCCATTCCGGCCACCTTTTCCTTAGGGGTCCTCGTTGCTGGCAGGTCCCATGGGTCCCCGCAATGCTGGCTGCGTTAGTAGCTGCTGTTGCCTGCAGGACTTCCTAAGTGTTCCTGAGAGCCTGTAAAGCATTACTCCCTGTCAACACAGCCCCGAGGGTGTCAGAGTTTGGCACGGGGTCCAGTACTCATCATCAGCAGATGGACATGGATCCGAGTGTGGCCTCTACCATCCAAACGGGCAGTTGGCTGTGGAGCCCCTTGTCTCCCTGCCAGTCCTCCACAGGTGAGGGTCACTCACTGTCAGCCCCTCAGCACTGTGACAGCAGGGTCACCAGCACAGCCCTGGCATACAGGGCCAGGCGGGTCACAGGAGAGAGGAGAAGGGCAGCTGTTGGCCTGAGAGTGGACCATGCCTCTCCTCACTGTGCGGCATGCTCACCCTGCTCTGCAAGGGTCCCTCTTACCCCTACCGTGGACCCCCATTGTCTGTCCTAGTGAACAGCTGCATCTCTAAAAACTGAAAAAGAAGAATCATCCATCCTTAACCACAGATCCACCTGAGAGTCCACAGGGGATGCTGGGCTTCCTGTTATTCTCTCTGGTGAGTCAGGTAGGGCCCTGACCACAGGGACCTTTACAATGCTGCATGGGTTGAGGTGCCAGTGGTGACTCAGCAGGGTGCCCTGGCCCACCTCAGGTGGCCCGGTGTAGGGGACAGTCGAGTCCAGGCCTTTCCACACACACTTGTCCATGCCGCATTGTGCACAAGCACGTTCCCCTGCACCATCACTCGGGCCACCGCCCACAAGGACAGACCTCTAGAGGCCCGCCAGGCAGCAACTGCACTGGCACCTGCCAAGCACCTGCTTCTGGGCGTGAGCTGAGGTGCAGAGCAGGAGGCCCTCAGGTGTTCTAGGCCTGCAACCGAGATAATCCGGAGCCAGCTGGCATGAGCCCTTAAGCCCTCCATGCCAGGCGGGCAGAGGAAACCCAGTAACCAGAGGGCCCATGGATCTGGAGTGGCTGGACACAGAATGAAGAGTCAGGGCTTCTTGGAGGGCAGGCTGCCTGTTCTTACGTACACTCGACAGGCGTTTCCAGAGAAGTATCACAATTCTTGGTTTTTTTAAGGCCCACCCCGGTAGATCTTAATAGAGGGTACTGGTTTCATTTGCTGGTGATACAGAGGCATTGCAGGAAGGTGTCCTGGAAACATAGGACTTAGGGCTTGTCTCCCCAACCCCCAAGTTACTTCATTGGGAAGAACCTGAAAATGTGTTTCAAAGCTCCTCCAGGACAGAGTTACTGTACAGCCCAATGGTTCCACTCCTGGGCACCTTCCCAAAGAAAGGAAAGCAAGTGGACAATCAAAAACCTCTGGGAGAAAGTTCATGGCCGGAGCATGCACGGTGGCCAAGAGGCAGAACCACACTGGGCTGTCCGTGAATGCCATGGTCTCGGCAGACAAGTGTCCCCCTGCCGTGGCGGGGGAGTGGAGTCACAACCCGTGCCTCAGCGTGGTGAGGCTCAGACACAGTGCTGAGAGGAGGGAGAAGCCACAGTCCAGACACCACATCATCTTGTCTGATCGCGTTTCCACAACATGTCCAGAGGAGACAGACCCGAGAATACAAAGCAGGTCAGTGGTTGCCAGGGCTGAGGGCAGGAGCTTTCTTTCGGGGTGAGGAAAATGCTCGGGAATTAGGTAGTTGTGGCAGTTGCACACTATTGCGAGTATACTTCAAGCTACTACAGTGCATACTTGCCAGTGATTAAAATGGTGAGTTTTATACTAGTTCTGCCACTTTTCTTCCTCCCGAGTGCACACATGTACCTCCCCAGTGGACGTGGCCAGGACGACTCCCTGGGAGCCCTTGGGTGGAGACTGAGTGAGGCTCTCTGCCTCTTCAGACCCCAGTATGAGCGAGGGCCCCAGGGGCGGGGACATGGTGGACACAGACCCTGTGGCTCAGTCTGTGCTCAGCCCTCTCAGCTGCCAACTGCCCTCTCCAGCAGGCAGGAGGGACAGGGACTGAAAGGGCTGTAGGAAGGCTCCCACGCACTGAGTTTCAGAGCCCTCTGTCCTGCTACCCCTTCAGGCTGGGACTCCTGAACCGGCTGCATCAGAGGGAGGGGGTGGAAGACTGTGGAGGCTGGGAGCTAGTGGCTTAAGGTCCCTCCAGCTAGGACTGAAACAGGCCGGTATCTTCCCTTCCAGTTCCTGCAGTAGTGACTGCAGATCTAGTGCCTTAAAACAACGTTTGTTCTGCATTTCTGGAGCTTGGGAGCCTGAAAGTGGCTCACTGGCTAAAGACTTGGTGCTGGTCCTCCAGGAGAATCTGCTTCCCACCCTTCCCAGCTCCAGGGGCTGCTGCATACTTGGCTCTGGCCTCTTCCTGTCTTTCATCCCCACCCCCACCCCTGCTGTCTGCAGGGTGCCATCTCCTCTCTGACCTCTGACCCCTGTTGTGCCCTGTTCCAAGAACACTCTGATGACACTGGACCCACCTGGGTAACTCAAGGGCCTTGAGATGGGAGAAGCTTTGTGTTAATTCACATTCTACAAGCTCTACAGGTTAGGACGAGGACATCTTGGGGCCCTGAGCAGCTGACCACACTGGGTTTCTCCATCCCAAAAGTGGCGTGCATTTCCATGGGAGGACTTTGGGTGCAACCATGCATCAGAGTCCAGGGGCCCTGCATGGGAGAACATGGAAGCCTTGCTCTGCTCCTTCAGAGTCCTGGAGGTGCTGCACCAGCATCGGTCAAGCTGCCCCTGTGGGTCAGGCCAGGACTGAAAGCTGCAGAGTAGGAATGGCCACGGCCTTAGGGGCAGAGGGCCTGTTGGACGCCCTGCCAGTTCAGAATGCAGCTTAGCACATCAGGCCGTCAGGCTTCCTCTGGGAGCATGGTAGGAATTCTTTCCTGCCCTGCAGACCACCAGTTACTCTGGGACTCCAGGGGTTCACTGGCACGGCAGGCGAGAAGGATCCTCAGGTCCGAAGACGGTCCAGAAGGTCCCAGCAGGGCAGAGGCTAAAAGACAGACTCGTACAGGGGAAGGTGACCATGCCTTCCCACTGGCTCCTCCCAGCAGCCCCAGACAGGAGGCGCCGAGGAAGCCAGTGAGTGACAAGGCTCCCTCCCCTTCACCTCACCTGGTGGCTCTGGAGTCCTGCCCGCCATCTGACCCACAACTTCCCAACGTGTGAGCACCGAGGAAACAGCTGCTCACGCTGCCCTGAGAGTCCCTGGCCATCCTCTGATGCCCCCTGTGGGCAGGAAGGAGGGGTCCCCAGGAGCCCCTGATGAACAGGGAATGCAGAAGGGAGATGGCCACAGTGTGTGGGGTGCTGAGTGGGTGCTCTGTGGTCCCCAGGCTCCTTCGCACCCCCCTTGCCTGCCCTCCACACCAGAGCTGGCGCCAGGCCTGGCGGGCTGGGCAGAGTGGAGGCGGCCACGGCTGCAGATGGGGCCCAGCAGGGCACCCCTGCACAGCTCAAGAAAGGTCACGAAGCCCTGTGATGCCGGCCGCAGAGGGTGGATATCAAAGCTCCTCAGAATTAAGAGGTTTTCCCCATTGCCTGGAATTTCACAGCCTAGTGGCCAATTTCTAAGTCATGCACACTAATGGGCAGCTAATGAGGGACCCACGGCAGGGACAGGGAAGTGGCCCAGCCGCTAAGCCAGATTAAGGAGAACAAAGCCCCAGCCACTGGTGCAGGGCTCTGCATGTTCCCTCGGGAGGCCCAGTTTCAAGGGAGAATGAGTGGTTTAGCTGCTTAGAAGCCCCAGGGTTGTGTGAACATCGTGTGTGGCCCCCTCCGCTCTGCCCAGCCCCATCTTCCCAAGGCTTACGTGTCTGTCTGTCTCCCTGCCAGGCGACTGACCGCTGGCATTGGGACAGCCAAGGGGAGAGTCATGCATGTACCACCAATGTGTAGGCCAGCAGGAGCGTGCTAGCGACCTCACTTGAGTGCTGAGGACTTGGGCTTCAATCCCTGGTGCAGCAAGAAGGGCCTTAGCCAGCTGGGCCCAAGCCCAGACCTCAGACCACCTCGGCCTCCTAGCAGCCTTGGCTCAGATGGGCCCCAGGTGAAGGCAGAGGTGGGGGTGCGAGTGACGTGGCCACAGCCACCAGGAGCACTGTCCCCCCGAACCTCTGGAGGGAGCGAGGCCCTGCCCACTCCTTGACCTTAGAATTCTGGCCTCTGAAACCAAGAGGGTAAATGCTTGGTTGGTTTTCCTGTTGTTTTTATTTCTTCAGTACTAGGAATTGAACCCAGGGCTTTCAGAATGACCTGTTCCCCTAACCCCTTTTTATTTAGTTTTGAGCCATGGTCTCCTAAGTCACTAAATTGACCATGCTAGGTTCTTACTTGTGGTCCTCCTGCCTCAGCCTCCCAGAGTGCTGGGATCCTAGGCGTGTACCACCATGCCCGGCTAAATTCACTTTGTTTTAAGCCACCATGCTTGTGGCATTTTGTTACAGCAGTCACAGGGACCTAATAGCGTGGAGAAACAGTGACTTTCCCTTTTCTAGAGTCTGTGCATTCATTCATGCATCCAGTTCACCCTTGACAGAGCCGGGTCAGAGTCAGCTTAGGGCGCCGAAGCAGTGTGACGTCTCAGCTTTGGAGGTGAGACAGACTCACTCGGATGTGAGTCCCAGTCCCATCCCTGGCCACTGGGGTTGCTGGGAGCTGCCTGCTGCACCGGCCTGAGCCAGCCCCTGCACTGTGCCAGCAGTGCCCTTTCGGGCTTTAAGTGAGCATTTGTCCAAAGCTTGGATCATAGGGTGCATGAGTGTGCCCAAGTCATCCGCCCCGGAGCTCCTGGACCACAGGACTGGCTCCCTTTCCACAGCTGTGCTGAGGAGCTGGTCACAGCTGCTCAGGCTCTGTGTGCTGCTTCGAGAAGGTAACCAAGCCAGGAGCCGAGACAGTCCGCAACCAGTCAGTGCAAAGACTTTGGGGTCTCAGATGCGGGCTGTTGGGCTGGGGCAGGGCTCTGGCCATCAAAGATGCTTGATTTGAAGCTGCAGTTCTCAGCGAGGGCCCCAGGACCCTCAGCATTAGCACTGCCTGGGAACTTGATAGGAATGTAGATTCCCAGGCCCTGGGCCAGCCCCACTGAGGCAGAAACGCTGGAGATGGGGCCTGCAGTCTGTTTGAACAGTGCTCCAGGGAATTATGATGCCAACCTCAGGGTAGGAATGGGAGTGAGAGGGAGGCCCATTTCCAAGGACAAATAGGCACGGATTCAAGATTCGACCTCACCTGTCAGTGCAGAGTCTTTATCTGGGCCGTGTCCACAGGGAAGGAGTCAGCCTGCTTCAGCGGGCGCGCCCAGGACTATCCTGAGGGCACAGGATTACCCTGAGGAGCCTCATCCCTGGAGCTGGGGCAGGAAGGAGTGGGAGGAGACCAACTTCCATAATGCTCCCTTTGGAAGATGAGGTCACAGGTCCGGGACACTCAACTCAGTGCCTTCCACAGCATCCCCCCAAGCTAGGGCCTGGGGGGGCCGGGGCTTCAACCCCAGGTCCTGGGTGGAATCAGCTGAGCTGGGTGGGCCCTGATCACTTCCAGCTGAGCTCCCTCCAGCCCTCCAGGGCTGCTGAGGAAGCCCCACCCCAGGGAGGGCCTGGGAGAAGTCTCAAGTTTTAAAACACCCTGAACAGGTCCGCAGGCTCAGAAGCCACAAGCTCTTCGGACCAGTGGTCCTGACTGCTTACCCCTGCCCCATACGGGTCCTCCAGGGCTCCTGAGTGAATGACCCAGCCATCACTGGCAGAGTTAAGGTTCTTCCTTGGTCCGTCCGACACCCTGACCCAAGCCTGTCCTGGGAGGCCAGACTGTCCTGCCCCTTACAGCGGGATTTGGTGGTAAGGGCTAGCTCATGGGCACTGGGTGCACGAGTTAGGAAGCAGAGGAGTGGGCAGGGGTGGGGGGTGTCGAGGATCGATGGGAGGAGGAAGTTGGAGTTTGCAAGGAAAGAGGGAAGGAGGAAGAGGTCTGTGTCGCCTAGGGGGTAAGGGGGTCTCAAGGGAGGACTGAAGTGAGAAGAAACAGTAAACAGGGTAGACAGGTCGCCGCCTGAGGACCAGAAGTCGTGGGGGCAAACGGATGCTTTGAGCTTTGACTTTGGAACGTGAGGCCAGGGCAGAGGAAGAGGGCAGGGCCGGGGGAGGTTGAGCTAGGGGCTCTGCTGCTTGTAGACTTGGGGAGGAACCTGCCAGATCTCAGGCTGGAGACTGAGCTGGGAAGACAGGAAAGGAGAGTGGTGACTGCGTTCCCTTCTCTCCAGTCCTCTGCGCCCCGGCCATGGAGGAACAGCCCCGAGGAAGCGGAGGCCTTCCAGAAAAGCCGCTCCCCGCCCCTGCTGTCCCCACTTTGTCCTCGTTGGGTGCTGTCTTCATTCTGCTGAAATCGGCACTGGGGGCCGGCCTGCTCAACTTCCCCTGGGCCTTCCACAAGGCAGGGGGCGTGGTGCCTGCTTTCCTGGTGGAGCTGGTAAGTCCCCGGGAAGGATTCGGGCTCTCTGGGGGAGTTGGCATTGGCTTTTCTGGGTGGGATCCTTGACATAGCTAACGAAGAGCTGCTGGTCTCACTCGCTAATGGGGGGTGGTGACCCATTGCAGCCTTAGCCAGAGGACATAGCCTTCCGCGGCTGGTGAGCCAGATCCACAGCCAAATGGCTCCCAGGTAAAGGCCAGCTGGGCCGAGTCTTCGCAGCCAGGAAGGAGCCGCCTGGTCTCAGCTCATACCTCAGCTGCAGTGCTGTGTGCAGACGGAGCCTAACACAGGTGTGGCACTGCCCATCAGCGCAGGCCAGGCTTGGTGGAGCATAGAGGCGTCCGCCCCTCCTGCTTCTTCAGTCCAGCCTGGGCCCCTTCCAGGGCAGTTAGACTCAGCCTCCCGTGCTCACCCGAGGCCCGTCTTCCCATACTGCTCTTCCCAGGCTCATGGAACTGCTGATTGGGGACAGGTGTGAGCTCTAACATGCTTGATGGGAGCCAGCTGACATCGACCTGGCTCCGCCCCAGCCTCGGGGCCCTTCATGTCCTCGGGAAGCTGCTCAGCTCACTCCATGCCTGGTGTCACATGAGCAACCCAGTGTGGTTCCTGTCCTCGTGGAGCTTTGTTCTGATGAGAAGTCAGATGGGACACATGAGTCAGTGAGAGTCTCGGTGGAGGAGCGGAGGGTCACGTGCAGGGTTAGACATGACCCAGCATGGTCAGCAATGGCCAGGGAGGAGGTGAGGTAAACTGAGCCCAGCAGATGTGGCAGACACTTCTCGAGGTGTGTGTGTGGGCCAGCATTCCTGTGTTTCTACCCGAGCTCTGTGAGGGCCACCATAGTAAGAACAAGCACAAAGCTGGTCCCAAGCCGTCATAGGGTCACCATAAAGTAGCAGTGGGCTGGGCTCAGGGTAGACAAGGCAGAAGGAAAGGCTGTGAGGCCAGGAGATGTGTCCCTGTCCCGAAGCCTTGTGCCCAGGAATCTCCTGTCATCTCAGTGACGTGATGTGTCACCCCTGCAGGCTGGGTAGCATGAGATTATGCTCTGCTTTGCCTCCGGGTGACATCGCCGTTCCCCTAGACCTGAGAGGGAACCCAAGGGGAACTCCCTGCAGGGAAGGGAGCCAGGCTGGTGAAGGGAAACCTCCCACCTCCCCTGACCGGGCTTCCTTTCTCCTGGGAGCTGCCTGGGGGGTGGAGTGGGACAGCAGGTGACATCAGCATGAAGATCCAGGACTCTGGAGGAGTTGCCTCTCCCCCTCCTGAAGCCAGGGAGACTCTGCCCTGACCCCGCCCCCTTCCCCTTCCCCTTCCCCTTCCCTGAGCTGGCTCAGCCCTGGGAGCCTTTGCCTGTGGTTCCCGCTGGGAGGTCAGTGGACAGACCAGTGTCCCTGTTGGGGTTGGAGGTTCGACATTGAATGGAGCCCAGACCCGCTGTTGGGCACTGCAGAGACTGGGCCTGCTGCAGGGAGCCAAGGCTCTTACCTGCCTTGCTGACGCCTCTTGATCACTCGGTCCTGTGGGTGTCCCCAGGCTGGGGCCCCTCGTGCCCTCTTCCCTTCCTCCAGCCACAGGTATTTGCTGAACGCCTGCAATGGGACTAAATGGCAGACAGAAAAAGACACAAGCTGGCCTTCCAGGAGCCTGGAATCTAAAGGGGAGCAACACCAAAGAACCCCAGGGCAGGAGGAAAGGCTGAACAGCCCCTCCCTAACTGCACAGCTCTGACATCTGTTCCCACAGCCGCTGTAACAAATTCCTGCAACATGTGGTGCTTAAAACCCCAGGGGCTTCCTTCTCACAGCTCTGGAGGCCAGAGTTCCAAGATCAAGGTGGCAGCAGGGTCCCAGCCCCTCTTCTGGCTCTCCCGTGGCTCATGGCCATGTCACCACCTGTTCCCACGGGCTGTGCTTTCCCACCTCTTGTAAGGACACTTGTCATTGGATCTGGGGCCACCTGGAAGACCCAGGCAGCCCTCACCTGAAGCTCCTTAATTCTGTGGCCAAGGACTCTTGTTATTTAATTGCATTTCCATTATCGATATCGACAAAGACTGTTGCCAGGTCACATGCACAGGTGCTGGGAGTCTAGCCAAACAAACCGTTGATGGGCATGAATCTTCCCCCACGCCAGGCCAAGTGGAAGAAGCCAGATATGAAAGTACCAGAAGGCAGAAAAATACCAAGTCAGTGCTTCCTCCTGGGGACCAGACGGAGGCAGAAACTGATGGGGAAGGGGCCTGAGGGACGGTGTAGGGTGTGGTAGTGCTCTGTGTGCTACAAGGGCTTGGATCACACGTGTGTGTCACACCACCCTAGTGAAGCACAGAGGATTCTGCATTGCCCTCTGTGAAGCTGAACCCGCGAGGGAGAAGGAGCAGCCTGGCATGATGGGCACACGGGAGTGTTTGGGGGAATTACACTGACACCTGCAACTTCACATGCACCCAGAAATCAGCCGGCATGGTGGCACACACCTGTAATCTCAGCTACACAGCCAGCTGAGGCAGGAGGATTGGAAAATGGGAGGCCCTGGGAAACTTAGGGAAACCTTATCTCAAAGTTTTTAAGAAAGGGACTGGTGATGTAGCTCAGTGTGAAGACCGTGGGTTCGGGGCCAGGGATTTAGTTCAGTGGTTTCACCACCTGCTGCGCAAGTGCAATGACCCGAGTTCGATGCCCGGTACCAAAAAAGAAAAAAAAAAGACCTTGGGTTCAGCCCCCAACACCACAAAAAAAGTTTTAAAAAATTCAGATGGATTGGTCCTGCACAGATGGAGACATGATGAATGGCCATCAGAGCCTGCTCATTGTGCAGTCCAGGCTTTGAATTTTGAGAGTTCGTTGCAAAATTCTAACCCTCTTGTATGTGTGGAAGGTGTTCACAAGAAACATTGGAGGAAAATACTGTATTTAAGCTGCCATGGAGGGATCCCAGGAGGAGGTGAGGGCCACCGTTCTGGTGCACTCGGCCCGGGCAGGGCTGAGCTGAGGAAACCTGCTGTGTTCAGCACCCTCAGCAGGTAGGCAGGGCTACCCATTTCACAGATGGGAAAGCCGAGGCTGACGATCTTCACCACCCAGCAGAGAGCAGCTGAGTTAGATTCCAAGGCCAGGCTCGCCTGCTCCACCTCAGGTCTGGCCACTACACCCTTCCTGCCCACAGCCCAGGTGATTTCGAGAATAGTTTCTGGGTCTCCCCTGACCTGCTGAGGCAGGATGGTGTCCGGATCCCGGATTTGCAGACACGGAGGCAGAGCCTCGGAGCTGCCCTGGCTTTGCAGCTCTGATTGCAGGCGGGGCTGTAGTGTAGCTGGTGGAAGCCCCGTCCCTGCCCCTGCTCTTGTCAGTTGTCAGGGCACACGCAGGGTGTGTGTACCTGGGGTGTGCCCAGCCCCGCGGTCCTGCTCCACAGGTCTCCTTAGTGTTCCTGATCAGCGGGCTGATCACCCTGGGCTACGCAGCCTCCGTCAGCGGCCAGGACACCTACCAGGGCGTGGTCCGAGGGCTGTGTGGCGCCGCCATGGGGAAGCTGTGTGAGGCCTGCTTCCTCCTCAACCTGCTCATGATCTCCGTGGCCTTCCTCAGGGTGATTGGGGACCAGCTGGAGAAGTGTGAGTACCTTTGCTGGAGTCTGGGTGGTCCAGGGCACAACGGTCAGGGCCCTAGTGGAGCCCCGGGGCCAGCAGAGGTGAGACCACCCCTGAGCTTCTGATGTGGGGATGGGAGACTCAAAGCGGCAGCAGGACCATAGTGAGGCAGTGGAGGGGAACATCCCCTTCATGGGTGGAGAAATGGAGCCACTGCAAGGAGCCCTGTCGAGACCCCCAGGAGCACCCCTGTGCTTGGAATGACTGGGATCAGCCCCACAGCCTTGGCCTCTGGTCTCCTAAGGCTTTCCTTTAGGCCTGCTTCACTGCCTCTTAGCCATTGTGAAACGTTCTGTTTGTCTCCATGCCATTGAAGGTATTTGCTAAGTTTTGCTGCAGTTTCTTTTTGACCTAGGGGATGTTTGAATTAAGTTCCATTTGGGGAGATTTTAAGATCCCATCTGCCTCTGCATTGCGGCCAGAGAACCCGGGTGCTGGGAGTGGAACCCAGGGCCTCACCCGGCCTGGGTAAGCACTCTACCACACTGCTACACCCTTAGCTCTCGATCTTTGAGGGGTCTGTGGCCCAGCACATGGTCGGTCTTGGCGAGCAGCCCACGTATGCTGCCGTTGCCGGTGCAGTGTTAGAGACAGCCCTTAGATCGAGGTGCTCAACAGCTCTCTTCCTTCGAAGACTTCTTGGCTTTTTAAAAATTCTGTTCTAGTTCTATCAAAATCTCAGGAGTGTTAAAATCTGCAGCTATGATTACAGATTGATTGTTTCTCCCTTTAATTCTGTCAGTCTTTGCCTCATGATTTTTGGAGCTCTGTACTAGGTGCATCCTTCTGTTATGAAATATTCTGCTTTACCTTTGGCATTAAGTGTGTACCTTCTCTGCTGTAGTTAGGGCTGGCCCAGCCCAGCTTCCTATGTATGTACAGTAGGCATCTTTCCTCTTCTTTTACTTTGAACTTACCTGTGGCTCTGGATTTTAAAATGCATTTCTGGTAGGCAGCATATGCTCAAATCTGGCATTTTTAACCATCTTGAGAATCTCAGGCTTAATTGGAATGTTTAGACATATTTGGAATGTAATTGTCGATAGGGTTGAATTTAAGTCTGCTATTTTGCTACTTTTTTTTTTTCTGTCTCTTGACTTATGCATGAAAAGGCTCCTGGCTGTGGAATTTTGGAATGAAAGCAGCCATGGCTTAGGAAACTGTCTTCCACCACAGAGTTTTGCGGTTGGCATCTCTGAACCCCTTGGTGGGTGGATGTTCACAAAACGCCCTGCCTGACAGTGGCAAGTGGAGTCTTCCCCGAGTTTCAGTTCCGGGGAGCTGATGGTGTTGCTGTGTTGAAGAGGATTTGTCAACACACAGTCAGTGGGGGAGCACTGTGACTCTACTCATTAGGATAGGCACCCCCACCGGGCTCCAAGCGAGTGGGGTGGAGAGCACTGCTCATGGGTTTCTCCTTAGATGTCTGGGGGGAAGGGGGGTGCTAAGTGGAGTTGGGCTGCTTAGGAGAGTCATTGCATGAATTACGTACAGACGACCACTGTCTGTGGTGCTGAGGACCTCAAGGAGCGCCCTAGAAGTTGCAGGTTTAGGGAGGAGCTGGGGTTGCCCCAACATCGGAGCAGGGCCTTCCTGATAGTAGCTGATTCCAACAGATAGGAAGGGCTGCACCCTGTCCAGCATGACGTAGAGGTCTAAAGCCCGAGGTGTCTATGCCTTTTGGGATCTGCATCCTTCTGGTGCCTCAGCCTGGAGCCCAGGCTTCACCTTCCCACATGGATGGCTCTGTACAACAGCATAACTCCCCCTGTGCCATCTCAGCAGATGAGCTGGTCTCAAGGTATTTCTTTCTTTGCATGGCCATCTTTGTTGAGAACAAAGAAAGGTTTACTAACCATGTGCAGATGTCCCCAGCCACCAAGACCCACCCTCTGCCTCTGCCCTCAGTCGGATTGCAGGGGCCGCCTTCCAGTGCTCCCAGTGTTCCAGCCATCATCTGCCACCCCGCTGGCTCCCTTCCCATCTGTCCTGCCTCTTAGATCAGCTCCACATTATCCATCTAATGGTGGCAGAATAAAACCAGCCCCAGATTCTTTGCTGCTGCTTCCCCTTAGAGGTTCTGTCCCCTGCCCTGGCATCAGGTGGGCTCTTGGACAGCTTTGCCCTGCAGGATGCGGTAGGCGGGACCTATCCAGCTCTCAGCTTGGCTTCTGTGACAGGCAGCTTCCGCCTTGGCCTCTAGGAATCCCCAGCTGCCATAGGTGACATTGGGCTGGTAGTTGGAGGCCCATATGGAGGGACCCGGGACTGCAGGGCACCCCCAAGTATCCACAGGCAAATCCATAGTGGCCCCAGTTTGACCTCAGGCAGCCCCTGAGCCCCTGAACTCCCAGCTCAGCTTCTGCCCGGTTCCCAACAGTGTGCGAAGCCCTCCTGCCTGGCATCCCACAGCCCTGGTTCACTGCCCAGCGCTTCACGCTGCCCCTACTCTCCACACTGGTCATCCTGCCCCTGTCCGTGCCTCGGGAGATCGCCTTCCAGAAATACACCAGGTACACGGGCTGCAGAGCATGTGCCCAGGTGGTTGTGCTGGCTGCACCCATCTGTGAGCACTGGTGCAGAAAGGACACAGGAGCCTTGGGCTGGACCTCCTGTTTGGAAGAGGAGAAAAATGAGAAATCTTGCAAATAATATGAGCCCATGGGAGAAGCTATAGATGTCACATCCTGTTTTGTATTTAACTATTAGAGGCTCTGCGTGCAGACGCCGAGAGATGTGCAGGCCTTTTCTTCACCTTTGCCTCCGGGCTTTCCGTGCACTTTTGGAAGGAAGCCTGGCACCAGTCCCAACCCCGTGGGCTGCCTGACCTTCCTGAGCTGTGTACAATTAGTGGGTTTTCCCTGGAGACATTAGCGGAGGCCCACTGTGCACTCCTGTCTGTACTCCTCGAGCCCGGGCCAAGGTCGCTTCCCCCTCCTGTGTGACTGAGCTGATGGTGACCTGACTTGAGTGCCAAACCTGAGCGGCCGGCTGGCTGTCATGGCATCCTCAAGGGTGCCAGATGACACTAGGATCCCACAGGCCTGACTCTGGGCCAGTGCAGTGCTGCCTGAGCTCCCCACACCACTGTCCTTGGACAGATGAGGGTATGCAGGTTCTGGAGCAGGGGGTGGGCGTACTGCACTGGCCGGGGCTGAGCTGGGGTTCAGTGCTGCCGTGCTCCCCGGTATTGGCCACATGTGTCACCCCAGGAAGCTCCTGACACTGTCCCCATCTGCGTGTCAGCATCCTAGGCACCTTGGCTGCCTGCTACCTGGCCCTGGTCGTGACGGCACAGTACTACCTCTGGCCCCAGGACTTCAAGCACGAGCCCCACCCCTCACAGAGGTGAGTCTTTGGGGAGGCGCCTTCCAAGCCTTCCGGGGTTGGCTGCAGAGTCCAGCTCCTTCCCCTGGGGCCTTTGTGTCTCTGATGTGTGATAAAGCCAAGGGAAAGCCCCCTTCCTCCAGGAAGGACAGGCCTAGGGACATAAAGGCACCAAAGGCCACACCCGCCTGGGGCCCCACCCCGGCAGATGCAGAGGCAGCGGAACCCAGCAGCTGGACACAGGTGCCTGGCACAGGAAACAGCAAGAAGGGGGAGGCCAGGCCAGCTGGACCCAGGGCAGGGGCTGGGGTGAGGGTGGGGCCTCCAGGACAGCTTGGTGGTCTCCGGGTGAGTTGGGAGACACTGCCTGTTCTGACCGCAGCGGTGGCTGTGCTGGGGCTTCTCTAAAGGACACCTGGGCCCTGTGGACTGCTGAGTGGGGTCAGAGACAGAGACTGTAGGGACCCTGCCCAGATCCTGTGCTTCCAACTGAGGAGCTTGGGGAGGAGATGACAGACGTGATCAGACTTGCTGTAAAGTGACCCCACCTGGAGGGCTCATGCCATCAGGAACGCCTCTGGGTTCTGGAGCTCAAGTCCAAAATCAAGGTGTCTGACGGCCGGGGTGTGGGCAGCGCTTCCCTGCCTCTTCAGCTTCCGGTGGGACCAGCAACCCCTGTTTTCTCTGTCGTGCAGAAGCCTTGCTCTCTGGGCTGCCGCCTCCTTCAGATCAGCTTCTCCCTGAGTCTCTTATAAGGGCCACAGTCGCAGGGTTTGGGGCCCCTGACCCAGCATCACCCCACCCTAATCTAACTGCGCATACATAGACCCTGTTCCAAATAAGGCAGATTCTGAGGTATGGGGGACACTACCCCATGCAGGGTGGGGATAATAGGGGGTCCCTGAAATTGACAAAACTGGAAGGAGGTCGGAGTAAGCAGCCACCAGGGTGTCAGATTTGGCCATGGAGGTCACTGATGCTGCAACCAGTTGGAACAGGTTGGGGCAGAGCCAAGGTGAATTAGGTTCAAGGAGGGGATGGCAAAGATCCACAGAGGCGCCGCAGAGCAGGGAGAGGAGCAGGCAGTGTGAGGGGAGCTGGTGGGCCAGAGGGCAGCACATTTGGGGGCCTGTGGGAATAACCACAGAGAGAAGTATAGGAGTGGGCTGCCAGCTGCTGGCCTTTGTCCTGGGGGGCGGGAGGGGAGGACCCTGCCCCTTGGCAGGGAAGCCATGAGGTTGGGGCTCCACTGCTAGTGCCTGGGGACAGGAAGGGCAGGCTGAGGCCCAGGGCCTGGCAGGTGCACAAATGCAGGGTGGAAACACAGGCATCCCATGACTGGGGAGCCCAGCTGCCCCTGGGTGTGCCACAGCACAGCATAGAACAGGAACAGCTCTGGCTGGGGTCCCGCAGCTGTTGTGGCAAGGGGCCAGGGCTTAGCAGCGTGACACAAATGTCCTGCTCCCTGTTCTGAGGTCAGAAGCCCAACCCCAGAGCCACACGGTGCAGTGAAGGGAGAGGCAGGGCTGGCTCCTTCCAGAGCTCCAGAGAAAGTCATCCTGCCTTCGCCAGCATGTCACAGCCACCCGTGGTCCTTGGCTTGGCCCTTCCTCTTCCCACGGAGCAGCCACCTGTGTTTCTCTGTGCCTCCTGCCGCTGTCACCACTCCCTCTGTCTCTCTGTCCCCCACAGCCGGGCAGGGATCTCTGCCGGGGATACTGTGCCCTTGGGCTCACCTGAATGACCCGGGGGACTCCCTGTCTCAGGGTCTCACCTCATTCCCAGAGTTCTTTTGGCCTGTGCGGTGACACACGTGCAGGTTCCTGGGGAGGGAGGGAGCCTCTCTGGAGGCTGCTGTTCTGCCACATCCAGGGAATCCTGACTGCAGGGCCACTGTTCACATCCCAGCCTGCTGTGTGTTCCCTTTTGGTGCCAAAGGTTGGCACGTACAGGAGCTTGTCAAAGGAAGCTGAGCCACCAGGGGGGAGCCCCGGGGCTTGACCTGCAGGCTCTGGCCGTGCGCAGCTGTGCCCTCGTTGGTGGCTGGACTGACTGCTGGGGTACCTTGGGTGGAAGCTCCCTGTGCCCCCACCTCGCACCTGACACCTTGGGAGCAGGTCCCCTAGGAGGGGAGGGAGGAGCCCTGATATCCCTCAGCTTGCGCAGGCCTCGCCCACGTGGGGACTGCCACGTTATCGAACATCAGGAAAGGTGTTTTCCGACAGTGCAGCGCGGATCCAGCATCCGCTTCCATCCCCCAAGGCCTGGTCAGGGGCACAGTCATTAAAAACACCCCTCACGGCCACACTGGGTCACATCTCCCTGGAATCATTTAGATTCCTCTTCTCCCGTCGAAGGCGACCTGAGTCTGACCATTCTTAGTGAACACCTGTTCCTGTCTGCCTGCAGCCCCTCCTCCTGGACCTCGCTGTTCAGTGTCTTCCCCACCATCTGCTTCGGATTCCAGGTGAGTGTGGGAAGTGGCATTTCAGACACTTCCTGCTCCCCGGGGATGGTATAGCCTCCCTCAGGGACCGGCTGGGGCACTTGCTCTGGGATGCGGTGGGTGTCAGTCGTCTCCCCCAGACTCTGCAGATGGGACGGGATCTGGGCTCCCTAGGGAGCATAAACTGCCCTTGAATTTGGAGACCCAACTTCCACATGTAGCAACAACAGCGCTGAGCCTGTTGGGTCTGGGGTACAGCAGGGACCTGGGACCTGTCCGCCTCTCTGCAGACGCTCACAGGACTGTCACCGCAGGAACACCTGGAAACAGGTGGATTCTGTCAGTGTCCTGGGGCTGCTGTGGCCCGAGAGAAGGTTCACACCTCGGGAGGCCCTAGGCTGGAGGGGCCAGGAGTGCACAGGTGTCCACAGGTGTCCTGGTAGTGGGGTCGGGACAGACAAGAGTCTGTGCTAGAACCTCTGCTGGAGTGAGGACTCGGTTCCATGTGGCATCTGAGAAGGGGGCCCAGGGCATCAGAGACACCTGCGGAAGGTGGTGGTGCCAGACAGCCTGGAAGGACACATGGGAGGAGCCAGGTGGAGGGAAGCGAGGTGAGGCCCGTGGAGGAGGTGGGCGGCTGCTCACGTCCCAAGCAGGTGGTGGTCAGCGCTGCCCTTCACGGGTCCCTGTAGGGACAGTTTGCCTCCGACTCCCGAACACAGCCACTGCTTACCAACACCACCACCACCATTCCAAGCACAGCCAGGTCCGTGGGCTTTGGGACGGGTCCTCAGTTTGCAGCCTTTGAGATTTTCCTTCCCTTTATCCACCAACTCGCTCCTGTTTCTGTTCTTCATCTTGCGCTTTCTGGGAGAACCATTTTAGAAAAAATCTGAAACATTTCTATTTCTCTTTTCCTTGAAAAACATTTTTGAAAACACGTAGGAAATGTCCCCATTTCCCTTCCTTATAAATAACTAGTGTCATATCTGGGGCTTGGCTGGCAGCTCACTGGGCTCCTTGTGTTCCCCCTTGCACACCCGATATTTTAAAAGATGCAGGGTCCCGAGTCCCTGCCAGCCGTCGTCTGGATTCAGCGCGGCTGCCCCGGGCCGGACCGAGCTGCTTGGCACCTTCCAGATGCCTGCGGGCCGCACCTTTGCCCCTACAGCTCCTTCATCCGTTCTCCTAGCAACGAGGCCAACTGTGGTTGCCTGGCACATGGGCCTCAGCGATGGGGAGCTGAGGGGGCCAGAACGTGAGCGTGACGGCCGGGCTCAGGCCGGAGAGGGCGTCAGGATCTGGCTTAGGGTGTGGAGGGCTGGCGGGTGGGGAGAATAAATGCAGGTGAAGGTGCCAGGAGACCACCAGGCCCGCCCTGCTGTCCCCAGGAACTCAGACCCCTCCCCCAAACACATTTAGCAGTGCACAGCCGCCCCCCGCCCAACGCTGGACAGAGCCCCTGTGGCCACACTCGGACTTCTGACTTTTGATTTTATGCCTCTTGACTGACATGTAACTCACCTCCCATCCAGTCCACCCCTCTACGGTGTACATCCGAGTCACACAGCCATCACCAGGAGTCCTCAAACCCTCCGTTAGTAGTGGCCCTGCACCCCTCCCAGCCTCTAGTAACCTCTGGCCCACATCGGCCACTGGGTTTCCCTGCGGCGGGTGTTTCATACAAAAGGGGTTGTGCCACGTGCACCCCTTTGTGTCCGGCTGCTTTCCCTGACGGTGTGTTTCCAAGCTCTTCTGCCCGCTGCATGCCATAGCTCCATTAGGGTTAGTAGGTGAGTGAGCTCCAGGGCGCAGACAGCACAGCCTGCCTATCTGCGCCTCAGTGTGCACCTGCGGGCTGCCCCTGTGTTACTCCTGTGGCTCTGCACTTGCTCTGCCTCCACAGCCAGCCTGACACTCCTGCAGAAGGGCCCCGCTCTCCCGCCAGCCAACCAGAGACACGGCCTGTGCAGGAGTAGGACAGGGTCGCCCTGCAAGGTGTCCGGGTGCCTGACATGAGGGTACTGGTGTCCCTGAGCTGTGCCGGTGGCAGGGGAGGAGCATGGCAGAGGTCACTGTTGTGGGCAGCAGGGCTGCAGGTCCTCTGGGGCATCCCGAAGAGTCAGGACGTGTGACAGGTGCAGGAGGCAAGGACTTACCCACGAGTCCGGCTGCTGCTGGTCGAGGTCCAGGGTGCCCCGCCGCCTGGCTGAGCCTGCCAGCAGCCCAGGTGCCCCAGGAGGTCAGGGGGTCCCCAGAGAAGAAAGCAAAGGCTCAGGGGCCAGGAGGGTGGTGCCCCACTTCCACAGTGTGTGCTCCATGAGGGGCGCCACGCTGGCTGGTTCACAGTGTGCCCCAACTTGCATGGGGCTGGACTCGAGCATTTGCGTGTTGGCCAGCTGGAGGGAGGTTGCTGCTCCCCCTGGATGTGGCATGCTTTGTGCTCGCTCAGGACGAGCAGGGCTGTAGGACCAGGCCAGGAGCCCCTCCAAGGGAGCACCTGTGCCCCTTGGCTTGGGAACAAGGGGCCAAGTAGACACGAGGGGGAACCCTGCCAGGGCCAGGAAGAGCCCAGTATGAAGGGGCACCCGTGGCACCATCGGCCTCAGCCCTGTTGCCCCTTAGGGCCCTCAGCTCTGTGGCACTGGTGCTGGGACCACCAGAAAGCTGGATTGTAGGCGGCTTCTGGTGTTGGCTGGATGATGCTTATTGTGACATTACACGTGACCTGAAAGTGTGTGAATCACAGGTTGGGTGTTCTCCATGTGACATCGCCACCTTCTCCAGTCAGTAGCTCCCCTTCCCCTGCCCTGAGCCACTGTCCTACTGTGCCACCATGCAGCTAGGGGCCCAGCAGGTGGTAGTACCCTGGGGAACACGTGACCGCTTGTAAATCCGTTTTGGGCCATCGTGGATGGAGGCCCGGGTGCTGCATGTCATCCAGCAGGACATGGGAAAGCCCCACCACCAGCAGTCGACTCTCCCCTTGTGTCACCAGGGCAGAGGCCCAGGCACCTATTGTAGGCTTGTCTAGCTTGTGACCCGACATCAAGCATGTGGAGATGTTCTCTCCTGGGAGTGGGGGTTACAGGGGGTTGAACCCAGAGCTTTTATACTGAGCTGCATCCCCAGCCCTTTTTATTTTTTGAGACAGTCTTACTAAGTTACTAAGCTGCCTAGACTGGGCTCAAACTTGCAGTCCTCCTGGCTCAGCCTCTCAGAGTGCTAGGATTAGAGGTGTGCACCACCACTCCGACTATCTGGCTTCTTTTTTTGGGTTTGTATTGTGTCCATATGACTGTTCTGTATTGAGGCATGGGGTCATGCTTAACCTTTTTCAGAGCCACATAACACTCCACAGTGAGAATCCTGTGGTTTGCTTCTAACTCTGCTGCTTGGGCACGGACAGGGTGCTCCACGCCTTTTGGACACAGCACTTGCCCCGTGGCTCCGGGTGGGTCTAACATCCACTGGCTAGAGTGCTGCTGAGCCGCAGCTCTGTGTTCCAGTGTCACGAAGCTGCTGTGTCCATCTACTGTAGCCTGCGCCCGCGGAGCCTGTCCCACTGGGCCCTGGTCTCTGTGCTGTCCTTGCTGGCCTGCTGCCTCGTCTACTCACTGACAGGTGGGCACTGCCTGGGGTTGGTGGGGGCAGAGGAGGAAGAGCAGGGCGGTGCATGGTGCCCTGCGTTCTGAGGGCCTTCACTGGTTGCTTCCTCAGCACCCACAGGAAAAGGCCCCAGTCCATAGTGGGGAAGCTGAGGCCAGAGGGTCTGGGGCTCAAACACAGCCTCACACGGGAAGGGCAAAGCTGAGACCTGAGTCTGGCTGCCCACCCCGCCCAGTGTTTTGGGGGACAGCCTGGTGGTGTCACATCCGGGTGGTGCATTACAACGTGGTGCTCCCTGCTTTGTGAGGAGGCTGGGGCTCTCAAAGGTGACGAAAGTCTCAGCAAGGGGTGTGACATACCCGAGGTCACACAGTACATCAGCAGCGCAGACAGGGCATGGGCTGACTTCCGGGCGGCCGCTGTCCAGCCTGGCTGTGCTTTCCTTCATTGGGCTCTTCTCCAGGAAGGGCCTTGGGCTGCCAGCAGTCTCCAGGGCACCTTGGGCTCTGAGGTCCCAGAGAAGCTTGCTGGGGGACCTCTTCCCAGCAGGGAGGTCCTGAGGCTCTGCAGCCCGGGCCAGAGCTGTATGTCTGCAACCGCACGGCACCTCCTGACATCCCTGATGCTGGGCCAGCAGGATCATGGGACTCTTGGGCCCTGGGAGAAGCCAGAGGTGACGATGCTTCAGGACAGCTGGGGATGGGGGTGACTGAGACAGCGCTGTACCGGGCCCCGGGGACGGGCAAGCTGGCCAGTCCTGTGTGACTGGCTCTGTGATTCTGGGCGATGGTTGACGCCCCAGCTCTTGGTCTGGCCCATTTGGAAAGTGGGTGCCCAGGCAGCTGCTCTCTGTAGCTGCTGTGGAGCGAGGTGGACAGCCAGGAGGTGCATTTGGTTCCCAAGTGCTGCATCTCTGCCAGGCCACTGTCACTCTAAAGAAGCTCTGTGAGCAGTGTGCAGGAGGCCCAGCCCAAGGCAGTGGCCTGCAGGCTTGGGAAAGGACAGCCACGGGAAACAGCAGGACGGGTCCCGCGCAGGACCTTCTGCCAGCCTGAAGGAAGTCCGTGGGGGCTGTAAGTGCACTGGGGCAGTGGCGACGGTTTCCAGAGGGAGCTCCCTGGCCTCCATCTTTCCCCTCTGCAGGGGTTTATGGCTTCCTGACCTTCGGGACGGAAGTTTCCGCTGACATCTTGATGTCCTACCCGGGCAACAACACAGCCATCATCACTGCCCGGGTCTTCTTTGCCGTCTCCATCGTGACCATCTACCCCATCGTGCTCTTCCTGGGGAGGTGAGCCCTGCCGAGGGCGGAGGGGGTTCCCCCGCCACACAGGGTGCTTCTGGGCCTCCTGTGGCAGGCGGTAGCTCGATGCAGGGCTGTCCTCAGCTCTGAGGACCGGGGGAAACAGGCACGGAGAACTTAGGCGGTTTGCCTGAAGCTGGCCACGCACTGCCCTCCCCGGCCTCTCCATGCTGCCAGCAGCCCAGGCCTGGTGGTGGTGGAGTGGCTGAGGGTGTAGGGCAGGAGGCCCGCTGGGTAGGGGTAGGGGCTGGGGAGGGCTGGCTGCTGCTTGATCCCCCTGTGTGCCTGTGACCCGGTGGCCTGCAGGTCCGTAATACAGGACTTCTGGAGGTGGAGCTGCTGTGGGGCGCAGGGGCCACTGGTGCTGGCCGACCCCTCGGGGCCGTGGGTTCGGGTGCCACTGACTGCCCTGTGGGTGGCTGTGTCGCTCGCTATGGTCCTGTTCCTGCCCGACCTCAGCAGCATCATCGGTATTATCGGCGGTGTGAGCGCCTTCTTCATCTTCATCTTCCCAGGTGAGTGGTGCAGTCCGGCATCCTGCCTACCGGTTCTGGCCGGCTGGGCCCTCCATGGAGCCCTGTGCTGGACAGAGGTGGGAGCCTGGGGTGGGTGCCTGGTCACCGAGGTGGGCCCACGCTGGGCCCTCCGTACCCGCTCTGGTGGAGCTGCTCAGCAGCCCTCTGTGGGCCCACCTGTGTGAGATGTAATCCAAAGCTACAGTAAAAGTAGACATTTAAAAAATTTTATCCCACTGAAGGACACATTGCCGCGAATCCCTCAGATTACTGCCCTCACTTCCAACACTTACCCATCCTTCCTGGCACTTCCCGAAGCCGCTCTGGAAGTGCTCTCTGGTGTCTGTAGTTGTATCGTCATGGCTGCCTCGAGGTCCTGAACTGATTCAAAATGTTTCCCTCTCGTGGTCGTTTTGGCTTTGGGGAAGAGAAGAAGCCACACAGTGCCAGATCTTGGGAGTAAGGTGGATGAAGACACAGCCATGTTTTTACAAGCCAGCTTCTCCATTGGATGGCACTCGGTAGCCGAAGTCACATATTTCTGATCACACTTGTAAAACACTCAGGAAAGAGTTGCCGGCCTCTGGCTGAGTGCTTACGGGGTGCTGGCCCCCCAGGCCTCTAACCACAGGCTGTGCCACCCAGCCAGGGCTGAGCAGGGGTGGGCGGGGGACGCCTTCGCCAAAGGCCTTGTGGTCTCCCGCGTCCCCTGCGGGATGTTGGTGGCTCTCGGCCACAGCTCTCCCTTCCCTTGGTCTGCTAAGGAGGGCAGAGTGACCCTGTGTCTCCTCCCCAGGTTTGTGCCTCATCTATGCTGTGGATGTCGAGCCCATAAGACCAAGAGTCAAGTGAGTGTCCCCAGGGTGGGGGTGGCGTTGTGGCTGGGAGTGAGGCTGCTCCTGTCCTGTAGATAAGGGACAGAAGGCTGCCCTGGGAGGTGGCATCTGGGCGGTTGGGACACCCGGCCAGCCACGCTCAGGCCTGAGTTCTGTCCGTCGACACCTTCGGCCCTGAGTGGTCATCTGTGGCTGGAACTTTCTGTGGATCTGGCTTGGGGAGCCCATGAGTGGCGCATCTTCCTCCCATCTCATTACCTGGTTCAGACTAGGGCAGGATCGTGTGTGTGGAGGCCTCGAGCACCAGAGCCCAGCTGATGTGTTGTCATGGTAGCAGGCTTGCTGGGGTCCTGTCTCTCCACCCCTCTGGGAGTCTCCCTACCCTGTGGATGGGGCGAGGGCAGGAACCTGCTGAGTCAGGGGCTCAGCCTAGGCCCCTGGATCTGAGCTCCTACGCTGCCCGCCTCCCACATTCCCTTCTGCAGATGTGGAAGCAGAGGCCAGGACAGAGAGGGTGTGTTAGTTTTTTGGGGGTACCGGGCATCAAACTCAGGACCTTGCGGTTTGGAAGCAGGCAGCGGCACCACTGAGCTAAATCCCCGGCCCAGCTATTAGTTTTCTGGGGCCACTGTCACAAATCACCACCAGCTGGGGACTTAAGGCAACAGAAATTGGCTGTCCTCTTCTGGAGGCTGGAGGCCAGAGGCTGAAGTGAGGCTGTCCCTGCTGCTGGAGCTCCTGGGCTTTTGGCTGCATGGTTCCAGAATGATCGCCTCAGTCTTCCACTTCATTACCAATCTGCAAGGACCTGTCACCAAATGACATCACTCTCAAGTGCCAGGCAAGGGGAATCTGGGGGCGCTTCAGTCCCCTGCAGATGCTCTGAGGCCACAGCAGCATGGACCTGGGTCCCAGGCGCAGGCCTGCACCCCACGTCCTCTGGCCCCAAGCTCCACCGTGCCCAAGCCTGTTTCTCCAAAAGTGCAGCCATGGTGTGGTTCCCAACTGGACTGAGAAGGGTGTTGTTCTGGACACCCCCAAACTTTGCTTGGGCTCCCAGCTGTGCCCCAAAGAGACTTCTACATCCCCTGGAGTGCTGCTTGAAAAAAAAATTTTTTTTGTCAGTATTGAGAGTTGAACCCAGAGCCTTGGACCGAGGTACATCCTCAGCCCTTTTTTATTTTGAGACAGGGTCTTGCTAAGTTGGCAAGTTGTTCAGGCTGGGATCAAACTTGGGATCCTCCTGCCCCAGCCTCCAGGGGGATGAGCTTACAGGTGTGTACCTCTGTGCCCAGTTCTCCTCAGACCCTGGCTGTGTGGGCTTTGTCCCAGGACGCAGCTCATCACAGTGGTTACCCGTGAGCCTTTAAGAATTTCCTGGAATTTCCCTCAGTCCTTCTGCTCCCCGTGGTGTGGTTTCAAGGGGCACTGTGGCCAGGTCCCCTCTGTCTTGTGGGACCCTGAGCAGCCACGTGACAGCCGGTGCGGTGCTGGGGACCAGACACCCCCATCACATGGGTTCCCTGCCTCGCTAACGGGGCCAGCAGTCCCTCCGGCAGCCCTGCCATTTGGTGGAAATTCTCATTGGTGTCCTCTTCTCGGTTGCATCTGCTTACTCCAGGAAGCTTGGGCCTGTGGCCTCGGTGGCTGTCAGTCCCTGCTGGCCCTGCTCCTCCACCCTCTCCACCCATCTGCCAGATGTGCATGTAGTAAGCAATAGAGCAGGGTTTTAAAAAGGCTCAAGTCGGGCCGGGGATTTAGCTCAGTGGTTCCACCGCCTGCCTCCCTGCCTCGCAGGTGTAAGGACCGGAGTTCAATCCCCAGTCCCCCCAAAAAAAGGAGCTGCTGTGGGTTGGACAGCACAGGCTTTCTCCGCACGCTGACCCCTGGGGCGGAGGTGGAGGCCTCCAGTGCAGGCTGGCTGATGGGCTTTGTGCCTTGGCAGGTGCTTCCTGGAGGCCTGGGGTGTGGTCTCGGCGCTGCTGGGCACCTTCATCTTCGGGCAGAGCACGGTGGCCACCATCCTGGAGCTGCTCTGAGGGCCCCCGCCGGCGTCTGGCTTAAGAGGAGACTGGTGTGGCTGCTGTTAGCGTGAAGATGCCAGGGCACGGCACCACCGCTCCCCGGCTCACCGGGCTCTGCCTCCCTCGGGGTTCTGGGTGCACCAACTCGAAGTGGCTGCTGCCCATAATTGGAATGTGGCAGGGCTGTGTGCTCCCTCTGGAGGCCCCTTCTTGCCCCTTCTTCCTTCTCTTTCCTGCCGGGATCCTGGGGTCACCTGACTCATTGGTTTCCCTCCAGTCTCTGGTTTCATCTTCACGTGGCTGCCTCCCTGGATGTCTGTGTTCAGATTTCCCTCTTGCTGTGACAGTGCTGGACATTCAGTTAGGCCGCAGCCTAATTTAGTGTGTTGGCATCTGGACTTGATTGTATCTCATCTTAATTAAGATGTGCAAGAGTCCAGTTTCCAAGTAGGGCCATGTTCTCTGGGTCCAGGGCTTAGGGCTTCAACTTCTCTTCCTGTGGGTACAGCTCAGCCCTTAATAGGGTGGGGGTGAGGCCCAGAGAACCAGGCTTTGGAGTATTGGGATCAAAGCTACCAGCTGAGCACCTTGGGTGGGGGCACAAAAGGGAATCTAGGGTGTGTCCCTTGCAGTGGCAGTGGTCTCAAGCTATGGTCACAATCCCGTCTAGACCAACAGAGCCCAGTGTGATGGTTTAGATCTAAAATGTACCCCCAAAGTCTTGGGGCCCCATGCTTGCCAGTAGATTCATCCACTGGTGAGATCATGGCTGAACGTGGTGGTAGGAGGTGGGGCCTGGTTGGAGGTCACCGGGGATGTGACCTGGAAGGGTGGATTCTTGTCCCCAGCTCCTCCCTTCTCTCCCTGCTTCCTGGCTGCCATGGGTCGAGCCTCTCCCCTCTGCCGGGCTGTTTCTGTCTTGGAGCCAGCCAGCCATGAACTAAACCCTCTAAAACCGTGAGTCCAAATAAACCTGTCCTCCTCTAAGCTGTATCAGGTATTGTGTCCTAGTGACAGAAAAATGACTGATAGAGACAGGAGACGACTGCCCAGGACAGGCCTGTGCCCTTTCTTCCACTCACTGCACCGAAAGCCTAGAACCCGAGTGGATCATGGGCCCTGTAGCTCTCGCCTGACCCCTCCCTGACACTGTGCAGTTGTCACACCTGCCACAGTGTGAGAGGGCACAGAGGGTCATCCCCAGGGCCTCGGAAAGCGGAGTAGTGGGAGTGGGAAAGGTCCCGTGTCCTGCCTTTAACCCCGCCTGGGGCCGTGTCCTGGATGTTGGTAGACTTGGGCCGCCTTTTCTACCTCGGATTCACCCTCTTAGAAGCCAGCAAGGTGACAGCCAGGGAGAGTAGAGCTGACGTTCCCGACACTTTCTATCATGCATCGCCTTCCTGTTTATGTCCTGTGCTGTGTCTGGGACCATGTGAGGTTAGGAGTGATAGGCTCAGACTTTTCTTTCCAGCCCATCCACATGCATGCATTTGAAAAATGGCGATGTAATTTGCATGCCCTAAAATCTGCCCCTTTACAGTGCACTGCTCAGTGGTTTCCAGTATGGTCACAGGGTTGTGTAGCCACTCCCACTGTCTGTTCCCAGCATGCTTTCATCACCCCTAGAAGAGCCCTTAGTATCAGTCACTGCCCAAGTCCCCTGTCCTCAGCCCCAGGCAGCAAGAGTCTGCTTTCAGCCTCTGAGGTTTACCTGCCTCAGCTGCCTCCTGTAGATAAACTCAGGTGGCACAAGGTCCTGTGTGTGGCTCCCTGTATGTCACGTGATGCTTTCAGATGTATGCATTTTGCAGGTGAAAGCCACTGAGGCCTGGCAAAGCCGAGCCTGCCTGTCCTGCAAGGCACAGAGCTGAGATCAGAGTTGGTTTGGGGCTGAATTTCGTTGTCCACACTCCATGCCGAGGAGGCACTGTGGGCTGGACCAGTGTGCCTGGCCCGGGGGAGGAGAGGCGTCCTCTGCCAGCCTCCATCCTGGCCACAGCGGCAGGGGCATGCACTGTGCAGTGGCCAGCATCCTGCCAGGTGAGGCTCTGGGGAGCTGGGGCCATGCAGGCAGAGTTGCTTCAATGGAGTTTTATCATCTCAGCATGGGCTGGGGGCAGGCAGTCTTTCATTCATTATTGATCCCCGTCTGCTTCCTGAAAGGCTTTTCGGTGCCAGCAGGGAGGGCTGGGCAGTGCTGGGGCCAGTCAGGGGGTTCCCAGAATGACAACTGCGCAGGCGGATCCTGCCCCAAGGAGGCCGCGGAGTCTTGGAGTCGGGAAATTGATGTTTCCTAACAGTGCCTTAGCAGCAGCCAGAGCAGGCTTACTGTGTGATGTGTGTTTTTTAAGACAGAGTGCTGGTGACCCTCAAACAGCTGGCGCACAGCCTTGCACACGGTGGGGACCCAGACAGCTTTGTTTCAGGAAGCCTAGGATCAGCTTGGCAGAGGAACATCAGGGTTCCTTGCACCCGAGAGCAAAGGGCCATTGTGAGGATCTGAGGGCTCACCCAGACGCAGGAAAGCGCACCAGGACGAAAGGGGCCCAGCTGTGAATGCTGAGAGGGAGGCTGAGGGCTCTTTTAGGCACAGCCGAATGTTCCCTGTAGGGCAGAGGTTTCTGTCTTGACTGTGAGCCGCACATTAACCATTGCACCGCAGGGACAAGGCCTGGTGTCAGGAATGTAGGGCTCTGCTCTCCGGCCTAGGGGAGGGACTGTCCTGCTCCAGGCACCTCATAGCTCCCTCAAGGCCTGGACTGTGGCCACACGTGGGGAGGACACGTGTGATGTCTTCAGGCAGGTCGTGTGCAGGGCTTCAGTGTGCGCACTGGGGCAGGGGGAGCTGAGTGTCCTCTCTGCCGCTTTCCAGCTGTGTCTTTGGTGAAGGCCCTGCTCTCCGTGCACGGTGCCTGTGCCTAGGTCGCCAGCACATGCTGTTCCTGGTCTCAGCGTCCTGCCTCTGGCCATAGCTTCCATCCTCTGTGTCCTCATCTGGGACTAAGCTGAGGACAGCCCCTCCCTCCAAGGCCAGCCCTGAGGATGAGCAGAGGGCCACCTGCAGTGCCCTTGGCAGGGAGCCTCGCCTGCCATGAGCTCCAGGTCAGTGCGGACAATTCTGCCTGGGTGGAGAGACCCCTGTCTGTCTCTGCTCACTACTCCCAGAATGGCCAGGTGACATCTTACACGGGAAGGACCTGAGCTACCTTGGGCATCGTGGGCTGGTGGGCACCACTGCTCCAGGGGCGCCTGTCCACAGGCTCGGTGGCCCAGCCTGGTACTGCTGGCCCTGCAACCCCGAGTCATCACCATGTGCCTCCCGCAGGCATCCTGGGCTTGGTATGGGGCCCCGAGAGGATGTAGATGGGGCAGCTGCACACAGGTGGAGCTTGCTGTGGGTGAGTTGATGGGATTTTGAAAACTGCAGTGAAATTTGTGACAGCAGATTGGCCACTCTAGGTGTGCGATCTGGGGTATCTGGTATATAAGGTGCTACAGCCCTGTCCCCTCTGGCTCAAAACCTGTCCATCAGCCCAGTAGCCCGGGGTGCCCCATCAACTGCCTATCTGTGGAGCTACCCGGCAGGGACATTTCCTGAAAGTGCAGTCATATGTCACGGACACCTTGTTCAGCAGGCCCACCCAGTGTGCCGAGTTGCCACGCGCCAGGCCTTTTTAGGGTTGAATGTAGTCACCCCGGTGAGCCCACAGGGCGTGGGTTCCAGGGCCCACCGACCTCGAGTCTTCATGTACAGCGGTGTGGTGTCTGCCTGTAGCCTGCATCTCCGTAAAATGACCTGCAGCACCTGATGCAGTGCATGGTCACGAGGCTGCAGTGCGCAGGGAGTGATGGCTTGGAAAGTGCCCTGCACCGGGTCAGCACAGATGGACACTGCGGGCCTCGATGGACCTGACTGCAAAGTTCAGGTCAGCAACCACGGGGTGATTATTTTATTCTCACCCATGCCTGGTCGAACCCACAGCTGCAGAACCCGTGGGCACGGAGGACCAGGGTGGGCACAGCAGTCCACTGTGCCTTGCGTGTCTGTCACTGGCTGGTGAATGGGAACCTGGGCTGCGGACACAGGGCCGAAGCGCTTGTGTGGAGGTGCTCTGCATTCTGTGGGGTGCAGCGGCCCTTCAGGACTTCTGTTGGTAGCTGGTGTGGATAGTAATGTGGAGCCAGGTGTTGGTGCCATATGGCGGGTAGGTGAGCACAGGGATAGGGTCGATGGGTCTGGGTTTAGATATGACCTGGGCTACTCATGTGCTGTGTGACATCTGATGAGGTGCTGGCCCTCTCTGTCTCACCCCTCCTGATGGGCACAGGATGGCTCAGTGTGTGTCCCAGGTGAAGGCCTTCATGGGCCACGTTAGTGCCCAGCACTGGAGCAGGGATCAAGGGTTAGCTATGTCAGGTACAGTCGAGACCTGTACTTGGTGAGCCACTCCCACCTGCAGCAATGCCAACCCGGGAGAGGGGCAGGTGGGTATGGGGACACAGGGGGCCCCAGTGGGGCCACTCAGTTGTACCCCAAAGAGCCCCAGCTCCTGAGAATGATTTTTTTTTTTGGTACTGGCAATCAAACTCGGGACCTGGCCCTTGCGAGGCAGGCGGCAGAAGCGCTGAGCTAAATCCCTGGCCCCAAGAATATGAATTTTAAGTCGAGTTGCCAGGGAAAGCGGCAGACAGCATGTTCTGGCCTTTCAGGCACTGCAAGGAGGTGGCAGGAGGTGGGGGTGCTGATCAAGGGAGCGGGGGCTTCCAGGTAAGCTGAGGGGCAGGAGCGAGGCAGGGCCGACTGCAGCAGTGCGGCCCGACTGATGAGCTCCCCGGGCTCCCCAGGCTCCCCAGGCTCCCCAGGACCTGCCCGCGACTTCCCTCCCCCCAGTCCTCCCATCCTGTTACCCTCACGGGGAGGGACTTGCTGCTCTCGCCGCCTCTTTGTGCCCTGAGACTTCTGTGGCAGTCTGTCCTGCTAACAGGACAGAAAGATGGGAGAGGAAGCCACAGAGCTTCCGGAACAGCACTTGGGATGGGATGGAAGTGCAGTCGTGGCCCCTGTGTTGTGGGAATAGAATTCCGGCTGCGTGGCAGAGGATGACACCGGCCAGTCTCAGGGACCCCTGGACTCAGAGCTGTCACCACCCCCGTCACGAGGAGGACACCAAGGCCTGGGAGGCCCAGTTCGACTTCCACGGTAAAGGAGGGGCTGTCCTGACTCCGAGATGCCCAGGCCCCCAACGCCGACAGCTTCATCCCTCAGCAACGAGGAAGCACAGCGCACAGCCGGTCCTGACCGGAGTTTATTTGGTGCCTGTGCCCGGTGGTGGCAGTCTGCCAGGTGTGGCCCTGGCTACATGGACTCTACTGCTGTCCATGGGCCCGGCCCGGGCTGAGCTGGGGCACTACAGGGTCGCGGCTCCTACCAGGCAGAGGAATGGCAGCAGGGAGGGAGGAGTGGGCTGTCAGGGTGCCCTGCTGAGCCTCAGCCCTGTGGGGTGTGGGCCCAGGAAGCCACCCTGTCGCCACTGCTGTGGCCTCAGCAGGACACTGCTCTGCCCACTCAGGAGGGGAGGCTGGGCAGGGTCCTCCTTCACATCCGGCAGCAGGGAAAGCCCATTCCTCTTTAGAAGTATATTGAAAAGACAGCTCGTGTACCAAAGTGTCTAGAAAAGAGGGGCATCCTTTACAAGAGGAGGGGCCAAGGTAGCAGGCTCTTCCTCAGGGCTGGGGTGGTGGTCAGTCTCGGCCCACGGTGCACCAGGCAGCTGGAGGGGGAGAGAGATCGGGGGGACTTTCTGGGGAGGCCGGACCCTTCCCTGTATTGTCAGTGCAGGTAGGGGTGGCCGTTGCCCAGGAAGGCACAGTGGCATGGCTCCCTGGCACTGCCCGTCGGATCCATCTGCTTCCCCACCCTCTGTGCGGCACAAACACAACGGCCATGGTACACAGCCCTGCGTCTGGTGCTGATGGGGCCGGAGCGGGGGAGGGCACCGCCAGAGTCACAAGCAGAGCCAGGCTTTGGAGCCTGCTGTGGTCACCCAGGTGGCCACGGAGGGGTCTTGGGGGGCTGCTATGCGGGGTGAGTGTTCTGGTCTCTCTCCTTGGCCCTGAGCCGTGCTGTGGCTATCTTCCCTCTGCACAGCCAGCCTTGGCGGCCAGAGCTCACAGGGGGACCTTGACTCTGGCGTGAGGAGCGAACCCATCTCTAGAGCTGCCTGAGTCTGCCCTTCTCCCAGACAGCGAGGCCCCCATCCCCTTGCTGCTCCCAGCCCTCTACCTGGCACGGAGATGTGGGACAGGACCTCGGGCTGGCTCAGCGTGTCCACCTTCACGTGCCGGAAAGCCTTGCACACGGAGCTCTGCAGGTGCCTGTAACCGGGGCAAGGTCACGCAGAGGGCGAGGAACGAGTGGGCAGGGGCCGCGCTGGGCCCAGGAGGCTGCCTGCCGGGTCTGAGCCCTCGCCGCATCCCAGCAGGGAGGGACTCTGGCCCCTAGGAGCTGTGACCGCTGTCTGCTGGGGGCGGGCAGTATGGTGGGACGACACCGGTGTAGAGGACCCTGGAGCCCCGAGAGTGAGCAGAGCGCGCACAGGTACTTCTGGACTCCGTCCCTACGGTCACCCGCCCACCCGCGCCCACTGGGGGCCGTGGCGTGCGTGCGCGTGTCAGGGAGGCCAGGAGCCACCCACATCTGTGTCTGCTGCCACCTGGCGATCCGGAAACCTCAGGGCTGCTGCTGGTGAGTCCCGGCCCCATCCAGGCAGGGCAGCCAGTGCCCTGGCTGTGGTCTGAGCAAGGACAGCCCGACAGACGGAGGCCCCCACAGCCCCCCTCCCCGCTGTGTGTGGGAGTTGGTCGGTGGTAGGGCCCAGGACTGAGCAGCGGGTCACAGCCGAGTTGTGCGTCCTGGGCACTGCACCATGCCTTCAACTGAGGCCCTTGTGCAGGAGGGCGCCAGGGGAGACACGGGGAGTACCTGAAGGGCTTCCCAGAGGGCACGAGGTCTGGACTCCAGAGAGCTGAGGGGCAGAGGGGACTTGGAACGCATGGTGTGGTTTTCACACGCTCATGTGTGGCAGGTGGCCGAGCCTGAGTGGGCCGGCCCTGCTGAAACCTGCTCCTGGAGCCCCAGGGCCCGAGCTGGGGTGAAGGGCAGAGGCTGGCTTGCTCGTCTGGGGGAGACACGGCTGAACCTGGAGTGGGGCTGGGCAGCAGCATCCTACCATCTTGTGTATAAAGATCCTCTGGGCAAGGAGCGAGGCGCACCCACCTCTTCCACTCCTCCTCCGTCTCCCAGAACTCATAGACGACAAAGGTGCAGCCATCAGCCAGCCTCACTGCGGCGATGCTGCAGGGAGAAGAGGGGCTGGGGCTCGCAGTAGGGGTCTAGGGCGGCCTGCACCAGGCAGCTCCCACAGGATGCTGAGGCTGCTGGGCTCCCAGCACCTGGTCTGGCCTTGTCCCACGGGTCCCGGCTCCACCTCCTCTCACACCCCGGGCAGCAGTGCACCCTGAGCCCTCTGTCGGGGTGAGTGCCCAGCCGCGGCAGTCCAGGCAGCTCCAGGCTGGGCCTCACAGGCCAGTGCAGGGAAACGAGGCCTCCAACTGCATGCAGCATCGTGGGCTGTGCTGGGCACGTGCTCCCTGTAGGTGACGGAGAGCCTGTGCCCTGTGCTGGCGCCACTCTGGCCCCCACCCCAGCGCCAGCACCAGCCCCAGGTCGTCAGCAGCTCTTGGGGTCATCTAAGGTTGGTCACAGCGGCGGGATGCAGCCATCATAGTAACAGTGCTCGCTTGGCTGACGCTCTAAAGCCCCCTGGTGAGGACAGATGGCTGTCGTAGACATGAGTTGCAGGGAGGACACACATGCATCACTCAACACACAGGCATGGGACCTTCCTCTGTGCGTCCTGCAGCTGCACAGTGCCACCAGGCGGTCCCATCCTAGCAGCGGGGCTAGGACTGGTGGGGTGCACAGAATCACCAGGGAAAGGAGGAAGGCAAAACAAAAAACCCCAGGGACACAAGGGGGCCAAGAGCTCAGAGAAGGTGGCAGCTGTGGCAGTGTGGCTCACCCTTCTCACAATGGGTGGCTTGGAGCACCAGCTGCAGCAGTGGGGTGTGGCTCAGTGGTAGAGAGCTTGCCTGGTACGCACAGGCCCCAGGTCCAATCCCTAGCGCCACACAACCAAGAGCCATCTGCACGCTGCTGGGCCACGTGCTGTCCTCAGTCGGCTGTGCTGGCCCCTTGAATGTGCCGTGCCTGCCTGTGCCGCCTGCCTGTCTCCCTCACAGGCCACATCCTCTTCAGACTGCTGTGCCTCTGCCCCACCTCCTGCCAACTCACTGGGCAACCATGCGGCTCCTCCTGGGTCTCCTCTCAGGGGACGCTGGTGCACCCCAGCCCATCCTCATGCAGCAGAGCAAGGAGAACCTGGCTCCTCACAGTGTGACCTGGCCCTGGTGCTTGGCAGGACAGGTCCTGTTGTCACCTCGGTGCTCCTGTCCTCCATCGGGCCACACCAGTGCTTTCTCGCTCCCAAACACGCCTAAGCTGCCGCCTTGAGCTCAATACCTCTACTCACAGCAGCACCCCGAGCCCCTGGGCACCAGCTCTGTCTCCCTTTTCCTGCCCATAATAAACATTCTGCTGAGACAGCCTTGTGCCTGCCTGTTTGCCAGCAGCGGTCCCAGGACTAGAGGGCAAATGAACATGTGCAAAGGGGAAACAGGCCGGAGGGCTGCTGTCCCTACTGACCCTTGGAAGAGGCCTCCGTGGGAGGCCTGCTCCCCATCCCCGTGACTCTGCACGGACCACGTGATGAGGGGCAGGGTGGTGGCTGCTATGTGTCCTTCCTCATTTACTCCGGGTGCCATATGCCAGGCCCAGTGCTTTGTGACAGTGGGAACAGCAGCCACCATGGGTGGGGCTGAGGGCAGCCTTCACACTTGCTGCATTTTACTCCTAACCCTGATGAAGCCCAGCTCCCCTGTCACATCTTCCCTGCGTCAGAACTTGAGCTTGCCCGGTCCAGCCCGGCCCCTCCCCTGCAGTGCAGCTCACTCACTGGAAGCAGGGCCCTGCTCCGGCGGTGCCCCGAAGGTACTGGCGCAGGGAGCCCAGGAACTCGCCCAGCTGCTCGGGGCACACGGCCATCTCCTGCCGGACCAGCTGCAGGTGCTGCAGAGCAGAACGCGGGGTCGTGGGCACTGGGCCTGGCTGCCCCCACCGCAGGCCTCGCCCCCCAGTCCGAGTCAGGACAGCTGGGGCAGAGTTACAGCCGTGCCTCTCACCCACGCTGCACCCTCACCCGAGAGCTGGCTGAGCGGGACCAGACCTGCAGCAGCCAGGCGTGCACGGCCGCCCCCAGCCCGACAGGATTCGAGGAGGCTGGGAGGCCAGGGTGCTGGGCCCTGCAATCTACACCGGTGCTGCTCAAGGCTGATTTGTCTGGGTCAAAGCCCTGGGCACAAAGCGCTGGGGCTGCACTGCCCTCGGGGTCCCAGCGGGAGGGGGACGGGAGCCACACAGACACTGCGTCCCTGCTCCGGCAGGGAGAAAGTGGTGTTCAGACAAAGGGCCTCACCATGGCGGTGCCTTCGTCGTCGTCGGAGAGGCGCTGCTGCAGGTCAAACCAGAGGGTCTGAAAGAGCAGAGCAGGGAGCCCTGCCTGAGACAGGGCCACCTCCACCAGGGGGCCCTCCAGGACCCCACAACACTGGAGGACTCGGGCAGCCCAGGGTTGCAGCCTTTGCCTCTCGGACCAGGGCTGCACCCATAGGGCTGCCTCAGAGGGAACCCACCCTAGGGAGCAGCAGCAAAGCTCCTGTGCCTTTGCCCCTTGGGGCACAGAGGTGGCACTCAGGAGGCTGCACATGCCTTGCTGTGGGGGGTGGCGGTGACCACTGGGAAGCTCCAGGCTAGGGCACTCGGGGTTTTGGTGGGGGCTGGGTGATACTGGGGCTTGAACCCAGGGGCTTTGAAATGGGCTACATCCCCAGCCCTTTAGTGAGGCAGGCGGGATTTGAACTTGCATCTTCATGCCTCAGCCTAAGTGTGCACCATCGCACCCCTCTTGACGCGGGAGTTTTGCCACAACTGCTGATCAGAGCCCTGAGGTTTCTCACTCCCCACACACTGCCAGGCTTGGCCTCTGACTCCCCATGGAGCTACGGGCGTGACAGGGGTGCCCTGTACTGGGGCCCTCCCAGGCCCTGACGCAGAGGGTTACAAATGCACCTTAGTCTTCTGCCTCCTGAAGCAGGAGCAGCGCCACTTTGAGCTCTGTCACCGCACCTGGTGCCTAGTACGGGCCCAGCTCTCAGCCTTGCTCGAGACACCGCTTTACAGCGGACAGCTCTGGGCTTGGAGCTCACGAAAGCAGGTTAAGGGCCAGGGCCTAGTTCGCACTGACCCTCTCTCCTCCTGCACGTAAATCACCACTCTCCTTCCTTTAACTTGGGCATCCAACAGCCACAGGCTCTGTCCCTGCCCATCCGCAGGGCGACAGGCTGGATTCACTTGGAGCACACAGACACGTGTGCAAGGTATATCTGTTGTCAAGGGAAACAGCGGCAGGTGGCCTGGTGTGACCCATACAGTCCGCACCTGTGACTCAGGGTCACTCAAGGGCCCCTGCACAGCCTTTCTGAGTGGCTTTGTGAATTATAGTCAGAGAGGCGGCCCCGGAGGGAACTTTCTACGCAGTGAAGGCATACCCAGCAGGGACATTTCTTTACAACCATGCACATGGCTTCTAGAGGACTGGGGTAGCAACTGGCTTCTCAGAGGATTGGGGGGACCGGGTGGCACCCAAATCTGCCACGGCAGCCAGCACACTTCCATCCAGTGCCGGCTGGGCCAGGAGGTGGCTCAGGTTGGCCTTTAGGGGATGGGCCAGGAGCCAGGCCCTGATTGGCCGATGCTCGAGTCCAGAGGCAATCGGAAACCAGGAGGGGGGCCCTGCCCGGTCTCCAGGACGCCCAGGTGCTCTATGGTAACCAGCCAGCATGGTTGTTAGGGCGACCAGGGCACTAAAAATAAGCTTCAAAGAGCTTCCCTCCAGAGGCCCCTGCTGAGTTGTTATGACAACCGGGCGGCAGGGTCCCAGGAGCTGCTCCCACCAAGGCAGCCGGCTGGGGGTGGGGCTCCCACCCTGGCCTCAGCCCTGCAGCCTCCCCCCTTTGACTCCCTGCCATCAGACCCTGCCTCTGTCGCCAGACCCTGGCCTCTGCCCCCGTGAATCGCTCAGAACCAACCCTCACATCCATCAAAGTACTAGTGCCCTCTGCAAAAGATGAAAAAGATGAGCAAATACAGAGAAGAGGAAATGTTATTTCGATCCTAGGCTGCGATACCTGTACGTGCTTTACGTAGGTACACAGGGATGGTATGTGCTTATGCGCATGAATTCTGGTAACAGAACGTCTAATAATAACTGCTAACGCTGCTAATATTAAATGCTAACTAGGACAGAAGGTTCTGTGGAAGGCATTAAGACGTCATCTGACTTAATCCCAACACCACCCCTGAGAGGGGTACTACTGGCCTGATCTGTCATCAGAGGTGGAGTCTGAGGCTGAGAGAGGGTGAGTCACTAGTCCATGGCCACACAGCCCGAAGCTCAAATGCCAACAGCCTGACACTCAATCCCACCCATCCATCCGTAAGCCTAATGCAAACTGTTTTCCTTCTTGCTCCAGACGGTCACACATACTGAGTCACAAACCCTTCCCTGAGAACACGGCTCTGTAAAGGCTGTTCTGTGTGCTGTCCTCTGTGGACCCACCGCCGTGTGTGCCACAGATTTCCTCCACTGGCCATGCCTGGTCACCCCGGGGCTCCCTCCCCAGGATGCTGTTTCTTGGCCCTGCCTGCTCGGGCCACCCTGCCACGTGGAAGTGACGTCCCCTTGCAGCAGGGTCTCAGGGGCTGACCACTCTCTGCTCCTGTAGCTGCTGTCCGTCCTGCTGTGCACCCCCATGCCTCCCCGAGGCTCCCTGACCCGCCCAAGCCAAGGGTCCTAGGGTGTGCGTGCGGGGGAGGAAGAAGACACGGAGGTGGGCAGGGGCAGTGCAGCTCACCTTGCTCTCCAGCCTTCTGATCAGCTCTGCCAGCCGGCTGATCTGGGCCTCCAGACTCTCCTCCTTCATGTCTCCGGGGACTGGGACAGAGAACCAGGCACCCTGATGTCAGGCAGGGCTGGGACTGGGTGCCGCAGGGCATGCAGTCCCCTGGCCCAGTGCCATCTGAGCACCCGCAGAGCTCCTCAGGACCCCCAGGCAGTGCCCCCACCCCGGGGCACTGCTCACTCTCACCAGACGGAAGGCTCTTCCCTTGTTCCACAGCCATGAGCTTGGGCCCGGGGGCACAGGGAAGGGTGGAGCTTCCATACCAGCTCTGCATGGTGCTGTGGTTGGGTTTACCGTGATTCTGCCTGTAGTGAGCGGAGAGAAACACAGTCAGCAAGGGCAGCGGCAGGGCCAGGACCACTCTCAGCAGTGTCCACAGGGCTTTTTCAAGCCTCAGCTCTCGGCTGAGCCATGCCCAGAACCTACCCTGGAGAGCCCAAACCCTGCAACCCCTGCAATGGGGGAGACATGGCCTCCATCTGACAGGGGAGGAAACAGCCCAAGGAGCCCAAGGAGCAGGTGGCATGGCCCAGGCCACGCACTGGCTCGGGTAGAGCTGGGGCAGGAACTCCATGGCATCCTCGGGGTCAGCCCGGGCCCTGTGCCCCGGGATGCAGTTCCAGGGCTGAGCCAGGTACCCATGCACCCCAACAGTGCACAGGCTCCCTGAGCACATGCTGAACCCAGGCATGGAGACACCAAGCCTCCTCCTTCCCTGCCTCACTAGAAGCCCATGTGGCATTCGGTGCCCTCTGGTGTGGGAAACTTGGGTTTGCACCAGCAACACCCCTGCCAAAAGAGCCCTGTGAGACTGAGTGGGGTTAACAGGACAAGCCCCTCTCCTGTCCCTGTGCGTAGTGACAGCTGGGCAGAGTGAGTCGGAGAGGCTCCCACTCTGCTCACCAAGCACCATGCCTGGCACATGGCAGGAACAGACACCCCCAGGGAATGACCGAATGGACCCTCACTGCAGAGGGCACTGGAAAACCCACCGAAGGCATCAACGGGCGTGACACAGCCCTGGCACCGCTGCCCTAGTATGTTCTGGGATTTACCTCCTGCAAACCTCGAAAGCCTGGTGAGGCTCTCTCCTGTGTGAAGGGGGCGAGCTTGGGCCCCGAGGGAGGCGAAATCTGCAGCATCTTTGAGGCACCCAACATGGCTTCTTTACAGGCCAACAGCGAACTGTGTCCTGCAGACCATGAAGGGTGGAGTAGGAGGCCCCGGGGGCGGGGGGCAGAGTTTGAACCAGCGGCTTGTGCCTGAACACAGTGGCCTAGACACAGGGGGGCCGGAGGGTACCCAAAACTTGGGGTCTGGGGCAGTGTGAGGTGGCGCTGTGCGTGGAGCAGCACTCCCATTGTGACACGCCATCCCTCCAAAGTGTGCCCAAGTCAGGCCCCACCCAGGGGCTGGCAGCTGTGACTCTAATGTGACAGAGCTGGCATGGTGCAGGAAGGAGGGCCACAACAGGACAGGAAGCGCAAGCTTTGGATCACAACAGTAACCAAACAGAAAAAGAAAATCTTAGTGTCAGCTCCCAGCGCACCGGCTCTTAACTCTGGGGGCTCCCAGGTTCACAGGACTGAGTACGGATGCAGGCCCTCCCCGGGTCGGCCACCCGGCAGCCAGTGTCTGGATGTGAAATGTGCCAGTTGGCTGTCCCTGGCAACTGGGCCCAGGCACTCAAACGCTGTGAGAACGGGGTCACCGAGGGGCCTCCACAGTCCCATCTGCTCGGGACCAGCTCCTCTCCGCCCAGACACCTCAAACTCGGTGCACAGCCAGCAGCATCCCGGGTCACGCTGGGCCTCTCTGCTCAGCCACCCAGGGCTGTGTGCAGAGAAACTTCAGGCCAGAGCGTCCAGCCCCTGTGCGAGACCCCCGGTGCTCGCCTGGGCCAGGCACCCAGGCAGAAACGAGACTCTGCACGCTGGGTAACCTGTGAGCAGTCACCTGCCCTGTGCCTCTGTCAGGGCCCCCGGGAAAGTCTCAACAGGATCCTGCCCATCTTCCATGCCCTTCAGCCTTCTGTCCCTGTATAGCAAAGAGGGCACAGGTGGTGGGGCTGGGTGGGCACCAGGTGAGAATTGGCTCTGATCCCTACGGCTACTGTGTGACGCTTGCTGTCCTGTTAGTGTGGCATCCAGCATTTCTGAAACTCACTTCTAGTTTTAAAAAGTGGGCCAGACAGTGGAACTGTTCTGTGTAACCTGTGAGTGGTACAGGGACAGGGCAAATGGACCAGAGCCCCGGAAACGGCGCCTTAGCAGTGTGTGGGAGCTGCTGTACACACGCACACCAGGCCCAGCTCCTCAGTCTGCACTGTGGCTGAGGCGCTCTGTGCATCACCGCTCCCGTATCATAGCTAAGGGTGGAGGCAGAGGGCCATGCGGCGCTCTGGCCCAGGTGACGGCTCCCAGGAGAGCCCACGGCCCGCTGACACACCGGATCTGGCTGGTCTGCTCCTCGATGGCCTCCACCGCACTCTCCACGGAGCTGAGCAGCGACTGGATCTGACTGGCCGTCTCCTTCAGGAGGAAGCGGGTGACGAACTGGTCCACGTTGCTCCCACCCTCGTATACCTGTGGAGGGAAGGGCAAGGCACTGAGGGGAAAGGGGTCCGAGGGGACACACGCAGCAGGGGGCCTGGGGCTGGGGGCTGGGATCTGCCTCCTGCGTCTTCGAGGCTTCAGACCATCCAGAACAGGGCCACGAACTCAGACCGGGAGGTGAACCCCGGGCTTGCCACACACCAGCTCGGCCTCTCGGGGCACGCCAGGCAGTCCTCCAGTGTGCATGCTCTCCCTTCGTCCTCGCAGTGAGAACAGGGCTGCTGCAGGTCTACCTCACAGAGCTGTAGTGAGGACCCAAGGGCAACAAGTATATTGGATGCTAGCACCGTGCCAGCCATGGAGCAAGTGCTCAGTAAACAGCAGCTGCTACGACAGACACTGGTGACGGTGCTGGTGGTGCTGGTGCCAGCAGTGATTGGTGGTAGCTTTTTTGTCTTTGTTTTTTGGGGGTTTTGGGTCTTTTTTTTGTTTCCTTGCCTTTGTTTTGTTGGAAGAATGGAGATAAAGCATTAGGGAAGCAGTCACAACCTCTGTTCTTTCCTTTCTCCTACACAGAGAATTCTTTGGGCTCCTGGGTCTTCATGTTGGCACTCAAAGAAATGATAGAAAAGAAACAAATGCAGCTGAGCAGGTAAACCAGGCTCCCAAAGAAAGTGCCTGAGGCTCAGGAGGGAGACGCAGCACACACCACGGGGAGGGGGCTCTGGGAAAACACTCGAAGGGGCTTTCCAGCAAGCGCTGCTCTGTGGTGTAAGATGGAATTTCTCCCTTTGTCACAAGCCTCCAGCACTGATGTTTCTCGGCTGAGATTCTTTGGCTGCAAAAGGCTTTATAGCCGATGAGAGCAGACTCTGGCTATTCCAGGCCACTCAAGGAATGAGACGCAGATGAGAAGGGCACAGCCACGATGTGGTGGGGCAAGGGGGAGATCCCGGTCTCAGACCCGGCACTATTCCCCGGTCTCCTTCACCGAGACCCTGCCTCTCTGAGCCATCCACCCCCGCACCTTGGAATCCTGCCCAGTCCCTGGCAGAGACAGGGAAAACAAGGCTCTCAAGGAGAGCAAATTAAACCATCCATCACTCTGACTGGGAATTAATTAGCAGTAACTGCAAAATGGGAAACACGACCAGGAGACAGGAATGAGGGAGGCAGGAGCAGGGCCTGAGGGAGGTACACAGGGGGCATCCTGTGCCGCTGCCCAGCCAGGGTCACCAGAAGCCACTTCGATGGGCATGGGATCCTGGCTGAAAGTGGCAGCCTGATGGATCGCAGTGATTGATTTTCCTTCAGGGTCGACAGCTGAAACCACACATGGCCCAGTGATCAATGGAGCCACAGGGAAAAGCGAGCTGGGTGTTCAAGAGCAGCCAGCGGGTGCAGAGGATGTAGGCAGGGATCAGGAGGGGTGGCTGGTTTGACAAGTTCTGAGGAAGACAAGTTATTTTCAAAGGTGTAGAGATGAAGTTTTAACACGCGTCCTCTCTGCCCCAGTCGGTGGCTTGGCCTAGAGCCCTGCTCTGCAGATTCCAGAGGGAAGGAGCAGATCTACCAATTCTGCATCCAGCAGACAAGTTACTGTTTGCAGGATGATAGGGAGAGACTCAGAAATCTGCAGCGTTTCTAACGTTTACCAGGTAAGCATGTGTTCTGCAAAGAATGCTGAAGAATCTCTCCTAGATACCTCAAAGAACTGGGACTGGAAATCCCATTTGACCCCGCTATTCCTCTGCTGGGGATCTTCCCCAAAGAATTAAAAGAATCATACCACAGTGATATATGTGCACCCATGTTCACAGCAGCGCAGTTTGTGATAGCTAAAACTTGGAAACAGCCCAAATGCCCATCAACTGGAGACTGGATAAAGAAAATGTGGATTTTTATAAAATGGAGTACTACTCAGCCATAAAAAATGAGGAATTAGAGACATTTATAGCTAAGTGGATGCACATTGAGGCAATACTCTTAAGTGAGTAGGACACAGATGTGTAAATACTGAATAGTTTCTCTGGTGTGAGAAACTAAAAGTGTAAATAAGGACTAAATGTATCATAGGTCATGTGAAATAGGAAGAAAAGGGGCAAAGGGGAAGGAAGTGGGAGGGCTAGGGGAAAGGATAGAAGGGAATGGGATTAATATGAGAAAATGGAAAAATAGGAACAAAATTTTTGTAAATAAGGAGGGCTGGAGGGGTTGAAGGGAGGGCTGGGCAAGGGTGAAAAACAAGAACCAAGAGAGACTATGTAAAGGTGCAAATTTCCAATGATGAATGTCATTATACTGTATACCTAAAATGAACCAATGATTAGAACGAATAATCGATAATGTAAAATAGGAAGAAAAGGTCCAAAGGGGTGGGGGTAGTGGGAGGGGCAGGGGAAAGGAAAGAAGGGAAAGGAAAAGATGATGAGAAATGGAAAACATGGAAATAAAGTCTTTGTAAATAGGGAAGGGTGGAGGGTGTGAAGGGAGGGCTAGGAATGGGGAAAAAATAAGAACCAAGATGCATTATGTAAAGGTACAATTCCCAATGAGAAATGTAATTGTGCTGTATACCTACAATGCACCAATGAAAGAATTTAATACAAAAAAAAAGAATCTCTCCTAAACCATCTAAATTGCAATTGCAGAGGGAAAATCCTTGAATAGGAAAGTTGTGACTGTAAGTACTCAAATTACACACAAAGGTTGCAGAGGTCCAGAAATAAAAAACATTCACTGCTAACGGTTTGATTTCTATGACACTGGGTTGTCAATACACTACGGGAAAAATAAGCCCAATCTCAAGCACTCCTTTATTCCCAAATGGAACAGAAAGTGTCATTAGCTAAGTATAAAAATAAGATTATGAATATTCAGTTTTTTAAAGGTCACTCATAAAATGAAAATGATAACTTTTACCCTTTAAGTCACAAGCCACTTGACAGCAGTGACCATCAAATGGAACGCAAACGATGTGAAGAAAGAAAATGGGAAAATGTCAAATTAGATCAGCAGTCAGAGCAGATAGAAATTCCTAAGAAAGAAAGAGGCTGGGTCTCCAAGTAGAGGTAGCTCCTGAGCTGGCGAGACACGAGTGGCCGGGTCCCCTCTGCCAGAGCAGCACACAGGTTCCCAAAGGGAAGCACGTGCCAGGGATCTGTGAGCAAGTCTGGTCGGACGAACGGGATTGTACGGATCACTACTGAGCTAGAACTGAGAAGAGCAAGTGCTGCCCGAGGCAAGAAGGGGAGAAGAGGAGGATGTGAGGTGCGCCGTCTAGCAAGCGTGTGCCGCTTCTATATCTTCACGGTCCAGGGGGGGACACTGCTGCTGGACGCTGACGGATCCAGCTATTATCAAAGCAGTTTTGCTGGATGTCAAGAACCTTAAACTGTTCAGATTCTTCCCAATTCTGATACTCTATTCTTAAGAAACAGGGCAAAATGTGAAATGTGTAGGATACTAGTTACAGTCTTGGTCATAACAGCAAAAATGTGGCAATAGCTCAACATGCCCAACAAATGAGGGGAAATTAGTAAATTCAGATAGGAGTATTTAAAACGATGCTTTTCAACAGTGTTGGTAACAAGGGGAAATCGTTTACATGTTAGGTTACAAAAAGAAGAAAATAAACTTTGGTAACAGAATATTAAAATATTAAAGGCAGGGCAGGGGATGTAGCTCAGTGGGGCCACCACCTTCCTCGCAAGCACAAGGTCCCAACTTGGATCCCCGGTACAAAAAACCAAAAAATTAAAGGCAGTAAATGAAAATCTCCATGGAAGTTAAGGATCCTAGAATTTTTTTTTTTTTAAGAATCCTAGAACTAAAAGTGATTTGCAACTTTTCTTTACGCTTCTCCCCAATTCCTAAATCTCACATATTGAATATCCATCATTTACGTAATAAAAATATAACGAAAGTATACATATTGAACAATGTGGCCAAAATACAAGAAAAAAACATGAGAAACACAAAGATTAGATGACAGAACAATTTAGTGTGAGAAACTAGCTTGCCATTGTCCTATAGGACAGACAGGTTAGACAGTAGCAGGACACAAAGGGTATCACCAGAAAAAACTGTAAACACCTTTGAAATGGGAAAAATGAGGCCAGGGTTTCTCATCTAGCACCCTTCTCTAGATTATCTAAGTCTTTCTTTACTTGGGAGCTATTTTTAAAAGTCTGTAAGATATAGAAAATCTGTAACAATGCAGTAATGCTCAATCACAGAAATGCCCGCCACTTTGGTGAAACTCAACTCACCGTTCCTTCTGTTTTTTTGGGTTTTGGTACCGGGGATCGAACTTGAGTCCTTACGCTTGCGAGGCAGGCGGCGGAACCACTGAGCTAAATCCCCAGCCCAACTGTTCCTTCTGTATAGTGATCAGTTTGGTATTTACTCATAAATTCATTTCCAAATTCGTAGCTGCCTTTACACACATAAATTCACACGTGTGCCTCCTCAGAATTCTCCTGAGCCAGCTGTAACATCTCACTGGTTCAGAACCCTTGCCATGTACATTTCAGTATTTGTAGAAGAGTCACTCTTTTACCTCTATATGTATATATTTTAAAAACTGCCATCCAGCTGTATGTGGTGGTGCATACCTGTAATTTCAGTACTCCAGGAGGCTGAGGCAGGAGGACGCCAAGTTCAAGCTCAGCCTGGGCAAAGCAGCAATTTAGCAAGATGCTATCTCAAAATAAAAATGGGCTAGCGCTATAGCTCAGTGCAAAGACACTGGGTTCAAAATCCCAGTATCAGCAAAATAATAGTAATATATACAACCCCTCCACAACACCTGTCTTAACAGCATGTATTTCATAACAAAGGATAATTATTTTCAAATTTTATATTCTGCAAGCACTGTATCTTCCCTGGAATTCATGGGAGAGTTATAAAAACAAATGAAATCTTAACGCCATGACGATACCTCAGTACATTGTAAGACAGGGAAGAAAGCTTACTGGTCTCTTCGTTTTATAACAACACTAGGAAATGAGAAGCAAGTGAGGATACAGCAGACTATCCTGAGAGCAAAAACACCAGTTAAACCTCTGAAAATTTCATTCGAGGGTAAATTTTTAAAATTTCAAAGTTTTTTATCCGAAGGAAGACCAACTTGCAGCATTCTTCTTCACATATGGAAAAGAGCAGCCACAACAAAACAAGGCAGGGGGATGACATCAAGGGGCAGGAACAGCGCAGCAACTGGAGAAAGGACCCCACAACTTCAAGGAAAGTGTCAGGGCTGGTTGTCAAAAACAGCCGATTAGAACAGGCAAAACTCTGTCAAAAATAGGAGTTTAAAACGTAGGAAATTTGGGCCCGGGATTTAGCTCAGTGGTTTCGCCGCCTGCTGTACAAGTACAAGGACCCGAGTTCGATCCCTGGTACCAAAACAGAACAAAACAAAACAAACAACAACAACAACAACAAAATATTGGAAATCTGCCAGGGCTGGTGACATGCACCTATAATTCCAGCACTCAGGAGGCTGAGGCAGGAGGACTGCCACAAGTTTGAGGCCAGCCTGGACTGCATAGACCCTGTCTCAAAAAAAAAGGTAGGAAATGGGATCAAATTTAAAATAAGACCTTGGCTGTCATCACATTTTATTTCCCATTAGTGCCTCTTTTGTGTCAAACTGTTTTAGATTTTTAAAAATAATCCTAAGATTCTCTCATATATAATGGATCAAAAAACCAAAGGTGTTTAGGATAATTATTCAGAACTACACCAAAATGGACACAGAAAGTAAAAAAAAGAACTAAACCTACGGTTGACCTTAAAATACCTATTAAAAGTCATTCCCTGGCCTGCTTGACACCTTGACCAATTCCGTTTCTGAAAAGAAAAGTGATTCTCTGACAAGGAAGCCGAATCACACCCAGCGAACATTCAAACCATCATCCTGTCTCTTTCCCCAGGAGAGACATGACGCATTGAGTGAGTGACAAGGACGGTTCGAGCTGATAAAAGAATAATGTTCCCCTGAGACTTTACCACAGGCGGCCACGGCCTGTTCAATATGAGAATCTAAAAATAGAACCCACCCCATCAAGAGCTTCAGCAAAATCATCTGATCATTTATAAAAACCGAAAAGGCATTTGAAAAAAATGCACTACCTCCTCCTGAGACAAAATTTTAACAAAGAGAAGGCAAAAATATTTCTGTAACAGGCTGGAAAGAGTCTAAAATAAGTGCTGGTATTAGGACTGTAACAAGTGCAGAAATGCCAGGGGGTGGAGCATCTGGGAGCAGAAACACAACAGCGACCCCCAAGTGGCATCATCGGGGAAACGGGGCCCAGTTAGAGACACACAGAGAAGCCGGCCTGGTAACAATGGACCAGTGTCACCCCTGAGTCATAAGAGCATAGCCGTCAACTAAAGTCAGACACACAGAAGCATTTAAAATATAACCAGTGAGCTGCCTTTCTGCAAACAAGGCCGGCCAGGAAATTATGCAACACACAGAGACGCTGGTCACCTCCACGAAGGGCTCTGGCACCACCCCCCACACCCAGTGCTGTCTCTCAGGCCCTGGGCCGCACCTGGGGACACCTGAGACCCCCTCCCAGGAAGAGCCAGGTCCTGTTCCCGGATGTTGCTGGCCAGAGGCACCGGCAACGTGGACAGGGCTCCTGGCCCACAGCCACCATGCAGGACTTTGGGACAGCAAAGGGCACATGGACAGGAAGTCGCTTTAAAATGGCAAAGCTCGACCTCCTGTGACTCGGGGACAGGGACGGCAGCAGGGGCTCGGGATTTGGCCCTGATGTTCAGACGTGCGGTCAGGGCGAGTCTCCGATCCACACAGATGCGGACTGGGTGGTGAGGGAAGAATGTATGCAGTTGGTCTTAAACTATTCCTGGGCACAACCAGGAACCGAATGATAAAAGCAAGCTGTGCCACGCAGTGCGCCCACAAGGTGGCCCAAGCAAGGCCCAGGGCTGGTGCTTGTCCTCACAGACCCAGGCACCCAGAGGCAAGGAGGCCCAGGAAAATCTGGAAGCAAACCACAGCTCTGGCCCTGGCCCTCGGGGCGCCCCCGGCCCCACTGACCTTCTTGGTGTAGCCCATGGCCTTCAGGACAGAGTGGTTCAAGGTCTCCAGGGAGCCCAAGACATCTTCATAGTCCCCCATGTGGTCCACAAAGTAATCTGGGGGAGGGGAAGCAAAGGCTGGGGTCGCAGGGATCCTGCCCCTCCCACCAATGCCGCTTGTGCCCACTTCCGGCCCCACCCCGCCCACCCTGTGCCCCATCATGGCCGCTGCATGGCCAGGCACCTACCACACAGCTCCTTGGTGTCCACGTGGCTGCAGAGAGAGGCGTCAGAGTGGTGGACCCATCACTGCGAGTCCCCTTACAGGAGAGGGGGCAGCAGGGCCTGCTGCCCACTGCCCCCCAGTTCTGTTGGAGTCTGCAGACCACACCAGGGGTAGATGGGGCCAGGAAGGGAGGGGCCTGGACAGCGGGGCCAGGACCGAGATGGGCCCTCGGGGATCTCAGCTGCCCACTGTGCCACCCCGGCCTCGGCAGGTCCCGCAGGTGGCAACCCTGGGATTCTGCCGGGACTGGCAAGGTGCAGAGCTCTCCGGCTGGTGTGAATCTCTGGCCCAGGCCACCAGGGACCTAGGTCCCTTGCAAACTGGCTCGGTGGCAGCTCCTACTCTAGGCCATGTCTAGTTTTCTCGGGACCCTCAAATTATCCAGTCTGCCCCAGGCCGCTCCCAGCTCTAGTCCTCATCCTGAGTGGGCCCCCATCCCTGAGGGCTGGAGCGAGGAGCGAGGGGCGAGGGGCGAGGGGCGAGGGGCGAGGGGCGAGGAGCTCGGCCACCTCTGGTATAAGGGGCCCCAAGGAAAGGGCAAGGTGGAGTCGGGCTTGGGTTACAGCTTGATTTAAAATGGGCCTGCGGGGGGCGGGGGGCGGGGGGGGGGCCTCAATGCCACAGCTAAGGCTGGGACCAGAGAAAGCACAAGGCCCCAAGTCAGGGTTGAGGTCTAAAGGGGAGGGAGCCAGCAGGACAGTCACTGCCAACCGGCACTGTGCAAAGCTGAGGGTGCCCCCTTGCCTGGCCACGCTGCCAGGACAGACACATCCGAAGTGCCGCCCTGTCCACTCCCTGTGTACCCGGCAGGGAGGCCAGACTGATGGGACTCTGGAGGAGCCAGCTGGGGTGCGGCTCAGGCCTCTTGCCTGAGGGGTCCTCTCCTCCGAAGGGACCAGAAGCGGAGGGCCCACCCTGCGCATCAGACCCACTTGGTGTTGTCGGAGTCGATGGTGTGGAAGAGGTCCTCCAGCTCCTTCTCATTGAGGACGCCATCTGCGAAGAAGAGCTGGAATTCCTCCAGGGACAGCTTCCCGTCATCTGCAGGGCACAGGGAAAGCAGCTGGTGTCTGCAGATAAGCACCCCCTACCCAGGCAGCTCTGATTTGATCGGCAGATAAGCTCCAGCTGGTGCAACCCCTGCGCAGCTGATCCCAGCCTCACGGACAAACCGTTTCGTTTCATTATCTCTTGCAGTACTGGGGACTGGACCCTGGGTCTTCACACTCAGCTACAGCCCCAACCCATTCTATTTTGGGACAGTCTTGCTAAATCACTAAGTTTAGTCACCCAGACTAGACTCAGACTTGGACCCTCCTGCCTCAGTCTCAAAGAGTACTGGGATTATACTTGCACACCACCACACCCAGGCTGTACCCCATTTTAGATCTCTCCTGCCTATCAGCTCATTCCCAAGTTAACCATTCCACTGACTCATTCATCCAGGTATTTCACGAACAGGTGACTCCCCAAGCCAACAGGTACTACCAGAGCTCACGGGCTGGCGCCTGCTGCAGACCAAACATCTGACAGGCATTCCACACGTGCAGAGTGCCTGCTCCCTGCCAGGGATGCTCGCCTTCACTCTGAGAGCCCCCAGGGCGCCCTGTTTAAAGCAGGCAGGCTTCAGTAACTGGCCCAACGTCACACCACGGGTAAGACGGACTCCAGCCCGCAAGCAAGGGACCACCGCATGCTACGCTCCAGAGGGGCTTTTGGGGAATCACCCCCACCCGGCCTGAGTCCTGCTCTGGGACAGGAGACCCCTCCGTGCTGGGCCCAGCGCTGTCTGGCACCAGGCAGCTCAAGGTCACAGGTGACGCAGGAGCCACCACCCTGAGCTCCTGACAGGCCAGCTCGAGGGTCTCCGCCTGCCCTCAGCGTCACACGCTCCCCTCCAGGGCTCCTTCCACACCACTGCTGGTCTGCACACACCCACGGCGTCACAGGTAGCACCGTCACTCCATTTCACCGAGGGGAAACAGAGTCACAGAGCAGGGAGGGGACAAACCAGTTCCCAAGGTTGCAGCGTGAACTCTGACCCTCCAGTCGCTGGGGCAGGACCTTGTGGCAAGGCCTCCATCTCCCAGCATGCAGTGGGCGCTGGCACACTCCCCTCCCTCCGTAGTGAGGCTCAGTCGGGGTGGTCTCACATGGGGGCTGGCAGCCAAGCCTGGGCTCAGCAGGGGTGTGCTGTGGCCGCTCCACCATGCCTGGCCCCGGCACAGCAAGGACTCCCGGCAGGCCCCAGGCCCCTCCACCTCCTCCTGTCTGCCCTGGCACCTGGGTCCCCTCTCAGGAGAACAGGCAGACAGAGGCCTGAGGCCCCAGAGCACAAAGCCCTCTCAGCTGACATTTACCCTGCACGCCAGCCACGGGGCTAATGGACCCCCCAGAGCTAATGAGGGATAAACATCTCTGTCCAGGCCTGAGTCCAATTATCGGAGCCAAGTGGGCGGCACCTCTGCCTCCGCCCAGATCCCAGGCAGGGCCTTTCCAGGTGTTTCTGCTAACGAGCCTGCGCAGCTGATTCGGTGACCTTTCAAATGCTGAGAGCCTGGCAGCCATGGCATCCCCCGGGGTGTGCTGGGTGGCCCCTGCCCCTCTGCCAGCTGCCATACCCCTTTCTGGGGTCCACACCGGCTGCCAGGCAAGGCCCTCGCTCTAGTTTCCTCTGGCCCAGTGCCTACCTCAGCCGAGCCCATCTGTCACGAGAGCCCATGACGGCCAGCCTGTTCCTTGTTCCTTTAATCTCCAAGGCCTCTGCCCTCCAAGACTCAGGCTGGGGTGGGCCGAGCCCGCTGGAGCCCTCCTGTGGGTGCTTCATGGGTGTGTCTGCAGCCGTGCCGGCACCTACATGCACACCTGTTCTCAAACCTACTCACACACTACTGTGACTGTCCACTCACTACCAACCCACACCATGTTTTTAATCTCGATGACCGCTCAGCATCTGCTGCCACTGCTGGCCACCGGAAGGTGACCACCTGCCTGCTGCTGGCCTGGCTTTGTCACCTGGGAGAAGCAGAGTGGCTATGCCAGGAGAAGGGCCACTCCCACCTTGGTGTGTACAGGTACTCCAGGAGGAGCCAGACTGCAGACAGCTGCACCCCTCCGAGGGCCCTCACCCCCCGCCTGGCACTTGGGAGCTCCTCTCTGCACATAGCCCAGACACAGGTGCTGACGCTAACAGTTACAGATCGGAAATGGAGGCCCCTAGCATGGCGACTTGCTTGAGAGCACAGCATAAGGGGCTTGGTTGGGGTGTGAACCCAGGCAGTGGGGCTCCAGGTGGACTCAGCACGGTCCCTGTGGGGGCCAGAGGAAGGGGCCTATCTCACCTCCCATAGGCCCAGGGCCCCCCAGATGCCTGCTGGTAGCAGCATGTCAGGCCCACATTAACCTTGGTGATGACCGCCCACAGACACGAGGAGGAGCAGGCCCAGCCTCCGTGGGGGCCGCGGGAATGAAATGGGGGTGCCCGCAGCTGCGCTCAGAGGGTGGGAGGCAGCCTGGCAGGGCTGGGGGCAGCCAGAGAGGTGCCACCCACACACCGCTGCAGAAGTCAGAGGCACAGGCGGCAGGGTGCAGAGGCGCTACAGTCAGCCAAGGAGATGACAGCTGACAGACACTGCAGCCACGCCCAGAATCAGTCACTCAGGGATGCGCCTCGAGACGGGACAATGCCAAATTCCTCATCCCAAAGATCCCGCCATTGTGCCACACTGACTCACTGCTGGTGGCCCTTCAGCCCAGGACCGGGAGGCGTGCCAGACACCCCAGGGACAGGGACAGGGTCAGGGAGGGGCCCCGCGCTGATTCCAGCATAGATGTGTACCTGCCCCCTCCCACCCAACAGGAACCCCTGGAGATGGGCAGGGCAGTCAGCTGAGCAGGTGCTAACACCCCAGTCTGAGGAACTGTGCTTTGGCTGAAGTCCTCAGGGATGCACTGAACCCAGTAATAACTGTGTTGAGCATGGTGTGACGCTCTTTCATCCCTCCCTTGTGAGGTGCAAACCAGCCTTTCTGGGGGTTGCAGTTCTCCCAAAGACCAAAGGACTAGAGGTGCCACGAATTCCGGGGCCACTGCCATATACGCTGCTCACTGCTTGGAGGACTGAGGGACAGGGGACACTGCGGGGTCTGTAAGGCAGCCTCAGCTGGCCAGGACAGGGCTGCAGCAGATCCCCCGCGGAGGCGTTGGCTAGGTCAGGAAGGGCCTCGAGTGAGGCTGGGCTTCCTAAGGGTGCCCTCTGGGTCCCAGCTTGTACCCCTAACCGGTCCATAACGGCGGAAGTACTCAGGTGATCGCTGCCAGCTCGCTCCTGACGTCCTCCAGGCAGTCCTGCTAAGCAGGGGCGGTTAAGATGGGGAACCTGAGGAACAGGGCCTTCTGTCTTCCGTCTTGTCCATGTCACCTTCCCCAACCCCTTGTCCCTGAAGCCTTAGGACAGACAGGGTGCAGTACCCACGCAGAGGAGTCCGAGAGGTAACTCACCGTTTTTGTCTGCACGTCGGAAAATCTGCAGAGAAAAAGCCAGGCCTGAGCAGGAGGGGCAGGCGCCCCCCAGCGGCTTCTGCCCGCACTGAGCCCCTCACCGCCTCCCCAGGAGCAGGTCGGGGCTGGGAAGGCTGCACTAGCTTCTGGAGACCCTAGTTGGGCCGTGGGGAGGGAGCCTGGGCGGGGCCCCAGCTGCTCCTCGGAAGCAGCCGCCCCCGCTCCCTCTGCACTGCTTGCCTACCCACGCCGTGGCAGACGCACGCTCGCTGCACTCACACACCCACACAACCCTGCAGAGCCCACAGGCTCCTGATGGTCACACTCGGGGGGCAGCGTCCCCTGGGATACACGGAGAACCCCTTTACCCTCAGGGGTCTCCAAGGGGCTGCCTCCATCTGAAAGAGGCCTCCCGGGGCTTGGCAAACCTCGGGTAAGGCAGGCCGAGGGCAACACTTCCCAGCCGGTGGCAGGAGCCTTGTGCCCAGGCTAAGCCAGTGGTCCCTCCCTTGGGGCTCCTGACACTTCCCTTGGGCCGCACCCAGGCTGAGCCCCAGCCAGGGCATCAGTGCAGTTAAAGCTCCCGTTACAGCAGATGTCCAAGCACGGGCTGAGGTGTCCGGCCACGGGCACGTACTTCTGGGAGTCCGTGGCACACGCAGCATGTCGGCCTACCCTGGACCCACTGAGTCAGGACCTACGTCTTAGCCTGATCTCCGGTGGCAGATTCACCCCCATCATGGGTCTGAAGAGGACCCCAGGGCCTAGGGTAGCCCAAGCTCAATAGAACCGGTTTATTACAGATGGGAGGCTCAGCGACTTGCCCAAGTTTCCCAGTGGTTCCTGGATACCCGGGAGGTGTCCCAGGACCAGGGAGCTCCGAAGGACCCCCTGCCCACCTCCCTGCCAGCCTGAGGCAAAGGCAGGTGCCCTCCTGCCCTGCACCCTCCACGCAAGGAATGGGCATCTGCCGCTTTTACAGGCCCTGGGCTGTCAGAGAAGCAAGGCTTGGGGAGGACGGGCCAGCAGCGTCTCCTCCTCTCGGCGGGCGCCCAAGTTGCCTCAACATCAGCCTAGGCACCCACATGGCTGCTCCTGACTGGGAAGGTTCTTGAGGCTGGGAATCCAGCCCAGGTGTCCCCTGGCCACAGCCCCACACCCCGCTTCACAGATGGGGAAACGGGGTTTCCAGGCCCGGGGAGTCTCAGCCAGAGGGAGGTGGCAAGAGAAGCTGGGCAGGCTGAGCTTCCGCTTCTGCCCAGGCCAGTGTCCTGGGAGGGCGCATCTCTGAGTCCTGCGGGGTGTGTGCGTGCCTGCGCGTGCCTAAGGCACTAGAGGCCCCTCCCCACGCCATCCAGCCCACCTATGGGTTCCTGATTGAGAAGGGAACAGAGAGAGGAGCCCCTCTCCTGCAGGCATGGGGGGGTACACAGAAACCCACAACCCAACACAGGCTGGGGGACCCCCAGGGTCCGGTCTGCGGCCGGACCCCAAGTTTCCTCCCCGGCTCAGCCTCTAGGAGTCTCCCATCCCCCAGCTGCCCCACCCCCACGTGGGAGAGGTGGGCTTCCCCGGGGTGGGCGGCTGGGGACAGGGTGGGGAGTTAGAGGGGGGAGGGAAGAGCCTGGGGTCCACGAACAGAAAGTGGGTGGTGGGGAAGGGAACGGCAGGTGGGCGGGGGCTTCACAGCCCAGCGCGGTCCTGGGGGAACTGGTGGGGAGAGGAGTCGGGAAGCCAAGAGGCGGGGCGGAGTGGCCACTTCCAAAGTGGGGTGCAGAGGGCCTCGGGATGGGAGCGGGGCTGGGGGCTGGGGAGGGGCTCGGCAAAGTCTCGCTAGGGCTGGAATCCGGATGGAGAAGAGGGGCTGGAGGCGGCTCCCGTCCCGCAAAGACCAGCGGGATCTCGATAGGACAAAAACGGGGGGCGGTGGCCGGGTGTGGGGGCTCAAGGTCCGGGCTCCGGGAGAGGAGACGGGGCGGGGAAGGGGGCGCCCGAGACCCGGGCGGAGGTCGCGCCGCACGGAGGGGCTGAGCCGGGGTTCCGGGCGCGGCGGCGCGGGCCGCGTACTCACGTCCAGGATGACGGCGGTGCCCCCGCGCAGCGCGGCGCGGCCGGGGCCGGGGTCCGAGGCGGGGGTCGGCGGTGCGGGCGGCGG
>NW_004624746.1:3576538-3651349 GCF_000247695.1 Heterocephalus glaber
TGGGGGTCCGTCCCCCGGAAGTGCCCGCAGACCCCGGCGCAGCCCCTCGCCCCCGTGCCGCCGCCGCAGGATCTGGCGAGCCCCGAGCGCCCTCTGCCGGCCGAGTCCAGGGCTCGGCGCCCGCGCCCCAGCCGCCCAGCCGCTATCTCCTCCGCGCCCCAGAAGCCCTGCCGGTCCGGCCAAAGGATCTGAAAGCGAGCCCACTGGGTTCAGGTGACAGTGACAGGCAAAGGAGACCTAGTCTTAGGGCCTCTTGGGGCGGGACCCCGGGGTGAGTCCGCATCTAAATTCAGAACTCAAGCTGATGTGCTCCGGCCACCGCAGGAGGGCTGTCCCCGGCAGCCGCGGAGGCTGTGCCCTGAGAGCCTTTCTATGGTAGCGATGCTTACGCTGAGATATGAGTGGCCCTGGGCTAGAGCTTGCCTGTGCAAAGGCTCTGGGGCAGGCAGGAACTAGGGACTGAGAGCAGAGTGGCCGGGACAGGGACAGGCTGGAGTACGGCCGCAGGCGCCTTCTGGAGGCCGTTCCCTGCACACGCCTCCCTGCCTGGCACAGGTCCCCCGCGGTGCCTGCGCTTGTCCCCCAGCCACGGGGCGCCTCCTCCAGGGACCCCCTTCCTTCCCAAGCACAGTCCTCAGGCGGAAGTGCAGGCAGACACTGGTTTATTTGGGACCCGATTCTGGGTGGAGCCGGCATGCAGTCGTTCTGGCGGGGTGCTCAGCTGGCCCTGGGGACCCGGGCTCCTCCGCAGCTTCCCCAGATCCCAGGCCCAGCCCTCGCTGGCCTTTGGCCCCTGTCCGGCCATGGAGCCCGCGTCCCTCATTCCTCTGAGCAGGAGGGGCCGCTTCTGGTCCAGTCTCTGGACCTCACGGGGCATCTTCTGGGGGCCCTGCATGCCCCAGGGCTGTGCTCTCCTCCTCAGGGACTGGGTGCCAGGGCCACTAGGGTGGCTTCCGGGTCTCCTTTCTCAGCAAGGAGCTGGCCACGGCCAGGGCCCCGCCCTGCACAAACCGCACGAAATTGTCCCCAGCCAGAGGCCCGAGGGCGTACAGGCCCTCCTGGCACGTGCTCTGGTAGGTGAAGGGGTCCACGTTGATGGGGTTCCTCTTGGCACTCAGGGGCTGCTCAGGGTCAGAGGTGAGGTTGGCACCTGCCCCTGGGAGGAAGGAGAGGTCGGGGTGCGAGCCAATGAGGACCAGCACTAGGGAGACGCCGAAGACCTGGTGGCGGCTGCACGGGTCACACAGCACAGCCTGGCGGCCCTCCTTGAAGAGCAGCGGCCGGTGCCCAGGGAGGCTGCAGTAGCCCTCGTAGGGGCTGGGTGATGGGGCCGACTGCTCCCGCATCATCTGGTGCACCTTGTGGTACTCGGGGTACAGCATCTTGGGCAGCTGGTTGAATACCAGGCCCGGGTTGTCCACTGGCCGCCGGAAGGCGTGGATCACAGGGAGGCCACAGTGGCGGGCGTAGAGCACTGCATCGGCCGCAGACAGCCCGGCGCCGATGATGAGCACGGGCTCTGAGGCCGGGGTGACGGTGCCCGCCCGCATGGCCGCCTCCAGGGCCGACAGCTTGTGGTGCACATAGGGCAGGGCCTCGCCCGGGATGCCGAGCCGGGCCGGGCTGTCAAATGTGCCGGTGGCCAGGACCACACTTCGGGCCCACAGCGAGAAGGGCCGCTGGCGCCGGTCCTTAGCGGTCAGGATGCCACTCACTCGGAAGAGGGCACTGGGGTCCTTGGGCTCGGCTCCCCCCATCTCCACGCCTGTGACCAACGCGCCAGACAGGAAGTTGGGGCTCAGACCCTTCTCGGTCACGTAGTCCCTGTAGTACTGGGCAATGTCCCCGGCCGTGGCCCGGCTGTTGCGGAGACCTCTGGGAAGAGGAGAGGGGTGGGAATCAGTGAGCCCCTGGCTGAGTTTCCTCCTTGTGAAGCCAGAGCGGTGAGGGTGACAGGCCCACATCACGAGGCTCTGGACCCTGAGCGGTAGGTGACGTGAGGGCTGGTCACCTTGTCAGTGCGCGGGGCTAAGTGACGCTCGGGAAACACCGTGTGAGCCCGTCTGTATAAACGCCCGCCCGGAACAGGCAACCTTCTCCTGTACTCAGGGCCCGGGAGCTTTCTGGATGGAGACTGTCTTTCGCTTTAAAGGCTGACTTTAACGACATCCCAACGCCAGGCGAGGTGGTTCGTGCTTATGATCCTTGCACTCTGGGAGGATGAGGCAGGAGGACCAAAAGTTCGAGCTCAACCTGGGTGACTTAGTGAGGCGTGGTCTCGAAACTTAAAAAGAAAGAAGCGGGAAACAGAAAGGGCCGAGACTGGAGCTCAGTGGTGGCCGTGGGGCCAGGGTTCCCAGTCCTAGGCGTGGCCTCACCTCAGCAGCCCAGCTGTGGCCTGGGGTGACCTCCACCCCGGCTGGTGGGCGCCCTGCTGGGTGAGCATGGGTGGCACCGCAGGCTGCTGCCCGCCAGCCTGCTGCCCTGAGGCGGAGCTCAGCCTTGGCTCCTAGAGCCTGCGGCCCCTTCTCCCCTTCTGTACGAGCCGTCAGCCCAGGGACAGTTATTTACTACTGACAGGAGGGCAGAGCCGGGCGTGGCTTCCCCCCCCCAGCACAGGGCACGGCTTGCAGTGAGAGTGCAGCAGAGCCTTGCTGACCCGGGCCAGGTGCGTGCCCTTTGGGAATGTTGCCAGGCTGTGTCCTCGCCGCCTGAAGCACTTCAGGGGCAATGTTAAAACATCAAGGTAGGGCGTGCAAGGAGCTGTTTCCAGTGAAGAGGAAGCTGCCCTGCCTAGGGGCGCCTTCCCGTCAGCTCTGAGGCAGTTCACAGGCACAGTGAAGTGTGGCACAGACCCCTCCCCTGGGCGTCCCAGGGTGCACATCCCGTGACGGTTTACGGGCTGGGCAGGTTCCTCCTTGTGGCCCGTTCGGCATTCTAAGTGTGGCCAGGTCGCTAGTGGGGAGTCACTTGCGTGGAGCAGGGGCGGCTCAGGCCTTCCTTAAAGGCTGGGACGCCACCCACTGGGGCCCAGTCGGGGGCTGTGGCAGGGGCAGGAAGCCCAGGACCCAGGAGCCCGCTCGGTGTTTACTCCTGCTCCTCTATGGGCCCATCTTTCCCCCCCTCAAGCCTCAGTTTCCCCTCTGGAAGGTCCCTCTGCTCCCCTGGCATCTCACCTGCGCTTCCCCCGCATCCAGTCCTTGACCTGCAGGTCGGGGAGCCCCATCCACTCGCCCTGGCTCAGGGTCACCATGGAGCCTTCCATGGCCTGCAAGGCAAGGGGTTCTCAGAGCCGGCTGGCAGCACAGTGCCCGGGGCAGGAGGCTGGGCAGGAGGGGGTGGAGAGGGGGTGCTCGAGAGGAGAGCAGAAGCAGGAAAGGTGGGCAGGGAGCCCCAGACAGCCCCACTCACATGCCAGGCACCCCCGGGTGGGCCGCAGCCCAGGACCAGGTGGGGGACAGCTCGCTCCTCCTGCCGCTTCCAGGAGAGCACGGAGTCCAAGGTGCCCCCGAAGTCCGTGTCTGGGCGCAGGAGGGCATCAAAGAGCAGTGCCACAGGGCTCTGGCTCCGGCCTTCGAGGCCCTCAGACAGGTAATCCAGGTCCTGCAGAGGGGCACAGGTCAGGGAGAAAGTGGCAGGCAGAAGGCTGAGGACTGGGGCTGAGGATCCAGTGCGTGGAAATGTCCACAGGCCAAATGGGCAGCCTAGAAAGGACTTGAGCCGCGGCCTCGCCTGTGTCCTGCCCTAACATCGGGGTTGGGAGATGGTGCCTTTTCCCAGTGGATGCATCCCGCCTGCTGAAGGCTCTGACAACTGCAGCTGAGTTCTGCGGGCACCAGCAGTCCCCAGATTTCTGAGTGTGGGGCTGTCCTTTGCAGGGTCATGCAGGAGCTGGTGTCCTACAGAACGCAGCCTGAGGGGCTGCACGCTTGTCCTCACGCCGGGCTCAGGTGGGAGGGGAGCCGATGAGCACTGTAGGGCTCGGGTGCCCCCCATTCAGTAGTCCTGCACCCACTGTGACAGCCAGGACCCTCAGAGCCCAGTGTCCCTGGGCAGAATGCGTCCCCAGCCGAGGACTGGGAGTTGGGGTGTGTGGGTCTGGGATGCCCTGGCCTCTCCCTCACGACTCCCCAGGCTGGGGCCGACTGTGGTCGGTCCCCACACCCATGGGTCTTCCCTGAGGACGCGTGGACGACTCCCACCTGGTCCAGGAGGCAGCGCCCCGAAGCCTCGGCCAGCTTCCTGTGCAGCAGCGGGTGTGGGTGGACGGCATCCGGCTTCACGTAGGGCGCATGGCCTGAGAGCAGGTAGGACAGGCAGATGCCCGAGGGCCCGTTGCCTGCAGAGACAGGGCAGGGTCAGAGACCCCAGCGGGGTGCTCGTTCATCCATTTATTCTCTGTCCACGAAAGGAAAACATTCATTCCGCCCTCAGCCTGCGCCAAACACCACAGCAGAGAGGGCGCGGGAGGAGGAGCTGTTGGAGCTCCCTGTGCGCCGGGCCTGGCCAGCTGCTGACCTCAGAGCCCCGAGTGCGTGACACTCACCGATGATGATGACGGGCAGGGGCTCCGAGCTGCTGGTGCCCACCTGGTCCTTCCTGGACTCGCTCATGGCTGGGGCTGGCGGCTGGCCTGGGGGGGTGGGGAAGTGGGGAGCAAGGGGTCAGGCTTTCGGCCTACGGTGGCCCTCAGGGCCAAGTCAGGGTGCAGGAGGCCTCTCATGGCACGACTCCCTCGTCTCTCCGTTATGGCTCTAGATGTCCCCAAAGCCTCTTGGGCTCAGAGGAGGGGCTTTTTGGAAGCGGCCGGACCATGGGTGTGTGATGCTGGGCTAGGGTGTGGAGAAGTACGTTAGTCGTCCTCCGTGGGTATGGCACAGTTCTGGGTGTGGATCATGGGAAGGTCCACACTGCGGGTGTGTGGGGTAGAGAGGGAGGCTCAGCACTTTGGGCCTCCGGGCTGCCCTGCACGGACTGTTTCCTCTCTGCCATGCCCCTCTGCCTTAGAGCCCTCGGATCCCCCCAACTGCTGAAATAACCCTCTCCTCCTCTAACTGGTGGGTGTCGGGTATTGTGTCCCAGCAAGGAGGAAGTGACAAGACACGCCCGCTCCCCATCTTCCCTTCCTGCTGGCGGGGTCACCCTGCCCCTTCCACCTCAGCCCATGGGCAGGGCAATGCCCAGAGGCGTATCTGCCTTCCCACGAGGCCTTCTCTGCCCACCGCAGCACTTGGCCTCAGACCTTCTGGTGCAGTGTGCTGGACTTTGGAGCTGTCCCTGCTCCTGGTAAGCTGATCCTTAGCTGTCCTGTGACTTCTCTGAGTCTTGGTTTCCTCAAGTCAAGTGGAAATAATGAGTCCTAGCCTCAGGGGCTGCTGAGAGACAACAGTGGAGCACCTGCTCGGGGTGAATCCCCCATGGGAAAGGCCCGGGCTTGTTGCCTGGTGGTCTAGAACCAGGGACTCAGAAAGGTGGGAAGCAGGCGGTAGAGGCAATGCCTGCAAACCTGCCTGTCTATGATGTGCTGGCGCTCCCTGCTGGCCATGGGTCCAGATCATTCAAGGGACCCAACCAGTCCTTCCAGCACCAAGCCCAGGGGTTTCAGATTGGCTTTATCCACATCCCAGTGTGGCTACCAGGGTCACAGCCCCACCCCAGTCCCATCCACACCCCTGCTGACTGAGGCCTGCAGGTGACACCTGTGCACGGGTGAGGGACAGTGGCACTGAGCAGTGACCAGTGTTTTCTTGCTGCCCTCCCACCCTGATCCCATGTGGCTCGTGGAGGGCACAGCCAGTGTGAGCATCCCACTGCACAGGTGCATGTGGAGCTCAGTGGGGCCCACGCACGGCTCAGCCAGTCAGTCTGTCTGATTCTCTTTCTTGGGTATTGGGGATTAAAGCCAAGACCTTTGCACTGAGCTACGCCCCTGGCGCGCTTGCGCGCGCGCGCGCACACACACACACACACACACACACACACACACACACACGCTCTCTTTTTATTTTGAGACAAGGTCTTGGTAAGTCACTAAGTTGCCCAGGCTGGGCTGGAACTTTTAATCCATCTGCCTCAGCCTCCCAGAATGCTTGGGATCACGGGTGTGCACCACTGCACCCTGGGCTCACACATAGGCCTGCCCACGACACTGGGCCTGTCCCCAGAGGGGCCCTGCAGGGCCCGAAGAGGAGGCCACACACTCATGAGTGGAAGAGCAGCTGGGCTGGCATGGGGCTCGGGGTGACAGCCCCTTCCCACAGGGTTCCTCCAGCAGAGGCACAACTGTGGATTTGGTGTGAATTCCGGTTAAGAAAAGTGGGTAATTAGGAAAAGTGGCCCATTTTTTGGTAAATCTGTCACAGGCCAGCAAAACCTAGCTGAGGCCAGTGTGTGATCTCTGGTGTGGACAAAGGCAGAAACACCTGTGTCCAGGGCCGGGGATTTAGCTCAGAGGCACCGCACGCCTGCCTCGAAAGCGCAAGGTCCTGAGTTCAATCCCTGGTACCAAAGGGAAAAAAAAAAAAAAGAAAGAAAGACACTTGTGTCCACCACTGGCCAAGTCCCCAGCCTTGGAGACTTCCCCACCCTGGAAGAGGAAAGGTGGCTTCCTGATGATACTGGGCACCACACGGTGGGGCCCATGCTGTCTGCTGGGGAGAGGAGTCTGGGGGTGACCTCACCACTAACAACAGCTCTGGCAGTAAACTGCAAAGGACTGACAGTCCCACACGGCCTCGGGGTTGGCTGGGCGCAGAGCAGCTCAAATGCTGCACACGTTAAAGTGTAATCTTCCTCTCAGTGGCTTGTTCTAAGTCCACTTAAAATCGATCCCTGTGAACTGAACCCACACAGACACCCCGAAGCGCCCCTGCCTGGAGAGGAGTGTGTCCACCTGTCCTGCAAGCCCCACTGCCCCCAACATACACCATGAGAAAGGCACTGGCAGAGCCCCACTGGGAAGGAGGAGTCAGAACTGGTGTTCCTTGTCACCCTCGGCAGAGGGGAGGTTCTGATTTAACGACAGGGTTCTCCAGGACCGGGGTTCCCCACCCCACAGGCACTGAACAGAAGCTTCTGGATGCCACACACATGAGGTCAACGCCCAGGGGCTGGACCTGAGAGGTCACTTCCTGTGCAGAGTGATACAGGACATCCCCAAGTCCCGAGCAGCTGAAAGCTCTACCTCTCAGCCTTGGACAAATGCACGCTAGGAACTTAAAATGAGAGGGTCGTTCAAATGTTCATTATCCCAATTCCCTTCATGCTCATTTTTGTGGGGTTGGACTCATCCTCTAGGGCCTTCATCTGAGCTATATCCCTAGCCTTTACAAACATTTTTTTGTTTTTTGAGGCAAGGTCTTGCTAAGCTGCTAAATTGCAGAGCCTGGGCTCAAACTTGCAATCCTCCTGTCTCAGCCTCCCAGAGTGCTGGGAACACAAATGTGTGTCACCTCGCTTAGTTGGTTATCCAAGTCCCTCTGATTGGCACATGTTGGGAAAAAATGTTAACCTTAAAAGTTGGTGATTCAAGTTCCACAAAAGCAAATAAGCATAAACAAAATGGGAACAGTTGCATCTTCAAATGAAGTTTCAGCCTGCAGTGCTGGCCCTGGCATCCTGACAGCTGCGCAGTGCTCAGAGGGCACCTGTGGGCCGCATTCTGGGGCCCCCTGGAGTCCCTGTGCCCACTTTATGACACCCAGAGCCGGGTTTCCTTAACCTCATTTTTTGTTTGTTTTTTGGTACTGGGGATCGAACTCGGGTCCTTACGCTTGCAAGGCAGGCGACAGAACCACTGAGCTAAATCCCCGGCCCTCCTTATCCCCATTTTGCAGAGAAGGAACCTGAACAGGGGTCAGGAGCTGGTGACATCTTGCTCCAAGTCACCCAGGAACGCCCACGCGGCACAGCCCAGCTCTGCCCACCAAGAACAAGTGCCCTGGAAGTAAAGCAGCAGGTAACAGCGACACTGAAAAAGTGACCTGAAGCTGGGCAGGGCGCATGGGGCAATCTCAGCACTCTGGGAGGATGAGGTAGGAGGGTGGTGGGTCATTCAGGGACTTAGTACACGCTATCTCACAAGAGAAAGTAAAGAGTGACCTGAGGGCCGGCCTGGGGCCTGAGGCTGGGGAAGCAGCAGCTGCCAGCCAAGTGCTACCTGCCGTTAGTCACCAGGCGGCCTGCTCCCCTCCCTGGGTCGCCCCTCTTCCCCGCCCGGAGCCTTCTGTGAGAAGCCCAGTCCCAAGATCCCCGTGGGGTCTGCTGCCCTCGGCAGAGATGGGGGAACCTCAGGCAGCGCCTGCCCAGTCCAGCTGCAGGCCTGGTGGCCGCTGGACTCTGGGCAGCAAGCCCGCTGGCCACACCTCCTTCCTGCCAGCAGCAGTTGCTGGGACCATTGCCTGGCAGTGGCACTGGGGCTGAGGTGGCCAGGCCCCCGGACCCAGCATTGCGAGGAGGTGCGGGGGGCCCAGGGCGGCAGAGCGTGCAGAGCCATGGCGCCCCCGGCTGGCTGGCTCCCCACCCCTGACCACCGGCCACCACCTCCCACCCCCAGCCCTGCTCAGCGCACTCACCTGCCGGGCAGCAGGTAGGAGGAGGCCCGTGGGGCTGGCCTAGACGGCCACTCGAGGCTGCGGTCACCGTGCTGGTTGCGGGAGCTGGACGCCTGCGAACACGCGGATCGGAGACCAGTGAGAGGGAAGCGGGTATTTCAGGGCTCGGGAGGAGGCGGGGCGGGGGCGGGGGCGGGGCCAGGAAAACACTTTCATAAGCGTGAGTCAGCAGGGGCCCCGGGTGCAAGAACTCGCCCCGGGCCGCCTTAAAGGGCCCTGGCTGGGCCGCCTGCCAGGGAGCAGGAAGCTGACCTATCCGCGGCCAGGCCCCTTCCCTGGGGCTCTATCCCTTCAGGAGGAACCAGATCCTGGGATGGGCCACCCTTTTCCCTAAGGGAGGCGGAGAGCACACTTGGAGGGGTAAGGGAGGACTCCTTTAAGTGGGGAGACACACACCCCCTTCCCCAGGATTCCACTGCGGGAGAGGAATCACACTCCAGAACCAGCCCTGTGGCACCAGGAGGGCCCAGGACCCAGCTCTGCTGCTTCGTGGCCAGGCACTCCTGGCAGAGACAGACTCCTGGGTGGGCGAGGGTCACTGGTCGCCCCGCACACCCTGATCTGCCCATGCTGGCTGTCACTGTCCCCTCCCTGTCCCGAGTCATCCAGGGTGCAGTGCTGCAGGCAGTAGGCGCGGGATTTGTTGACCAGATACAGGAAGGGGGGTGGGACAGCCTTGGCCAGAGTCCCTCTTAGCTGCTGCTGTTACTGTCGCCTCATCTTCTGTCACAGGACAGCTGGGGGGTGAGGTACGGCCCTCACTTTGGGAACAAACTAAAGAAGAGCCAAGACTCTCTCCAGTCAACTGAAAACCCCCACATTTTGATGCAATTTTCTGAGAAAATCAGAATGAATGCAAAAAGGGCCGGAATAAGGTGTTAACTTTTAAAATAAAGACAGGATCCATACATAACACACAGGTCTGATACACAAGGAAAAAACAGGATTGCCAGTCCTGTCTTTATTTACATATTTGGTATTTTGCCCATCCTGGATTATTTTTATCATAAATTTTGACTTTTAAAAAACTGCATGAGCTGGATGTGGTGATGCACAACTGTAATCCTAGCACTTGGGAGGCTGAGGCAGGAGGATTGCCACGAGTTTGAGGCCAGCCTGAACTATATAGTGAGACCTTGTCTCAAAGAAGAATTTTTTTCAAAAAATTAAACCAAAGAAAAGAATACTGCCTTGAACACTCATGCATCCTGACTGTGGAAGTACATGGTGTCCAGTGTCCTTGAACTTCTGAGCCCCAGGCAATGCCTCACCCTTCTCACCCTGGTCCTGCCTTGGAGGCCACAGGACGTGGCATGAGACCCACAACCCAGCCGAGCGCTGCCTGCAGGGCAGCAGAAGAGAAGGTACAGGTGTGCTGTGGGGGCAGCAGAAGGAGTGCGGAGAGGGCTGACAGGTGGCCCAGGCTGGGGAGAGGTCGAATGCCCGCCCGCCCCCCCCCCCCACTCTCCTCCCCTGCAGGCTGCAGGCTGTGAACTTTGCCCAGGTCCTCCAGATCAGAAGAGTCTGAGCCTGGTTTAATGCCTTGCTGTCACTGCCTTACAACTCTAGGCATCTGGCCCAAGGTGTCTGGAGCGTCCCTTGCACATGGCCCTCTGAGCCTGGCCCCACGGAAGCTGTGCTGGGTGAGCCAGGGCCCAGTCTCCCCCCAGCCTCTGTCCCAGCTGTGGCTGGAGACCCACACTACTGCCACTGAATGTGCAACCCTCCCGGGGCCGGGGCTCTGAGCAGCGGACAGCTGGGGGCCGAGGGTATCTGTTCAAACTGCATCTCTCCCGCAGCTCCCTGGCCTCCACCTGCCCAGCCCACAGGTCCCAGTCTGCAGCTCCTCAGTGTCTGCCCATGTGAACTGAGGCAAGGACATGCACCCAAGATCACAGGTGCCCTCCCTGGAGTGTCTCAGCCTTGGGGCAGCCTGTGGGGGATGCAGGGGACAGCCCTAAGGAGGGGTCTGCCTGGAACCAGCCTCCTGGCCCGCCCCCTGGCCTGACTCCTTATCTGGTTTTTGCTGATATGGAGAATTTGTTGATAGGGAGAACTAGGGGCAAGGTGTGGACTTTCTCCCCCATCACTCTGTTTACCTCCTGGGTGATTACTGGAAACAGTTATTGAGCTAATTCTAGAAAGCGAAGACACACAACAGACCATGTCAAAAGCAGGAAAAAGGTGAAGGCTAGAGGCCGTGGAGAGGGGGCAGAGGAATGGGGCCTCGGTGGATAAAGGCAGGGCGCCTCTCGTCCTCTGGCCCGCCTGTGCCCTTCTGGCCTCAAGGGCAGGTGGCCTCCAAACATGTGACCATGTGGCCCCGGCCCCAATTTTGGACATGTTGGATGCAGGCTGGTGGGGGAAGAAAAGTTGGAGGCATCCAGGGAAATTTGAATTTCAGACCCACAGGAAGTGAACTTTTAGTATAATAAGTATGTCCCGTGCAGTACTTGTGTATACTTACACTAAAGGTTTATTTCTTATTGACTGACCTAAAATCCAAATTTTCCCAAGTAGCCTGTTTTATTTTAATTAATTAATTTTTTGAGCCAGGGGCTCGATATGTAGTTCAGGCTGCCTCGAACTCACTATGTAGCACTGGCTGGCTTCAAACTCAAAGCGATCCTCCTGCCTCAGCCTCTCGAGTGCTGGGATTACAGGTATGCACCACCATGCCAGGTTAGCCTGCATTTTATTTGGCAATACTAGTTGTTCAGTATAAAATATACACTAGTTTGAAGAGTTAGTACAAGAAAAATTAGATGGAATGTCTCCTTAATAATTTGGCTAATTGGGTTATGTAAAATACATGATTAGATTAAATGCTATGCATTCTTCCCCGGGTGTAAAGTGCCTACATTAGAGTTTCGGGTGTCATGGGGTACTGCTGGCCTGGACATGGGCATCTCTGCTGACCCAGGGGGAGATCCTGGCCTTAGTACCATCCGGAGTGTCTCCCCCCTTCCAGCCTGGATGAACAGGTTCCCTGGGGCACTGTGAGTCACTGGGCAAAGTGGCCCTGGAGAGGCTCTTCCTTCCCAGCCTCAGTTTCCCCAGTGAGCATAGGAGCTACCAGTGTGGAGCTGGAAGGGCAGCAGCGGCTAAGGGGCAGGCCTGGCATCGGCCAGGGGCTCAGGCTCAGACCCAAGCCCTGCAGGCTGCTCAGCCTGGAGTGTGAAGGAGAGGGTCGAGTAGCCTTGGGGCGGTTCCCTCAGACACGGGGCACCGAGAGCAGCTGGTTCTTCATACCCAGTTGCCTGTCAGAGAGGCGCATCTCAGACCCAAGGCCACCAGCCCAAGTGGAGGGGGGCTTGAGCCCAGGAGAAAGGCCAGGTGGAATGGACATGGGGTGCCGGTGCCATCCACATTCCCCAGGCACGGTGAGCAGCCCCGCCTGTGCGCGGATCCCACAGTGAGGAAACTGAGGCCCGGAGCATGGGAGACACAGCCAGCTCCCAGCGAGGGCAGAGCAGGGACTGGGCCGTCCAGCCCTTTTGGCGAGTGACAAGAGAGCTAATATTTGTCCAGGCCACACTGTGTGCAGGACCTTGTCTTTGGCACTGTCTCATCGATTTTCCACTCACAGCAGGAGGCAGGAGGCTCAAGGCTGCAGAGCTGGAAAGCAGCTTCAGTCCTCAGCCTGTGTGGTGGTGGAGCCCGTGCCAGTGCCCAACCCTGGGGGAGGGCGGCCCAGAGCAGGGTGCTGCTGCTGCATAGCCCAGGGGAGAGGGAGCGCGCCTGCCCTCAGTCTTTGTGGTCCAGGGCCTGGTCCAGGGCCCGGCCCAGTGTGAAAAGCTTTTGCTTCGGAGTTGGACAAGCAGGGATTGGGGCCCCAGATTTCTGCGCTGTGACTTTCATCACGTGGCTTACCCTCTCTGAGTGCCCATTTTCTGTCCCCAGTGAGAAGGGGACAGTGATACCCAACTGGGCAGTGCTTCTCATCCCTGCTGCACACTACCCAGCCCTCCCGGAGGGATTCCAGAGCTCCTGGTGGCCTGGGCTGGTGCTGTAGGATATGGGCATTTCACCCCTGCGATGTCCAAGGGTACAGAGAAACTAAAACTAGAATTTCCATTTGGCCAGCTATTCCTCTCCTAGATATCTTCCCAAAAGAGTTAAAGACATCATATCCCAGTGATCCATGCATGCCCATAGAGCAAGCAAGGGGATCTGGTTGTAGCATCAGCACTAAGAACAAAGACTGCCAGCGAGCGACTCTCCTGTCCACCTCCTGAGTAGACTTCCCTCAGGGTTGGCTTGAGAGCAGAGAGGAATACCACTCAGCCCTAAGAAATGGAGGCTGTAGGAGGGTGGAGCAGGGGACTGTGGGAGATAGACAGGCAGATTATATTATGAAAACAACCTGAGCCCCAGGGGAGGCTACAGGCCTGGCCAGAACTGGAAAGGAACTCGGGAGGGAGGAAGCTGGCAGTTGCCGGGACCGAGGCATTTCAGTTGCATTTCTTTTCAATTTTCATTTCTTTATTAATACATGTTTGCAGTACATAATGATTACAGTCCTTGTGGGGCTATGTTTGCACGTGTACATAACACATCTTCACTCCTTTTACATCCCCTTCCCCTTTGAGAAAGATCGATTTCCCTATCTTCTATGATCTATCTTCTACTTTGCTCTTTACTTGTATTTTTGGGTTTCTCATATTAAGAGAAACCACTGAGATTCTAGCTCGTGTGTCTGATTTATCTCACTCAGCATTAGGGTCTCACAGTACCTCCACTTGGCTACGATGAATTGTGCTGCCATAAACATGGCTGTGCCTGTGTCACTGCGACAGGATGTCTTTAGCTGTCTGGGGAAGATTCCTAGAAGGGGGAGAGCTGGGTAGGATGGAATTTCTAGTTTTAGCTTTTTGAGGAATGTCCGCGTTGAGCTCCACAGTGGTTGTACGAGTTTGCATTCCTGCCGGCAACGTGGTAGGGTTGCTTTCTCTCCATGGCCTAACCGGCACTTATTATTAGATTTCTTGATGGCGGCCATGCTTTCTGGGGTAAAATGGGATCTCAGTGTTGTTTCGGTTTGCATTTCTTAATGGGCCAAGATGGTGAACATGTTTTCACGTATTTATTGGCCATTTGCTCTTCTTCTGAGAAGTGTCTGTTCATCTCAGTTGCCTATTTTTAATTGGGTTTTTTCTTTTGGGAGAGGTCTAATTTTTTGAGTTCTATATATATTCTAGATATTAGTCTTCTATTTGAGGAGTAGCCGGCAATTCTTTTCCCTGTTCTGTAGGGTGTCTCTTCACTATATTGGTTGTTTCCTTTGCTGTGTAGCTTTTTAAGCTTGAGTCAAGTGGATTTTTAAAATTCTGAGTTCCATCATTTTGTATAATAAACAATTATCATCATTTTAAATAAAAAGCAGTTCAGAGGGACAAGGATTTTCAGGGCTTGGCATCATTCACTTGTGTCACAGATACCTAGCCCAGGGCCCAGGACATAGTAGTAGCTCAACAAATATTAACTGAAACGAATTAGTCTTGTTGCTTTCAGACTTTCCTGGTAAACTTCTGAAACGTTTCTGAGCATGGAGGTCCCCTTTGGGCTCTGGGTTGATAACGGCTTCCATATCTTTTAAGTTTTTGACTCCAATTCTGAATGGGGCTGTGGTAATGGCAGAGCCCTGGCACACCAGAAGGCCCCTCCCTCCAGTGAGCATAGCTCTCTTGCTGGCCAAGGTTCTTTCTGTCTGTGGAGTCAGAGGCCCTAGGCAGCATCTTGGCTCTGGAATTTATTAGCTGTGTGTCCTCAGGCAAGTCGTTCCACTTCTCTGGGGTCTGATGTCCTTATCTATGGACTAGGATTAAGAAGGTCTGTTGCTAAGGCAGCTTGTTGCCTGGCAACCATAGGTGCTCAGGCAATGGTGAGGAGCGCTCTGGGCATCTTTGAGGCGACCCACGAACTTGTCTGTCACATAGCCCACATCTCCCAGACAACAGTCTCCAGGGTGGCGATTCTCAAAGTGTAGTCCCCAGTCAGCAGTACCAGTAGCAGCCGGGGACTTAAGACAAATGCAGAGTTCCAGGCCTTCCCTGTGGCATCCGATCAGAAGCTCCAGGTGCGCCCAGCCACCTGATTTCCCAAGCCTTCTGGGCAGCTCTGCGGCGCACCCATGCTTGAGAAGGAGAAGCAGGCCTCAGGACAGGATGGGACGCTCCACACAGGACAGGGCCACCCCAGACCAGTCTGTAGCACAGCAAGGCACAGATGGGTGACAGCATCTGGGGAGCTAAGGCTGGGCCTCAGGTCACAGTGTCTCTGTAGAGCCTCCTAACCTGTGAGCATATGCTGGAACCTGCCAGGAGGGACTGTCAGCCTCAGGACCCAAGTTGTAGCGTGGGCCTCATTTCTCGGAAAACCAGGGCCACCTGCTTGACCCTGCCCTCGAGGGTCTTGCTGGTTTCCGGTGACTCCTCAGCCAGATCAGTGGCTCTGAGGGCCAGTGCCCAGGTCCTGCAGACCAGAAATTCACCGTGTGGTGTGGGAGGTCTGCAGACCCGAGGCGGCCCGGCCTACCTGACCGCCCCTCGCCCACGCTTCCGGTGTGTCCTAACAAGCTGTGATTTGTGTGGGCCCAAGTTCACTGCCTGGCCAGGGGAGCCCCAGCAGCCAGAGGCGATCCAGCTGTTTGCTCTCTGGCACCCACGTCCGTCACCCCTTGGGCCCCTTTTCCCTTTTGTCTCATGAGCCGCTAAAATAATCCTGTTTGCCACCTTAGCAGGCTGTACAACCACCTTGGAGGTGAGGTCGATGACCCCAGTGTCATGACAGGAGCAGAGGATGGCCCAGGAGCAAGAGCAACTGTGCCCTAATACCTGCCATTCCCAGGAGGGGCCGGGGGCACCTCGCCTGCCAAGGACAGAGGGCGAGGATGAGGGAGCAGGAGGGCCCTCCCCTTCCCACCTGAGCCCGGATGCCTCAGGGACTACACTGGTCCTGCCCTGTCCTCCCCACAGAGCCTGCCCCAGAGCTCCCTGCTGCCCTCAGCCCACCCACCCCCACCTGGTGACCCCTGCACCCCGATTCTCACCCTCTGCAGACCTCTCAGCACTCAGCTGATTCTCTGCTGTGTGGGTAGACAGAGAGGGCCTCGGGACCCGGAATCTCCTGACCTCCCTGTGCTGGGCTCCTCCCCGGATTTCGCAGCATGTTCTCTTCTAACCCAGGAGGCCACTGCCCTCCAACAGCACCATGCAAGCCAGCAAGCGTATCCTGTGCTGGTGTCCTCAGCTCTGCAGAGGTGCTCTGCCAAGCGTAAGTTTCGGGTTGCTGGATGGCATGGAAAGCCCCTTAGGAGGTGGTGCTTGCTCTGGGAAGGGCTGGGCGGTTGCAGAGGGTCAGGGGAGGTGGTCAGACCCTCATGCAAAAGCTGACTGGGATTGGGGTTTTGCCCCAGGAATGAGGCAGAAGGGCGACCCAGCCAGGTCCCACAGAGCCTGCAGCCTGGAGACAGCTTGGACATCACTGGCTGCACTGGGTGCCCTGAGGGGCTTCGTGCTGAGGACGGCACGGATGGCCAGGAGTGGACGCAGGAGTTAGCAGGTGTGGTGGCTGCCCAGGGTGAGCTGGCCACGCCTCGGGGCAGCATGCTAGGAGGTGAGAGAGTGAGTGGCTGGGCTCTAGGTCCCTCCTGGAGGCGCGTGAGTGACTTGCTGGTGGATAAAACCTGGGGAGGGAGCAGTGGGGGCCTGCTAGACTTTGGGTACCCTACTCCCTCAATCTGAAAAGCCCTGGTGTGTGCGACTCCCAGCGTTCAGGACTGCAAGCTGCAAACTTGTACGCAGACTTAGGGAGAGCTAAGGGACCTGTCCAGCAGTCCTTGACTTGCTGGTCTCCTTCCAGCCCATGAGGATGGAGTCTTGCTCCTGGCCGGAGCCTGAACTCACTAAGGGACCAGAAACTTTTGCTTTGGGTTGTGATTTGGGAGCCCTCCGGGCCTCTGGCCACACCCATGGGGATCTTCCAAAGCAGCAGAGACCCGTGCTGCTGGCTCAGGGCTGGGGGACAGGGTGGCCTGAGGAAGAAGACAGAGGGGCACTGAACGGCCAGGATCAGTGAGCCAGAGAGAGTAAACAGACCAGGCTATGACAGAGAAAAGGCTGTGGCCATTACATCCTAACCAAACCTAGCACAATTGGGGCGGCACTGCCTGCGGCGAATCCTCACATCAGCCCTGGAGGAGGGCACTATCAGCAGCATTCACACATGGGCAAATCGGGGCAGCAGTGCCTGGCTGCAGCCTGGATCACGCACCTGGCTTCACCCATTTCCTCCCCGAAACACGCACTAGCACCTTCTCCTCTGATGTCACCCTTGGGTTGCTTCTGGTTGCTGTCAGTGTTAACATCGTCACCATCATCATCACCACCGCCATCCGACCATGTTCACTGCCAACTCCACCATCAACATCATCTCTGTCACCACAGTCACCTTTCTAACTGGCGTCCGTGGGGAGTGGGCAGGGGTCACTGCTGAGCTGCATTTGCAGATTTTCTGCAGTGACCAGGAATGACTCGTATGTTTAATGGGAGGCGTTCGAGGTAGAGCCCGGTACTGCGCTGGGCCGGGGCTGTCTGCATAGGTGCCTTCCCTGCCTCTCACAGCGCCACGCCCCACAGGACCTGACAGGCCTGGGCTCCGGGGCTGACTTCCCTCCCGCCTTTGACCTTGGCTGCCGCTGCCTCCCTCAGGGCTGGGGTGCTGCCAGTCGGCACAGTCAGGTCTGGGCAGGCCTGGAGCTGGCACACTGGGCACCCGATGGAGACGGGAGTGTGCAGACCGCTGCACTGGTGGTGCCCACACCATCCTCGTCTGTGGACAACGTCTGCATTCAGGGCCATGATGCCCGATGGAGGGACTGCAGCATGGGGGACAAACTCCCCCAGTGGGGCTGGCTCTGCTACCCAGAGCTAGCTCTGTGGCCTCACAAGCCTGGGCAAGGATGGGCTGCTGTTGTCGTTGATTCTGGGCCCAACTCCAAGGCCACTCTGCTCTGGGCTTCCTCCTGCTGCCAATTCACCCTCTGCTCTCCACGGATCCTGCTGGGCAGGTGTTGCCTCCCCAGCTGGCCTCAGGGTCAGATCTACTTTGTGTCCTCCTTAGCCCGGGTCTAGATGATTCCTGCACATGGTGGGGCCTGGAGGCTGGCCGAGAGGGAGGGGCTGTCTCACAGCTGTCCCAGAGCCCACACCTCTATGGGTTTCAGGGCTCCTACCCCTCTCCGGGCCACAGCCTGGGATGCTGTGCAACCTCAGGGTGGAACGCACACATGGGGCTCCTTTCTTAACATGACAAGAGTTCCAAAGTGGTGACAGCAGAGTCACCATTTCAACCCAGTGTGTTCTGTTCTGAGGGCCATGTGCTCATCAAGTGGGCCCTGGGCAGGACCCATTCAGAGGCTGCAGGACTGGGGCTCTGCCAGCCAACCACCCACCCATGCATCCATTCACTTACTGGCTTTTTGAGACAGGGTCTCATTACGTAGTCCAGGCGGCCTTGAATGCCCTGTGTAGCGTAGTCTGGCGTTGAACTTGTTGCGATCCTTCTGCCTCAGCCTCCCGAGTGCTGGGATTACAGGTTGTGCCACCAAGCCTGGCTGATCGTTTATATGATGTGAAATGCCCCACGGCAAAATAGCTTCCCGGGGCTCTGGCCTGACCTCCTCCTCTCATTCATTCATCCATGCCATGAGCAGGGGCTGAGCTCCCGCAATGTGCCAGCCTGCCTGGGGCCCTGAGATAGGAGAGTAAGTCGGTCCGCCCCTGTGCCGGCCTTGGGCGAGCATCCCACAGCCATAGTTTCCGTGGCCACCCAGGCCATGTCCAGCCCAGAACTCGGGTGGCCCCCAGAATGGGAATCCATGTGCTAGGCTTCTCCCCTGCCATGCCGGGGTGCTCCAGATCAGAGGGCTCTGCTCCCCAGCAGCACTCTCCCTCCCCGGAAGAGCGGGGCATGAAGCCCTATCTTTTGCCCTCCTCCACGTCGTCTGTCCTTGACCCCAGGGCCCCCTCATCTCCTGCCTGCTTTATCATTATTGTTTTTAAAGAAGGCATAGCCTGACTCCCAGAAAGCACTCGAATCTTCACGCACAGCCCCGTGACTCATGCAGATGTATGTGCCCATGTGACACCACCCAAGGCCAGATGCGGCCACGTGACACCGCAGGGGTTCCCTCCAGCCCCAGCCTTCCTGACTTCTGTCCAGACTGATCTGTCCTGCTGCTCGTGGCACTGACACAGGTGGACTCACATGTGCCCAGCTTCTGAGTGTCACAGGTGACGTGTGGGCCTGCATTCTCCTCCGAGCGCTGCACGGTGCTCCTGCATCAGCGCTGCTTGCTCTCCGTTTCTGCCCAGGCAGTCTGTGAGTCTTTGTGTAGCCAGTCTGCCTGTTTGGGCAACTGGGTGAACACCCAGAACTGAGGGTCCCAGGAGGCACAGTTTTCTGGAGGGTCCCCACACCTCTGGGCTCCTGTAGCAGCCTCAAGGCTGGCTTTGTGCCCCTCTGCCACTAAGCCTTCTTCCCACGCACCAAGCGGGCAGCTGCCCCTCCTGTACCCTACTCGGATGGCCGCTGGGTCTGCAGAGCCCAAGGCCCTCCATACTTGTCGGTCCCACCCCCACAGGCTCCCGGCGCTTTCCTCTGACCTCAGTGCAGGTACTTCAAGCCCCCAAGCTCTGAGCACACGTCACTTCTGTCCCTCACAGTGTCCTTTCTGCCTGAACACAGCTCCTCCTCATGCTCCTGGCATGGCCTCCCTGTGGGCAGGGGTGTCTCTGGAGCACCTTGCAGCGCTGACTTCTTCGAGGCCCCGAGCAGCCTCCTTCGGCTCCCTCCATCTGGGCTGGCACTGTCTGTGGGAGGCCATGTGGCCAGGGCAGGCATGGACTTCTCCTCAGGTTTGTCCCCAGAGCCCTTCTGTATGCCAGGTACCCAGGAACCCTCAGGAACTGCACAAAGCATGGGGGCACATGCTGAGGTTTAGGGGCCATGTGGTGAGGTGCACACATTGTAGTGAGTAGCTCCAGGTTTTGCAGATGTGCACACCCATGTGACCACCATGAAGTTTGTGTGGGACACGCCCAGGCACCTGGAAGGCTTCCCTGGGCCCTGACTGGTTTTTAAACCTCTTAACTGCCTTTTGAGCCCCAAATTATTTTGCCTGTTCCTGATGATGACAGAAGTGGCCTCCGACAGGACATTCTCTTTGGAGTCTGGCTTCTCTCAACACGGATCCTCCTCTTGGCCTGGCAGCTCCCCGGCCTGAACCCCCCTGGCCTGACCTCCGCATCTTCCCCAGGCTGTACTGGCTGTTTCTCTCTGGTTCCGTTTCCTTCCTCAGCCCCAGTGGGGGCTTTGTTTGTAAAGTCCTGGTTTCTGAGCACGAGGCCCTCTTCCTGTTCTCAGCAAGGTGGCCTTGACATTCAGGATGTGAGACGTCCTTGGAAGACATGAGCCATGGGGCAGCCCAGCTGTTCCCAGAGGAACCCAGGCAGTGTGACCCATGCTTCTGCCTCCCAGGCCTTGCTGTGCCCCTCTGCAGCACCCTGGCCTTCTACTGGTCCACCCGTATCTCCTTGAGCCACAAGGAGAAGACTGCCTGGCCACTCCTCCTCCACGCTTGGTGCTGTGACAACACGGGCCACAGTTTAGCACACTCCTGGCTGTGATTTCTACATGGGGTCCTCAGACCAGCAGGCTCAGCACCCCAGGCTCGAGGGTCAGAAACCCTGGGGTGGGGCCGTAACCTGTGTCCCACAACTCCTAGGGGCTGGGATGTAGGTGCTTGCGTGCGTGCATGTGGCCTGTGCCTGAGCAGGCTGTTATCACACTCTGAGATGAAGAACAGGGATAAGGAGACAGGCTGTGTGGCTTCCCCGAGGACGAGCTAGTCCCCAGGGGGCGCCAGGTCAGTGCTGACGCATGGGGACCTGATCCTAGGTCACCCCGGCAAAGGCGCACAGCCAGAGGTGTCCTACTCCCTCCTCTGCCGCCAGCTGAGCCCCAGGCACTGTGCCCACGGTGTGCTGGCTCCTGAGTGGGTCTAATCTGTGGGAGGCAGGGGCTGGAGGTCCGAGGGCAGGAGGACACCATGCTGGGGGGGAGCAAGGTGCTGGGGCCCTGGCTCTGTGGCCCGCTCCAGGAAGGACAAGGTGGGGGGCTGCCCTTCTGTCTGTGTCCACACCATGCCCACCCAGGCAGGAAGGAGTCCAGGGAGCTGGTTCTGCAGGCGGGCAGTGGCCCGGTGTCCCTGGCTCAGGGTGTGCTTGAGGTGTCTGAGTGAAAGGCTGCTGGACAGAACCCAGGGTCACTGTCCATCCTTCGAGGGCAGGGTTAGCTGTATAGGAAGCTCATGGCATCTCCGCTGTCTGCACTTGCTGCCCTCCCTCTGCCCCAGCTCATCTGGTGACCTAGGGAGAGGGGATGGCTTCACAGTAGTGTTTCCCAAATCCACTGACTGCACACCCTTCTTCTCAGGCATCTTGCAGAGCTGGCATTCCCGGGAACACACTTTGGGAACTGTGGGCTATACATTTATGTAAATATCGACTGTCACCCTTAAAGGCCTAGAGACCAGGAACTGGGAGTCAGGGACAGTGGTTGATGCTGAAGGGTCAACAGTGTGTCAGTCTTTTGGCCCTGATCACCCACCGTCATTGCTGGGGCCATCTCCAAACCTGCTGATTTAATGGGGGTGGGGTGTGGCCAGGGAAACTTTTAAAAATTCCCCAGGTGACTGCAACTGTGGGGCCGGGTGAGAACTAGGGCTAGGACCAGTGGGTGAGGCAGGAGGACAGTGGTCTTTCTGTATTACAACCTTGGGTCTCATCAATAAGGGCACAGGCTACGGAATGTGGGCAGTGATGTCCTGCTTGATCTGGCACTGACTCATACTTAGTTCTGAGCCCCACATCTTCACAAAAACACCTGCTATTGGAAAATGTTCATCAAAGAGAAACAAGTGCATCAAGAAGACTCCAACCCCGGTCTTGAGAGGGTCGAACAGAGCCTGTTCTCTCTGGAGCAGCAGGCACTACTCGGAAACAGAGGTGGTGGGCCTGCTGTTTGCAGCACCTGCCCTCGGCTCTCCTAGCCAGGAGCTCATCTTTGAAGCCACACCAGGTTTCTGCCCTACTGCTGGGATCATGGGGTGGGGGGAACGGAAGTGACAGGGGACCCTGGGATGAGCAGCAAGATGAACTCACTGAACAGCACCGATTCTCCGGCTGGGTGGGGACTGGCTTGTCTTCGGGGCACAGCTGCATTCAGTGAGCACCTGAATTTTGCTGAGCAGGAGCATGAGGCCTGGGTTGGGATGGTGGAGGGGATTCGGGTAGTGGTGCCCAGCGTGGGGTCCCCCTGCAGGCAGGTCTGCCATGCCTGCCTCTCTCCTGTCCCGGGCTTCTGGCCCAGGGCTGCACTCAGGCGGTACTTGGTGACCACCACGGGAGGGGTGAGTTTCCTTGATTCAAGGAGACGGGCAACCAGCACTGGGAATGGGGACGAGCGGTCCAGGCAGCACACGCAAAGGGCCAGGGGCTGAAAGGGCTTCTCGTGTCTGAGAGCCACCACAGGACCTCATGTGACCTGGGGGGAGGGTACAGGGGTGGGAGAGGCAGCACAGGGCCGCCACTTGGGACTTTGGGAGACAGCAGGATTGGAAACCCAGCCTCAGGGGCCCTTCCTGCTGAGTGAAGGGACAAGTAAGTACCTCAGACATTCTGGGCCTCAGCCCTCCTTCTGGAAATGGAGATAAAGACAGCCCTCATCTCCTCGGCCTGGGGCTGTGTAACTCCAGAGAAGCCCTGACAGCCTGGGCCAGGCTCTTTCCTTTCCAGCTGTGCGACCTCTCATGGCTCACACACGCTGCCAGCCGGGCTGGCTCCCGGTCCAGTGCAGGTCATTCCCCAAGGCCTGTGTCTCCCACGGCTGAGCACATCCTGGAACCCTGGGGTGGGCAGGCCATCACCCGGCAAGTGGGCAGGACCCTGTGGGGGCTCCCAGGGACAGTGTTTCTCTGATCCACCTGGCTCCTCCCAGGGCCACGTGGGGCCGGCCGGGTGCTGGGTGGGCAGCTGACCCTTGGAGAAGGTAGTAACTGGCTTTGGAAGGGAGGTGCAGCATGAGCAGAAGGGCAGGCCCGGGGGAGGAAGACAGCCCGGCCACCTCCTCCCCGTGGGAGTAGGGCGACGAACGCTCCCTGCTTGGGGAACGCTGCTCTGCCCTCCCAGCCCAATCTCCCTCCCAGAACTCTCCTGCCCCATGGCTCCTGCTGAGCCTTCAGTCAACCTTGATTCTCACTTGCACCCAAATTCCTAGCGAGTATCACAAGCTCCAGATGCGAACACCCGTGCTCACACCTGGACCACCTCCCACACCCCGCTGGCTGAAGGGACCAGACAGGGAGCCAGGAGGCCACAGCTGGGCCTCTCTGGTTGGAGGGGGGACCCAGGGGCTTAGTACCAAGAAGGCCAGGTCACGGAGGTGTTCACTGATGGGTGGCACTGCTTGGGGGTGGCCGTGGAAGCCCGGAGACCTCCTATGTCTTGGCAAAGATCAGATGGCTTTGGCGGAGGGAGCAGCTAGGGCACCATCACCCCAGGGTGGGGCCAGGGCCTGGTGAGTGGGTCGAGGAGGAAGGCAGCCCTGAGCAGGGAGGGCGACGGTCAGGGCGGACGATGGGGGATGGTCAGGGTTTGGGCTGGGATCTGGGCTTCAGGCCTGAACCAGAAAGAGGCCCTGTCAGCCTGAGCCGAAGCCCACGAAGGGCTGGAGGTCCTCTAGGACAGCTGTGATGCCCACATCCAGCAATGACTTGGACAGGCAGAGCTGAGTGCAGGCTCTGGCTGGGGGTAAAAGAGCCGGACAAGCTCCGGAAAGCAGGGGTAGCGCTGGCGTGGGCAGCCCCAGCCCCTCTCCTGCAGCAGCTCTGAGATCTGGTACTGGGCCTGAAAGAGGAGCGGGCTGTGCAGTCTAGCACAGGTTTAAGGCCTGGGCGGGTGCCTCACCTGTAAGAACTCAGCGCTGGGGCTGGGGATGTAGCTCTGGGCGGTGGAGCACTTGCCTAGCATGTGCAAGGCCCTGGGTTCCATTCCAGCACGGCAAAAACCAAACACATGCAGCCAAACTAACACAGTCAGCATTAGGCTCCCAGGCTTCTGGAAGAGGATGGGGAACCGAGCAGCGCTCTCTAGTGGCGACAGGGTGGATAGCGCCTGGACTGTCCCATTGGGAGACCACCAGGAGCTGCCCGCAGAACAGCCGGGCCTGCTGTCCGTCAAGTAGGGGCAGGGTGGCGGCGAGGTCTGAGGGAGTCGGCCGACCCCCAGCACAAACTGCACAATAAACAGACAGCTTGGGCCTGTGTAAGTGTGGCCTGGACAGACCAAAGCAGGACCCGGGTGTGAAGGGCTCCTGCATTTACGCCACAACCCAGGCCCAGTCACTCTGCACCAGCACGTAGGTGGCCAATGAAGTCCTGGAAGCAGATGCGTCTCCCAGGAGGGAAGGGGACTCTGGACTAAGCCTGGAAGGCTGGTCTGCCACACTGCGCTAGGAGAGCGAAGGGCTCCTCAGTGGAGGTGCCCAGGGTGTCGAGAAGAGCAGTAGCCCATGCTCCTGGGTAGACACCTGGTGGGGCAGGCCCCTGGTCACTGGGGGCCTCGGCAGGAGCTGGCAAGGAGCGGTGGCGTCAGAAGCCACGTTAGGCGGCCTTTGCAGGCAGGGAGGAGGTAGACAGTGTGCAGGTGGCTGCCCTCAGGACTGCCCCGGCGCCGGCAGTAAGCATGAGGGACCAGGTCACATACCGGTGAGCTGTCCATGCAGGACCAAACATCTACCCACCCCGCCCATGCTGGTGCGACAGAGACTGAACACAGCGGGGTCCCAGCCTTTGTCACAGATGCTCACAAGGGGCCCAAACCAAGCTCTGCACACCCCTCCTTCCTAGGGACCGCTTCACCCTCACCCTCAGGCGGAGAGTGGACTCCCACCACTGCCAGAGAAATCTGGCGCTGGTCCACCCGCCACAGAGCCCATTCCTCATCCACTGACCTGGCCGGCCACAATCTGTCTGTCCCCACCCCCTCCCACCAAGAGTGAGCCTGGGGTGGGAGTTGGGCAGCCCCGGAAGGCTGACCCTCCCCGAGGCAGGGCCGAGCCAAGGCCTGACTCCTGCACTGCTCAGCTGTGTCTGGGCTTGATTTCACACCTGGTTGCTCCGCCTTCCCTTGGATTTTCTGGGCCCACATTCCCCATTTGTCCTGAACCAGCTGGGGGTTCTGACCACGACAGAAAGCACTAGGGACTGCCTGGGACAGGCCTGCTGGGGCCACAATGGCAGCGCCCTAAAATCCCCAACACTGGCTCCAGTGGTCCAGCCCGGCTGCCTTTCTGCCCCATCCCCCTTTGTTCTTGGCAAAGAGAGCAGCTGGCAGGCCCGGTCCTGCGGGGCTTCTCCTCTTGGGGCCTTGGTGTGGCTGGGCACTGACAGGGAGGCCGGGAGTGAGTCCCAGTCCGCCTCGCCAGCCGCAGCCAGCTCGGGGCCTCCTGGCTTCAGGGTTGGACACAGATGGAGACAGGAGTCCTTCAGGCAGGAAGGGAAGCCCCAGACCAGGAATGTGTCTGGACACCTGGCCAGAGCAGAGCCTCAGGAATGGTTTCTCCCTCCCTCAGTGACCATAACTAGTGGGTGAGGAATGAAATGCAAATGGTAAAGAACCAAGGCGCGAAAGGTCTGTGGTCACCTCTGTCCATTTTGCTACACTGCAAATAAGAAACTTTCTGTGGTGAACAGAAATTCCCCTGCAGCTTCTGTTTCTGAACAGACTTCAGATTCCAGGGAAGGTCTCAAAATCCCACTACAAATCCCAAAACGCACGCTCAATTCAAATCTAGCGTGTGCTGCATCCTTAGTTTCAAGTGAAGCCTAGAACAGGTCGATGCTTGCAAAACTGTTGAGGGTTCCAACCCCTCTTTTGAAACCACATATGGAGCAAAGAGGACGGCGGTCCTCTCTTCCAGGAGAGTGTCAGGTCCCCAAGACCATGCGAGGGGAGCTGGGGACGGAGCTCAGTGGCACCGCGCCTGCCTCGAAGCCCAGGGTCCTGAGTTCAATCTGGAGAGGAGAGGGGAGGGGAGGGGAGGGGAGAGGAGGGGAGGGGAGGAAAGGAAAGACACTGAGAGGGCAGAGCTGTCAACTCTTCCTTGTTCCTGACCTGAGGAGCCAAACCCTCGGAGGGAAGGAGAGGGAGGAGACACAGGGACGGCAGACAGAGGGGTGGGAGTGACCCCTGCTAAGCAGGTCCGAAGCAGCTGGGAGCGGGCTGCTCCCCGGCCTGGGCCTCTCCTCCAGAGGGGCTCCCTCAAGCCCCCATGCCACGCAGTGCCCAGAGGAGCCTGGGAATGAGTCAGTGCCAGCTGAGGCCAGAGAACCATAAACACTCTAACAACCAAGTAAGGGGACGGCAGATCTGAGAGCCTTCATTCAGGTGACTGAGGGACCCAAGTCCACTGTGAGTCTTTATACTGAGCAGCAGCACAGCTTTGTGAACCAAGCTTCGGAAAATGCTTTACACACGTCTCCCTTGAGCCTCTTAGCAGGGGCAGGTGCCTGGGGTACCCCCAGTTAAAGATGAGGAAACTGTGGCCAAGCAAAGGTTGGAACTGGCAAGGCTGGGACCTGAACTGGGCACTGGCTGGAGCCAAGGCCTGTGAACAAGTCAGAGCATGTGCACCCCAAATCCAGCAGCATCCCTTGGATCTCAGTCCCTCCCTGCAGGGCACAAGGCTGAGCCTCTGGGGAAGCCCTTGTGGATGAGATGGAGGGACTGGGGTCTGTCTGAAGCACAGACTGGAGAAAGGACAGGATCAGAGATAGGCTGGGGGGGGGGTGGCCTTAGCCTTGAGGCACCGTGGAAACTAACTTCTAATGACAATTTCTGTGTACCTCCTGGAAGCCACCATGCTATCAGACACTTTGCTGAGGAAGATGCAATGGTCAGAGTGGTTGCCCAGTGCCCTGGAAAGCAGGTAGGTGGAAACAGGTCTGGGTGACTGAATGCCTGCAGTGGGGTCCCCTGGCACTGGGCAGCACTCCTGGGGGATGCAAACTCAGAGTGCAGAGACCCAAGGAGCAGTTTCACTGCCCCCACAGCTGGGTGCTGCTGGCTGCTTTTGAGCTCTGCAGACAGAGCTGCATGAGTTCCGACCCAAGGGAGTACACGCTGTGCAGTATCTGGGCAGTGTGGTCAGCACTTGGTGGGGTGTGGAGCCAGAAGCTACCTTCTGTCCTTTAGGGGCTCTTGCCTATGTGTGAGCGGCAAACAGCCAGCGAGGGGCCCTGGGTAACATGTATGATGGGAGGCTCAGTTATCACAGCTGTGCCCTGGAGCAGCAGAAGGGGCGCTGGCATGTCTACCTGTTGGTCTGTCCAGCCAGCCCTTGCTGGGCATTGCTAAATGCACTGTAGGAAGACAGCCACTAACAACTGCGGGAGCTGAGGGATGACTTTCGAGCTTTACCATATCTGCCTTCTCTTGCTTTTCCGTTTTTGAATTCTCCTTAATAAGAGGTAGAACAGGGACCTGAGTTGTGGTCTCAGGGTGCACCTGCCACCCAGAGGCCCAGATGTGGCAGCTCGCCCGAGCCCCAAGAGGCCCAGGTGTGGGAGCTCCTGGGATGCAGCAGCCTGGGGGCTGGCAGATGAGAGGGAGGGCAGAGAGCCCGGCTGGGCTGGGTCCTGGGCCGAGCTTGCTGCCCTGGGGGCTCAGGAAGAGGTGGGATTCTAGTGACCACCACTGCACTGTCTACTACAGGCCAAGACAAGGCAGACAGAACAGGGCAGAACCTGGCATGAATCTGCAGGTCGAGGAGCAAGGAAGGGGAGGAGACCAGCGTGCCCAAGTGAGAACAGTGACGCGTGCAGACACGGCAGGCACACACAGGCAAGGAAGGACACAAGCACATGTGTCGGGAGCAATGTTACATAATTCTAGGGCAAAATCATTTGGTTAGCCTAGTTCTTCCCTACAGCCCAGCTATGGCATTCCGAGACACAACTCCATTTTGGCCTCGGGTCACAACTGAGACCTCAGTGATCCCATGATGCTGCGATGCTCCAGGGCAAGACCACACCTGCAGGAGACTCCAGGGAGGAACCAAATCTTCATCTGCTTAGTTCCTCACTGTTCTTGGATTTCCGCAGCCCCCCAGTCTTTTGTTACACCTTGCTTATCCGAATATGAGGCACTGAACTCTGCATTTCACTTGTTACATCTGTTTCTCCCGATGTACTGAGTACTGAATAAAAGGTGCAGCAAGCTGGGGGTCTTTTGTCTTTGCCGCCCAGAGCAGCACTGATCAGACCCACAGCTCAGCTTCTTCTCAGTCTCATTTGTCTACCTTTCCTGTAATTCGCTAGGACTTACTGCAGAGGTACTGGTAACGTCCCCTTCCCCAGTTCTCCACACACATGCACTGCCACACCCTCCTCCCGTGGGCTGGCGGGGAGCCCAAGGCTCAGCCGGCTCCTCAGAGCTGATTCCAGCTTCCCTGGAGTCTAATCTTAAGGACAACCACCATTAAATAACCACGTTCAGTGCTTTCTAGAACAAACTCATTCTTTACTGTGCAGTTCATTATGAACTTGACTCACTAGCTTTAGTCTCGCACTCGACTTCGGCCTCGGGCAGCGACATCTCGGTCAGGTGCCTGGTTAGATGGGAGCTTGGCGCTTCCTTGGCAGAGCACAGCACAGCCCGTCAGCGCTCTACACCGAGCAGAGAAATGGCCCCAGCAGCCACGGCCGAGGCCCGCCCCGCCCCGCCAGCTCCAGGGAGAATGGTTCCTGACTACACCCCTGGGTGACACAGAGGTCACAGAGCTTCCTGGCACCTTGGGGGGTGCACAGTGGCCCCCAGGGTGTGGGCACCAGCGCCCGCCACCTCCTTTGGGTGGCACATCTTTGCCAGTGCAGCAACAGCTGCGTCACGGCCTTGAGGAGTGCCCTGCTGCAGCAGGTGACACAGCACGGCTGTGTCACAAGGCCTCTCCTGACCCCCAGGAGGTGACCCTTTTGGGATGGGGCCCTGAGCTGTGGGAGGGCTGTGCCTAGAGCTTGCTGTTCTCCTGGAACTGGGCCACCAGGCGGAGGACCTGCTCGGAAGCCTTGATGCTCTTAGAGCCCAGGTAGGCGGTGCTGTTGGGGCCCAGCTCCTCTGAGTAGTAGCGGAAGTTGGCCATGAGGCCACATGAGCTGGTGAGGCCCCTGGGGCTGCGGTCGGCCATCCAGTTGATCCGCCACATCACAGCCCCGTTCTGCAGGTGGAAGTTGGCCACATGGCTGAGGGCGAAGCCGCGGTGCTTCTCCCCGTACAGGTACCAGGCGCAGACCCGCATCAGGGGCACTTGGAGCGCCCGCACCAGCTTCTCCGACTGTGCCCACTCGCTGCTGCTGAGGAGAACCCTGAGGGTCTCGTGGACTGGGCTGCCGACAATCTCGGCGATTTCTTTATGCTCCGAATCTGTGAACAGTTCCTTCCGCCCATGCTCCGTTGTCTGCGAGCTCAGAAGCCCCAGAAGCCACTTGGTGAATCCAGGTATGGGTGACAGACTGGAAATGGCCCCCAGCTGAGGAAACTCTTTCTGTACAGCAGGTGATGGAGAGAGGAAGGTGGAGAAAATACAGATTCAGCAGACTCGAACCCACACGGGACACCACTCAACTCACTGTCTAATATCACTGCTCTGTAGCAGACAGGGTGACACGTGACATCGATGACTGTGCTTTTCTTCTTTCAAGGCACATGTATTAGGAAGCTGGTGTGTGCCAGGGCCTGGAGGCACCTTGAGTCCCCAAGGCAGGGCTTTTAAGGTGCTGTCTCCATCTGCACCATTGTTACAGTGGCAAAACAGAGGCCGGGGAGTTGCCTGCAACCAAGCAGAGCTCTGGCCCCGAACCGTGATCGCTCTGACCACCACCGGCTTCACCTTCCCATCGCAGCACACCCTCCTGGGAGGCCATTGGAGCACGGAGTCTGGTCTGACACGTGGCGGCACTCAAGGGCCCAGGGAAGTGTGAGTGGATAAGCAACACCCAGCTACACTTCTGAAGGGATGGTGGGGGACCGGAGGGGCAGGCAGGGGTCTGTCACCAAACCACACAGTTCCTTCATTCCTGTTCAAATTGTCCAGAGATCTTGATTATTTTTAAAAGTCCAGAATTTTATGATTATAAATGTAATATGTGCTTATTATAGATTTGTTTTAATTTATGAAAAAAGAAAAGCACCATACTCCACCACTGTGAGAACCTTCCTGTCAACAGTCTGATAAGCGTAATGCTCTGGTCTCTACGAGGCTGGGAATCTACTGTACAGCCTGCATCACGGATGTATATTAGGAGCCATACATTTTCTAAGTATCATTTCAAATTCAAAAATACAGAACTGCCACGGCTCCCCTAACCACGGCCTGCATGCTGGGTATGTGCGGAGGCTCGTCTTTGGCATGTGCAACCCCGTACAGCCGCTTGTGCAGAGGGCAGCCTTCCTTCAAGGTTCCTGCAGGCCTCCGGCTCAAGCTGAGTGCAGGGAAGGGGCCCTGCCAGGGTGGCTGCTCGGTCACGGTGCAGTGTGGTGGGCTCACACAGAACCCAGGATCCTGCTCACCCTCTTACTGCCTTTCTTGCCCTTACAGCCCCACACCCCAACTGCACCAGCACAGAAAAAGGCTAAGAAGAAGCGTGTACTAATTGGATGTGGCCTGTTAGCACCTCCGGGGGAAGAGCAGCAGAACGGCAGTGAAGAAACCACACGCTGAGCTCCCGGGTTAGAACTGATCATGAGCGGACTCCACTCTGCTGTCCTCCGCTGCAGCAGCCACGCTAAAGCAGCGCAGTGCTCAGCGATCCGGTCACTCTGCCGGAGCAGACCCATGCACAGAAGCTCTCTCCAGTGCCTCTGGGGCAGCTTTCAATCTGGGCCCAAAGCAGCGGTGTATTGCTGTCACAGGGCTGAGGAAGTGTCCTTTGGAGGCAGCAAGAAGGGGTGAGGCCAACAGCAAGCTGCAGTGCTTGCTCGCTCTAACCAGGCTGTGAGAAAGCCCTGCTGATGGACCGACAGGAGCCAGGGGCCCTGCGCGGTGCAGGCGGCCAGGCACAGGTGTGAGGCCCTGGGCCCAGACAGCAGGGGAGTGGAGGGAGCAGCGGGGACAGCTCGGGCGGCGAGGAGCAACTGGCCAGCCAGGGCAAGGTGGCCCTCAAGGGCTCACGGTCTCAGCCCACAGCTTCATTTGCAGTTAGCGACAGGCCGGGTTTTGGGTGGCCTCTCTCAGCAGTCTTGTGGCTCCTAGGACCTGCTGAGGAGCAACGGGCACTGTTCTATTCCTCCTCTTTTCCTTCTGCTCACTCCCATCTCTGTCCTGTGCCCAAGGAGTGGGCAGGACCCAGCTCCCATCAGGACGCCTGACAGCGGGACGCACCAGTGGGACCACCAGGATGTGGCCACCGCCTCTCGAGGCCACACTCACCTGCAGCTCGTTGAGGACCCGCTTTACGAGGAAAGTTCCCAGCTCGACGCCCTGCAGTCCCTGCTGTATGAGGCTGACGGAGTAAAAGATGGCGGTGGTGATTCTGCCCCTCTCCTCCATTTCTGACGGGGGCCGCTCCTTTATGATGGCCTGAGACACACGAACCAGGGGTCCCAGGTGGGGAGGCCGCTCTCCCGCCTGCAGCCCGCCCCTGCCAATGGCCACAGGATGCTTCTCAGAGAGATCAATGGTTTAGGCTGCAATGCTCTCTGCTGTTCTGAAAGTTCTCACAGCTGACCACTTCCCCACCTCCCCGGGGTGCCTGCTCAGCGCCTTCATTTCTGCTGTTTTGAGACTCTTATGCAAGCTCTGCTGAATGGCTCTTCAGTGCCCTTTTGCCCCTCCCAGGCCTCCGCGCAAACTGGCACTTGATGCTGAAGTGCCCCTGCCTGGAACCTGCACTGAGGCCAATGCGGCCATCTAAGCTCTGGGTTCTGTACATTTTTCTCAAAGCCCTGCTTTTCTACTCTTTAGTTACTTTTGCTCCTTTCTCTGAACGTTAGTTTTTCAGATTTCTCAGCAGGCCAAAGTAAATTATCTTTTTTCAAAATTAACCCTTTGAGGGCTCTTCTTTTTAACTTTTTAATTTTGTGCCAACATCCTTAGTTTTACTAAATGAAAACTCAGATTCACACAGACACACATACAAAGCAATCTATGAAGACTGGAAAGGCACTCAGCTGAAGCCTGACTATCAGCTCACCTTTGCGGGCAGGTCTTTGGAACCCTAGTCAGTACTCGCAGCGCACCAGCAAGCGGCTCCCTTTCAGCAGCTGAGGCAGGCACACAACTGGCTTTGGAAGAACACCTCTAAGCTGCTTTACCTTCCACCAGCTACACTGGGCTCCTCATGAGGGCTGCTTCGCCCAGAACTCATGGAAAGCACTTTTTTCGTGGGGTCACAGACACAGGCTGGGTTTGAATCTCCATCCCATCCCTACTGCTCCAGACGGTGGGCAAGTTACAGCCATTTCCCTAAGCTTCAGTGTTCTTATGTCTAAAACGAGGCCCACGATACAACTGATACATAGCTCATGCAATGCTGAGCCATTTCACACAGAACATGTTTCACGGCCCAACGGATAACAGAGTATGCTCAACAGATATCACAAATATTGTAATTAAGGCTGCACACTGCGTGCTTTTCTGTAACCTGGATTATTATTCGCCAGTAAGTCCAGGCTGGCTTTCTGTGTCAAACATAAACCTACACCACCATTTAAACAGAGACCCCGTGTGTGTGTGTGGTGGAGAGCCTGTTCTCACAGCATCGACTGAGCAGCCTCCACTGAAGGACAGCGAGGACCTCGAGTGTTCTACAGTAGGCAGCGCTGCATGTCGGGACTCTGCAGTGGAGATTTCAGGCTGGTCAGAGGAAGGCATCCCTCACTGGAACACACTCCAAACTGCCCTCTCAGAGGCCCGGATAGCCTCCAGTCCTACGGCAGCGCGTGAGAGGCTGCTCCTTCACACTCCAGACCTTTGAGGGAGTCCCCGGTGACTGAGGCACTGCCTGCTTGCCCTGCTCAATGACTGTGACATCTCAGATGCACAGACTCTGCCCCGGGGCATCTCTTGCAAAGTCTTATCGCTCACTGCCTGCCTCACAGCTATTCTGACCCCAGGCCTCGGGCCTCACAAACCCTCAGCCCCGGGCCTCACACTCCAACCCACTGCTGTGATCTCCACTGAGACCTGCAGTCCTATGTGCGCTTCCCTGGAGGCCCTCTTCCTCCAAGAGGAGCCCAGCTGGCCACAGGAGGGACCGGCTGAGGCCATCATGCCCCGCCCTCTACTCCGCAGCAGATCTGCACCGCTCTATCTGACAATTTCTCAGTCACACATCTCTTAAAAGTGCCCACAGGCACTTAACAAAGTTCTGTAACTACACATCTGGAGGGCTCATCAGCCCATGTCCAAAGTCTATGAAAATTCAAAGCAACTGCTTTTAGGAAAGAAAATAAGCTGGGCATGGTGGCTCACACCTGTAATCCCATTACTCAGCAGGCTGAGCCAGGAGGATCTCCCTGAGTTCAAGACCTGCCTGAACCACAAAGCAAGGCTCTGGCTCAAAAACAAAAACAAAAAAGAGGAGCAGAAGAACATAAAACCAAGCTAAAAACAAAACAAAACCTTAAGGGACTCTGTGAGATGCTATCTTGTCCTGAGTTCCATCTGTAGGTACCTGGATATTGTTGGAAATGTCGCTGGTGAGCGCCACATGCAGAACGATCAGGGGCTCCCCAGGGGTCGAACAGTGAGAAAAGATATAACACCGCCTGTAGGGCCCCACGCGCTGTTTCAAATCCATCCAGTTCTTTACAGGATGCACGGCCTCAGACCTGACGAGGAATCACACAGAGAAGACGAACACAACTTACTCGTAAAGTTAAATAACAACTGCTGATTTCTACGCCCGCTACCCACAAAGGCCAAATACATCCTTCAATATAGCTCTCAGTGACACTAATGGAAAACTCGAAGAAAATCATTTTAATGTGAAACAGCACTGAGAGAAACTGCAATTTGCGACCACTTTACACACAGGGCTGTGCTCTCATTCGCAACACCAGACTGCTGGTCTGTGATGCTGACCGTGGGCCTCGCCGTAGCTGTCTCTCCTTGGGATCCCTGGGTTTCAGGTGGTCGCCCAAGCTGTGCACGCTCCCTCTCGGGTCCCTTTGTTCCCCATCCTCATCCCCACCACAACTTTGTCTCAGCAGGCACTGTCATCACCGACGCGTCTAAGGGCAGGACGTTCTCAGGCCTCAGATGCCACAGGACAAGACAGCACAGGGTGTGGGCAGGAGGCCGCAAGGCACAGGCTGTGCGACGCTGTGTCCCAGACATGCGGCGATCACACACTTGACACAGCTCATTTAGATTCTCACCAGGGAGACGTAAGAATTAGATGAGGTGAATGCTTTCTTTTTTTGGCACCGGGGATTGAACTCAGGTCCTTGCGCTTTTGAGGCAGGCAGCCGAACCACTGAGCTAAATCCCTGGACCCCGCCCCCCCCCTTTATTTTGGATTTTTTTTTTTTTTTTTGGTACCAGGGATCGAACTCGGGTCCTTAACGCTTGCACAGCAGGCGGCAAAACCACTGAGCTAAATCCCCAGCCTATTTTGGCTTTTTGAGACAGGGTTACACTAGGCAGTTCAGGCTTACTTGAACTCACTATGTAGCCCAAGCTGCCTTGGAACTCAGAGCAATCCTCCTGCCTCAGCCCCCTGAGCACTGGGATTATAGTTGTGCACCAAAATACCCAGTGATAAATGCTCTCTTGATTACTAATGCAAACACCTGGTCCAGTGAGTTCACAAAACTCTGACAATGTAGCCTGAGGAAGCCATAAATGGGCCTGTTTGCTTTAAACAGGCTACAGACAAGGCCCGGGTTATTGCCAGACAGGAGAGCTTCTCTCCCGGCCCTGCCCCCATCTCAGTGTCACGTGAGATGGCAGCCACCGCACTGGTGAACACTGGGTTGGGGACTTGTTAGGTCAGAATAAAATGTACATGTGGATGGGCGTTGGCCTTCAGCTACAACATAAAGATGGGAAAACTTTGATACTCACTCGCTGATTTTCTGAAGCACCTCACATGGCGAATGCCAGGTGACCCTTTCTAGGTTCAGGAACCCAGGGGAAAACCATTCTGAGAGCATGCTTTTCAGCACCCCATTCATCTCCTGCAAAGAAGAGACAGGGTTGGTTATCGAGGTACCTCAGCCCCAAACCACCTTTGCATCACCATGACACAGCAGGTTAAAACGCTTAGCTGTGATAGAAGAGAAACTTGCATGACGATGTCCTGCCGCCTCTAAGGAACTCGCATCTCAAACCAGGCCTTAACCTGCTCTCTACTTAGACTTTACCACTGTAGTCTGTAAGATGTTTGAATGGGAAAGTTAATTTTGAGCTAAGCTGCCCAAATCATACAATCTGTTCCAATAAATTCACTGCAGCGAACCTAAGTAAACATGTAATAGGATAGCTGGGCGTGGTGGAGTGCAACTGTGACCCCAGGATCTCAGGAAGGCTGAGGTAGGAGGATTGCTTCGGATTTGAGGCTGGCCTGGGCTACCTAGTGAGACTCTGTCTCAACAAACAAACAGGACAATGAAACATGCACCTTACACGAAGCAGCAATGTGGACCGCACAGGCCCAGCAAGCCCTCCCCACATGGGGCATTCTTTGATGTGGCACATTACGCCCGTGCTTCCCAAGAGAAACAAGGACTCGTCCAGGATCTGTTTTATCAACTTGAAGATGCCGCTTCTTCATGTTTGAACATCAGGCAACACCTCGTAAAGAATGGTGGTTCACAGCTTAATTGGTAGCATTTTAATTGGTGGCATCTACTTTAGGGGAACCTAAAATATAGTGCATTTTGCAAACAATGTACTTCAGATTCGACAAAATTATACTATTTTGCTTTACTTCTAAAAATGCTCTGAGCTGACACCAAAGACCCATTTGTGCTGAAACCTTTCAGGCAAGAGTTGAACAAGAGGTACACAAGCTGGGGCAGAATCTGCACTCAGGGCAGCCTTGTACAGCTGAGCATGGAACAGCAAAAGGCTGCTGCCAGACACAGTAGTGAGGGTGCCGAGGATGGCAGGTAACGCTGGGGTTGTCCAGCGGCTGCTTTCTCTTCCTTCTAAGCAAAGAGAAGCCTTGTTTTTCAGCCAGGCACATGGGTGTCTAGAATAAAGACTGTGCTGCACCTCGGTCCTGTGACCAAGATCTGGCTGACAAGGTGTGAGCAGGCCCCCTGGCAGCTCTGAGGACCCCTAAAAGATTGCAGAAGCACGCCCTTTCCTTGTCCTGTGCTATGCTGGAATGGCTAGCATGGGAACAACCATGGGGGCATGAGGTGACTTCCAACATGGTTTTTCAGGGCAGAATAACTACCGAAGCCTGGATCACTGAGCACACTACAGAGCAGAAACAGCCCTGGGCTGCCTACCCTTAGACTCTGACCACCCTTGAGACCAACCTGTTTTTCAAACCACCATTTACTTTGGGTTTCCTGTTACTCATGGGTAAACTAGGTGAACTATATGCTACCATATACACCGAATAGTATTATTAAATGACAGTAAACATCTCAGTGCCTCTGGTTCTGAACTGACCTTCTGAATCTTGGTGTAAGGTTCACCAAGGACATGATGGGTATCACCTATAAAGTCCAGTTTTTAACAGCTGTACGAACTTTGTAGTGCCAACTTATGTTTTAATTCCTGTTACAAGATGAAAAATCTTAGACCTCTGTCACCTGAGCAAAAGGTGCAGTGGTGGGTGGCTTGGGGAAGTTTTTAGCAGTGTATGGGGTCTATCTTTATATCCTTAAGCACTAGGGCACAGAGAAGGCCAGGGAGAGGACAAATCTAGGACCAACTGTGGAAGTCACAGACACTCAAACGGGACTGGATTTAACGTCAGGAAGGAGCTCTGAGGGCAATGCTGTCCGCAGATGTCATTGTGGGAGAGGGTGCAGTGCATCACAGATGTGATGTGCACAGGACAGACGCAAACCCTGTGGAGCTGAGAAAGGACTCAGCGCTGGATAGGCTGCTGTGCAGGATAATCTCTGCAGCTCCTTCACCTGGATTCCCTACCTAATCTCCTTTACTCTCTGTCTCTATCTAATCTCTGTAAGGGTAAAGTCCATTTCTGATTCATTTCTATAGTTCCCACAGGATTCATTAATGGACTGATATCAGATAAAAAGAAAAAGGAATGATGATTGGGAGTAGCAGGCCCTGAGGATGAGAGATTATTTGATCATTTGCCAGGCAATACAGAATGGCTCTTAAAATCTGTGCTCTGCACTTGACCACAATGGTTCTTAATCCCAGGATCCTCCCACTCTCAAGTATGTGCTAAAAATCACTGAACCCCCAATGCCAACACATTAATAAAATGTTGCATGCAATTTCCTGGGGCTCGAGGAGGCCAAGTGAAGAACTTCTGTACAGAATGGTCGGGAACAGGCTAGCTCAGCCGTAGGGCAGAAGCCGCGCTGGAGCCCTATTACACTGAGGACAGCAAAAAGCTGGAAACACCTGGTTTCAGCATGAACTCAGTTGCGGCTTATGTTGAGATGTGCCCCCAAAGCCTCATGCAGTCTTTTTCAAAGGTAGCTAAATGTGGAATGTGTGACGCTAGGATCAAGGGCGTGTAACTACTAAACCACTACATGTGAGGGATTGGTTTGGCACCGCCCTAATCCCCCGAGTCTGAATAAGATAAAAGGAGCAGAAAGACGGTGTTAAGGTTCCTTTTGTTGCTTTTGCTACCTGGTGGGTGCCATGAACTATTTTCCCTCTGTGATTCTCCTCCTGCTTCTCTTGATTTTGCTGCTTCACTGCCATGAACTGTTGCCCCTCTGCCACCCTGCCTTGGAGCCAGCAGATTACGGACTGAAACCTCTACAAACTGTGATCAAATAAACCTCTTCCCCTTTAACTTTGGGTGCCAGGTATTTTGTGTCAGAAATGAGAGAAAAATAACTAACACAAACTCAAGAGTTATAAAAGAAACGGGCTAATGAAACCTCTCCTCTCAAAGTCTCCTTCTTCTATTCTGGGCTGCTGACAGCTAAGGCATGTGATGCTGGACCGGACCACCAGGAATCTAGGCTAAGGGTCAGAAGTCCAGTGGCCAGTTCTAGCACTTGATGACAGCTGTTCAGGATGCTACTTACCACAGCATGTAAGATTGCCGCATTACAAGCAGCAGGCGAGAAAGAAGTCTCTGTTTTTCGCTCATTAATGCAGCAATTGCAGATCAACAATGAAAGGCTGGACAGTGCAACTGCTGGGAATATTTTAGGTGATGCTGAAGCTGGCTTTAGTTGCCAGTTTGTTGTGCACTGCTAACTCCAGTTTTCCTGATGACACTGTTTAAGAGAACAGCCAACAAACTTTTGGCTCTGAAGATGTGCTGAGCTTAGGTATGAGAAGAGAAGGTACTCAGGAGCCCCAAGCTGGGAGGGAGGAGGCAGCCACTGCAAGGAGAGTGGTGCATGGACTCAGAAACTCACACCTCCCAGGTGTGCGCTGTACACAGTGGGGTGTGCTTTTTATCTAAAAATAAACTCTTATTTAGCATAGCTAAGCACAGACTTTATGAGAACACTCAGGAACACGGTACTGACTTACGGGTCTGACGGAGCTTACTCCCTTCTCTGGCTCCCATACTTCCCTTAAGGCTCTTGCACCTCCCACTTCACCATGACTCCCCTGTTGCAAATGCCCATCAAGACACCTCTCTGCGCTCTCAATGCCAACATCCACCAGGCACCGTCCAGGCTGAGCAGCACCCAGACCTTCAACTACTCTGGGGATTCAACTGTCTCACTGGGATGTCGTCTCAAAGAAACTTAAGCCATCAGCCAAACGGACCCCATGAAATGTGTATGGAGAAAAACAAAAATCCTACAAGCCTCACCCTACAGCACACACCTGCCACACACCCCTAGATGGATCTCTGAAGGAAGGCAGGCTGGGCACAGCTGGCCACACCCTGTCCAGAGGTGGCAGTGAACAGCATTCCTCCTCTGGCTGAAGACTTTGTTCCCTCCATGGCAGCCATATCTGGCTGACATTAGCTGTCACCTTTTACAGTACTCTCCGTGCACCCGAGTGCGGTCTGGAGATGAGGAAACAAAGTGATACTGACCGTGGATCTGAATTTGCGCCTGAGCCCAAATGGCATCTCATGAAAGAACAAGTAAAACCACTAGTTTCTGCAGAAATAACAAGCCCACTAATAAGCCTCTAAACCCACCAGAACTTTAACCAAGGAAAGAACATTTTCTAACCAAAAGGAATGCATCTGGCGTGCTGAAGCTGCTTTATTGGTTCCAGTTCACTCCCTAGGCCGACTAACTCCTTTACTATTCCCTTTTCTATAGGTTAACATTTTGGGTTTTGTGACCACAGAGGTCAAGGATATTAAGTGCCTTTTCTCCAAATTCCTTGATTATTAAAATGACTAAAATTCCTCTACTGAAACACACCATGAAGACCAGTTCACTTGTAATCCAAGAGTCCCACAAATCTACACTGTAGCAGTAGAGATCTGGTACTCATGACTCAAAAACCCCAACGCCTGTAATGTTTTGAAAATAAACTTCAGGCAAGGTTCACATTTTCTTTTTCCACGTATTAATTTTCTATCTTGAAAGACACAACCCAGATATTTGATCTTTGCCACATGGTAAAAACTTTCAAAGTACCACTTGTACTTTCCAGCAAGGAGACTTGCTATTGACTTCAAACTTTGTGGCCAAAGGATTAAGCATCCCTAAGGGAGAGAAAAGAAACCTTATCTGATTTAAAATATCCAAGGAATCCCCAGCCTGGCCACCTGCCTGCAGTCCTTTGGCTGGGCTGCCTGGGTAATGGAAAGGTCCATCTTACGAATTCTTACATTTCCCATAGTCACAACCCTGACGAGAGAGCAAGAGCTCCTGACAAACTGTGCCTCCTTTGTTTACGGTATGTTTAGCAAAGCTCCAATAAATCTCTCAGGGCATCTCTTAGGAAAAAACCAGGCTGACGTCGAGCTCACTCCATCAACTGAATCTGCAGAACCAATGGGTGTAGGGGAGGTATATTACTCGGCTAGAATCACATCTTTTAGTAGATGGTGTGAAGGGAATGGGACTTGCTCACTTCCCACTCTGAGCTTCCTCCACTGGACCACTCAAGGGGGTCCTGCTCTAAAGCGTCCTATGCCAAACTTCTGTAAGTTTTTAACACTGAATTCCTGAAAGCAAAAAGTTCTAGCTGAGTTGCTTCTTTAACATGATACAAAGTCCTAAAGAATGAGAATAGACTGAAACAGAACACCCACAGTGAACTCTAATGTCCGCTATGGACTCTGGGTGACAGTGATGTGTGTGACTTGCAGATGTGTGTGGGAGGCTGAGAGTGTGGGGTATCTGGGGAATCTGTATTTTCTATTTAGCGTTTCCATGAACCTAAAACTACTCTAAAAACTAAAATTTAAAAGAGCCGGGGATTTAACTCAGTGGTTCCGCCACCTGCCTTGCAAGCGCAAGGTCCCAAGTTGGATCCCCAGTACCAAAAAAAAAAAACAAAAAAACCCCCACAACTATAATTTAATTAAAAAAAATAATTTGTGAGACAGGGTCTCATTATGTAGTTCATTCTGGCCTTGAACTTACCATGCAGCCCAAGCTGGGCTCAAACTCAAGGCAATCAATCCTCTTGCCTTGGCTTCCTGAGTGCTGGGATTACAGGCAGCCACCACACTCGGCTAAAACCTATTTAAAAAACACCCAGCAGCTAAATGATTCTGATGATAGGTTATGAGATCAAACCCCAACAGACAATTTCTAGAGATAGAAAAAACTATTTTCAGAATGATTTAAATGACAGAGATTTTTAACAAATTATGTAACTAAGTAAAGTGAAGGAGAAAGGAATTAACTGACTTTATGCGATGGACATAAAGCTGGGGTTTCTAGGTGGACAAATGATTGAGGCACAACACAGCCACTAGAAATTTCGGTGGCCAATGAGTCCAAACTATGTGGAGGGCCAAAGGTCAGGCTACTGTATCCATTCTCTGCTCAATACATTTCTCTATTCTCCATGACTTCTGGCCTGACAGTCTGCAATGTGTAGGACAGCCTAGATGAATAAAGCGATGTCTAAGGGCTCAGCGTGGTTGTCTTCCCTGGATTTCCCGGAAGCAAGCTCCTCCCCAAAGGTCGTCTCTGAGCTGGAGCATTCATTCCCCTCGAGGCTCCCCGTACGCTACGTGATAACCATGAGTTCCCTCCTGTGGGGAAGAACAAGGGGGTGTAGACTCGGATGGGACCTCAGGAATCAGCCCGAGCCAAGCTCTCCAAATCACTGCTATTATGACTCTCCGCTGTGCGGAAGCTGTTCTAGCCCTTCTTGGCTTGCCTCTGGGTTCGGAAGCCTGTGAGGGCGCCTGGAGCAGTCTGACATCCAGACAATCGTGACTCATTAGTGTCCCGAGTCTGCCTCAGGCCAGGACACTGAGTCTATCTCAAAGATTCGCTTGCCATTTTGCTATGCAAGAAATTTAAGGCAAGGCTGCAGTTTTCATGACACCAATCATCTAGTTTGGGGGGCGGGGTAGAGGGATAATGCCTTTCAAACACTATGTCCTCATGATGTGGAACACAAAAGTTCAACCAGTCAGACTGCGCTTGAACCTGGAAGAGTCAACACGGTAAGAATCTGTGGCTCAGTCTGTGACAGCCAATGAACTGGGCCTTTTCAGTTTGGGAATCTTACGGCCGAAGGTCTGTGGTCCTAGGTCATGCTCAGCATTATAAATGAACCAGCTATCATGAGTCATGAAATCATGGCCCCTGTAAACACTTGGATTCTTCACTACACCCAATTTTTATGTATCTGAGGCTAAGCAGCCAAAAAAGATAAGTTTCTGTTAGCTCCCAGAGTACAATGGATCTGGGTGGGTAATCGGAAGCACATCTGAGTTCTTGGACGAGTCATACAACCTCAGCATGTTATCTCCTTACTCTGAGAGAATAGGGTATCACCTCCCTGAGACTGAAGGAGCAAAAGTAAAAACTGTTAATGGCCAGTTCTAGAGCTCTTACATGACTTCAGATATAATCATTTAGCTATTAAACTTTTCAAAACCATGTAATAAAGTTGAGTGTTAGAAACGTTCTGAAACACTCACGGTCATTTTCACTCACTAAAAGGGCAGGATGGTGTTCCCTCCACATTTTAGATGATTAGATTTATTTTACACAAGGACTACATGTGACTCTAGGCCGTTTTTCCGGTCACAGTCATTTAAATCTCAAAGAATATATCTGGGCATGAATTCACTGCACTAAGCAACTGGCTCTGTCAAGAAGTCAACTCAAAAATCCCTGCTTTTAGGGCTGAGCTCAGGGAATTAAAATAACCTGCCCACAAGTTTCGAAGCTGAAAGGTCAGAAGGCACTGAGACTCTTAGGAGGCAGTGATCTTAAATTCTAGTCACCTGTGTGCATTTCACGGGCTTTCTTAGGACATCATTTTACACACAGTGGGTGCCCAATTAACAGGCTGACACCAGCCAGGTTTTTAGATTGCCTTTGTCCCTACCTCAGTTAAAATAACAGAAAGACATTGTAGAGCACGCTGACAGGCCTGAAAGTCACCTCGAGGGTGGCGCAGAGCTGGGCGCTTAGTGAACGCTGTACACGTGGGTGGGGCTTGCAAGGTGAGGCTGGCGGGCGGGCGGCAGGGGCGCGCTGGGCCTAGGCAAGGACTCAGAGGCGGGGAGGAAGGGGCAGAGTTCGGGGGCTGTCACGCAGGGGAGGCGGCGTGGCCGGGCGAGCCCCACGCGGGGAGGGCCGTCCTTACCCGGACGTGCGGCCCCTCCACCAGCTTGAGCGCCTGCGCCTCGAGCAGGTCGGCCCGCAGGCGCACCAAGAAGCGCACGCCGCCGTCCAGCTTGCTGATGTTGTGGAAGAGGCCGCGGTAGCGCGGCACCAGCGCGTAGCGCAGCCGGTCCTCGGCCTGCAGCAGCACGGCCGCCTCCCGCGGCCGCTCGCGCAGCTGGAGCACGCCGGCGCTCTGCTCGGCCACCTGGTCGTGGTCCACACCGAAAGCCTGCGCCAGGAGGCCCAGCAGCTCGGCGCGCTGGCCCACCTCGGCCAGGCCGTCGTAGAAGCTCACGAAGTCGGCGCACTGGCCCTCGGCGGGCGCCGGCGTCTTCTCGCGCAGCTCGTAGGCCGGCTTGGGCGGCACGGCGCGGCGCAGCAGCTCGTCCATGGTCCGCGTCAGGGAGCCCGTCGCCGCCGGCCTGACACACCGCAGGGGCCCCGGCGGCCACGGCGGCCACGGCGCCCGCGGGGCAAACCGCAGCGGGAGGAGACTCCGTGTGGCGAAGCCTGGCCCGAAGCCTCTCATGACGCCAGGGATAGCAGCCCGGGAGAAGCCGGCTGCGTCGCTACCGCCGCGCTTCACGTTCCGGCTTCCGGCGTGCGCCGATCCCCTTGGCCGAGACCGGAGGATGGGCTGGGCAGCAGCCAATCGGAGGCTGGGGCGGGTTCCGGGCGGCCGCCGGCCAAGTGCGGCCAAAGGTCCCAGAGGTTGGGCGGCCTCGGGGCGCGGGGCTCTAGCCCGGCTGCGTCTTTGGTTTAAAGCCTTGACCCCTAGCCGGCTGGAGTCACCTTCTTAGCCCTTCTCCTCCGCCCCACAGTGCACGCACCTTTGTTGCTTAAATCCAAGCGCCTCCAGCCTCCAGATGTTTCAGAGTCGCCTGGGGACCTGTTGTTCACCCAGATTCCTCGGCCCAGAGATTCTGATCCGGAGTGCGTCAGAGGAGGAGGCTAGGACTCTACACTGTGCATCCCTAAGTGCTCCCGGTAATTCTCTGGCTAGGCTGCCTTGTTTGACCATGCCAGGGCGCGTCCTTCCTTGTCAGGGCCTTATACAGAGACTCCAGAACCCTGCTTTCTGCTGCCTGCTGCAAAGCTGTGGATGCTACCAGGGTCTTGTTCCACAGCCTGCTTCTCCTTGCTTCTCATTCAACAGAAAGTTTCTTAACCACCCGGTGTAGGCCAGGCCCTGTGCTAGGCTGGCCATAAATATGAACCTGACCCTGCCCTCACGGAGTGGGGACGGGCAATTAAAATAACTACGAAATGTAATAACTGCAATAAAGCAAATTAGCAGTGAAGTAGCGTAAAACAGAGTTAGCATGACTTCTGCATAGATTTGCCTTGACGTGCCCGTGGCCATCTTGAATCATGACGGCTGTGCTTGCACCAGAGTTATCCTGGTCTGTTTTTCCTGCACTTTCCCAGCAAACCACAAATAGAACCGCTGGAGTGGTATGTGGAGCTTTACAACTGGACCCTGGAACTGGGGACGTACCTGACTCTTCCATATTATCTTAAGATAAACCAGGTACAGCCAGGATGAAGTCACTTTTCTCCTAAGCCATCTGTATGCCCCTCTTTCTACCCAACTTGCAGGGATCCACCTGGATCTCCTGCCTCTCTTTCTTAGTCTCATAGCATTTGGGGGTCTAGTCATCTCCCACGAGGGCCAAGTTGTTTCAGAATAACTTCTCAACACCACACGATGGTCAGGAAAGGCCAGTCCAAACACGTTATATTTAAACTGAAACCAGAAGCTACGTGTGTGTGTGTGTGTGTGTGTGTGTGTGTGTGTGTGAGAGATCCACTTCCCCCAAACCAAAAGCATGGCTTTTATAACCTCTACCCTGCCCTTCATTTTAACATCCATGTTTTCATAGATTTCTCTCTTTTCTTTTTCCGGACTTGATCTCCCTGTGTAGTCCAGGCTGGCCTTCAACTCATGAGATCCTCCTGCCTCAGACTCCTGAGTGCTAGGATTACAGGTGTGTGCCACCACACCTGGCCAATTTCTATTTAATGGAAAACCATACTTTGAGAAATTGCCAAGATGACAGAAATTCTGAAGTTTTCTTTTGAAATAATTTTCAATAATTACCCAAAAGAGAGATATATATTTTGTCCTCGTGTCCAGCGGAGGAGGGGGGTCCCCAGTAATGACCCTCCACATCTCTTCAGGTCCTTGCCCTCACTCTGGTGAAGAGTGGAGAAGTGGAGCTCTTAGCAAGAAATGGAATCAGGACTAGTATAGTGCGAAGTGAAAGAGTAAAGTGTGGCAAATGCAGAGGAGGCAGAAGAAAGGCTATCTTAACAGCACCAATCTGCTGTTCAGATGTGGTGAGTATGAGATGTGTCTATACTTACAGGGCAAACTGCTTTGTTGATTGGTGTGCACTAGGCCAATCAGGGTCTTATCCTTTATTTTTGGGAAGGGAACAGATAAGTATGTCATGATTTTACAGTGTCAGTCATCCTTGTTTTGCCCTGGGTTTTCGATGTCCCTCTGATCTGCTCCTACATCCTGTAGGAATTGAGGCCTCAAGTGACCTTCAATTTCCTTCTCCCCCCTTTCTTCAACCCAGTACATTTGTGGAAGAGGATGTCATACGCTTTCTCAGTCTATTTTCTGCCTCAAGTGGATACTGTAGACTGAGGATTTATAAGGAGTAAAGACTTGTTCAGCTCACAGTTCTGAAGGCTGGTGATTTCAAGTTTGGGCAACTGAAATGGGTGAGGTTCTTGCTAGTGGGGGTTCTCTGCAGAGTCCCAAAGGAGCACATGGCATCACACGACAAGACAGAACATCCTAGCTCAGGTCTCTCCTCTTTTTATAAAGCAACAGTCCATCGGATTAGGGCTCTATGTCCTCATTTAACCTTCATTGCATCCCAAAGGATCACCTCCAAATAGTATTAATAGATGGGACTAAAAATCGTCTCATTAAGCAAAATAAGCCAGACTCAGAAAGATGAGTCTTGTGTGTTTTCTATCATATGTGGGATCTAGGGGAGAAAAAGATGACGTGAAAGTAGAAGGAAGACTATGGAGAAGAGGAAAGGGGCTGGTGGCCGGGGGTAAAGGGGGTGAATATGGTCACAGTATGTTACATGCATGTATAAAAATGCCACAATGAATCCTATTATTCTCTATAATTAATATGCACTAATTTTAAAAACACACCCAAAATATTAAGGGACTTGAAGAGCCAAAACAATCTTTAAAAAGAACAAACTGGGAGGACCCAATGTTGTCTAATCTCAAAACTTACTACAATGCCACCATAATCAAAACAATAAGGTATTGGGAAAAGGGTAGACATACAGATCAATGGAATAAAATTGTGCATCCATAAATAAAGCCATGCACCTATGATTGCTTGATTTTCTTTTTGGTTTGTTTTTTTGAGAAAGGGTCTCACTGTATATTCTTGTCTGACCTTGAACTCACTATGTAGCTCAGGCTGGCCTCAAACTTGTGGCGATCTTTCTGCCTCGGCCTTCTGAGTGCTGGGATGACAGGTGTGCACCACCATGGCTGGCTTGATTGCTTGATTTTTGACAGAGGTTCTAAGACCATTCAGTGATGAAAGAGGAGTCTTTTCAACAAATTGTCCTAAGACAGGAGACTTCCACAAGCAAAAGAATGAGCTGGAGCTCTACTGCACACCCTGAAAATTATGAATCAAACATGAAATGTAAGAGCCAAAACGACAAAACTCTTAGAAGGGAAGATAGGTGTACGGCTTGTGTCTAGATGTCCCTCCAAAGCCTCATGTGGTCATAGGTGGGAGTTTTGGGAGGTGGCTGGATCTAGAGTGTGTGATGCTGGGATCAAGGGTGTGTGATTACTAAATTAGTCCACTGACTGGTTTGGCAGAGTTCTGGGTGTGGATAATGAGAAGGCCCACACCGGGTGTGACTGCTACCCACCCTAAGGCCACATAGCCTGGCTAGAATATAAGGGACAGAGAGCACTGTTGTCATCCCTTGCTGGTTCTTCACTACTTTGCTACCTTCTCCTGCCATGAACTGTTTCTCTGCCATGCCACCTGCCTTGGAGCCAGCCAATTACAAACTGTGAGCCAAATAAAGCTTTCTCTCTTTAACTTTGGGTGTTGGATATTTTGTCTCACCAATAAGAAAAGTAACTGAGCCAATAGGTATAAATTTTCATGACCTCGCATCAGGTAATCATTTCCTAAATATGACACCAAAGGCACAAATAACAAAATAAAAAATGGATGAATTAGATCTTATCAAAACTCAAAATTAGTTGTGCATGGTGGTGCATGCCTGTAATCCCAGCACTCAGGAGGCTGAGGCAGGAGGATCACCACGAGTTTGAGGCCGGCCTGAACTACAAAGGGAGACCTTGCCTCAAAAAACCAAAAAAACCCCACAAAAAACAACAAAACACCTCAAAACTTTTATGCATTAAGGACACAAGACAGTGCAAAGACAGCACTGAGAACAGCAAGAATATTTTCAAATCATGTATACAATACGGATTTAGTATGTAGAATAAAGAATCCGTACAGCTCAACTATAAAAAGACAAACAACCTAATTAAAAATGGACAAATAATTTGAATAGACATTTCTCTAAAGAAAATACAGAAATGATCAATAGACACATGAAAAGGTGTTCAATATTAGCCATTAGGGAAATGCAAATCAAAACACAATGAGATATAAATTCACATCTGCTAGATGACTGCAATAACACTAGGAAAATAAATGTTGGTGAAGGGTAGAGAAATTGAAGCCCTTTTTTGCTTGTTTGCTTTTTTTTTTTTTTGGTACCGGGGATCAAACTTGGGATCTTGTGCTTGTGAGGCAGGCGGCGGAATGTTTGTTTGCTTTTTGAGACATGGTCTTGCTGAGTTGAGGCTGAACTTAAACTTACTATACAGCCCAGGCTGACCTCAAACTTGTGTCAATCCTTCTGTCTCGGCTCCCAAGTGCTGACATTATAGGCAGGCACGAGCTGCCATTCTCAATGGCTTAGAGAAACTGAAACTCTTGTACACAGTTGGTAGGAATGTTAAATTATGCAGTCATTGTGGAGATCATTTTGGAGGTATCTCTAAAAGTTAAACATGCAGTTGCTATATGGCTCAGCAATTTTACTTGTAGGTACTCAAGAGAATTAATAAAGTATGTTTGCAAAAAACTTGTGCATGAATGTTTACAGTAGCATTATTCTTCATAGCCCAAAAATAGAAACAGCCCACATACATGCCCATCAACAGATGAAATGAATAAATAAAAGGGGGCCTATTCACACAATGGAATATTATTTGGCCACAAAAGCCAATAAAGAAGTTGTGGAGTTACAACATGGATATACCTTGAAAAATGATGCAATGTGAAAGAAGACACTCACAAGAGGCCACATCAGATGTGAACTTTCCAGAAGAGGCAAATCCACAGACAGAAAATAGATTAGGGGCTGCCAGGAACTAGGTGGGAGGAGGGAGGGACTGCTAGCCGACACAGGGTTCTGGTGGGGTGATTAAAGTATTCTGGAATTAGACAGTGGCAGTGATTGTATGACACTGTGAATATCCTAAAAACTGCTGAACTGAAGACTTTAAAATGGTGACTTTTATGCCACATTAGCTTTATCTTAAGAAAGATGAACTTGGAGGTTGTTAGCAATGCCAAAGACTCCGTGGAGAGGATCTGATTAGTCCAGCTTGGATCAGGTGTCCAGGGGCCAGGGTGGGACACAGGTCACACAGAGCCAAGCCATTGGGGTTGTTGGAGATCAGCCTTTCAGATGGGGACCCAGTATTAAAGCAATAAGGGCCGGGGAATGTGCCAAAAGATGTTGAAGTATAAAAAACAGCATTAAAGAAAAACTAGGAAACCACCCCCCCAATCACCCATAATCTTAGCATCTTAATCCCTACAGTGTTTATTTCTGCAAATCCTTGCAGTATTTGCCCACAGGCCAACATACTTCTGGAGCTGTAATCACTGTGTTCATGCTGTCTATTTCCTGTGCCTTTCACTTGCCATCAGACCCAATTTCCCATGTTTCTAGGTTGCCCTCCTAATTACCCTTTCTAATAGCTGCGTAACATTCAGCTGAATTGATGCGCCATAATTTCTTTTTCTTTTTTTTGTATTAAATTCTTTTATTGGTACATTGTAGGTATACAACACAATTACATTTCTCATTGGGAATTGTACCTTTACATGATGCATCTTGGTTCTTATTTTTTCCCCATTCCTAGCCCTCCCTTCACACCCTCCACCCTTCCCTATTTACAAAGACTTTATTTCCATGTTTTCCATTTCTCATCATTTTTCCTTTCCCTTCTTTCCTTTCCCCTGTCCCTCCCATTACCCCTACCCCTTTGGACCTTTTCTTCCTATTTTACATTATTGATTATTCGTTCTAATCATTGGTACATTTTAGGTATACAGTATAATGACATTCATCATTGGAAATTTGCACCTTTACATAATCTCTCTTGGTTCTTATTTTTCACCCTTGCCCAGACCTCCCTTCAAGCCCTCCAGTCCCCCCTATTTACAAAGATTTTGTTCCTATTTTGCATTTTCTCATATTAATCCCATTCCCTTCTATCCTTTCCCCTAGCCCTCCCACTTCCTTCCCCTTTGCCCCTTTTCTTCCTATTTTACATTACCTATTATACATTCAGTTCTTATTTACACTTTCAGTTTCTCACACCAGAGAAACTACTCGGTATTTACTGCACCATAATTTCTTAATCACTTGGCCACGTTGGAGTATTTACAGTTTCTAATTTTTTTGCATTCTTTTTTCTTATATTGTAGGAAATACTTTCCTGCGAACTAATTTTTTTCTTTGCTTGAATTGCCCAAATTCCTTAAAAAGACCAAACAGGATAAAATTTCTCATGAAACAGGAGCTGTTTTCCTGGTTCTTTTCGTCTTAACCGTTCTACCCTCCTCCGCTGCACTGCAACCCTCCTGGGGGCGGGGGCAGGGTTGCTGACCAAAGGGAAGGGAAGCGGAGATGGGGTGATGGCGCTCCACGCCTGAGTCCCTGGAACCCGAGAATGTGTCAGGTAATAGGCAAAGGGGAGCAAATGAAGGCTGCCTGTCGCTGACTGGGGGCGACCTGGTGTGGGAAGGAGCTAGAAAACCAGAAGAGACAGGACCAAGAGGCTCCGCAGGGGAACGGCCTCCGACCAGGCCCGCGGGCGCCCTCTCGCGGCCGGGAAAGACCAGGGGACACATTCGCCCCTGAGCTCCCACGTGCTCCACGTGAACTTTCTTGAACCTCGCAACTCAGTGAGGCAGGCAGTTTTAGACCTGTAAGGCAACTGAGGTACAGAGAGGCCAGGCACCTTGTCCAGGGCTGCCTTAGAAGTCTGGCTGTGCCTTTAGGAGGTTGTAGCTAGAGGGGGAAACTAGATCACCCAGAGCGTACTCTCGGGGGAGGCTGGGACCCCGGAATCTCCTCTCCCTTTTTGCTTCCTGGTTGCCAGGAAGTGACCAGTTTCCTCTGGCAGGCGCTTCTGCTTCACCACCGGCCAAAACCACAGGGCTAAGTGACCATGCCCTGAGCCCTCCGAAACTATGAAACAACGTGAACATTTTCTCCTTGTAAATCGATTTCCTCAGGTGTTTGTCACAGAGGTGAAAGTGGACATGATACATACAGTGCTTGGCATGTGCTGAGGACTGAGGACTCTGCACGTGAGTCATCTACTTGTGAGGAGGTAGGGGAGCTGCAGCACCCGTCAGCTGAGGAGGAGGAGGAGGAGGAGGAAGAGGAGGAGGAGGAGGAAGAAGAAGAAGAAGAACAGGAAGAACAGGAACAGGGTCCCTCAGAATTCCAGGTCTCATGCCTACATCCCGGGACAAGGTGTCAGCCTCCACACTGCTGGCAACCAGGTGTTGCCACGGGAAAAATATCTGCTTACAAAACACTCTTAACATGATCCTATTTTTATTCGGAATAAAGCATTCTAAAAAATTTCCTCAAAATGTTAATAGTCGTTTTGGGGGTGATGGCTTTTTTTTTTTTTTTTTTAACTGTCTCTTAAATATATTCTTGAATGGCTTGGACTGCTTTTAAATTACAACAAGTTAGGACTTTGAAGAAGAACAAGCTGTGTTTTTTCCCCATTCTATTTTGGATGGATAAAAAGAGCCTATATTCATCTAGCATCCTAAGAGGCGGTGCATTTCTGCACCTTGCAGGAAGCTGAGTTCTGCCCTTTGCTACAAGTGGTTTGGGGGCAGGGCCCCCGGGGCACTTTTGGGCCTGGTGTTAGGTGGAGGAACAGTGCGATGCTGGCTCTGAAGAGCTGAGAGCTGGAGCGAGGGCTTTGGATGGTCACAGAAATGTGCGTTTTCTGCCTCCGTAACTATGTTAAATGCTATTCACCTTCAGGGTCCTGTGGCCCAAGTTACTGGGCACTCGCTTGCTGGGGCTGAATCCTTAGCGTGTGGGGCTCCTCCACAAAGCGGTCATGGGCCAGCCTGACCTTCCTGCTGCCCAGTACTAACAACGATGGTGTGCAGGCCTCACTACACACCCGGTGAGGCTCCAGGCTTGCTCACACGTGATCTCATTTAGTGCTCAGAAGGACCGCACGAAGGATGGGCTGTATCCTCTGAAGTTTGATGGGAAAGCGACAAGGTTCAGTGAGGTCATGTAACTTGCCCAAAGTCACAGCGGGTCAGCAAAAGTGCCAAGTTTTGAACCCACTTCAGACCGATTCCAAGGCCTAAGATTCTCGTCTCTACGTCATACCACCTCTTCACCCTAAACCCGAGCTCCAGTGGTGGCCTTGAGAGTCCAACCCTGCCTGTCCTTCTAGGACTTTGCTCAGCCTGCATTTCGGGGAAGCCCCATTCCCCCACCTTGGAACCTGAGTGGGTGGCCCTGGCGTTTGCTGTCTGATGGGCCCCGAGAAAGTGCTGACCGTTCTGCTCACTGCCAGGGGTGGGTCTGCCATGAGCCCAGCGCTTGGCGCCTGCAGGGCTTGCCTCAGCTTGCAACCTGAGGCTCTGTCCCTTTTGGCCCCAGCTGAGGCTGAGGACTGAGCAGAGCAGGGGCCCCGCGGGGCCAGTCTTGGTCCTGGAGCATTTGGCCCACTTGGCCTGACCCAGGTTCTGCAGGGCTCAGGCACGCCCCAGCCCACTTCCTCCCCATCCTCTTTCCCATGTGTTACCCCCAGTGATCCTCTTCTACCCTCAGCTCCATCCCCCTGCCTGCTCCTCAGCGGACCTTGTGACCCAGCCACTTGTTCACTTCGAACCAACAGACACTGAGGAAGTGACGTGTATGACCTTGAAGGCAAGGTCATAGAAAGCCAGCAGCTTCTGTGGTGTGGGCTGGAATACCATGGGGAGGGGCTCAGCCATCATCAGCAACTCCCACACTGCTGTTCCCTCTCCAGCCATGAGTGGACCCGAAGCAAAGGAGAGACCCTCAGCTGGTTCTGCCCGCTGAGCCCTTCCTGGTTCCTGAGCCACTGAGAATTCCTGTAAGAGCCATCTGAAGTCCCTGGGCCTTGGCTGACATGGTACACAGCAGTAGATGTGGGGGTCAGGTGCCAGGTGGGCCACGAGTGGGAGCCTGTTGGGGTCCCCTCTTTCACACAAGTGGAGACAGCTTTGCTGCCCTGAGTGCTGGCCACATAGGAGGTGCTTCTGCTGTCCAGCTAGGATACAGATTCGGGCCAGTTCCAAGCTGCCTGGAAGGACATGTGTAGCTGTCAAACTCTTTTCTACATAGACCGTGATGAAAATCCATTCTACAACATACTCCACATATTTGTTGGTCAGAGAAATAGGTGATTCTGAGCTCTGGAATTCAAACTATGAGACTCAAAATTATTACTGGGCATGGTGGCACACACGTGTAATGCCAGCTACTCAGGAGGCTGAGGCAGGAGGATCACAACTTTGAGGACAGCCTGGGCAACTTAGTGAGACCCTGTCTCAAAATTTAAAAAACCAACCAACAAAAAAGAAATAAGAAGGGCTGGGGATGTAGCTCAGTGCACCCCTGCTTTCAATCTCCAGTACTGACAAAACCCTTAGGATATAATAAACAGCAGACAGGACTGACATGAGGTACCAGCACCTGGCCAGAGTCTGCACAACTCTAGATGTACAAAATGATGTCAAGAACAGAAAAGACATTCCTGCTTCTCCTCAGCCCACCCGGCATCCTGACACGGGCCACGATGATTTGAAGCTGGCAAGACCTGGATGTGAGTCCAGGTTTATTCTGCAGCTGTGACTGTTTGTAACTGCAGAGTCCCTGGAGCCAGGCATACACTTGCATCCCTTATGACCGAGCCGACCCCTACGTATGGACTGCACAGAAGTAAGCAGATAGTCAGTCCCCAGGGGACATGCACCAATGGCTCACAGGACCCAGGTTTCCCAGAGCTCAGAGCCAGAGCTGCACCATCTCACTGCATAGCTGCCCCAAGAGCAGCAGCTGAGCACACACACACACACACACACACTCTGACCTCTCTGTTCCTGCCTGTCTGGAGCTGGGGCCTGGAGTTAGCTTCAGAATCCCACAGAGGGGCCCTCCTGGCCTGTACGCAGAACTGCAGCTGGGGAGGCTTACCAACAACACGGTGCTGGAGGCTGAAGTCCAAGGCCAGGTCCCAGTAGCCTCGGTGTCTGGTGAGGCTGTTTTCTGATCTCTGTGCAGCTGAGGGACTCGGGAGCTCAGAGGGCCTCTCGTGAGTACGCCGATCCCACTCTGTGACCTCTTCACATCCTAACACCATCTCCTTCAGGGCCAGGAGGGTGGCATATGAGTGTGGGGGACATGAACATTCAAGCCACGGCAAGGTGTGTGCAGGCCGTGGTCTCTTTTCAGTGTCTGTAGGGGTTGGAGCCACTTTCATGTGTGCATGGTGGTCGGCAGAATTCAGTTCCTTGGGATTGTAAAACTCAAAGTCTGTGTTCACTGGCGCTCTCCCAGTTCCTAGGAGAGCCTCAGTCCCCTGCCCGAAGGCCTTCCCAAAAGGCCACTCTCTTCAGCAGAGCCAGCCAGGGAGTCTCCTTGCAGCACGGAGGTCACAGTCCTTGGAAATGTGGTCCCGGAAGTGGATCCCACTGTACTCGGTTAGGATCAGGTCCTAGGCCTGCCCAGGTTACATGGAGGGCATGGATACCTGGTGGTGGTGGGGATCACAGAGCTGCCTTAGAGTCTGCCCCACATGCACGACAGTGACATGTGTGAAGTGTGGTATGGTCATGCAGTGGGCTGCTATAGCCACAAGAATGAAAGCCATGAATCTCAGGCAACAGTATGGACGAATCCCCCAACAGGTGAGGACGCGAAGGAAGCCAGGTGCTGTAGGGCTCCATGGTTCCAATGGGGCCTGTGCTATCAGGAAGGCGGCCTCTGCGGTGCCACTAGTGACTGGGATGAATTAGAGGGGGCTTGAAGATGGCAGTGCTACTGCTCTGTTTCTTGACTTGGGTGCTGGTTACAGGGGTGTCACTTATCTGTGTGAGTGTTAAGCATCAGTAAAAGTTAAAACCTAGTCAGGTGTGCAGCATGTGCATGTAATTCCAGCGCTCTGGGAGTCAAAGACAGGAGGATGGCAAGTTTGAGCCCATCTGAGGCAACTTAGCACTTAGAGAGAACCTGTCTCAAAATTTTAAAAAGGGGATGGGGTTGCTGTGGATGTGGCTCAGTGTGAAGGTGCTGGGTTTAATCCCCCCAAGAGTTAAAGTGAATTGAACTGAGAAGTGGAAAACCTAAAAGCAGTAAAAAAATCTGTGCCTGTTTCCTACCCACCCAAGACAGCCTGTCCCCAGGGAGCGGATGGCTCAGTCTTACCACGGAGACGGGGAGATGCATGCGACCTAGGTGACAGTGGCCCACTGCGCTCAAAATCACATTTGCACTCGAAGCCAGGGCCCACGTGGCCCTTTGGGTTCTGAGCCAGTCACATTCCTCAGTCCCAGCTCCTGCCGCTCTGAGACCCAGCTGCTACTTGTCACCTCTCAGTCCCTGGAATCCCCAGGCTCCTTTCCACCTCTGGGAATCTGCATGTGCTGTTCTCTGCTGGAACATGGGCTCTCTCCCCTCTCTGTGACCAGCTCTACCCCTGGAAGTGTCCCCTCCCAGAGGGGTCACTGGTTAGGGTGTCCATGTCATTGTCTATTGAGACAGTGTTAATTTTTGTCACTCTTCTCCTCACAAATCCCAAGCTCCATGCAAGCAGGAGCGGCACATACCTTGCTCTCCGGTGGGTCCCAGGGTGGCTGGCTCGTGGTGAGCGGCAGCATGTGCCCCTCCATCTCCCAGTGCACAGAGGGTGTCGAGGTTTAGCTCTGAAATCCGCCGGAGGCTCGTGTGCTCGGAGGTGGGGCTTTGCACGGTGACTGGCCCATGGGGTCCGCATAGGCCTCAGCGGATTCATGATGGGCTCGTGGCGGAAGGTGCTGTTCATGCAGCCTGGCTGGAGGTGGGTCCCCTCCCTCCTCATCACATCGCTTGGCCCCGCTTTTACAAAGGAGTCCTTATTCCGCTCGCGTCCTATCTCAGGGCCTGGCACGGCTTTCTGGGGCCAATCACACTCTCCCGTGTGTGTCTCTTCTTTGCAAATGGCGCCCCTGGAAGTCGGGCTTTGGGCCGGCTCCCTGGACCTGGTGTAACCTGCAACGTTTACTTCATTGAAAGCCAAACCTATCCTTTACTCTCAACCTCACAATTGTCCCTGCGGATTTGCAAATGTGCTTATTTTCCCCAGAAGAAATGGGGTGATTTGTGGGCAGAAATGCCAAAATGCTTTCTGATGCCAGAAGCATAGTCACACTCGCCAAAGTCCCCTGAGGTGGCTGGGTCAGCCCCTGGGGGACAAGGGCCACTTGGGGCGGGGCGCGGCTCTGTCTCCTACACCTTCACCCAGAGAGGGACAGGCTCAGAGAGGCCCGAGCAGACGCATGCGCAGAGGACCCGTGGTAGACGGCAGCCTGGGGGGTCTCTGGAAGCCTCTAGGGGGCGCATGATCCCCGGACATCACGACCAGCCCAGGGAAACAGATTAATTTTGGACTTTCGGGCTGTATGAGAATGCGTTTCTATTGTTTTAAATTTTATTATTATTTTTGTGGTACTGGGGATTGGACCCAGGGCCTTAGCATGAAGCTGCATTCACAGCCCCCTTGAAATTCTGAGACAGGGTCTCACTAGGTTGCCCGGGCTGGCCTCCAACTTGCGATGGTCTTGCCTCAGCCTCCCAAGTGGTTGGGATTGTAGCTACTGCGCTGCACCCGGTATTTCTGTTGTTTGTAGTAATTTTATTTTTTACAGCAGTGATAAGAAACTAATATAATTATTTTTTCGCCATTGTTTTCATTGTCTTTTTTGCTTTCAAGATTTTTTTTTCTTACTAAAAGTTGTCTCCTTTTCCCACTAAATTTCAGAGGGAGAGCTTGGGTGCATGAGCCTCCTTTTCTGTACTCCATTCTTGGTCACTACTTTGACCCCTTCATTTAGAATTCAGCAGAGCTCTCCCATGTATCCGACTCTCGGATAAGCAGGGGTGGGGTGACTTGAGGGGGCTTTGAACGTAGATTGAGCCCCACTTCAGACTCATTTTAAACCCTAGGAAATGGGCACAGGGTAGGCATGTCTCCATTAAAGAAAAAGCCCACATCATCTTGCAAGATTCGTACATATAGGAAAGTTGAAGAACCACCAGTTTAGATGCCAAAGGTATCTTGGGTTCAAGTTTTACCTGTTCTTAATAAAACTTTGTAGCAAGACGCACAAGTTCCAGCAGAGGGCGCTATTGCTGCGTGCAAGGAAAAGAAAAAAACCCAAACCTTTGGCAGAAAAATGGGCTCTGACAGGGCTCCTTCCTGGAGCAGGAAAATGAAGCTGTTTCTCTGCAAAGATGTTCCCCCTAGGAGAGAGAGAGGGGAGAGCGCCTCTCTTGGAGATCTCGGATGAGAATCAAGGCTCTTAGAACACAAAAGGCTGGCTGCTTTGGTGCATGTGCTCTGGGTGTGGGAAGCTGCAAGGTCCCTGCTGTTAAGTGACTAAGATCTTTGTTTTGAAAGGGTTGAGGAGTGACTTTGACACCTTGTGGACGCTCTGGGTGAAGCTGTATGTTTCCTAATCCCTGGGGGAAGTGAGAAGTTGTTGCAAAGCGAAGCTTACTCTTGGACTCTATCTGCTCTCCCAACTCTGCGGTCTTGAGGAGGAGGCTTGGAGGATCCAATAGACGGGAGTGAAACTGACGTTCCCCACCACCTCCTTGCAGACGACTTGAGCGTTATAGCCTCAGATCCTCAGCCACACTGCAAGATCTGGCCCAGCATCTCTTTGAGAAGGGGTAGCTCAGGATGGGAGTAGTTAGGGAGCTGGGTCTGATCACACAGGATTACAGTTAGTGCTGAGGCAAGATCCGGATATTGATTGCTCTAGCCAGCTCAACAGAAAACAAGAGAAATAACCATCCCCATTCAGTCACCTACCAGCGGAGTTTTAGGACGTTTAGCCAAAAGAATGTGACAAATGGAATGCTGCCTGCATTAGCTGAAGTTGAGGTCCAGCTGGCCTTCAAAGCACAGACCAGGAAGTGAACCCTTGGGGACTTGGGGGGTCCACCAACCCACTCTGATCCTGGCCATCACAGGAGGATTTTCTTCCTTGAGTCAGTTTTATGGTGTTTGCCCAAGATCTCTGCGGCAGGGAGCCACATGGTTCCCTGAGGATGCCCATGGCCTATTCCCTAGAACCTGTGAATGTGCTGCCTTCAGAGGCAAAAGGGACTCGCAGACGTGACTGAGTTAAAGACCTTGCGATGGGAGGTTATCTTGGTTCATCCAGGTGGCTGATGTAACCACAAGGGGCCTTACAAAGGGGCAAGTTGGATGCAGAGGAGACAAGAGCAGATGTAGGGTCTGAAGCCCAGGAATGGGACTGGCCTCAAAAGCTGAAAAGGCAAGAAAGTAGTCTTGCCCTGGACCTTCTGAAAGGAACGCAGCCCTGCTCACCCTTGGATTTTAGCCCTGTGAGGCTCTTCTGGATTTGAGCTCTTGAACTATAAATTAACTATGTATCATTTTAAGCTACAAAGGTTATGGGAACTTGTTACAGCAGCAATAGGAAATTGATACAATCACCAAATGGTAGGTTGCACCATACCCATAGTTAAAAGACTTGCCCTGCACACATCATGAACAACGTAAGGCAAGCAGAAATTTATAAGGATAAAATAAAGAGGCCATAACAAATATTTCAAAATGCATTTTAATTTTAAATGTGTTAAGTTATAAAACCTTTTATCTTCAAACATTATTTCTCCATATTAATATTTTTAATCATAGTGAAGGATTTAATATATTTATTATATTTTACATTCTTTAACATTCCTGGTATCAGAACTGAAGGATATGATTGCAAGGTTCAGTAGGTTTTAATGCATGGGCTGAAAAGCTATCCTAATTGAAAAATATTCCATGCAAATATTTGTGGCCCTGTATGGAAGAAGCCAAAGCTGTCTGATTTCTAGTCTCAATGGCGCTTCTGCAGTACTTTTTGTCAACATCTGGCTGGTAAATTTCCATGCTGCCTGATCTAGATGTTGTTCTTACAAATGATGTGGAAGGCACTTCCTTCTGATATATTTAACAGGTGGGTTGAAAGCCTGCTACAACTTTTTACTAGAAAGATTTTGTAAGTGGTTGGCATGGTTTATTTCTAAGATTTCAGGCATGAATCTCTGAGCACTTTTAAAAGTGATACATTTAAATGTGATTTTTTTGGGGGAAAGTGATATAATCATGAAAAATGTTCCAAAAACGCTCTAGCAGGAGTTTCTCTAGAAAAGTGACTATTTTCTCACTTGTATTAAAAGTGGAATCTTTATGAGACAGATTGATATGTTGAATCTTTTGAAATTGTCTGCTGGATTATACATTCCTCAGAGCTACTTCTCATTACAGAACATATCAGCAACTTTGAAACACTTGCCATTTTGTTAAAAAAAAAAAAATATTACAAGCATGGTGGTGCTGCATCCTTGTAATCCCAGCATTCGGGAGGCTAAGGTAGGAAGGTCACTATGAGTTCAAGGCCAGCCTGGGCTACACAGTGTGACCCTGTCTAATCCCCACCTACAAAATAATGCAATTTAAGTTCAACAACTCATACATAGCCAATGGCCTTGGCCACGAGTCACTCGAAGTGTGTGACTGTCCTTCCATCTTCCCTAGTGCTGGATTTCATAAGGCTAAAGCCATCAATGGTACCAGAAATGTTGTGTTTTTTTGGTACTGGGGATTGAACTCAGGACCTTGCGCTTGTGAGGCAGCTTCGGTGCCACTGAGCTAAACCCCTGGTCCAGCGATGTTGATAAGTGGGGTACTTCTGAAGTCACCAACTTCTTTTCTTCCCACTTCCTCTTCCTTTCTTTCCTCTTCTGTTTAGACCTCAGGTGGAGTTTTTAACACAACATCATCTTTGATATATCTAAGTTCTGGTACTTACAAAATTATTCCTTTAAAAAATTCTTATAGATCATTCTCCTTTCTCTAGTTCTCCAGGTAATTCCTCTAATGTATTTAATACTTTTTCTGTGTTCTTGTAAAATACAGTATTTAACACTTTTTTTTTTTTTTTCGGTACTGGGAATTGAATTCAGGACCTTGCACTTGCAAGGCAGGCAGTGGAACCACTAAGCTAAATCCCCAGCAATACAGCATTATTTCTCAATGGACCAGATGACTTCACGAGTGAATGCTATAAAATAGTCAAAGAAGAATTAATATCAACCCTTCTTAAACTCTTCCAAAAAAGAAGAAGAGGAAGAGAAGGAGAAGGAGGAAGAAGAGGAGGGAAAGTTTTTAAATTCATTTTGTAAGGCTAGGATCACCCTTATAGTAAAGCCAGAGAATACCACAAGAAAAGAAAATTACAGGCCTGTATCCCTGATGAACAGAGGTAAGCATTTTCAATAAAATACTTGCAAACTGAATCCAACAGCACATTAAAAGGATTATACAGCATGACTGAGGAGAATTTATCTGTGGGATGTAAGGATGATTCAGCTTACACAAATCTATCCACACGACATAACACAGTAACTGAAAGATCAAAACCTGTGATCATCTCAACAGACAGAAAAAAGTATTTGATAAAATGTAGTAACCACCCATGATGAAGACTCCCAACAAAATACATATGGGAAGAATTTACCAGAATACATGAAAAGTTCACAGCTAAAATCATAAATTGATAGGGAAAAGTTAAAAAACCTTTCCTCTGGCGCACTCTTACCATTCTATTTGACATAGTGCTGGAGTGGTGGCCAGATCATTAGACAAGGAAAGGAAAAGAAAAGCCATCTGAATTAGAATGGGAGAAAAGACACTCATGAAAGAAGACTTCCAGAAATGCTTCAGAAAGTGGCAAGAATGATGGGATGAGTGTGTTCAAAGTGAGAGGGGTGCATTTCATACTCTAATAGATTTTTTACAAATTTCAACCTTCAGGGCTGGGGATTTAGCTCAATAGTGCCACTGCCTGCCTCACAAGTGCAAGGTCCTGAGTTCGATCCCCAGTACCTAAATAAATAAATTTTAATATTCATTGTGTATTTTTATCATATCTCATATTAGTATAGCCACTATGAAAAACTATATGGAGGCCCAGGGATTTAGCTCTGTGGTGCTGCCTGCTTCGCAAGCACAAGGTCCTGAGTTCAATCCCCCCAAAAAAAGAAACAAGAAAAACTATATGGAGATTTCCAAAAAATTAAACAGAACTACCTTATGATCCCACAATTGCACTTTTATATGTTTATTCAAAGGAAATAAAATCTGGGAGTCGTGCGGAACGCGCTGAATCAGCCCGCTGCAGACAGGTAGGTCTGCGCACGCCCTACTGAGGTCCCGAGTCACATGGAACACGCCGAATCAGCCTGCAACGATCCACTGGACAGCATCCCCCCCTCCCTCTGTACAGCCACCTGGTTCCACACTACAGACGCAGAGGCCACCGGACCACCAGACCACGGTACTGAGTCCCGCTGCTCCCGGTAGGGGCTTCTGAGCCCCCGTCCCACTGCTCCTGGTCCAGAGGAAGGGGCTTCCCGGCCACCATCCCTCCCGCTGCTCCTAGCCCAGAGGAAAGGGCTTTTGGGCCACCTTCTGTCCCTCTGCTCCTGGTCCAGAGGAAGGGGCTTCCGGGCCACCATCCCTCCAGCTGCTCTCAGCTCACAGGAAAGGGCTTTTGGGCCACCATCCTCACTGCCGCTCCCGGCCCCTGTCCCACTTCTCCCAGCTCAGAGGAGGTAATCTGTGCAGGCGCCAACAGGCCCCACCACCAGTCAAAATGAGAAAACACGTAAATAAGTCTCAAAACCAGACTTCCAGATCACCTACAGCAACCCCAAAGGGAAATGAGATGGAACACTCTGATACTCAACCACCTGGACCCACTGAACTGGCAACAAAAGGGGATCTGGAAAAAATGAAATCAGAAATAATTTCTCAGATAACAGGAGAAATTGTGCCCCTAGTGCAAGACATGATTAATAAATCTAGAGAGGAGCTCAGGAACATGATGGAATCCCAACATAAGAAACAAATGGAATCCATAAAACAGATGCAAATAGATTTCCAGGACATGAAAAACTCCATTGAAAGTCTACACAGCAGAATGAGCTAATGTGAGGACAGAATTTCAGATATAGAAGATAAGATTGCAATTAGTGACCTGGAAAAGAAAAATTGCTTCAAAATTATAAGGGAACATGGGAAATCAATCCAGCAGCTGCTAGATGATGCAAAGAAGAATAACATAAGACTGACTGGAGTCAATGAAGAAACAGGAGAGACAACAGATGACATAAAAAATCTCTTCACAGAAATAATGGCAGAAAACTTCCCAAGCAGGGGAAAAGAGCTTGACATACAGATAAGTGAGGCATATAGGACTCCAAACAGCCTTGATCAAAAAAAATCTACACATAGGCATATAATTGTTAAGATTCCAGAAACTCAACAGAGGAAATAAAATTTGTAGGTCTAGGAGAAATGTGCACTACCAAGTTTATTGCAGTGTTATTCACAAAAGCCAGGATATTGGAAACAACCTATATATCCATCATTGATGGATACAAGAATAAAGAAATTATAATATGCACACAAACACATAATGGGACATTATTCTGCCTTAAAAAATGAGGAAATTCTGCAACTTGCATTAACATAGATGAACCTAAAGGACATTCATTCTGCTAAGTTAAATTAGCAACACACACCAATAATATGACATGACTTCAATTATACAGAGAATCAAAAAAATCAAGCTCACTGAAGCACAACGTAGAATGGTAGCTGCCAGTGGTTGGGTGGAGAAGAATGGGAAAATTTTGGTCAAAGGTACAAAGTGTCAGAGATGCAGTATGAGTAAATTTAGGAGATCCAACATATACCCCGGAGACTCTGAGTAACATTATACTGTACACCTGAAACATGCTTGGAGTTAGTTGTATGTGTTCTCACCATGCACACATGCACACATGGTAACTATGTGAGGTGACATGTCAAGGAGTTCAAATGTGGCACCATTTCATAATGTATATCAAAACACCAAGGCACAACCTTAAGTACATATAATTTTTATATAATTTATCAATTACACCTCAATGAAGCTCAACTTTTGAAATACAGACCCATGAGAAGCACTGGTGTGTCACTGGGGCCACATGACAAGGGGCCACATCTCCCTAGAACAGCTATGCCCTCCTGTTCTCCCTCCCACAGTCCATGAGGATCTTCTACCCTCATCTTTGCCACTATTTGGCATTAATCTGACTGCTAATTTTTGTCAGTTTAATGAGTGCAAAGCACTTACCTCATCATTTCAGTTGTGATTAAAGCAATGGAGCATCTTTTTAGATGTTTCTGAGCCTTGGGTTTCCTCTAAGTTGCCTGTTGATGTCTTTTGTCCATTTTCCTGTTGAGTGATTCCCTTTTTTCTTACTGGCTTTCTGGGGCTTGCTCTATGATTGTGCTGTTCAATAAGGTAGCTACTAACCATCTTTTTTAATGGGGCTATGAGAGAATTTAAACTTAGGTAAGTGGATCATATTGTATTTCTATTGAAAAGTGCTGGACTAAGCATTAAAGTCTTGTGTTTTAGATGTCATAAATGTCTTCTGCCATTCTGTCCCCTTCTCTATTCATGTAGTCACATTTACTGATTTATTTTGCTTAGAGTTTATGCTTCCAAAAAGACTCTTTTTCTGCTTCTGTTCTGGTTCACAAAGATATTTTCCTGTTGTTTCTATTAGCTTTATCCTGTAATTTCATCTCTCACTTTTAACTTTTTAGTTCACTACAGGCCATTTTTCTGTAAAGTGGTTATGTAGGAAACTGGTCTCAGTGAGTTAGGTTTTCAGTACCATTTAGTAATCAGTTTGCCTTTTATCTACCAAGGTGTGGGGCTAGCTTTACTGTATATTAGTTTTACACACACACACACACACACAAACACACATAGTTACAAGCTCTCTATTTGAGTCCACCACTAGCTACACTTGCTAAACTTTTCCGTAAGAATATTCTTATTAAAGAAATAATATACTATTGAGAATATATATTCCCTGATACATCTTTCATTTAATGGCTCATGAAAAGTGGTCTACTGTGTATTTCGTTATTGAAACAAAATCTAGCAAATACCATTAGCTATGACATGTTTTTTAAAAGGGGAAAAAATCTGTACTCCCTTCCAGTTGTATAGAAAACCTCCTACACAGTGTAATTTTTTCCCAATCCTAGTTTCTTCATGTGTTTGATATTTTCTACGCCATTTCCAATGGCAATGCTGGCTAGGAAATGCATTTTATTTCTTGCATTGTTTATATTCCTTACCCATTTTTTACTATAGCAATAATAACAAGCATTTCCCCAAGGACATGTCTCTTTTGTCTTTTACTAAGACATCTCAAGAGACTTTTGTATATTTTTAATCATTTCAGTAGAACATTATACTACATATCGTCCGATTTTATATATTACTGAAATAATTATGCAGGCTTTGACTTCATGTCTTGGATGTTGATCTTTACAAGATCTTGCTAATCATGAGTTTTGACCCTTATTAGCTAACATCTCCCAGCAGAGTTATCAAGTGGGCTGAGAATGACCTGGGTGATGTAGGAAACTTGGGGCGCCCAGCTTCCACTCCTTCTTCCTATCAGCACCTTCATTTGACCTGGTGTGACCATTAAGTTTTACTCTCAGCCCCTGGAGTTTTTGTGCAATTGGCCTCAGCTAGAGATGAGCACATGACTCTTCTCACCCAATCAGCTAGCTCCTCCATCCTGTGCCTGATTGGCTCAAGGATGGACTCATGACCTAGGCCTAGCCAATGAGATGCAATCCCAGGGTTCTGTAGGAATGTTATTAAAAAGACATTCCTTTTCTCCTGAGGTTGCTAACCCCGAGGGATAAAAGCTTGTACCACTAGGAGAAAGTCTGTTAGGTGACAGCAGTGAGAAAGCAAGTCAACGGAAAGCTTGAGACTGCTGTCTGAGTTCCTACTTCAGCTTTCCTGTTTTCCGTGACACAATGTGCAGCTCCTTTTTTGTTATGACCATTTGGGCTGCTTTTGGTTATTTCTAAACCAAAGAGAATGTGGAGACCTGCTTGGTCCTCGTTTATTATGTCTGAGGTGTCTCTCTATGGTCCTGGGCCTCAGGCTGTTTTCCTGTTCATATGGTCTACAGTCAAGGCCCAGGCAGAATGACAGTGTTGTGCCAGGCCCTCCTGGGGACTGTATGTCCCCATCATGCTCACGGTGGTCTGCTGGGAAGGATTCTCTCACTGTCTCCTCTCTACGCTGTGGTCCACGGTGTCAGGCATTTTCCAGCTTCACTTCAGCCTCTCAAGCTGTGTTAATTAAATGGACTCAGATAACCCTGCAGTGGGAAGACTAGTCTCTTCCTCCTGATCTTTGCAGAAGCTCTGGGAAGAGGAGGATTTACCAACTGAGCCACATTCTGCACACCTGATTACCTCAGGAGTTTGGCATCTGGGCACACTGACAGGTGTTACGAGGGAAAGGAAGAACCCCGGGTGAGAAAGGATCTTGGTGATTCTGATGCATAGCCTTATTGGAGGCCATGCATTGCCTAAGAGAAATGCAGTGCTCTGGTCTTGCTCATGGCGATACTCTTTTTTTTTGGTATGGGGAATCGAACTTGGGTCCTTGCGCTTGCGAGGCAGGTGGCAGAACCAGTCAGCTAAATCCCCGGCCCTCATGGCGATACTCTTTAGGAGAAGGTCTGGAAGATTTACAAAAATAAAAACTACACACTCACCAACTCTACGAGCCAACAGTTCCATTCCTAGATACTTCCCTGAGAGAAATTGTAATGTGTACACAAAGATCCACGTAAGCAAGCATTCTTCAGATTTACTTATAATAGTTCCAAGCTGGAAACAACTGAAATGTCCATCAGAGGAATGATTTTTTTTCAAAAATGATATATTCAGATAATAGATGACCACTTGGCACATAAAAAGCACGAACTATTAATAAAAGCAAGAACATAAATAGATCATTAAAACATGATGCTAACACAGGGGTCCAGAGTGTGAGGTTGCAGTCACGTGGTGAGATCCTAATCAGACAGACTCCATCTAGTGCAACACATCAGCACGTGCAGCTCAGAGCCTGCCAGCTGGGGGTGCTGTTCAGAAAGAACCACGGAGAAGGAAGGACCCAGAAACCCCTGCTTTCTCCCTGCTCCCTCCAGTCATTGCTGGTGGCTCCTCTGACCATCAGACCAGTCCTCGAAGAAGCCTGGGACATAGAGGTTTCACAGTGACAGTGACAGCGAGAGCCAAATCCATGTCTTAGGCTCCGTTCACCAGATTTAGTGATTAAAAATCCAGGTTCTGCAGGTATTGTAATTTCAGATGAACAACACAAGAGTTTTTAGGATAAATATGTATCATGCAACACTTGGGACATACATGGCCTAAGAAATTATTCATTACTGGAATTTTATCCGGGAACCCTGGGCTAAACTCTTGGTCTCTCTACTCCTCTGTCTCACCACCTCTACCAACAAGAGGCCATGGTACTGGCTGCCCTGGGTGGCCTCACTCTGGGTGCACACATTGGCACTCTGCTTTGCACCTCTGAGTGGGTCAGAGTGCTCTTGGTGACAGATGATGGAAATCCAGTGCAAAGTGGCAAAAAAGGGTAGCTTGTTAGCTGAGGATGTCAAACCTTGTGAAGGACAGGTGTCAGGGATAGAGCCAGGACTTCCATTGCCAGTGCCTCCAATTGCCTCCGTCGCCTCTCCTGTAAACTGGGCCAGCTTTTAGTTGAATAAGGGAGGGGCGACCTTCTTTATGCAGACTGGAAAGCAATCCTGGGGACAGCCTTGGGTCACATTACCATTGTGGCCTTCTGCAAGGATCACTTTCCCACCACTCTGATCCTCAGAACGTGACACCTGGGCCAGGAGCACCCGTTCCACCTGGGAGCTTGTTACTCTCCTTGGGCCCTGCCTTGGAAGTGGTGAATTAGAATCTGCCTGATGACCCCTCTGATTACTTTGCTCATCACTGAGACACTATAACGGGGACCCACACCTTGAAGGAGGACGGGTTTATTTTGGCTCACCATTTGTAGAGGTTCAGTCCATAGTCAGCTGGCTCCAAGGCAGGACAGTGTGGCAGAGGGACGAGGCAGGGGAGAGCTGCTCACAGTATGGCAGACAGCAAGCAGAGAGATTGAAGGGAGGAGTCAGGAAGGGAGCTAAATGTTCCACCCCAGTGACCCGCCCCTCCTCACACAAGTCAGCTGGAAGCCCCCATAATCTAATCACCTTCCAAAGGTCCCACCCGTGAGTGCATGAGGCTATGGGGGACATCTAGATCTAAACCATAACAGTTGCATTGCAGTTGGGAGAACCACTGCCCGGAATGAAGGGGAGCTGCTCTTTCTGGCCGAAGAGAGGGTTCTGGGCAGAAATAGTAAATTGTTATAAATCACCACGCCAGCTTTTCTGGCCTGGTTAGCCTGAGTCCTTACCACACTCAATGCAGTTGTATCTCAGAGCTTTCAAGAGCTCAGCCTGGAGTGTGGGGACTTCACTAGGACAGGCACACTGGGCAGCGTCTCCTGGCATTCTTAGCCAGGTTTTCTTAACTCTTGCCACCTCTCTGAAGTCCCGCAGCCTCCGGCCCCAGCTGTCTACTATTTGCCATAATCCACTGATCAGCAGGAGCCAAGCAGGGCAATTAAGAGGCGAAAACAAGACTTTGAGCTCCAGTTGTCCCTTTTAAAGACATAACAGGAGCTGTTTGCATTTTGCAAAACTCTGCAATCAACTAAGGATGCTTAACGCAATTACGGCACCTTTTTTATTTACGACATTAAGGTAGACATTTTAAACTGTATCTTTGGGCATCTCCAACATTAACAAATTATTAGACACTAATTGCTCTGGGTCCAAGCCACTTCTATAAACAGGCAAGTTTTTCCATTTGCAGAATTCAAAGCATATCAGAGCAATTTGTGTTGCTTAATAGCTACAAATTTGTTAGCTTGACTCCAAACCAACAAAACCTGGGAAGCTATTATGTAAATAGAGATAATGTCTCTCCAATGATGGTAATTAATGCAGAAATCTCCAGAAAGAAATTCGCTATGATTAGGTCTCTTATAGCAAGCAGTTCAGTATGGGGGGCTGAACATATTTCTGGCCGCACGGGTTCTTTCTGAATCTGAACAAGCCCTTCACTTTCCTTAGAGGGAAGAAGACGCGGAGGATGAGGTCGCAGAGATAGCCACGCCCAGCACGGCCATGGCAGCGGGATGTCACCTTTCCTCCCTCTCTGCATTGAAAAGGGACGGTTCTATTTCTAGGTAGAGCACTGGATCTGATGTTGAAACTTCTCATTTGTATCAAAATCAGGGCCATTAAGAATTATAAGGGGTTGGGGGCCGGGGATGTAGCTCAGTGGTTTCGCCGCCTGCTGCGCAAGCGCAAGGACCCGAGTTCGATCCTCAGTACCCCCCCCCCCCAAAAAAAAAGAATCACAAGAATTATAAGGGGTCTGAGGTGGGGTAGTAGGTGGTTGTATTAGTCAGCTTTCCTGTTGCTGGGACCAAGCACCTGACCCCCACAATTTAAAGTAGGAGAGGTTTAGTTTGGCTCACGGTTTTGGGGGATTCAGTCCATGGTTGGCCGGTTCCAAGGCAGAAACATTATGGTGGATGGGCATGGCAGAACAGAGCTGCTTAGTCCAGGGTGACCAAGAAGCAGAGTGGGGTAACAGTGCCAAAGAGGAAGTGTTGAAGGATCAGACATAGACCCCCAAAGTCATACCTCCATGACTCTCCCAGACACATCCAGGAGTATGCTTTACTAATTAATTACTTAAGCAGTTCCCAAGCTAATTGAATTAACACAATGTAGCTTAACTACCACGGTGGTAGAGAACATGGGCCCTGGGTTCCAGCCCTAGCATGGGGTCAGGTGGAGAGGGAGGGGAACTTAGGGTTAGGGCTGGGCATTGAGGTTCTATTTGCCATTTCAGAAAGGGCTTTCTGATCAGCTGATTTAACACTTGAGTTTTGTAGAAGTGGAAACTGAGACTCAAAGAAATGATTCATTCAATTAAAGAAGTAGTTAGCTATGGAAGGGGCCCAGGAGCCTCAACTGCTGCCCCTTTCTAGCATATGGACTGGGCTTTATAGTCATCTCAGTCCCAAATCAATAACAAACCTCTTTTTAGTGTGTACTGGGTTTTGGTTACTGTGCAGGGTGTTGGAAGGATACAGTGATGGGGTAAATGGGGCCTTCAGGGAGCTAAGCTTTTCATGTAACGTGGGGATCAGACATGAAGATAAGTTAGCAAAGTATAGGGCAGAAGTGGAAAAAAGAGCGATCTTTCTAATATGTCTTGTTCCACTTGCCACAGGACCTTGACACATCCTGCTTCCTCTGTCTGGCTCACTCTCCCTTTCCCCCTGGATCCAGCTAATGCTCACCTAGCCTTCCCTGCTCCAGCACCACTTCCTCAAGGAATCCTCTAGGAAGGATTTGGGTCGCTCTTATGGATTCTCATTACACTGTACATTTCTTAACTAGGGCGAAAGTTCCTAAAGGTCTCAGCTATATCTTGTTTGCTCATTGCTGTGCTCATAAGAGTATAAACCGGAGCCAGGTGTAGTGGCACAGGCCTACAATTCCTGAACTCTGGGAGGCTGAGGCAGGAGGGTCACAAGTTCCAGCTCAGCCTCTGTAACATAGGAAGACCCTGTCTCAAAATAAAAAATAAAAAAATGTTGAGGATGTAGCTCAGTACAAAGGCCTCAAGTTCAATCTCCAGTATCACCAAAAAGAAAAAAAAGAAAGATCGAGGGTATTGTATCCATACTACGACTGTGAAGATGCCTGTGTCCTCCACAGGTGGAAGCGCCCACTTTCACGAACACCTGTTGAGACCACAGAAGGTCTCAGGACAGGAACTCAGTGCCGCTGTTGGTTCCTGTTCTGGGCATTGCAGATACCTTGCGTCTTTCTGAAGGTCACTGCTCGTGTGACAATCAGAAAAGTCCCCACAAACTTCCAGCATCCTCTGGGGGTGAACAACTCCCCCATTCGAGACCTGGCCCTGAGAAATCTAACAGCACTGGCTGCACCTGGACACACGAGCCTGTGGGGTGCGTGTAGGGGGCGAGGACTTGGGGGTGACAGTGGGGACCATTCCTTCATCTCTTTGTTCCCTACACAGGCAGGATAAAGGGGACCTCGCTTCAGAGAAGCTCATCTGAAGAATCTGTGGGTCAGCAGCAGCGGGGGATGGCCTCTGGCTACGGTAAGCACTCGGTCCAGGGGTCCGGAGGGGATAGTGCTGCTGGACAGGGTGTTGCACCCCTCACATGTATGTGAGTCATCCTGCCTCCAAGCCCCTGCCCAGCTTCCCCATTATCATGGCCCCTGTGACTCTGCATCATGAAAATATAGGGGCTTTAAGAGAATCTGGAATAAAGCTCGATAGGAAAGGAGTGGCCTGCCTAATTAGATGTCCTTTTGAATCTCAGTTCCACCACTCTGGCTGCGGGACATTGGTGAGGTTGGTCCACCTTTCTGCCCCTCAGTTCCATCACCTCTGAGGTGGAGACAGTGTGTCGGTCGTGAGGATTCGATGGTCTACATATAGCATGGAGAAAGCTTTCAATTACTCCAAGATCCCCTCCCTAGGATTTCTAACACGATGTCTGATTTCTTCCTTCTCTCTTTTCCCCCTGGATTTTGATGACTGCTTAAAAGATTCCACAGAGCGAAAGCAGGGGTTTTGTTACCAACCCCAATTAGGTCTTACAAAAGCCCCGTCCGTAAATCTTGGTGAACACACTCGGGAATGCAGAGCTGCAGTTGCGTGGCCATTGCTCCTAGGAGCACAGCGATCATTCTCCTAAAACCCTCCTGTAATTTCTTCAGTCTGCTTAACAGCGTGTGCCTATCAATAATTGGCTTGTTTTCGATTTCCTAACCCTGCCTAATGCAGCTAATGGCTCCATTTCTCCAAGGAAGAAGGAAATGAAGAGGCCAGAGGTGGCTGAAAGATGCCTACTTGGCTTGTTATTTGAAAGCATGTCAATCCAAAGCATCCATGAGCTACACGGGATTCGGGTGGTCTGGCTTTTAAGAAGGGAATTGAGTATTGATTTCTGTACCATCCCTTACCATTTTATTAAACAAACCACCGTGCCCGATGTGCTCTGGGCCCCTAGGCTCATGGTCATTAACAAGCTCCCTGCAGGACACCCCCGTCTTAGCTGTGAATGGGGGACGGGGCATCTTGGCAACTTGGTGGAATTTAGAGCCGTGTCCTTGCCTTATGGAAGCCAGACCCCATCGAACTCCTCAGTAGGTAGCTTTCGTTCCACATCATCAGAAAAGTAGTATTTGCAAATATTGGGAAGCTGATAGATATTTGCTATGTGAAGCTAAACACTTACAAGGAATGTGTTCTCCAGTATTTTAATTCTATTACCACCACAGGGAAGATAGCTTGTTCTTTAAGACTGAGAGGTGGTCCAGGCTTTCAAAGGGGATTTCCTGGTGGAGGAGGTTCTCAGTGCTCAGGATGAATGGGATTTTTTTTGGCAGGGGAGGCTTTTTTTTGAGGTTGAACTCAGGACCTTCCTACTGAGCCATATCCCCAGCCCATGTTTTATTTTTTATTTTGGTACAGGGTCTCATTAAGTTGCCCAGGCTGGGTTCGAACTTGTGATTCTTAGCAGTGCACACTATGATCCAAGGTGTTTAGCCTAGAGCTCTGGGCCCTAAGATCCTGCCTTGTGCCTGATCTGTGTGATTGAACAGTTGCTCCTCAGGTAGTATGGAAACCTCCCCCCAGTACCCTGAAAACATCGGGGTGCTCACCTTGGAGCCGCCCTGGGAGCTCCCTGTGGCTTCTACCTGTCTTCCTCAAGCTGCTCCAAAATCTTGTCTCACCGGGCATCTCAGAACCCAGCCCCTCCCACTGTGTGATCTAACCCAGGGCTTCTGGCGGTGGTTAGGAGGGTATACTCCTCACCAATGTTCTATCTTTCCCCAAGGATTCCTCACCATGCTGGCTTCGTGTTTGGGGGTCACGTGGACTCCTCTGGCCTGTGGGTGGGATTCAGGGAAGATCTCCTGTGTCCTCTCTTGGCTTGGAGCAGCCCACAGGCCTGAATGGGGTGGTGTCAGGAATGGAAGTGGCTCCCAGGGGGACAGTGAGTCTGCAGGGATGGGCGTGTGGTGTTTTCCTCTGGAACCAGCCTGGGGAGATCCAGCCCCGGGGCTGGTTTGGGCTCTGTATGTGTGAGCAATGGAGAAATGTAGAGCCTTAAACTGGCTGTAGCAAAAGGGAATGTATTAAAACCGTGCATGGTGGCATACATCTGTAATCTCAGCACTCTGGAAAGCTGAGGCAGAAGAATTGAGTCCTGTCTGGGCAACTCAGAGAGACCTTGGATCAAAATAAAAAAATTAAAAGGAAAAGGAGGGCTGGGGATGTAGCTTAGTGTGAACACCCTGGATTTAATCCTGAGGGTGAGGTGAGGGGGGGCATTGGCTTATGGTGCTGTAAAATGTTGCCGTGGGCATTTTAGGGAAACTCTTTAAAATAAAATATTAAAAGGGGAAGTAGCTTAGTGCAAAGGTCCTGGGTTCAATTCCCAGTATAAACAAAGAAACAAAGGTGTCCCTTTTTGCTAAATGTTCCTCCCCATTATTTCCCTGCAGGTAAGTTCACCCCTGTGACATTGTTACAGTAGCTCACAGGGCCTTAGGAGAACAGTGGCTATAATGTATCCGTTCATCAGTAGGAGAAAGGATGTGATCTCTTAATAGAGTGCACTTGCATACAGGAAGCTGAGCCAGTTAGATCCTGTGTGAGTTACTTTCTCCTTGCTGAGACAAAATAACCCCCAACACCCAAAGTTAAAGGGGAAAGGTTTATTTGGCTTACAGTTTGTGGAGGGTTCAGTCCATAATCATCTGGCTCCAAGGCAGGGAGGCATGGCAGACAGGCATCACATAGGAAAAATGGCTCATGGCAGCCAAAAGGTAACAAAGCAAGGAAGGGAGGACCACAGCACTTTCTGTCCTTTAGATCTTATCCAGGCTACTTAGGACAGGCAGCACTCACACCCTTAATCCTAGTGCCCTTGATCCTAGCACTACACCATGAACCAATTCCAGCATCACACACTCTAGATCCAACCACCTCTGAAAAAGTCCTACCTATGATGGCATGAGGCTTTGGGGAGACATCTAGACACAGCCATAGCAGAGCCACACATTCCCACCTGCATGTGTGTCTTAAACATCATGGAGCCAGAACAGCAGGTTGGGAAATAATGTATTCTGAATGATAATATTTATAGAAAGCTCAAAAACCTAAGAAAACAGTAAAACATATTGTTTGTGGATGTGTGAATGTGAATTAAAAGTACAAGCACCTATGTGTGAAGAACCTAATGGAGACAGAAAGGGCCAGGAGGGGAGAAGTGGGAGGGTTAATGGGCAGGGACACCAGTGGGCCCCAGGGAATGACAAGATTTTATTCTTTAGCAAGAACAAAGAGTGGAGGCCAGGTGATAGCCGGCTACAAGTGGATAAAGCTGTGCAGACACCCAGGCCCACAGTACTATTCTCTTCCGCTCTGCATGTTTGAAATGTTTTATTTTTTTATTAATTATATTGGTACATTTAAGGTATACAATATAATGACATTCATCATTGGAAATTTGCACCTTTACACAATCTCATGGTTCTTATTTTTCCCCTTCCCCTGCCCTCCCTTCAACCCTTCCATTCCTCCCCATTTGTTTCCATTTTTTCTTTTTCTCACCTTTTCTTCCTATTTCACATTATCTATTATACCTTTTAGTCCTCATTTACACTTCGAGTTTCTCACATTAGAGAAACTATTTGGTATTTACACGTGTGTCCTATTGATTTCACTTAAGAGTATGGCCTCGATGTGCATCCATTGAGCTATAAATGTCTCTAATTTCTCATTTTTTATGGCTGAGTAGTATTCCATTTTATTAAAAAAACACATTTTCTTTATCCAGTCTCCAGTTGATGGGCAATTGCATTGTTTCCCAGTTTTAGCTATCATGAGCTGTGCTACTGTGAACATGGGTGCACATATATCGGTGTGGTATGATTCTTTTAATTCTTTGGGGAAGATACCCAACAGGGGAATAGCTGGGTCAAATGGGACTTCTAGTCCTAGTTCTTCAAGATATCTCCATACTGATTTCCACAGTGGTTACACCAGTCTGCACTCCCACCAGCAGTGGAGCAGTGTTCCTCTTTCCCCACAGCCCCGCCAGCATTTGTTATAGGTTGATTTCACGATAGCAGCCATTCTTTCTGGGGTGAGGTAGAATCTCCGTGTTGTTTTCATTTGCATCTCTTGAATGACCAGTGATGCTGAACATTTTTTCATGTGTTTATTTGCTATTTCTACTTCTTTGTCTGAGAAATGTCTGTTCATTTCAGATGCCTATTTTTTGATTCAGACTTTAAATTTGGGAGGTCTGATTTTTTTTTAAGTTCTTTATAGATTTGAGATAGTAGACCTTTGTCTGAGGAAGAGCTGGTGAAAATTTTTTCCCACATTGTGGGTTGTCGCTTCACACTGTTGGTAGTTTCTCTTGCTATGCAGAAGCTTTTTAGAAAGAAGAGATCCCACTTGTTGATTGTGCTAGTTCATGGGCAACTGAGGTTTTGTTCATAAGATCTTTTCTTACACCAATGTCTTCAAGAGTTCTTCCTAACCTCTGTACCAGCCGGTTTAGTGTTTCTGTTTTAATATTTAGATCTTTAATCCATTTTGATTTTAGTTTAGTGCATGGTGAGAGACATAGGTCTAGTTTTAATCTTTGGCAAGTTGAAACCCAGTTTTTCCAGGACCATTTATTAAAGAGGCTGTCTTTCCTCCAGTGAGGGTGTTTGGCTCCTTTGTTGAAGATGAGGTGGCTGGAGTTGTTTCTGCATCCTCTAATCTGTTCCACTGGTCCTAAGGTCTGTTTCTTTGCCAGTACCATGCTGTTTTTATCTCAGTAGCTTTGTAGTATAGTTTCAAATTGGGGATTGTGATACCCCCTACCTTGTCTTTATTGCCTGGTATTGCTGTTGCTATTCTAGATCTCTTCTTGTTGCAAATGAATTTTTGGCTTGTTTTCTCCAGATCTGTGAAGTATGCTGCTGGGATTTCAATTGGGATTGCATGGAATCTATATAGCGGTTTTGGAAGTATGGCCATTTTCACTATGTTGATTCTTCGTACCCAGGAGCAAGGGATGTCATTCCATTTTCTGATATCATCTTCAATCTCTCTTTTCAGAGTGATATAGTTTTCAGAGTAGAGGTGTTTGATTTCTTTTGTTAGGTTGATTCCTAGCTATTTCAGCTTTTTGGATGGTATTGTGAAAGGAATTGTTTGTCTCATTTCTTTCTCAGTGAGTCTGTTCATGTAGAGGAAAGCTATTGACTTTTGTGTGTTGACCTTGTAGCCAGCTACTTGACTGAATTTGGTTACTAAGTCTAGAAGGCTTTTGGTGTAGTTCTTGGGGTCTTCTATATAGAGTATCATGTCATCTGCAAATAATGACAATTTGA